>CM033721.1:71396245-72056962 GCA_019671005.1 Hibiscus mutabilis | reverse complement strand
GCATGGACTGGCGAAAACCACTCAGCTAGTGTAGTTCCTAAGGAGAACGACTACTCTGTTCCTGATTCAGTCTCGACAGATGTGTTAGCTGGAGTAGATTCAGATCTGGGAAATTGTGCTAGTGATCCTAATGAAGTGGAAGTGGCTCATTCTCCTCAGTCTGCTTTGCCTACAATGTGGCTTGAAACTATGGAGAAGTCTATGAGCTGGGCAAGCATGCAAATTCCAAATGTCTACAACTCATTTAACAAGAAATCTTTATTCAATGCTCAAAAACTCAATATTGGTGAGTATAATCCAGTATATGTCTTATCATTTAGGGAGTTGGAAAGGAAAAGTGGTGCCAGGCTGCTGCTTCCTATTGGTGTTAATGACACAGTAGTGCCTGTTTATGATGATGAGCCGACTAGTATTATAACATATGCACTCGTCTCATCAGATTACCACTCACAGATGTCTGAGTTGGGGAGACCAAAAGATGCGTCAGAGTCTGCAGTTTCATCGTCACTTTTTGACTCAGCGAATGCACTCTCACTTAATTCTTGTAATGGCTCACTTGGATCTGGTGATGATAGTATCTTGTCTTTGTCTGGGTCATTTAGCTCCCTGGTTTCCGACCCTATCTCATACACACAGGATTTCCATGCCAAAGTTTCTTTTACAGATGATGGACCCCTTGGGAAGGTGAAGTATTCTGTAACTTGTTATTATGCAAAGCGGTTTGAGAGCTTGAGGAGGACTTGCTGCCCTTCTGAGCTGGATTTCGTTCGTTCTCTCAGCCGTTGTAAGAAGTGGGGTGCTCAAGGTGGCAAGAGCAATGTTTTCTTTGCAAAAACTTTAGATGATCGGTTTATAATCAAACAAGTTACGAAGACAGAACTAGAGTCATTCATCAAGTTTGGACCAGCTTATTTCAAGTATTTATCCGATTCAATCAATACTAGGAGCCCAACTTGCCTGGCAAAAATTTTGGGCATATATCAGGTATTATTTATTAAAATCACCATTTTAGTTATTTAGCTTAAATTGCAAACCTCTCTGAAGCGAAGTTGGAGTTCATGGGTGAAGTTTTGACTAATAAGTCCAGGAGAAAAATTATTTTAGTAGCCCAACACGTTCATTGTCTATTGTTTTTCCTGTCTTGTTAACTAGGCTTTCCTCTTCATTTCTGAAACACTCTTCGGTTAAATCATCTAGCAATTCTTCCTATTTTCATTCTGCGAGAAGCACATTTTAAATGTGATGTCATACAGATGTTTGTTCGTGTGCATCTCCTTACTAATTTAAACACGAACTCCGACATTTGTTTAGATTTTGGTGTTTAACACTTGATGTTCTGATGTTAGAAGTCTGAGAATTGAGCCACCTAACTACATATCACTGAGAAGGTTTTCAATTTTCCTGTGATTCATATTTTGTTTTAACTGAATCCAAGTTCCAAATCTGAATTGGGGTTTTCTTATTTTTTGCTAAATTTTGTTTAAATTTTTTCTGGCGTCATTGTCTTGAAGGTTTCAGCGAAGCACCTTAAAGGAGGGAAGGAGTCAAAAATGGACGTTTTAGTGATGGAGAATCTTCTCTTTAGGCGTAATATTACAAGGCTTTACGATCTTAAAGGATCCTCTCGATCTAGGTATAACCCTGATACAACTGGTACCAACAAAGTCCTTCTGGATCAAAATTTGATTGAAGCAATGCCGACGTCTCCGATTTTTGTTGGAAGCAAGGCAAAACGGTTGTTGGAGAGAGCTGTCTGGAATGACACTTCCTTTCTTGCCGTAAGTTGCAATTTAAGTTTCGTTTTGATCTCATGGTGCTTACTGCACTTACTAATTTGAAATTTTTTAGATTTTCCTGTTATTTTTTCAAGCCCCTGTGAATGAAATATGAGTTCTAGTGGTGCAGCATAACTTCGGTTATGTTCACTCTGATATTTCTGCTATTGCATGCATATGAGCATATCGAATTGATCCGATGGTCACATTAATTTTTCTGATCAATTAGTCAGAGTTGAATGCTTATATTTTTCTAATAATTATATATGTTTTTTCGGCACAGTTGATTGATGTAATGGATTACTCATTACTGGTTGGTGTGGATGAGGAAAAACATGAGCTTGTTCTCGGAATAATTGATTTCATGAGACAATACACATGGGACAAGCACCTTGAAACTTGGGTGAAGACCTCAGGCATACTCGGCGGGACTAAAAACGCACCTCCGACTGTGATCTCGCCCCAACAGTACAAGAAACGGTTCAGAAAAGCTATGACTGCTTATTTTCTAATGATGCCAGATCAGTGGTCGTCTCCTTCAACAATGGTTCCTAGTGGATCACAGACAGATCTCTGTGAAGAAAATACACAAGGTGGTATTTCTGTGCGTTGATTGATAATGTAAATCCTTTCTCCGATACCTACACTCGTAATGAACGTCGGACATGGATACATTCATTTTCGAGTTCTTTGCATATATTTGGAGTACCATACATCATATTCGCATTCGGGTATACGTCTAAAACTGGTGTCATGCATGAATGTTTTACGAAAAATGAAGATTTCAGGTAACAAAGCTTCTGGCGTATCACGTCGATACGTAAGTTCGATCCCCATTCTCTCTCTATTTACTCATTTTTTCTGAAAATTAGTTTTGCCTATTTCCCCTTCCAATTGTATTTTTAATGGCTGCGACATTTGTATTATCATCAATGTATCTATCTGTTAATTTTTTCGTTATAAGCAGGCAACATGAAAAAGACTTTTCATCGTTCATTTGTGTATATGGAATTCTTCACATTGATTTGTAAATGTATTTATTCTATTTCTCTCCTTTTTACCTAACTGATTAGTTTTTTTTTTTTTATAAAATCCGATATTTGACTCATTGATCCATTAATTCGAATTGAATACTGTAGAGGTTTATTTTGAAACAATTTTCTCAATTTAATTTTTTCATTAACAATGTTACGATTGAGTCTTTGACCTTGCTTGAGGGTTATGACGGCTCTTCATGTTAGATCAACTGGTATTTGGTTAGTTTAATATAAATTGAGATGTTAAGGGTGAAATAAGGTGGTCATTTTGCTCATCCAAACTAAGGGCGAGCAAAATTTGACTCGAAAAAATTGAATTATTTAACTCGATTCGATTTGGAAAAAATTGACTCGTAATTTTATGAATCTGACTCGGAAAAATTTTAAATAAAGTTTGAGTTATAAAATAAAAATTCGAATAACACGAAAATTTTAGTAATTAGTTGATCAATTTTTTAGTTGCAGTCGAGCCTGTTAATTTTGTCTGATATATTATATATATCACATGTGAAAATATGAGGAAATATATATGTATATCGTATATGGATATATAAAGGCATTTAAATTGGAATCAATGTGTATTATAACTTTATAAATAACTACGATTAAATTTCTACAAAAACTCGAAAATTTGACTCGAATTTCATAAATTCGTCTCGATTCGAAATTTTTTAAATAAAGTTTGAATCGTAAAATAGGACTTGTAAACTCGAGTAACTCAAAAAATTTTGACTTTATTCGATCGAACGTCCAACCTTCATCCAAACCTATATCCGATTTTTATGTCTCTTGTCTTGAATTTAATTTTATTTATAATTTTAACAATGAAATTGATCTCAAAAGAAAATTAAGAAATTGCAACTAAAATATATAAAAATAGTTGAAAGGTTATAAAACTTTTTAGAAAGTTGATAAAAGTAATTAAAAGATATAAAAATGGTTATAAAAGGTAGAGAGATATTTTGATAATTTTTCGAGGCGAGCAAGTTTTATTTAATATCTTTCACCCAAATTTCAAAAAATTAAGGGTAAAGAATACAAATGGTCACTAAAGTATGTTAAAATGATTTTTTGGCAATTAAATTTTCAAAATTTATAAAATGATCATTACACTTTTAATTCAATTATAAATTGTCCCTATAAGTGATAATTTTTTTGATAAACTTTGATATGTTTAAGGACCATTTAGTAACAGTTTGATAAGTTCGAATGATAACTTTGTAACAATTCGATAAGTTTAAACGATCACTCATAATTGAATCAAAATTTTAATGATCATTTTGTAACTTTCAAAAAAATAGTGGCTAAAAAAATTTATTTTAACGTTTAGTGACTATTTATGTACCTATAAATAATTTTAAAACGAATGAGCTTGGGGTATTTGGCAAGATATTTCCCTTTGGGAAATTATTTGGCCAAATACCCTCTTTGAAAAAAATTTGGAAAAATACCCCCCATTCGGCCCACGTAAGGATAACTCGCGTCCTGCAGAACGCGTTTTTCAAACTCGCATCTAGGAGGATGTGACTTCAGTCCAACGTGGTTTTTGTTATCCGTTAATTTTGAAAAAAAAAATCAAGGAACTCACATCTTGTAAGACGTGAGTGCCGCGATAATTTGAAACGGAGAGGCTCGAATATATCGCGATACTTGGTTGAACTCGCGTCTTGCAAGATGCGAGTTCTTCGCGATCCTGTTGTTTAAACAATGCTCGATAGGCTTGTTCATGGTTAAGTTTCATGGGCAAACACGATAATTTTTCTTGGTTTTGTACTTTTATCTCTTAGTAGTGATACATCTCTTGAAAATGGTGTGAAAATCAGTGTGTATAAGGCAGCCGAAGCGGTGTATAAATCACGTTAAAAACACTATCTTTCCATGTTCCTTTACATGAAGAAAATGGAAACATGGGTCGGTAGTGATGTTTTTGTTGATTTTGTGGTATTTTCGGGTTTTTTTATTGCTATTTAACTTCCACGTTGTAGTACGAGAACACATGTTTATAATGGTGCAACAATCTGCGCGTATAAGACATCGTAATAGGTGTGAAAATCGTGTTAAAATTCTATCTTGGTGTATTCGTTTGCATGAAGAAAATGAAAACATGGGTCAGTAGTCATGTTTTAATCGATTTTGTGGTATGTTATGGTTTTTGTTTGTTATTTAACTTTTACGTAAGAGTACGAGAACATATGTTTACCAGGAGAACACGTGTTTATGATGGTGTCGAGGTAACATATCTTGGAAGGTTGATAATGTTATTTATGATTAAAACATTGGACTTACAATTACAATTAGTTTATTCGAGGGCGGGTCCTATAAGGATATTTTCTGATGACGTGTCCAGGGTTCCTACAATTGCTTCACAACTTAGGTTGGTCAGTCCGTTCTGTAGGAATCATATCATCGGCACAATAAATCCTACTTGAGTTTGGGCGACCTTTTTTGTTACGTCGCAAACGTTCATTTGGCTGTATCTTAAGTTCATTATCGACCACATCACGATCACGGTCGTTTCCGATCAGTGGAAACTCTGATCGATATACCTTGAAAACGTTTTCAAGTCGGTATACAGGATCAACGAGTGTCATTGCGTCCAAATGAACGGATGCGCATACAGCGAAGACGTGCACACACGAGTACTTAAATGTTTGGAAGACTCCACAATCGCATCTTATCTCTTGTAGATTAACAACGTGGTCGTGCTGCACAATTCCTTCAAGTGGTCGCAAAAATTTAGTAACCGTGAAGCAATTTTCGTACCGAGAGAAAGATATGGCACTCATCGCGTTTGCATGCTGACGATATGTTTGAAATTTTGTAGCTTATTTTTCGAAGGTTGCAAAAAGGGTAGCCAATCGATAATATGTCGCATTCACAACGGATATGATAGGCAAATGACGTGTTCCCTTCAAAGACGAATTGATTGCCTCAGCCAAGTTCGTCGTCACGTGACCATATCGGCGACCTCCGTCATAACATCGCAACCATTTCCCCCTTAGGATATCAACAAGATAGCCATATCTAGCTAGATTTCTTACACTCAACTCTTGCAGTAGCTCCTCAACTTCGTGTACCCTGTTTGCGTTGCCTATTCAATAACAAATGGAATAGTTAACGAGAAATAAAAAAAATAATAGTAATTAAAACGGAACGACAGTGGATGGTATACCCATGCGAAGAACCATTATATGCTCATCATTATTCTTATACTTCTGGTAGTAATTTCTGGCAATGTGCCGCAAACAATACCTATGATGAATAGTCAGAGGCTCCCAAGACGGTCCCAAACATTGGATTGATCCCCAGATCCCTGCACCTCTGTCTGAAATAATACATATCTCGTATTCTCTTGTCCGTATGACCCGACATAAGACGTGGGTGCGCAGGTTGGTAAGAAAAAACGTCCACGAAGAGATACCTTTCTTTTTAACAATTGCAAATGATACCAGAATACATTTCTTATTGCCGTCTTGTGCAAATGCCAGTAGTAAAATCTGGGTGTATCTCCCGTACAAGAATTTACCGACAATATGCAATATTGGCTTGCAGTGGTGGAATACCTTAACGCATTGTGGAAATGTCCAAAAGAGGCGGAAAAATTTATACTCCGCAGGTACGACATGATCATTGTAGTATATTGACTTTGTCTCTAGTTGCACAATCGTTCCTGGGTTGTATTTCTGCATCACATTTATCCACGTTCGTAACTCAATGTAGGATTCCTCTAATTTGCCATACAATTGTTGGATGACACGATATCTTGCAAACCACGCCTTATCATATTTAACCGTGTACGTGAATTTTTTCTTTATCGATGCTATACATATCGGCATATATACGCGTGGATTTGCTTTCACAAGTGGAAGGATATGATTATAGAGCGCGTGCACATCGAAGTTAGGATGATCTTGGTTAAGGCTTGCCACGAAGCATGTATGAGGTCCGTCGTATCTCATTATCTGCCACAGGTTGTTCATCATCTTCAAACGTGATACACGGATCCTCCAGTTACATTCATCGTACTTGTGGAGGCATTCAGCAATATATTTGTCAGCTTCAGTTTTCCTAATGGTGGTCGTAACTGAGTTGCGTATGTTGTAATGTTTGATGGCAACCTTCGCCAGTTTCTTAGTCCTGAAGACCATCCCAACATGTAGTACCACTCGTTCCACCGAGCCCACTAAGGTAGAAAAGAGACTACAGTGGCGATTGTTGGACAATCACGGTTCCAAATACGGTCACCCCTGGGGGAAACTACATAAAGGGCACGTAGGCTAGAGGCGCCACTCATCGTCGCTGCAAACTAAACATAGTGGTCTGACATAGAATGCGTGAAACAACTTATGGTCGGACTCGAGCCTTGTTGGAACGATGACTGCATCGATCTACTAAAGTTCTGTAGTTGCATCGGTGGTGGGGTGGCATCGACTGCTTCAGAGGTAGGACCATGGGTTCTTGCCGATGATGACGCACGCCAGAAGTGTTTTGTGCTCTCATCGTACGCTGAGATGGTGGGCGGTTGCGTTGCTAACGACGAAGGACTCGTGCTCGTTCCTCTGGAGTCAAAATAAATGGCTTCCCATTGGCCATAAACTAGTCCTCGTAGTCATGGCTGACTATCGTATCAAACATACGGTAATCACGTTGGGGTTGCCATCGCGGGTTCGCCTTATCCATCCAGTAAGCGATAAAGTTTAGTGATACATTGACCAATCAACCTATCATACAATAAAAAATATTATTCTTTTTAGATGTGACTTTCGTTCGAGTTAATAAAAGAATGTGGTGTGTACATAAATATTACCTCGGGTTTCCCCTATTGTGAGTTTGTGCAACTCGTCCAGGTTTGGAGGCACCACTGGGATACGTTGGAAACAACCAAACTGCCGTAACACGCGGTCAATCGGATGACACTTAACTACGGCGTATTGGACGAGTGGTACAGTGGTCGTCCAAAGATGCTTTGTCTCGTTCGAAAATTTTGGAATGCTCTCGTGCACTGCCGGATCCTCGTACGATGTCCATAAAAATTGTAATATATATAATTAAAGTTAAATATATAATAAATTTTATATAAATACACCAAAGTGTTACCTAATTATTCGAAGATTCATTCTCAATATCTTGTCTGATAAGGTCCAGATCGCGAGCAACACCAACATGAGTTAAAGGACCGGTCCACCTACAAAACAAGACGTATAAGAATTAAATATGTATATTAAAAAAATTAAATTTTAATTATAAAAATTCGTATATTAAAATAAAACCCTTTTCTCACCTCCGTTCCAGCGGAAAAACATATGGAGTAGGCTCCCTAAGCTAAGGGCGTAAAAACGATATTCTCCACCATGCCTAGGACTAGAGCAACGTCAAACAACCTCCAATCTGACACTTCTCAGGATCGGTGTTCTTGTACAACTCCCTAAATAGACATGCCAAAACTGCAGATCCCCAGCTCAGTTTACCGGCATCTTTAAAATCCTCTAAATGTCGCAACTAGATCGTGTGTACTTTGTTGTGGGATTTGTCAGGCATCAATACCCCGCTGATCATCTGTAAAATATGAGTGCGAGCATATGTCTACAATAGGAAAAATATATACCAACATATGTATAGATTTTTATTATTTCAATAATACAAATTTTAAAAAAATTATACCTTCCTCACAACTTCGCCCGCGTCAACGGGTAAATTTTTAAAATTATCCCGCAACCACTTTAATTTTACTTTTCCACCGTCAAAACTCTCTGGCGCAACCCCTAACCAATCCAAACATAAGGTATTCCAATCAAAAGTATGGGGATCGATGATCACCTCTCTATCAATAGGCAAACCCAAGATATAAGAAACGTCCTATAGGGTAATCGTCGCCTCGCCTCACGGAAGGTGAAATGTGTGCGTCTCTGGCATCCACCTCTCCAAAAAAGCGTTGATCAATTCAACGTCTAATTTCGCACCTCTAATAATATTGGATGCACGCAAAAATCCAGTCGGCGCTAAACACAGTGTGGTCAATGGGTCGGGTAAGTTTGACATCCGGTTGTAAGACACCTCTAGACGTCGTTCCTCCCCTCCCTAAAAAATAAAAAGTAAGTCTAAATTAAACTACATAAAAATTTAAAATACTCGTATGTAAAATTAGAATATATAATAGAATAAAATAAAAACGAAATTAAACTAGATAAAACTTACATGTCTCTAATAGTCGAACACGTACTTGTGATCCAATCTCATCAATCCCGCCATTAATGCAACATTAGAAATTAACTGAAATTGAAAGAAAATATATTTGAGAGAGAGTGAATTCTGTTTGGTGTGGTAAAAGGGTGGGGTGAGGACCTATTTATAGTCGTAATCGCACCGGTTGGGGTGCGAGGATTGAATGAAACTCGCACCCTATAGGACACGAGTCCCATTAATCGCATTTTACAGAGTGCGAGTTTTCTGTAACCTAAACAACGTAAATAAATTTTTCACCGTTGTAAAATTTATTCAAAAGAAACTCGCACCCTACAAGACGCGATTTCTTTTAAAATCATTTACACAAGAAAAATCAACTTTACTTTTTAAATTAAAAAGTAAGTTGATATAATATACACTATTTGTATTCCATTTAACCATGTACCATATTAAAAAGTAAGTATTTATTATATATACTATTTGTATTCCATTTAACTAATTACTTTTAAAAACACATTATTTTTAACTATTTACCATATTAAAATATAAGTATTTATTATCTACACTATTTGTATTCCATTATTCTTAATATAATATCGACTCCATTAATTTAAAATATATCGTTTGCCTAATTGACAACTAATTTCAATTCTAATTCATGCACGATTCTAAAAATCTTTTTATAATTAATGCGTTTTTAATGGCATAACTCACAATTTTGTGTAATCTATAACTTTTATAAATTACTCCATTAATTTAAACACTATTCTTTTTTATAATCTATATTATTGTCATTTAATCTATTCCATAATTTGCACCGAACTCTCGTCCTGTAAGACGCGAGTTTGGTTAAATTCGATTCCGAAACGTCGTCGGTTCTACTATAAATAGAGCACCGTAGTCTCCAAATATTCTCACAATTCATCTTCGTTCTTCTTTGTTAGGATATTTGTTTTGATATAATAATTAAAAAGTAGTTTTGGACTAAATTGAAAATATTGCAAAAATGATTTTAATTCCAAACAACTTGAAAATATGTTTGAGAAAGTTTCAAAAGGTTTTGAAGTGTTTTCGAAATGTTTTAAAGTAGCCAAACCTATGTTCTCAGCTCAACTGTATCGATATGATATACCTTGTTTCAATACGTCTTAGGGTTTTAGCTACAGTTTATTTGAAACTGCCAAAACTCGTACTGATATAGGGTCTGTCCGTATCGATACGGAGAGGGGCCTTTTCGATACACCTATTAACGTTTCGATAAGCGTATGTGGCAAAAACCCCAACGGTCTTTTAAATTACAGACCGTACCAATACGCTATTACCCATTATTTTTCTGTGATTTATTTTTTAGATAGGTGATGTACAATATATTAGGTTGTCTGTTTTGTTATCATCGTTATTTTTTAATTCATTCTTATTTGAAATCTTAAATTTTTCAAGAGCTCAAGACATGTGTTTTCTTGTTCTTAATTTCAAAATAAATTAATATTGAAGTATCTAATTGTAAATTAAAATATGTTGTGTTTTGCTTACAATTTTTAGATTTAAAAAAAAAACTCGTTAAAACCGCGGTTTTTAACCGAACTAAATCACAAAATTCGGTTTATAATATTTCAGTTTTTCTCATTCGGTTCCGGTTTTCTTTTTAAAAAATCGCAGATTACAGTTCGATTCATATTTTGTTAAAAAATCGAACCGAACCAAACCGAACCGAATACACCTCTACCATTTACTGACCATAACATTTTCAAACGATCACTAATTTAATTCTCAACGAATATTTATTCGGTTATTTTAACGCCTAAACAAACATTTAGTGACAACTAAATCTTTTAATTTTTGACCAACGACTGTTTACCCCCAAGGGGTTGGGACCAAAGGAAGCCTTAATATTTCTACTTCGTTTGGGTTAAATCCATAATCGAAACTCGGAACCAAGTAAAAGGTCCATTTTAATGTGGAGCACCCGACAAGCTCCAAACTTGCCCGGCAAGCCTCCACGGCCTATAAACCTTTTGGCGCTCCTTTCAAAATCATTTCATTTCCGTCCACCATATTTCATTCATTCCCTTTTCTCTTCTTTCCATTCCCAAACTTTGATCTCCCTTAAGCCGATCGTTGGTTGGTTCTTGGTGTGGTCGGCGAAAAATGGAGCAACAGAGAAACCCAAAGATGGTTCAACAACAACAAGAGGAGTCGGAGGAGATTCAGCACGGCCCCTTCCCTGTGGAGCAACTTCAGGTGAAAAATCATCTACTAGATTTCGTTTCTTGTTTGATTATATTAGAAAGTAAGAAGCTTTTCTTTGTGGGTTTTTTTCCTAGTTGCAGAAAAGATGTTCATTTTCTTGATTGGTCCAAAATTTGGGTAGAAATCATTGTAAATTCTTTTCAGGATTCTGAAAACGAAAATGGGTTTTCTCAGTCTCATTGCTCTTTGCTTTTTTTTAAGCCATGGGTTCTTTCCGGTGCGGTTTTCCCCTTTTACCTAATTAGAAGAAATCGGAATTGTATCGAAATGGGTTATACTCTTTCGATTGCCTATTAGGTGGTGTGGTTTTCTGTTAGGGTTTATTGTCAAGTTTTGAACTATAGTAGATGCAGGTTTTGTTTAGTGAAATGCAAGCTCCATGTTAGGGTTTAGTTTTCTGGATTGTTTTGAGTCGGGTCATTTAGGTTTGAAGCACGGTTTTTCATTTTGTGTTTAGGCTTGGGTCAGCTTTGAGTTTGGGGTTGAATTCTTTACCTTTTATGATCAAATGGGATTGGTTTTCGGTTAAGTTTCGAGTTTGAGTTCGAGCTAGAATTAGAATTGGCATGTCGTGGCTTAAGTAATAATTTTGGATGTTATTCTTATTTTTATTGTTCAATTGAAGGCATCAGGAATTGCAGCTCTAGATGTAAAGAAGCTCAAGGATGCAGGTCTTTGTACGATTGAATCTGTTGCTTATACCCCAAGGAAAGATCTTCTTCAGATCAAAGGAATCAGTGAAGCTAAAGTTGACAAGATCATTGAAGCCGGTATGTTGTTTCCACAATTCAGTTGTTCCATCAGTTTTTATTGATGATAATTACTATAATTATGTAAATTGATTTGAAATTAAAAAGCTTTTGAGTCTTTGTTGTGGTTCTTGACAGCTTCCAAATTGGTCCCCTTGGGTTTCACGAGTGCTAGCCAACTCCATGCTCAAAGATTGGAGATAATCCAGATAACATCTGGGTCAAGCGAACTCGATAAAGTTTTGGAAGGTACATATGCTCTGACGTTTGTGAAAATTTGTTTCCATCTGTTATGAGATTAATTTTATGCATCATCAGTACGCCCTCACTTGGTTTTCTCCATGACAGGTGGAATCGAGACGGGATCCATTACTGAGATATATGGTGAGTTCCGTTGTGGGAAGACTCAACTCTGTCACACATTGTGTGTAACATGCCAAGTAAGAGCTTTTCTCATCATTCATCGCGTTGTCTCGTACGTCATGCATATTCCAGTTTCTGTTGTTGCCGAGCATCATCTCATTCCATATTCATATCTCACAACAGTCGGTTCATCTAGGCCTGCTCTTAAATTTGTATGATATTTCAGCTTCCATTAGATCAAGGAGGTGGTGAGGGAAAAGCAATGTACATTGATGCTGAAGGGACATTCAGACCACAAAGACTCTTACAGATAGCGGAGAGGTAACTGATGGCTACCGTGGTAAAAACCGTACTGCTATTATGCTATGTGGCAATATTGATAGTTAACACTGTCGTTGAATGTTGCAGATTTGGACTGAATGGAGCTGATGTATTGGAGAATGTGGCCTATGCTAGAGCATACAACACTGACCATCAGTCTCGGCTTTTACTTGAAGCAGCTTCAATGATGGTGGAAACGAGGTATAAAAACATTTCCTTTACTTGGATTGACCTTATCAAGAAGCATTATCTCTAATATATTTGGGTAAACACGGTTAATTGTTTGGCGGATTTCTCTATAGGTTTGCGCTTATGATAGTTGATAGTGCTACTGCCCTCTATAGAACAGATTTTACCGGGCGGGGGGAACTCTCTGCCCGACAAATGCATCTCGCGAAATTCCTTAGGAGCCTTCAGAAGTTGGCAGATGAGGTTAAGGCTTTTACATCTTTATATGCCTTAAGTAATGGATTACTTTCATGCAATGATAATGAGATGCGTAGAGTTGTCCCTTTTATCACGTTTTTACGTGCATTTTGCATGACTGTAGTTTGGTGTGGCCGTTGTAATTACGAACCAAGTAGTTGCCCAAGTGGATGGTTCTGCACTTTTTGCTGGACCTCAAATTAAGCCAATTGGCGGTAACATCATGGCCCATGCTTCCACAACAAGGTTTGTCCTCGGAACTGAAGGCCTAGTTTACCCATTTTCTACTAATTACTCTTCTTTGAAAACTGCTACCAACTATAAGCTCATCATTGAGAATAGGCTGGCTCTTCGGAAGGGAAGAGGGGAGGAACGCATTTGTAAAGTAATAAGTTCACCTTGCTTGGCCGAGGCCGAAGCTCGATTTCAGATATCTCCGGGAGGTGTTGCTGATGTTAAAGACTGAGCTTATTGTTTATCAAACAAGTTTCCGCACGCCTCTTTTTACGGATCAATCAACATGTGTTTTTTTTTTCTAGCCATCTGCTTCTGCTAATGATCAATCCATAACTCTGCTATTTTCTTCTATGCAATGGTATCCTTTACAAATTCTTGCTGTTATTTTCGTTGTGTATAAGTTATAACCTTGGCAATTGGCAATGGAGAGTCAGAATCGGAATAGTTGTTAATGTTCTGAGCTCCACCCCGAAAGCATAATCTATCTGATATATTCGCAGAGAGATTTGCTTATATTAGTATAAAACTAAAGTTGTTTTACATACTTATGTAACTTGTTCGATTAATATTTTAACAATATGATCGACGAATTTATCGATAAAGTTGTACTTGCAATACACGTAAGCTTTTTAATCAAGTTAAGCCCTCGACCATCTTGATTGAGAATACTGTCATTATAAATATATATTTATATACAACTTGATTGAGAATACTGTCATTATAAATATATATTTATCAAAATATTTATCGGACAAGAATTACATAAGTGTGTAAAATAGCACATAAGGAGATCTCTTTCTTAGGACTGAATTGATAGAATATATAAGTAATGGAGACTAAATGTATTATTTCCCCTATTTAAAATATGTATCATTAGTGTTTAACGAAAATTTAACGAAAGCATATTATAATAGGATACGACGTCGTTGGAGGGAAAACAGTAGGTCTTGAAAGATCATCAGCTTCGAGCCTTCGCCATGTCAAAAACACAAGCGGCTTAAAAAAAAGGTAAATTACGTAAGTTATCACTCAATTTTATTCATAAATTTATTTTGGTCACTAAAATTTTAAAACGTTCAATTTATCTACTGAAATTTATACGTTAAATGTTTTTTTATCACTCCATCGTTCACTATTGTCGTTGTTCGGTACCAAAATTTAATATTCTTTTCGTCTCGCCCTTTGAGTCTGAATCCGACTTTTATTTCGACGAAAAAACTCTGTAGTTTACTAGTAGGGTGAAAATCTTTTAGTTTTTTTTCGTCGATTTACTTCTTTTGCTGTTAGATTGAACTCGTTTTTCAATATATTTCTTTTCACGTGCCAATGAAGTTTTTTAGCGTTAGAATTTTAAAAATATTCCTTCGTATTTTGTTAAATGAACATCATTACAAAATTAACAGATGAGTAAAAAAAATATTAAATGTCTAAACTTTAATAAATAATTGAAGTTTAAAATTTAAGTAACAAAAATAAGTTTAAAAGTAAAATATAAAGATGATTTGTGTAGTTCACCTTTAAAAAAATGGCGTTAGATTCAATTACTAGCATCGTTTAATGAACGAAATCAAATAGCTATGATCCCCAGAAAAATACGAACAACAAAATGGCGACAAATACAGCAGCTACACCTCCGAATCTCCCCAAATCTGGAAACATCTCCAAAGGCTACAACTTCGCTTCTTCATGGGAACAGGTAATCTTTCACCTCTTAAACTTACTCTTCAGAACTCAACAATGTTTGCTTTCGAACTTCACGATTTGAACCTCTTCTACTTCAGATCTGCTTTAATTTTATCTCCATGAACTTTTAAAAAACTTTTAGCTTATAACTAATTTTTGGCGATATCGTGGTTCAGTCTGTTCATAAGGTTATATCGATAGATAACTAGAAAAGAGGTTATGTAACTGAACATTCATTTTGTCAAGTCCATATCCATTTTTGTTTCCTTGGGTTACAACAATTTCGGTTACAACAATTTCCGTTCTCTGTTAGAACTAATAAGAAAACGAGATGGCTCCAAGTTATATTGATGAACATCCTTGGGTTCCAATTCCATCGCTGGGTGCATAATATTACAAAAATAATTTACGTGAATGAACATGTTTTTACTGTGTGTTAGTTGTTGGGATGTTACTTATTTTACTGATTAAAAAAGTGAATAGATATTACAAATTAATTTAAATAAATGGAATCTTTAATTTTCAAACTAATTTGTAGGGTCGTTCACTTTGCACATGTCAATAGCTGTCATTGGTTATCAACTTTGAGGTTAGATTGTCCGTTTGATTATTATGTTGTTCCTTTTGCAACCTGTATGATGGATTAATTAATATTTTTAAACACGTTGTATAAAAGCTTATCGTTAGACCGATAAAAGAATTTAATAATAGTGAAACCGTAATTTGAAAATTCAATTGGCAAAAACTCAGATGGTTCGAACTCGAAATGATTTGAATATGAATTTATCCAAAAATTTCAAAACATAAATTAATCCAACTAACATTGACTTAATATTGGTTTTATAGCTTGGGATTTCCACATTCTCTTCATAAACTCCTCATCTAACATAGATTATGACTATCATAGTAGGGATGACAATTTTCTCCGGATCAGATGGGTTTCCACCCGATCCGACAGGAGTAGATTTTTTATTCTAAAATTCATATTTATGACACTTTGGTATTGTTTGGAGCATAGCTTAGATAAACAATTCGTATCGAAGAGAGATTTTTAGATATTTGGTGGGGAAAAATTCCTTAGGTATTGTACCTGTCATTTTATTTTTGAAACTATGACACTTTCAACGGTGAAAGTAGAAGTCGGTTTGAACACAAGCCAACCTCACTGTTCATGTTCTTTTATTAAAAATATTAGAAGTTAGACCGAACACAAGTCGACTTCGTTGTTCATGTATCAAAGGGCAGTGTCTGGTCTAACAGGCATGCAGGGACTTCATGGTATTTTAATAAAAAAATGTTTTGAACAGTAAAGTCAGTAGAGCATATGTCGACTTCATTTTAACTGTTCAAACTGTAATAGATTGAAAAATGAAAAATAGTGCAATATAAAAAAAATCAGCTGCATTTTTAGGTCTGTTGTTGAAGAGAAAGTTTATACAGCTAAAGTTGACGAGAGAAAGAAGATGAAACAGAGGGTGATGAAGAGTTTGGTAATGGTGGAAGCCATTATAAGGTGGTGATTGCAGAAGGTGAAAAGAGAAATTGTCGAGACTTGTGGAGGGACATTGATATTAATTAAGTTGTAGGGAGGTTAATGTTATTTAAATAAACTGTTAAACTTCAAAATAAAAATAATATTTAAATAAGTTAATTTATTTAAGAATTTAATCTGATTTGATTGGTTGTTATCATTGGAGGCTTAAGTGAGTATAAAATCTCGGGAAAATGTTAAGAATTGAGAGACGATTCATATTAAACAAATGTAATCAGCATTTTATTTATGGGTAAAATTTTGATACACAAGTTGCATAAAATTAATTTTATACAAGTTTGTATATTTACACTGTAAAATTTAAATCCTAAATTCTTAACCCTAACTCTAAAAAACTAAACTTTAAATCCTAAATTTTAAACACCAACCTTAAATTCTAAACCTTGCAACCTAAACTCCTAAACATTAAACTCTAAACTAAAATTTCAACCCCTAAAATTAAAAAATACGTATAAACTAAAGTTTACATGGCGGGTGTATCAAAGTTTTTTTTCTTTTTTTCTTTATTTATCAAAGTTCTAATTAAAATTTGTAATTTTCTCTCAATCTATCAGATTCGAAATAAACTTTTTGGTTTTCAATTGTTTGCATGAAGGTACACTAACACCTAAAGAATATTAAATGTATATTGAATGGTTAAATATATGAGAAAATATCACATGCAGTAGCGGTAGAAATAAATTTTTTTACAAGCGTTTTAGTTTTAGGGTTTAAAGATCTAGTTTAGGGTTTAAGTGCATGATGTTTAGAATTTAGGGTTTAAGGTTAGAATTTAGAGTTTAGAGGTCAAGGTTTAGTTTTTAAGGTAATATGGTTAGAGATTTAGGTTTTAACCTATAAACCCTAAAATTTAACCCTAAACTCTAGATTCTAATAACACCCCCTACATTCAAAGTCCGTCCACTAAAACTCATAAATATTAGATCCTAAACGAAATCTTTAAATTCTAAAACTGAGGTGCTTGTAGAAACTTTTTCCACAAACGATTGTGCACGAAATAATTACCTTAAATGTAGGGATGTAAAAACATGTAATCAGATGGGTTCTAGGTCGGGCCATGTCGGGTCAAATCGGATACATGTCATTTCAGGTTAATTTGATGTTTCGACTCGACTCAGGTCGGGTGTGGGTTAATTTCAGGTTGGGTCAAAACGGTTCGAGTCCAAATCAGTTAATTAGCGGTTAATTCGGGCTTGGATAGACTTTAGGTCGGGTTAATTTAGGTTTCGAATTTATATTAAGTTTGGGTTCGGCACAAATAGTCGATAGACTTTGGGTTGTGTCATTTCGAGTGAATTGTTTAACACTTTTCACGAACACAAATCACATTAAAAATAAATATTAGGGACTAGAATGAACAAAAATATCATCATATTTAAAATATTGGACTAAGTTACAAAAATTAGAAATAAATAAGGGTCAATTTAAGGTAAAAATAAAATATTAGGGACTAGAGTGAACAAAAATATTAGCATATTAAAAATATTGGACTAAATTGAAAAATATAAAATAAATAGGGGTTGATTTTGGTTAAAAATAAAATTTTAGGACCAACATGAACACAAATATCATCATATTAAAAATATTAGACTAAATTACAAAAAAATGAATAAGGGTAAATTTCGACTAAAAATTAAATTTTAGGTACTAGAATAAACAAAAATATTATTAGACTAAATTACCAAAAATATAAATAAAATGGGGCAATTTTAACTAAAAATTAAATTGTAAGGACTAGAATAAATAAAAATATTATTCGACTAAATTACCAAAAATAGAAATATATATGGGCCAATTTTGACTAAAAGTAAAGTTTTAGGGACTAAAATGAACAAAAATATCATCATATGGGTCAATTAATTTCTCACATTATAATATAATAAACTCATAATTTCTCAAATACTTCATTTTTCTCTTGATAATAATCAAATCATAGACTTCCTCAATTACGAGTTAGGTAAATATCAAGCTAGGTCAATATTAGTTCAGGTAAACAACAAGTCAGGTTCAAAACATGTCGGGTTCAAAACATGTCGGGTCAATTAATAGGCCGGGTTTAAAACATGTCGAGTAAAATCGGATTCCAGGTCATTTCAGTCGAGTTATATCGATTATTTGCCAGGTTAGTCTTAGATTCAAGTTCGTATCAATCGGGTGAAGGTCGGGTTCAAGTTCGTATCAGTCAGGTGCAGGTCGAGTTTGGTTACTACAGTATTATGTCCAACTCAAGTTCGAGTCAATTACAGATCGATTTCAAATCATCATTTTTTTAGATCAAAATAAGTTCCGACTCGAGTAAGTTTCAATCGAGTTTTTAGGTTGGGTGAAGTCTTTACATCCCTACCTAAATGTATTATCTAAATTAAGTTGATATTGATAATCAGCAATTCAATCCTATTGTCTTAAGGTAGAAAATATTTCACACGATTCAAATTCCAAATAATTTTTTTTATATCTTCGACAAGTTAAAAAACAAATAATCAACCACAAAACTGTTCAGACTTTATATATCTATTTCATCTTCATCGTAGCTTGATTAATACCACTAACAAAATAATTGTTATAATTTTTATAATAAGTAATTAAAAAATTTCAATTTTTTTCTAGGTTGTGTTTTACGCCCGTTAAAATAAATTTCCCAATAAGAACCAACAATATAATAATTACTTCAAAAGATTCAAATGCCAAATAAGAACATTGCCATTAATATTTTGGTAACATTAGTAGAGACCATAAGTTCAAGCCAAATAATCAACCAGAAGAACACTGTCCAGAGATTTCTTTCATCTTCTTCACAACTTTTATGATCCAGCAAACAGCTACCGCGGTGGTTGTCACGGCCGATAACGGAGCTGCTAAAACCCACACCACCGGCAAAGCTGATAACGCAGGCGTTATAACAGCAGCAGCGGGTGACACTGTAACAACCACAGACTCTACAGCTTCTGCAACCTCAGTAATATTTTGTCCGTGGACAACCTTTGCCACCGCAGAAGCAGCTGATTGCGCCCGCTTCTCAACTGCTTTCGCTGCCCCGGCAATGTTTTCTTCATTGAGAACGGTTGCTACCACACCTTGCGTCGCCACCGCCACCACAGAAGCAGCTGATTGTACCGCCTTTTCAACTGCTTCCGCAGCTCCGGCAATGTATTCTTCATTGAGATGGGTTGCTACCGCTCCTTGCGTCGCCGCAGACACAACAGAAGCAGCTGATTGCGCAGCCTTCTCAACTGATTTCACTGCCCCGGCAATGTTTTCTTCTTTGAGATGGGCTGCTACCGCTCCTTGCATCGCCGCCGCCACAACAGAAGCAGCTGATTGCACCGCCTTCTCAACTGCTTTCACTGCCCCGGCAATGTTTTCTTCATTGAGATGGGTTACTACCGCTCCCAAAAAGCCATGCGAGCAACTCTTCGAGCTCAGCTAAAAACTTAAAAGCAACGGCACCGATGAGAAAGGCTGCGTTGAGTATGTGTCCTATTTATATAAGTAGGAAGGTGGTCGTCGATCTGTGCAGCTATATAAATAGCGTTATTTGAATTAAATTCCGAAATTAATGTGTAGTTCATGAACCTCGGTATTATGATTTGAAATTAATTTTAGGAAAAACTATCTAAATAATACTCCACCTATTTTCGCGTTACTGTTTTAATATTTTAATTATTTTTTAACAAAATAATGACTAACGTTACGTTTTATTTTTATTTTGATACCCGCCGTTAAAAATTAATAGCATGCTGACTAGGAAAGATAAAAGCACATGTGATATGCTGACATGAAGAGAAAAATCGCACGTGTTAGGTTGCCATGTAATTTTCTCTTTCCTGGTCAGCATGCCGCGTGTGCTTTTTGATGATTTTAATAGACGTGACATGCTGACTACGAGAGATACAACGGATTAAATGCACAAACGAGGACTATTGTTGATACGTCAGCAGCTGGATCATTGCTTGACAAGAAGTATTTGGAGGTTGTTGACATTCTAGAGAGGATTTCGATTAATGATTTTGAATATCCTGTTGCCAGACTTGGGATCGGAACCAAAATCAGTGGGAAATTTTAGGTTGATGAACTAATATCCATTCATGTTGAGATTTCCAACCTCACCAGCATGGTGAAAATGTTGCAAAGGAACAAAGAGTCCCAAGAAGTTAAAGCGTTAGACTCACTCTGTACAATTTGTGGAGAGAACCATTATGTGGAAGAATGCCCTGCCAACCCTGAGTCGGTAAATTTTGTTGGCAATGTTAATCGTTACTATAATCCTAACTCCAATACTTATAATGCAGGTTAGAGACAACACCCTAACTTAGCTTAGGGAAATCAAGGAGGTAACCAGCACTATGTACAACGCTAGAATGCCCAGAGGCAAGATAACAACGCCATGCCAGCATTCAATGGCAATGTCATGCCAGCATTTTATCAAAATGTTGTGCCACAGAGAGCTTAAAACAATTATCAGCAAGGGCAGAGATTCAACCAAGGAGGTCATCCCAATGATTATATGGAAAAGAATGATGTCACAGTCCAGAGTTTGGCAGCAACAATAAGAAACTTGAAAATTCAAATTGGACAACTTGCCAATGTACTAAACAATCGACCCCAAGGAGCCTTGCCAAGTGACAATGAAGATGCTCGGCACAAAAACAATGAGCACTGCGCCACAGAGAGCTCAAAACAATTACCAGCAAGGGCAGAGATTCGACCAAGGAGGTCCCCCAAATGATTATATAGAAAAGAATGATGTCACAGTCAAGAGTTTGGCAGCAACAGTAAGAAACTTGGAAATTCAAATTGGAAAACTTGCCAATGCACTAAACAATCGACCCCAAGGAGCCTTGCCAAGTGACACTGAAGATGCTCGACACAAAGATAATGAGCAATGCAAGGCCATAACCCTTCGAAGTGGTAAGCAGTGCAAGGCATAGATGGCTGCCAAGCAGCCAATTAACTGCCAAAGTGAAAAGCCAATACCGACAGACAAGCCCAAAGAAGCAGAGAAAGAGAAAATTAAAATAGATAATGCTAGTGGTAGTGTCAGTACCAGAACCAGAACCGGTGCCAACAATGAGGCCAGAACCGGTGCCAACAATTATGCCAAACAGGATGCCAACATTGATGACAAACAGGCTGAGGCCAAACAACATAGTGATGCCAAAACAGTGCTAGCACTGTCTCAGCGAAGCCGGCAGTGCCAGCATATGTTTATCCATTGCCGCCATTTTCAATAAGACTTCAAAAGCACAAACAAGACCAGCAATTTAAGCAATTCTTGGAAGTTCTTAAGCAGTTGCAAATTAACATTCCATTGGTAGTAGCGCTTGAGCAAATGTCCAACTATGTAAAATTCATGAAGGATATAGTTGGGAGACTTTGAAACTGTCGCTCTCACTGAAGGATGCAGTGCCATGATCCTAAATCGATTTCCACCAAAGCTGAAATATCTGAGAAGTTTCACTATTCCCTGCACAATTGGCAACAAATTTATGGGCATGGCATTGTGTGACTTGGGAGCCAACATCAACTTGATGCTAATGTCAGTTTTCAGGAAGCTTGGCATAGAAGCAAGACCTACCACCGTGACACTCCAGCTGGCAGACCGATCCTATGTGCATCCCAAGGGTAAGATTAAGGATGTTTTGGTGAAGGTAGACAAGCTTATCTTTCAAGCTAATTTTATCATTTTGGATTATGAGGCCGATGCTAATGTTCTGATTATTTTAGGCAGACCATTATTTGCCACGGGTAAGGCTCTTATTTATGTTCATAAAGGGGAACTAACAATGCGTATGAATGACCGACATGTTACTTTTAATGTGTTTCAAGCTTTGAAATGTGCATATAAACCTGATGAAAGTCAAGCCGATGAGCTAATGGAGTCCATTTATACTGTGGACATGGCACAGTTATGCCATGATGCAAAATTTGATGTTAGCATGCTTGATGGCATATGTGAAATGTTTGAGAAACCTGAGGAATCAGCCCTGGGAGCTGAAGATGTAGGTTATTTTGAGCCTCTACAGTTGGCTGGCAGAGAGATAAAAGAACCTAAACCATCGATTGAGGAACCACCAGAGTTGGAGTTAAAGCCACTGCTAAATCACTTGAAGTATGCTTATCTAGGTAAACACTCAACTCTGCCAGTGATCATTTCCACTGATCTCAGTAATGATCAGGAGGAGAGATTGTTGGCAATATTAAGAAATTATAAGAAAGCGTTAGGTTGGACCTTGGCAGATATCTGAGGTATTGGCCCAACCATTTGCATGCACAAAATCATTTTGGAGGAGTACCATGGTAAGACCATTGAAGGTCGGAGAAGGATAAACCCAAGCATGAAAGAGGTAGTTAAGAAAGAGATCATAAAATGGCTGAATGTCGGGATCATTTATCCTATTTTCAGTAGCTCATGGGTTAACCCGGTGTAATGCGTGCCAAAGAAAGGTGGCATGACCATGGTACAAAATAGTGAAGCTGAATTAATTCCCTCCAGGACCATCACTGGATGGAGAGTGTGCATGGATTATAGAAGGTTGAATAAGGCTACAAGGAATGACCACTTCCCATTGCCTTTCGTCGACCAGATGTTAGATAGATTGGCAGGTAAAGCTTTCTATTGTTTCTTATATGGTTATTCGGGTTATAATCAGATTGTCATTGCCCCTGATGATTAAGAGAAGACCACATTCATGTGCCCTTATGGGATGTTTTCTTTTAGAATGATGTCATTCAGCCTTTGTAATGCGCCGGCAACGTTCCAACGTTGATGTCCATTTTCCAATATGATCGAGCACAATATGGAAGTATTTATGGATGATTTCTCAGTGTTTGGTAAAATATTTGAGGAATGCATTCATAGTTTGGAGCAAGTCTTAAAGAGATGCGTTGAGACAAACCTGGTGTTGAACTGGGAAAAATGTCACTTCATGGTGAATGAGGCCATTGTTCTCAGTCACAGGGTAACTAAGAGAGGACTAGAAGTTGATCAAGCCAAAATAGAGGTAATGAAGCAATTGCCGCCTCCGACGAGTGTTAAAGGTATAAGGAGTTTTTTAGGTCATGTCAATTTTTATCGGAGGTTTATTAAAGATTTTTCAAAAATTGCTAAACCTTTATGCTTGTTGTTTGAACATAATGCCACTTTTGCATTTGACAATTCTTGTTTGAGAGCATTTTAGGAACTTAAAGAGAAATTGATTAATGCCCATATAGTTATAGCATCGAATTGGAATGAGCCCTTTGAGCTCATGTGTGATGCCAGAGACTATGCCATTGGAGCAGTTTTGGGACAACGGCATGGCAAGGTTTTCTATGCCATCTATTATGCCAGCAGAACCTTGAATGAAACACAAATTAGTTACTCTACAACCGAGAAAGAATTTTTTGCGGTTGTATTTGCTTTTGATAAATTTAGATCTTATTTAATTAGTAACAAGGTTGTGGTTTATACAAATAATTCGGCATTGAAGTATCTCTTGGAAAAGAAGGATACCAAACCCAGATTAATTCGATGGGCGCTCTTTCTTCAAGAATTTGACCGAAAGATCATAGACAAGAAAGGCAGCAGAAACTTAGTAGCTGACCACATTTCACGTTTAGAGTATCACATTGAAGATGGTAAAACTAAAGTTATTAGAGATGAATTTTCTGACGAATACTTGCTTGCAGTTAATGTTATGCCATGGTACACTGACATTGTCAACTACCTGGTGAGCAACATTCTTCCACTAGACTTGGCATACAATGCCAAGAAATGATTCCTGCGAGAAGTTAGCCAATACTATTGGGATGAGCCAATATTGTTCAAACAATGTGCCGACCAACTGATCTGCCGGTGTGTGCCCGAGGATGAACAACATAACATATTGCATTCGTTCCATTCTACATCATATGAAGGTCACTTTGCTGGGAAGAATATTGTTGCCAAGGTGCTGCAATTTAGATTCTTTTGGCTGACTCTATATAAGGATGCCCATGATTATGCCAAGGCATGTGATTGATGCCAACTAACATGAAACATCTCCGACCGAAACCAACTACCACTTCAAAATATTATGTATGTGGATTTATTTGATGTATGGGTGTAATCACTAATTTCGTCCAGGATAGACTCATTCTCATTTTCCTTTATTTTACAAATAATGAACTTATATGGGTTATTGCTTAAGCCATATGTGGTTGTTATTAAAACCCAATAAAGAGCAAAAAGATAATACTATTAGTGTATGTCTTATTAGCTATATATATGTGTTGCTACCTTAAAACCTTTTCTCAGTTGATTGCTAGTTTTTAATTAGCCATATGTTATATGTTATATGTTACCTTAACTTTGTTTTGACCGACCATGTTTATCCAATTTCAAAACCCAAAAATATTACTAAGTTATATATGTACCTATATATGTTTCCTTTGCTATGATCTATTATTTTAAATGCTATACTCGGTCTATTAATACTACCGTTTTCCTATTACTATTACTATGTTATTGACGTCTTTGCTATATGTCATTAGCATTATTGTTGCTACGGTCCCGTTACTGTTATTATATTGTCATCACTACTATTACTACTACTTTTGCTATTATTGTTATATAACTAAACTGAAAAAAGAGAGAGAATGTTTGATAAATAAACAACCCAATTTATAAAATTATCCTATATTATCGTAAAGATCAGAACCCAATAAAGCATACAGTCTATTTATGTAAACAAAGAAAGGCCCATAGTTCTTTTAATTACATGTTGGCCCAATAGGGCCTTGAACAAAGAACCCGAATTATCTCCATCACCTACGCAGCCAAATCTCTGCCCTTGGATCAAGACGAGGATGAACGGCTAAGATCGCAGCATGAAAGACTCTCCAGATTCTGCGTGCATCTCACGCGAGGCGGTTGGAGTCCCCACGCGCTGCACGCGCGCATCTTCACTTCCCACGGCAGCCCATTTATTGGCCATGCCTTCACCACGGCAGCAGCCACCTCAGCACCACCTCTCCACGTTGGCGGCTACATCATAGGATTGCTCCCCAAGCTGGTTCTCCTCTAGTCCCCTCCTCTGGTACCTCTCGACAGCAAAGACATATACAAACAAACCAACAAAATGTCAAAAAAAGGGAGAGCACACAACAAATTCAAGATTTTCAGAGAATTAACAGATCAAAATCAGAGATACACGTGAATCAAGATAAAATAACAATCAGCTATTCCGCGTTTTTTATTACAACCCAGGTCCTTGCAGCTTTTCGTTTTCTTACGATATCATCCCTGTTTTTCCTTTTAATTTAGCCCTGGAAGTTTATTTCTTTACGCTTTGGTCCAATTTCCAGTGTATAAGCCCTAATTTCATGCATTTTAATTCTAGCTTATTTTTGTTCCTAATCTTGCTGTTTATTGTTTATGTTTAAATCTGTTGTTTTTTTATTTAATGTTGAAATTTCTAGTGGTTGTCTAATGCATGTTTAATATGTGATTTTGCACTTGATTTGGTGTTTAATATATGTATATTACATAGTATATAGTTTTTATATTATATATAAAGTATATGGTTTTCACATATAATGAATACTTAACATATAATTCTTATAATATATATTGAGTATATAGTTTCCATGTAATACATATAATATAGGTTTTACAAGGTATTTAATATTTAGTTCTACATAGTTATAATTTTCAATAACATACAATTTTACAAGTTTATAATATGTATAGCTTTTTAATATATATGCTAAGAGGTTTTTTATATTTATATATTTTTTCTTTTAATACACTTAATTTGGTTTTTTTTTCTATATAGTATATTCTTAACATAATGTGTTTTAATGTATTTGAGCCTTGTTACTATGGTCTGGGCCTTTGTTTTGGGCCTTAGGTTCTTAGGCCTAGCTTTAGTGGTTTGGGCCTAGCTAATGGTTTTTGGGCTTTAGATTAAGTTAAGGGAATTAGTTTAATTAATTTAGATCGTGTGCTCGTCTCTTAGGGGCACGATTCTTAAATTAATTAAGTTAATTCTAGGCTTAGTTTCTTTAGAGCCTTAGTCAGATTAGAGTTTGAATTAGTTTAGTGAATTTAAATTCATTCTTGGCTCATTTGAGTGAATGTTAAATTCATTAAATTAATCGAACATTTCTTAATAACTTTTAGGATAAAATGAACTTCAAAGTTGAGATTAACACTAAATTAATTATAATAATTTGTTAGAGTTTTAGTCTTTTAGGGTAATTAACCTAGGGTTAAATACTAGAATCACCTAATTAATAATTAGATAATCATTTGAGCTTTCCATAATTTGGGCCTTTATAGGTTAGTTATTGGGTTGGGCCTTTTGTGTTTTTTGTGTGCCTTTGTTTGCCATTCCTTAATTGTCATTCATACGGCCCATTAATTTTGTGTTAATTAATTTAAATCATAAAAGGGAAGGTATTCATTAGTTTCGATATTTGTGTCGTAACAGTCTAAGCTTAAAGGATGTTGACCAAATATTTGAATTAATCCTTACCGACTCAAGGTAGAATTAAAACTTGAAAAAGTTATTAAATCATTTCTTAACTGCTTTCACCATGCATAAAGGTGACGTGCGGGATTCGAACCATAAACTAACACGACAGTCAGGCTTATATAATGTCGGTTTAGTCTATGGTCCAATATATCGCCAACCTTATTAATTAAATGTCCAATTAATTTGAATCCACCAATTTGATAAAGCTCGTTCAATTAAGGTTAATTTTCAATTAAGGTCACCAAATTAAATTCCTTTCAAATTTCGACAATTTCCTTCGAATAAAAGCAACAAATATTTTGGTACCGATTTTTCGGGCGTGATGGGGGTGCTAATCCTTCCCCACACGTAACCAACTTCTGAACCCTTTTAAAACGAATCTCTGGCTTTGTGGTGTCTAGCCTACCTTATCTAAGTGGTCGATGGCGACTCCAAGTCTTCATTGTTTTCAAAGAGATCCTCCTGAAATTAAATTCCTTATAAGAAAGCGAGGGGTATACAAGTAATTTTTCAAAAAACGTTGCTACAATGGGGAATAGACTTTATGGGTCATTTTCCTCTATCATTCGGTAATTTATATATACTTGTGGTTGTTGATTATGTATCTAAGTGGGTAGAGGCCATTGCCCTGCCAACAAATGATGCCAAGACCATTGCCAAGTTCTTGCACAAAAACATTTTTACTAGATTTGGCGCTCCTAGAGTGATTATTCATGATGAAGGCACCCATTTTAAATGCAATCTAATATCTAAATCTTTGTGCAGGTATGGTATACAGCAAAGAATCGCCACAGCATACCATCCATAGAAAAATGGGCAAGCTAAGATATCAAACAAGGAGATTAAGAACATTTTAGAGATAATTGTAAATCCATCAAGAAAAGAATGGTCCTTGAGACTGGATGAATCCTTGTGGGCTTATAGAAATGCGTTTAAAACTCCTTTAGAAACTTCACCATTTAGACTCATTTTCGGAAAACCATGTCACCTACCAGTAGAGCTTGAACATAAAGCCTTTTAGGCTATCAAAACACTTGATATGGCATGGAGAATTGTTGGAGAAAGAAGGTTACTTGACTTCAGTGAGTTGGAGGAATTCAAGACACAAGCCTATGAAAATGCTAGGTTCTACAAAGAGAAGGCAAAACGTTGGCATGATAGTAGGATAATGCCAAGACAATTTGAAGTAGGCCAGTATGTTTTATTGTTTAATTCACGACTTAAACTGTTTCCAGGTAAACTCAAATCAAGATGGACGGGTCCTTATGAAGTTGTTAAACCATACGCCCATAGAGCTGTGGACATTAAGAACTTAAGGACGGGAGAAATTTTTAAGGTGAATGGCCAACGTCTAAAGCATCACATGGAAGGTAAACAAAACAATTCCATGGAGGTTATCCTCTTGGCAGAGGTACCATAACATCATCATCATGTTCGAGTTTTTGTAAATATTAGGTTAGATGTTTTTCTTTTTTTTAGGTTTCAAGATTTTTAGTAGTTTTTTTCTCTTTCTTAATTTTCATTTATATTTCCTTACTGTGTTGAAAGGTTTTCCTTGAGAATGTGCAAATTTAGTATGCCAAGTACAATTCCAAAGCCAGACTTGGCATAAGACGATAATACACTGAGCAAGACCTGCGTGCCAAGCAGAATGCCAGTACTGAGGTTGGGCATGCGTTGGAATGGAATATTGGAAGAAGAGATTACCCTAGCTTGATTAAGACCAGCCCATTAGAGAGAGAGTATTTTTTTCTTTGAGACTTAACCCTAGCCACCCAAAATTAGGTTGGATTTAGATTCAACTTAATCACCTTATCACTCCAATCTTTAAAACTTATCATATGACTTATACCTTATCATATCACCCTTATCACTTTACCCCTTATCAAATCAAGCCTTTATTCTCCATCATTATCTCCATTAAATTCGGCCACCTTTATTACACCAATTAAACCACTCAATCTCTTTACTTTCTACCTAACCCTACTGTTTCAAGAAACAAAATCTCTCTCACTTTTTCTCACTTTTCCCTTTCTTTTTCAAGAAAAAAACCAAGAATCATATTTCCCTTTCTTCTTCTTCCTTTATTCAAACCATTCCAAGATTTCTTTTCGCTCCAATGGCTTCCTCATTGACTACTATCCAAAGGTTTTTCAATGAGGATATCTGGAAGAAGTTTGAAGCAAACTTTGCTTCGAGATCCTTTTGCTACGAGAAGCACTTCGACTTTGAGACTTAAACAATCGTTGATTTTTCTCCCAGAATTCATGGCATTAGTCGACTTGCACAAGTGGAACAAGTTTTACCAACAAAAAAGGGAGATTTATTTGACCCTAGTTCAAGAGTTCTACGCTCATCTTGTGACCAAGGACTCGCCCTTCTTGATGATCTGAGCTAAGTGTATGTGTTTCGATGAAGGGTATATTAACACAATGTTTGGGTTGGAAGGTGCAGAGGATGAACAATTTGAGTTTGCCGATTCAATGAGTGCGGCTAAGAGAAAGAAATTGCTGACTGACTTGTGTGAGCCTAGCAAGATATGGATAGTATCATTGAAAGGACACCGGATAGTGAAACGGATGGCATTGAAGCCTTAGCCGAGGGGTTGGAACTATTTTTAAAAGGCAAATTTGATGCCCACTATTAAGTGTTCAAAGTACTATTTTTATTACCCTTTTTTACTCAGATTATTGTTAGACTTAGGCTCATATTAGTTGCATAATTAGTCATTCATGCATTAATTCATGTTTCTTTCCACCGTTAAGCTTGATTACAAAACTTGGTGATTTTTTTGGAAAAAGATACTTCTTTGGTGTACTTTTGTGTTCAGGAACTAATTGCCCAAGCAAGGCCGGAACCAGTTGCCAGAGCAATGCAGGAAGGATATGCCGAACCAGTTGCCAGAGCAATACAGGAAGGATATACCAAACCAGTTGCCAGGGCAATTGTCGACAAGAAGGGATAAGTTGATGTGGTAGCTGATTGATGACTGGATAAATCCAATATGACGTGGAACAAAGATAAATCCTAAATGAGATTAAATTCCAAGAGTTTAATGAGGAGTTTTAGGAGGAATAAAATAATAAAATAAAAGAGATCTATTTCTTTTATTATATTGTATTTAATTCCAACTTAACTTTCTCCTCAAGAAAGACTTTGACCTATCCATCTCCTATAAATACAAGCCTAGCCGCCAACTACAAGAGAGTTCAATTGAGAGAGAGTTCGACTAGGGGATGCACCAATTCTTCTTCATCTTCTTTATTCTATTCGATTCATGTTTGGGGATTATTCTTTGTATATCTTTTGAAACCCAGCCATTAATTGATGTGAATTGGCTTGGGTTATTTTGGGTTTGTGGTTTTGATAAACGATTAGATTTGTTTAGGTTTTTGAGTTTGCAATTTTAATTCAAGGTTTGTTCATTCTTCGTTTTTAATCTTGTTTGCGAGTGAATTGGGAGAGGATCTCGTGAATTCATCTATTTATCTAACACCGGGAGAGTTAGATTCAAGAAACGAATAAGCATGGTCTTTATTCAATCAATTGATGGTGAAGACTAATCTGGATTAGGAATAAGTCTAGGATTTCAACGGCTAAGAGGAGTGCAAGATCGGTTGTTGTCCACCCTTGATTCATGCAGGGATGTATTATCAAGGCATGCACAATTAGCTAGAGTTTCGACATAGGGATAAAAAAAACCATTGAAGAACGCTCTGCCGAACATTAAAGTTTGCTGCCCATTCGCCCAAACAGTTGCCCAGGCAACCGTTCTACTAGTTGCCAAGGCAACCCAACTGTGCAAGTTGCCACGGTAACTGAGTTGTCGTTGCACTCATCTACCGAGACGATCCTTCCAACTATCACACCTCAACTCACGATAACCCGGCCTACTCTCTCTCTCATTTGATTACATCTTTATTTTATTTAATTGCTCTTTTATTTTATTCATTAGTTAGAACTCCTACAATTATCAATTGTGTTTTTACTTTTACAGTGCGATAACTAAAGCAAAGTGGCCCAAACCAATCCTCGTGGAGACGATACTCGATAATTATCATATCACTTTATTACTTGCGACGTGTATACTTGCACCATTTACGCAGCTCTCAATACGCGCAACAAGTTTTTGGCGCCGTTGGCGGGGATTGGCAATTGGTGTTAGTTGTTTTTGTTATTGCATTTTTCTTATTAGTTTTACTAACTTTTCTTTTTGTTTGTTTTATCAAAAAAATCAGGTGTACTACAAGTTAAGGGACATCAACATGTGGGAAAATAAAAGAAAAACTATTTGAGAGTTGATGTTGGAAGATAGGAATCAATCCACTCAAGAATTTCTTACACCATTCGATGATTACCTATACCAACCGAGAAAAGCCCAAAGAGCCTATACCGTGGAAAACTCTTGTGCTTGTTATGGAGAACATTATGTGTTTGAAAATTGCCCTTACATTTTCGGTGCATATGACTACATGGAGGACCATAGAGGGAACCAACAGCAAAATTCTTCATGGTATGATCAAAAAGCTCAAATTTTTTTTATCATAACAATTTTGCCGCAGCAACAGACATGTCTTGGCAATGTAGTCCTTATCAGCAACCTAGTGTCACGGAAACAGATATGCCATGGCAATGTAGTCCTTTTCAAGAGCATTCCAATTCCTTGGAGGAAACATTGCTAGCTTCCTTGGCTAGACTTGACGGATCAATTGAAGAGATTCAAGAGCTATCAAAGAAAATGGATGCGAGGATAGCTCAGTGGGATGCAACCTTAGGGGATTCAGAAGATCAATTGAGGAGATCCACATATGCCTTGGATAATATGCACCAACAATCCATTCCTGAGGATACTGACGTCACAAGGCAAGAGGATAAGGAGCAATGCGAAGAGAGGTCCCCGATGTGTGGGGAACAACTAGAACCTCCAAGTCAAGAGGGTGCCAATGAGAGAGACTGCCCAACACATGATGAGCCTGAGCAAAAAATTGCCTCGGCAATGATAGCCTGAACAGATCAATGTCGCGACATCACTCAGTGAAGCTGAGAACAACAATACTACAACAAATTTTGAGGAACCTGATGCCCAGAAGGTTACAACGCTAATGTTGAAGCAGGAATCTGTAGATTGCTCTCATCTACAGTTGCCACGTTAATTGCAAGACCACATGCAAGATCAACGAGATGATAATACTTTGCCAATGGAATATGAGCAGCGAATTTTGGCCATTGATTATCACGACAATTGGCTTGAGCAGCAATTGCCACGAAAATGAAAGCTACATCCAACAATGATAGAGGTCAATGAGATTCAGGTAATTAAATGGTTGGGTGTTGATATAACTTTTTTTACTAATATATTCATGCCTTTAGGAAAAGTAGCAAGGTGGAGAGTATACATGGACTACAAGAGAACAAAGAAGAGAGACACCTCCACCATGGTAACGCAAAGGGGAGTAGCTACAAGCACATTGGCCCAACTCTTTTTGGGCAATATTATCACTCGATGGAGGGTGCGGATGGACTATAAGAAGTATCGAAAATGACCCTCCTCCACTTTTCTCAGATATACAGTAACATTAGAAGATGCATGAAAAATGCTCTTTCTAAGAATTTTTAATTTTTGTTTTTAATTTTTGGAACTTTATTTCATTTTTGGTTATTTTTGTTCTTTATTTATTTTTGAAATTTTTAGGAGATATTTTATTTGTCTTCATTATCTTTAGTTTTCAGGTTTTCTTTGTTTTCTTTTCTTTTCCACAACAAGACTCACAACCACCATGCTAAGGAAATTCCTTGCGGACTACATGCCACGACAACCGCAACAGAGGATGCCCCGGCAACTACCTCAATAGTTGCCACGGCAACAGAAACTGGCGATGCCCAGGCAACAATAATGGCTTTGAAAACTACTGATGCCCAGGCAAGTAAACCTGCCTCGGCAAACATGGATCAAATCAAAGCAATGCTATTCACGCGGTACCAGCCACAAGCATTCAACCACCGACCGGAAAATGAATCAAGCAAACGACACGAAGGAAACTTATCACTCGAGGTGACGACCTCTCCGACTAACTCATTTCATTTAGTTTCTTTTAAATTTTGTTTCACTTTTACATGCATTGAGGATAATGCTTCTTTCGAGTTTGGGGGTGTTGGTTTCTAGTTAGTTTCATGTTTAGTTGCATTCATCTTTAGCAATCACATATATGTTGCATATGTTACCTGTCATGCCTTTGATTGGATTTAATTACTTAAGACTTGTTGAATATCCAATGATGAATTTTTGCCACTGCACTTAATTGAAAGAACCTTTAATTTTAGGATTGCATGAAAAAAAACTTAGAATTTTACTATAATGATGAATTTTTTTACACGGTTGTGGCTTGTTGATTGAAAGAAACTTAGTGAACTTAGGTTGCTTAAAATGTGGGTAAATTTAAAATTGAAAATTAAAAGTTAATTTCTTGCTAGAGGTGCCCGAAACTGGCTCTAGTAGTTAATGTACATTAAAGAATCGCTAGAGGTGCCCGAAATTGGCTCTAGTCGACTAAAAATAAAATAAGAAATTGTTGAATCGCTAGATGTGCCCGAAATTGGCTCTAGTGAAAACAAAAATAAATACCCCGGTAATTAAATTGTTAAAAACCTATTGTTCACATAGAGTCTTAAAAATCAACTTGCACACAACTACGCACACACTTGTCACGAGCATTATAGTTTGGTTCCGGGTAATTTTTGTGCTATCCGAAAAGTTAAAAGGTGATCATAGTTTGTGCCACGGTTCTGAGGATTGAATTCAAGTTTGAAGCATGTCTTTGATGATCAAAGTCTTGGCAGGTAATTTTTAGTTTTGCATTGCTTGAGGACAAGCAATAGTTCGAGTTTGGGGGTGTGTTAAGTGTTCAAAAGTACTATTTTTATTACCCTTTTTACTCATATTATTGTTAGACTTAGGCTCATATTAGTTTCATAATTAGTCATTCATGCATTAATTCATGTTTCTTTCCACTGTTAAGCTTGATTACATAACTTGGTGATTTTTGTGGAAAAAGATACTGCTTTGGTGTGCGTTTGTGCGCAAGAACTAATTGCCCAAGCAAGGCCGAAACCAGTTGCCAGAGCAATGCAGAAACCAGTTGCCAGAGAAATGCAGGAAGGATATGCCGAACCAGTTGCCAGGGCAGTTGTCGACAAGAAGGGATAAGCTGATGTGGCAGCCGATTGATGACTGGATAAATCCAATATGACGTGGAACAAAGATAAATCCTAAAAGAGATTAAATTCCAAGAGTTTAATGAGGAGTTTTATGAGGAATAAAATAATAAAATAAAAGAGATCTATTTCTTTTATTATATTATATTTAATTCCAACTTAACTTCCTCTTCAAGAAAGACTTTGACCTATCCATCTCCTATAAATACAAGCCTAGCCGCCAACTACAAGAGAGTTCGATTGAGAGAGAGTTCGATTGAGAGAGAGTTCGACTAGGGGCTGCACCAATTCTTCTTCATCTTCTTCTTCTTTATTCTATTCGATTCATGTTTGGGGATTATTCTTTATATATCTTTCGAAACTCAGCCATGAATTGATGTGAATTAGCTTGGGTTATTTTGGGTTTGTGGTTTTGATAAATGATTAGATTTGTTTAGGTTTTTGAGTTTGCAATATTAATTCAAGGTTTGTTCATTCCTGGTTTTTAATCTTGTTTGTGAGTAAATTAGGAGAGGATCTCGTGAATTCATCTATTTATCTAACATCGGGAGAGTTAGATTCAAGAAACGAATGAGCATGGTCTTTATTCAATCAATTGATGGTGAAGACTAATCCGGCTTAGGAATAAGTTTAGGATTTTAACGGCTAAGAAGAGTGCAAGATCGGTTTTTGTCCACCCTTGATTCACGTAGGGATATTATAATATCAAGGCATGCACAATTAGCTAGAGTTTCGACTTAGGGATAAAACGAAACCATTGAAGAAGCTCTGCCGAACCTTGAAGTTTGCTGCCCAGTCGCCCAAACAGTTGCCCAGGCAACCATTCTACTAGTTGCCAAGGCAACCCAACTGTGCAAGTTGCCACGGTAACTAAGTTGCCGCTGCACTCATCTGCCGAGACGATCCTTCCAACTATCACACCTCAACTCACGATAACCCAGCCTACTCTCTCTCTCATTTGATCACATCTTTATTTTATTTAATTGCTCTTTTATTTTATTCGTTAGTTAGAACTCCTACAATTATCAATTGTGTTTTTACTTTTACAGTGCGATAACTAAAGAAAAGTGGCCCAAACCAATCCCTGTGGAGACGATACTTGATACTTATCATATCAATTTATTACTTGCGACGTGTATACTTGCAGCGTTTGCGTAGCACTCAATACGCGCAACAAGTTTTTGGCACCGTTGTCGGGGATTGGCAATTGGTGTTAGTTGTTTTTGTTATTGCATTTTTCTTATTAGTTTTACTAACTTTTCTTTTTGTTTGTTTTATCAAAAAAATCAGGTGCGCTACAAGTTAAGGGACATCAACATGTGGGAAAATAAAAGAAAAACTATTCGAGAGTTGATGTTTGAAGATATAAATCAATCCACTCAAGAATTTCTTACACCATTCGATGATTACCTATACCAACCAAGAAAAGCCCAAAGAGCATATACCGTGGAAAACTCTTGTGCTTGTTGTGGAGAACATCATGTGTTTGAAAATTGCCCTCACATTTTCGGTGTATATGAATACATGGAGGACCATAGAGGGAACCATCAGCAAAATTCTTCATGGTATGATCAAAAAGCTTAAAATTTTTCAACCATAACAATTTTGCCGCAGCAATAGACATGCCTTGGCAATGTAGTCCTTATCAGCAGCCTAGTGTCACGGCAACAAATATGCCATGGCAATGTAGTCCTTTTTAAGAGCATTCTAATTCCTTGGAGGAAACGTTGCTAGCTTCCTTGGCTAGACTTGACGGATCAATTGAAGAGATTCAAGAGCTATCAAAGAAAATGGATGCGATGATAGCTCAGTGGGATGCAACCTTAGGGGATTCAGAAGATCAATTGAGGAGATCTACATATGCCTTGGATAACATGCACCAACAATCCATTCCTAATGATACTGACGTCCCAAGGCAAGAGGATAAGGAGCAATGCGAAGAGAGGTCCCCGATGTATGGGAGACAAGTAGAACCTCTAAGTCAAGAGGGTGCCAATGAGAGAGACTGCCCAACACATGATGAACCTGAGCAACAAATTGCCTCGACAATGATTGAGGAGCCTGAACAGAGCAATGTCGTGACAACACTCAGTGAAGCTGAGAACAACAATACAACAACAAATTCTGAGGAACCTGATGCCCAGAAGGTTACAACGCTGATGTTGAAGCAGGAATCTGTAGATTGCTCTCATCTACAGTTGCCACGGCAATTGCACGACCACATGCAAGATCAACGAGATGATAATACTTTGCCAATGGAATATAAGCAGCGAATTTTGGCAACTGATTGCCACGGCAATTGGCTTGAGCAGCAATTGTCACGACAACGAAAGCTACATCCAACCATGATGGAGGTCGATGAGATTGAGGTAATTAAATGTTTGGGCGTTGATATAAATTTTTTCACTAATATATTCATGCCTTCAGGAATAGTAGCAAGGTGGAGAGTATACATGGACTACAAGAGAACAAAAAAGAGAGACACCTCCACCATGGTAACACAAAGGGGAGTAGCTGGAAGCACATTGGCCCAACTCTTTTTGGGCAATATTATCACTCAATGGAGGGTGCGAATGGACTATAAGAAGTATCGAAAATGACCCTCCTCTAGTTTTCTCATATATGCAGTAACATTAGAAGATGCATGAAAAATGCTCTTTCTAAGAATTTTTAATTTTTGTTTTTAATTTTTGGAACTTTATTTTATTTTCGGTTATTTTTGTTCTTTATTTATTTTTGGAATTTTTAGGAGATATTTTATTTTATTTGTCTTCATTATCTTTAGTTTCAAGGTTTTCTTTGTTTTCTTTTCTTTTCCACAACAAGACTCACAACCATCATGCTAAGGAAATTCCTTGCTGACTACTTGCCACGGCAACCGCAATAGAGGATGCCCCGACAACCGCCCCGACAACTACCTCAGCAGTTGCCACGACAGCAGAAACTGGTGATTCCCAGGCAACAACAATGGCTTCGGCAACTACTGATGCCCAGGCAAGTGAACCTGCCTTAGCAAACATGGATCAAATCAAAGCAATGCTATTCACGCGGTACCAGCCACAAGCATTCAACCACCGACCAGAAAATGAATCAAGCAAACGGCATGAAGGAAAATTATCACTCGAGGTGATGACCTCTCTGACTAATCATTTCATTTAGTTTCTTTTAAATTTTGGTTCACTTTTGCAAGCATTGAGGACAATGCGTCTCTTGAGTTTGGAGGTGTTGGTTTCTAATTAGTTTCATGTTTAGTTGCATTCATCTTTAGCAATCACATATAGGTTGCATAGGTTACTTGACATGCCTTTGATTGGATTTAATTGCTTAAGACTTGTTGAATATCCAATGATGAATTTTTTCCACTGCACATAATTGAAAGAACCTTTAATTTTAGGATTGCATGAAAAAAAACTTAGAATTTTACTATGATGCTGAATTTTTTTACACTGTTGTGGCTTGTTGATTGAAAGAAACTTAGTGAACTTAGGTTGCTTAAAATTTGGGTATTGAAAATTAAAAGTTAATTTCTTGTTAGAGGTGCCCAAAACTGGCTCTAGTAGTTAATGTACATTAAAGAATCGCTAGAGGTGCCCGAAATTGGCTCTAGTCGACTAAAATAAAATAAGAAATTGTTGAATCACTAGATGTGCCCGAAATTGGCTTTAGTGAAAACAAAAATAAATACCCCGGTAATTAAATTGTTAAAAACCTATTGTTCACATAGAATCTTAAAAATCAACTTGCACACACTTGTCACGAGCATTATAGTTTGGTTCTAGGTAATTTTTGTGCTATCCGAAAAGTTAAAAGGTGATGATACTTTGTGCCACGGTTCTGAGGTTTGAATTCAAGTTTGAAGCATGTATTTGATGATTAAAGTCTTGGCAGGTAATTTTTAGTTTTGCATTGCTTGAGGACAAGCAATAGTTCGAGTTTGGGGCTGTGTTAAGTGTTCAAAAGTATTATTTTTATTAACATTTTTACTCATATTATTGTTAGACTAAGGCTCATATTAGTTGCATAATTAGTCATTCATGCATTAATTCATGTTTCTTTCCATCGTTAAGCTTGATTACATAACTTGGTGATTTTTGTGGAAAAAGATACTGCTTTGGTGTGCTTTTGTGCGCAGGAACTAATTGCCCAAGCAAGGCCGGAACCAGTTGCCAGAGCAATGCAGGAAGAATATGCTGAACCAGTTGCCAGAGCAATGCAGGAAGGATATGTCGAACCAGTTGCCAGGGCAATTGTCGACAAGAAGAGATAAGCTGATGTGGCAGCCAATTAATGACTGGATAAGTCCAATATGACGTGGAGCAAAGATAAATCCTAAAGGAAATTAAATTTCAAGAGTTTAATGAGGAGTTTTAGAATGAATAAAATAATAAAATAAAATAGATCTATTTATTTTATTATATTGTATTTAATTCCAACTTAACTTCCTCCTCAAGAAAGACTTTAACCTATCCATCTCCTATAAATACAAGCCTAGCCGCCAACTACAAGACAGTTCAATTGAGAGAGAGTTCGACTAGGGGCTGCACCAATTCTTCTTCATCTTCTTCTTCTTTATTCTCTTCGATTCATGTTTGAGGATTATTCTTTGTATATCTTTCGAAACCCATCCATGAATTAATGTGAATTGGCTTGGGTTATTTTGGGTTTGTGGTTTTGATAAACGATTAGATTTGTTTAGGTTTTTGAGTTTGCAATTTTAATTCAATGTTTGTTCATTCTTGGTTTTTAATCTTGTTTGCTAGTGAATTGGGAGAGGATCTCGTGAATTCATCTATTTATCTAACATCATGGTCTTTATTCAATCAATTGTTGGTGAAGACTAATCCAGCTTAGGAATAAGTTTAGAATTTCAACAGCTAAGAGGAGTACAAGATCAATTGTTGTCCGCCCTTGATTCACGCATGGATGTATTATCAAGGCATGCACAATTAGCTAGAGTTTCGACTTAGGGATAAGAAGAAACCATTGAAGAGCGCTATGTCGAACCTTGAAGTTTGCTGCCCAGTCGCCCAACCAGTTGCCCAGGCAACCGTTCTACTAGTTGCCAAGGCAACCCAACTGTGCAAGTTGCCACGGCAACTGAGTTGTCGTTGCACTCATCTACCGAGACGATCCTTCCAACTATCACACCTCAACTCACGATAACCTGGCCCACTCTCTCTCTTTCATTTGATTACATCTTTATTTTATTTAATTGCTCTTTTATTTTATTCGTTAGTAAGAACTCCTACAATTATCAATTGTGTTTTTAATTTACAGTGCGATAACTAAAGAAAAGTGGCCCAAACCAATCCATGTGGAGACGATACTCAATACTTATCATATCACTTTATTACCTGCGACGTGTATACTTGCACCATTTGCGTAGCACTCAATACACGCAACACCCACATTGCACAATAAAACCGTGTCGGAAGAGAGGCTGGCATTGCTTCATTCGATCATCGGTGGCCAGAAAATCAATGTTGGCCAGCTCATCATTAAAGAAACTTATAAATGTGTGGCGAGAGGTAATGGTAGTCTATTTTCCCCTCTTTTGATTTCTAACATTTGCATGTAACATGGTGTGTCCAAGCTTAATACAGATAAGGGCCAAACAATCAAGGGAACTACAATCACAACTGCTATTTAGAAGAACCTCACCGCTACCAAGGTCAAGGAAAAAGGTAAGAGGAAGGGAACGGTGCCAACGCCAAAGCCTAAGGTGCCAAAGGCAGAGCCAGCTCTCATGCCAACTGATGTAGTGGCATTGCTCTCTCAGATCTACTAGCGCCAGAAGAGTATCCTCAAGCAACTAGAGGCAGCTGGGGAGCTGACTCTCAATTTCTAGCGTTATGCTCATGCCAGGGATGTTGCCACCAAAGAGACTCTTGAAGGCATGTCCCCAGGTGTCTTGCTAGACTTCCTAGATTTCCCTGCTGAGATCTTTGCCAGTGATGATGCCATGCCAGCCAGTCTTCACTCAGTTCATACCCCATCTGATACCACGACCCCGTTGTCTCCAGTCCAAGTTAAATATCCCAGTTCTGAATCTGAGATTAAATCGAAGGAACCCAAAGCAAAGTCTGCCAAGAAGCCTGCCACGCCACCAGTGGCGCCTGCTCAGTCCGATGCCACTGCTACTCCTGTCGTATCAGACCCTACCAAGATTGTGGAGGAAGTCTTTCGGGATGTTGGAACCTCCACTGCCACAAAGCTAACAATAAAGGGAAGAAAGAGAATGGCCCCCAATCGTGGGACCTTTGTGAAGAGAAAAACCTGAGTCACAAAAGAACATTCATCCAAAGGGAGTCATTCTCTTCCTAAACTCATTTGCATTCCATTACATTGCATTTTTCATGATCATACATTTTATTTTTCTATTTTTATTATATATATGTGTTGTTTTCATGCATTAAGGACAATGCATATATTGGATTTGGGGGTGTGCGTTGCCTCACATTTATGCCATGCCATGCCATGCCATACATTCATATTTATATTTCTGTTTTCTTTTCATGCCATGTAGATTAGAATAGATGCATGTCGAACTACTAAAAAAAGAAAATTTTATCTCGGATTAATTTTGAAGAATGTTAACACTTTGTTTGGCAAGTTTAATTTGATCTAGATGTCTGCCTGATGAGGAAATTTTAATCTTTAGTTGTCATGACATGCCAGCAGAGTAGTATGCTAGGTTAGCTTGGCAATTGATCTCTAGTTTAGGGAATTGAATTTACACTTAACACATGATATGTATCTAGTTCCCTAGCAAACGTAGACTATTTGAAACTAAGCTCAGATTGAAAAAAATTGAAAAATGATGCCAGGGTAAAAAGAAACTAATAAGGCGGCAATGTCCTGCCAAGGCAATAAAAAATAGAACTCTCCTCTATCTAGGGATAATAAGTTACTTGGGGCTTCGTGGTTTTCTCCCTTTTAGTTCTCAAGTCCAAAATCGTAGGGTATGAGTTGAAGAGAAAGCCTAGTGATGTCTGAATTAAGGTGGGGATTTGTGGTATGTTTCCTCTTATCACTCACGTTAAATAGTGTCACGAAGCAAGCTTAAATTAATGCCAACAGAACCCTTGGAAAGAAAGAAAAAGAAAGAAAAAATGATGAAAATAAAGATCCGAGTTTATGTAGTAAAATTGGCTAAGGGAGTGAAAGGATATTGGATGCATATTGCCTACACATCATGCACTATTCATGAACTTAGACTAGAGTTATATCGTTGCACTTGAATTATTACCTGCTTGGCATTATTGCACTGAGATACTGAGGGCAGAAATAGAGTCAAATTCTACTTACCAGCACTTGTTGGCATTCCAACCAAAATTTTGTCGAGGTAATTTTTTCATAATTTTTTTATTTTTCTTTGTTTTCATTACTTGAGGACAAGTAATGGGCTAGGTTTGAGGGTGTGTTATCTCTCCAAAAGTACTGTTTTTAATGTCAATCTTATAATGCTTTTGCTTGTTTTTAGGTACATTTAGTTGCATTAGGTTGTTAGAATCATGCATTTGCATAAGGAGTTTAGTATTCTATTTATACCAGTGTGAAGGGTTTTTTTGTGTGGCTATTTTGCAGGTTTGGCATAGGATTAGGCGCAGGAAAGCAACACAATTAGGATTGCCAAGAAGAATGCCAAGTGTTGTTGGCACAGAAAGACTAGATAGTTTCAAGCACCTGTTGGCAGAATTTGATGCCATGCCAAGAGGCTGTTAAACCCTAAAAAATAGGATAAGATCAGGCTCCTAAAATATCGCAAATGGATCAATCTCTAAAAAATAGCGGATAAAGTGGTGCCAAGTTATGTTGGTAATGACATGCCAAGCTTGGATGCCAAGGCATATCGGCGTGATGATGTCAGCCCTAGCCTGATAAGCTATCACACTGATCGGATAAGACTCTATCTCTTATCCTTTAAGCGTTTGAAATTCAAATGAGGAAGCTATCATATTTCATTCCTTGCACGCATATTTAAACAGCAACCAATCAAGCATTTAAAAATGGGGATCTTGAAGACTTCAAGTGATCGGAGTGAGGTGTTGGAGTGCTCGACGAGTGACGGTCGGCTGTACCGAGGAAGGTGGTTCAACCACTTGGCCGAGAACCTGGATTTGAGGGTTGTATCGAGAGACCCCTCGTGCCTATTCTCTTGGTTTTAAGTTGTTTTACTTTTATTTTTATGATGATGTATTTAAAAATGGTTATGGTTTTGTTGGTTAAATCCCTCACCATGAACTAATTTCATAGTTGGTGGGGGATGTTTGGTTTAAACGTTGATTTTATGCTTTAGTTTCTTTAATGATAAATCTGTTTCGGCAAATTTTTTTCTATTTGGCATACTTGAATTTTTCTTAAATACTCTGTCAAGCGAGAGTTGGAATTGTTGGCTTATTTCTCCTCAATATCTTAACAGACTTGGGGTGGCAACGATTGAGTTGTTAAATACAAAGGAAAGAAGCTTCAAGAGAAGTCGTTCAAGTAGATGAACTTACTTCGGGAGTGATATCTACCCCTTAGGAGTATAGATTGGTTGTTAATCAAATATGTTTATTTAAAAACATGCATTATAGAGATATAGGGGTTTTTATATGATCGGCTTAGGGCAATGACCATCGAGAGAGGCTTTGCTAATTTTGAATTTGCTCGACAAACAATGCCAAGATAGGTTAACATTAAAGGCTGTCACGGCATGAAAGCCATAGAAACCAGGCATTCCCTGCCAACGCTCATCACTCATTAAAAAACTTTCATTTCCAACGTTTTACTTCATTTTTCTTTTCTTTTTAGTAATTACAAAACAATCTTCAAAACAAACATCTTTTCTTCCAAGGCAAGTAACAATCAAATAATCAAATTCCAAGTCAATCTTTGTGGGATCGATACTCAGCTTAACTGTTGTATTAATTGTAGACCGTGTATACTTGCACGCAAAAAACTCATCTTGGCACTATTTTATTACTTTTCCAATACATATCTTCTGCCTCTTTTACCAGCATTCACTTAGAGAGTCTACATGTATCGGTACGCGAGGTCCGATATCGATATGAGTCCTAAAATAAAAAGAATCGTTGGAGCATTTATAACACTAGGTATCGGTACGCTATACAAGTGTATCGGTACGAATCTAGGGGTATCGGTACGGCTGAGGTCGTATCGATATTGAAATTGGCTACTGGAATTTGGAAAACTTGGGGACGAAAAATTGTATCGATGCGTTCAAAACTGTATCAGTACGAGGTCTCTAGTATTGGTACAGGTCTCAACCGTATCGGTACGTAGAGCCTGTTTTTGACACTTTGGCTATTTAAAATCACTTAAAGTGTGTCAAAAACCCTTTGAAAATATTTCAAACATAAATTTCAAGTGTGTGGGCTTTTTAAATATTTTTGCAAATTAGTTTAAGTCCAAAAATATTTTTCTTTAAGTTATATCAAAATCAAATTTCCTAACATAAAGTAAATATACTTTCACAATGGAAGGTTCAATGGTGGACACCTACCTATCCTATTCAGCCATCGACCGGAAATCTATCACCACATCGAGTCAAAATGATTTGAAAAACATTAATTTTATTCATGTGGGAGATTGTTGGAAAATTGTGATCATATGGAAACTTTGAGACATAAATCCAATGGGTAAAGATGGAGAATCGAATCATGAATCTATGTCTTCATATTCTACTCCATGAGATCTTTACAATGATATCTCATATGCTCAAATTGGTTGAGTGGTGAATGAGAAATTGATGCTCAAAGTAGGCAACTTGCAAAAATTGGAGAGGAAATAGAAAGCTTGAATCTCATATTAGTTAGAGACCAAGTGTGGGATGTGTATTTATAATGGAACCAACCAAAGGGTTGTTGAATAAGCTTACCGAGTGTGCCTTGCGCGTAAGCACGATGTGGGCGAACACGAATGTCTGGACCGGTTAGGCCTAGCATGGACCTGCCGAAATTTTAGCCCAAATACGAAATTCTCATCCAAGAATCAGTCAGATAATTTGAAATTCAAAATAGATTTTGTGAATCTGAATAATCTATATTTAGATAGATTTTATCAGATAGTATCTTTTTTTAATTTTAAATTTTGAATTTAAGTTCAATTATGATTAGAACTCTATCATTGCTCACCTATAAAAGGAGGCTTCAGCAAGAAGAGAAATCACAACAGCGAACAATAAACGTTGCAAGTAAGAGAGAATTTTTTCTCAACTCTCTCTATTTTCTCTAAAATCATCATGCATTTGGTTTTCATTTTTCCAGGGTGATAGACGAAGGCAAGTTTTTAGTTCGTGATCTCTGCATATGTGCCAATGCAGTTGATCATTCTGTTGTTGTATCCTGGAAGATAGACGCCCAACGTTTCTCAAGTACCATAGGAGTGGACGAATCTGTCTTAAGAAAATTGTGTTTCACATGCCTCAACAAATCTTCATCCAAAATACTGCTCAGATACAAGTAAACGGTTCTGATTTACTGCTTTAATATTTGATTTATATTTCAAATATTATGTTTGTAATTGTTTTGTTCTATTCGTTATAATAATAATTTTATCGTATTTATGTTATTAATTATTATTATTTCCTTGGATTATAAACGCTCCTTTTCTATCAACATCGGAAGAAAACCAAAGAGGTCGGAGTCCGATCGCAGTGCTACCGCTTGGTGTTTCTCGGGCCCTGCTGTGTTCTCAAATCTTATGTCCCTTGCTATGAATCATCTCCCACTTATAGCTGCAGATTCCATGCATATCAAATTATCAAATTATGATTTCATCCCTGTATTATATTCAAATTACGTATTAATCCCTATATTTTAACTAATATACTCTATCTAACTTGTAGTAAATAATGGTCGCATGTCCCAACCAAGCACAAAAGAGTTGACTAGTTGAACACTTAAACTATTGGGATAGAAAATCAACCCTTGCATTGAATATTTTTTCTTATGCTATAAATGATGAAACATTGTGCCATAAATATCAAATTAAGTTTAGAAATTTAGTTTAGGGTTTAGAATCTAGGGACAATAATTAAGATTTAAGATTTAAAATTTAAGGACAATAGTTAGAGTTTATATGTTAGAGTTTAGGTTTTAAAGAAACATATTAGGGATTTAGGTTTTAACCTATAAGTCTTGAATTCTAACTACAATTCCTAAATTATAAACTCATAAACCTAAAATCCTTATTCATAAACCCTAAATTAAATCCATAATATTTTAAGTTGATCGATAACTGTTTAAATTTTATATTTTATTATATCTCGACTGGTACAATGGTCATATCATAACTCTGTTGTCCGTTATATCCCAGATTGAAGGATGGTGATTGCATAAGGTGAAAAGATCTTTAATTTATTTTATAGGTAACCGTGAGATAACAGACAAGTCAAATTGTTGAGAATTATGACCGAGGGACATTCCCTCGTCCTTCGTCTTGAACCACTTAGCTCGATCTTAGTATTTTCACAACTGTGATGACTCTTACATTGTTATTTTTAAAAAAGTTCATTTTATTTTTTAAAAAAGTTTAAATAAAAAATAAGTGTTTAAAGTATAATTTTTATGAATTTTAGATGTTTAAAGTTTCAACCGTTATAATTTTAAGTGTCATGTCGTTTAAAAAACTGTTATCCAATAAAAACATGACATATAGCAGGAATATTGATTTTTTAAATTATTTTTGAAAAAAAATAATTTTTTAATAAAAAATATTTAAATCGTCCCTAAATCTCTAAAAATCCCTAAATCTCCAAATCTTCACTACTGCCACTGCCACTGCCGACCGCCATCGTTAACCTCACCCGTTCGGTCATCGAACCCAATGACTATTTTTTCTAACTCACTGTTGCTAAAAATCGGCGAACAATGTGATAATCGAACGACTATTTTACATACGCCATTTAATATTCGGCTGGTACACCGTTAGCCGATTTCCGACGTAAGTGAATTAAGGAAAATGGTTGCTGAGTCTGGCGATCAAACGAGTGAGGTCAGCGATAGTGGAGGCAAAGATTTAAGGTTTTAGGATTTAAGAATTTAGGGTTAAAAACAAAAAATGAATTAAAGATATGACATGTGTCAAAATTTTATTGGTTAATGAATTTTTTTAACGGTAGTTAACTTTCGGGCACCTAAAATTATAACGGTTAAACTTTAGGCACTATTTTTTTTAAAATACTTTAGGCACTTTCAAAAATAATGTACAAAAAAATAATATAGTTTGTACACTTATTTTTCATTTAAGCCTTCGGGAAACTAAAACAAGGGGTAGGAAAAAATTATTTATTTAAATAGTTGTTGATTTTTTCAAGGTCATAATTTAAGTGAGATAACTTTAAAACACAAAAATAATAAATTTATTAGATGAATGAAGTATTAATTAAATCATAGGGAGGTTAATGTCATTCTATATAAAAATAATATTTAAATATATTTAATTTATTTAAGAAATTAACATGATTTGATTCTAGATATCATTGGAGTCTTAAGTGATTATAAAATCTCGGGAAAAGGTTAAGAATTGAGATTGAGAGACGATTCATTTTAAACAAGTACAATCGAAATTTTGCTTATATTTTAAAATATTTTTTCGAACAATTCCTACGTATTAATTACAGTTCTAATTGAAAGCGGTGAATATCTCTCAATCTATAAAATTCGAAATAAACTTTTTGGTTTTCAATTGTTTGCATGAAGGTACACTAACACCTGAAGAATATGAAAATACTTTGATATACAAATATTAAGCTTTTTAATTTCAAAATTCTTTTGGGGTTTAGGGGGTTAAATGTATAATTTAAAGTTTATGATTAAAATTTGTAATTTTAGAGTTTAGGTCTAGGAATTTAAATTTTATAACTTGTGTATCAAAATATAACTATAATATTTTTGAATAATCTAAAAGTAATTAAAAGATAATATATGTTCTTATATATTATTAACCATTTGAAAATACACATACACTTTATAGATAAAGCAATTTGAACTCGTGTGTCTATTATCTGCTTTTCTAGAAATTTATTAGATTCCAAATATACCATAAATATATAGGAAAAACTTTGATACACATGTCATGTAAACTTTAGCTTACACTTGCCTTTTAATTTTAGGGGTTAAGGTTTTAGTTTAGGGTTTAAAGTTTAGGGGTTTAGATTGTAAGGTTTAAAATTTAACGTTAGTGCTTATATGCTTATAATTTAGAATATAAAGTTTAAAGTTTAAGGTTAGGTTAGAAATTTAGAATGTAAATTTTTATAGTGTAAATAATTCGTGTAAAATTAATTTTACACACCCTATACATTAAAGTTTTACTCTAAATATAATATATAAATTAAGTTGATATTAATAACCAGCAACTCAATCCAATTCTCTTACTGTAGAAAATATTTAAAACAATTCCAACTCCGAACAAAAACCTTTATAACTTGGTAACACTTATAGAGACTTCAGATATCTATTTCATCTTCTTCACAGATTTGTTAATACCGCTAACAACCGCTGCTGTGGTTATAACGGCAGATAACGGCGCTGCTAAAAAACCCACCGCCGGCACAGCTTCTAATGCAGGAGTTATGGCGGCAGCAGCAGCAGGAGGAGCTACAGTAACAACAACAGACTCCACCTCTTCGGCTAACTCATCAATATTTCGTCCTTGGACCACCGTTCCATGAGCCGCTGCGTGAACGGTTGCTACAGCTCCATGCGTCGCTGCATGAACGGTTGCTACAGCTCCATGCGTCGCAGCATGAACGCTTGCTAAAGCTCCATGCGTCGCTGCCACCGCCGCAGAAGCGGCTGAATGAGCATTCACTAGAAATTGACCCCAGAATGCCATTAGAACAACTCTTGAAGCTCAGCTAAAGACTTAAAAACAATGGCACCGATGAGAAAGGCTGCGTTGAGTCTGTGTCCTATTTATATACCATGCGAGTAGGAGGTTTACTAGGAAGCTCCTATTTATGTATTTGAAAAAATAAATATTGTAATTCAAGGAGTGGTTTCAGTTAGGGATGGTAAAATAATTTGGTTATACCTGGTCCCAATCTGACGGGGGCACTTTTTTATTTAAAAGATTGAGTTAGTTTTAAAAAATTCGAGTGGGGTTGACTTGAGTTTAGGGTGAAAATCTATTGTTTCGTTTTGATATATTTATAATTTTTATATTTTTATTAAATTTTTCTAGGGCGGGTTGGGTTTATCCGGGTTTTTGTTAAAATTTTGAGATCGGATTAAAGTCGGGTTATGCTTTTATTATGACAGGGTGGGCTAGGTCAGGGATAAAATATAGGCATAAGGATAATTTTAACCCTTAACGTTTACACTTTTTATCATTTTTGTCCTCATTCTATTTAGGGATGGCAATAGATCAACTTTATAAAATCCAATCCAATTAATAATCGGACTTCCAAAAAAATCTAAGTCCGATTACATAAATTTGAGTCCGATCTAATAAAATATCTAAAATTCAAATATCTAAATCCGAAAGTCCGAATCTAATTAATTTTCCCTTTTTTAAAGTAACAACTCAAACAAATATCTTTAAATAAAAATAATTTTCATCAAACAAATATATTTAAACTAAATAGCAAAAACAAATCTCAACAAATATTACAATCCAATATAAAACAAATTAAAGTAACAACTCAAACTTAAACTAAAAAAACTCAACAACAAATAAATTATTCTTACATAAACTACTATTGTCTTACTAGTGTACTAACGTAACTACTTTTCAAATCACAATTATAAAATGTCTAACAAATATTACGATTCTACGATGTCGATTCCTAAGCTGCAACGATAACGCTCCGACCTCTACGTAGTTCACCCAATTGAAACGAGTATATAAAACTCTCTAAACTATTTAGAGGGTTTTTCTGAAAAAACATTAATGATCTCATACCTTTATATAGCCTTTGTAATCCTAATTCAACTTATATTAAGATTTCAATATATATATAATCCTAATTTAACTTTAATTAGGAATTCAATATATATATATATATTAAATATATATAATCTCAATTCAACTTAATTAGGATTTCAATATATATCTATATCTATATTAATATACATAATCCCAATTCAACTTAATTAGGATTTCAGTAGATATATATATATATATTTAAATTTAAAAGTTTTAAATGTTTTTATTCGGATTCATATATGGATCGGACTCATCGGATATGGACTTGGATCGGATTCGGACCGGATCATGGCAATGTCCATATCCGCTTCACCTCCTATTAGGACTCGGACCTTTTTCAATTGGATTTGGATCGGATCTTTTCTTCGGATCGAATTTGGATTATATTGTCATCCCTAATTCTATTTTGAGGATAATTTTGGCCCTCAACCTATATTTTTTAACATGAAACTTACATATTAAATACATTTTGAATGACATGTTTTTTTGCATACTTAGACATGAAATATAATTCTATTTTAATCTAAACTATATGAAATAATTAAAATTCAAATCAAATAAAAAATTAAAAATAAAACAAAAAGTGGAAAAGAACTCTCTTAATCAAGGTTTTCGAAACCTTGATCATAATTTGTTTGTTACTGTGTATCATTTTTCAGTGTTTTTGGTGTTTTTAAAATTCTAGTAAAAAATCATTTGATGTTATTTTTTAAGTTCATCTTCAAATCTCAAATATATAAATCAAAACCTTAAACCCTAAATTAAATTAAACATTAAAAATTTTAAACCCAAAACTAAAGTAATCAAAATTCATTTGATTAGTAAAACGCTTGTGTTTTTAATTCATAAATAAATAAATCTCTACAAAGTTCAATAATCACGTCAAGTTTTCATTACAACTCTTCATTCATCTTTTGATTTAAAGTGGTTCAGATTTTAAAAAATAAAATTTAATTTAAAGTAAAATTAAATATCAAAAGGCAAATCATATTTGTTTGTATAGCATGGATGTTGAACTTTAGAAGGAAGTTTACTTTGAAAATTTTTAGTTTGATTTCTGAGTCTTTTAGCTAGAGTTATAATTTAGATTATGCCATCATTCATATTAAGGGAATTTTTGTCACGTTTTATTGTCTTGTTTTTTTTTTTAATTTTTAGTATTTTATTTGGATTTTAATATTTTTATAGTTTAAATAAAATATAATTTTATTTCATGTGTATGTAAAAATCATGTCATTTAAAATGTACTTTACATACATGTGATATGTCATCACGATTAATTATTTAATGGTCTAATTAACATTTTAATTAAAAACGAGTAATTTGACAAAAAGTTATAGGTTGAGGGCTAAATTTATCCTCAAAATAGAATAAGGGCCAAAATGACGATAATCGTAACATTAAGGGTTAAAATTATCTTTATACCTAAAATATATTAACCTCGGGTCAGAAGCTTTAAATTTCAGGGCTGGGCGAGCGGCCAAAGCCCCGCCCCGTTGCCATCCCTAGTTTCAGTGAAAAGGTGACGTCTATGTCTAATATGATATGATATAATAATATTTTTAGTCCTCAAAACGTATATATGCTATTAGTTTTTGTCTTAATTTGAAACAATTCAATAAATTTTTAACCTTTCATATTTAAAAATTCCATAAATATATTTTGTAATATTATCAAAAAAGCGAGTCCATCGAATCAAAACAAAATTTATACTAGTCATGTCACTATTTTCGTCGAATATTTAATGATCAATAATATGTTTATAACAATATTTTAATTAAGTGACTTGTTTATAACTTTTTAAAGACTAAATATAATTTATCTTTTTAAAACCGTCAAACTCAAAATTAAATTATATTTAGTCTTTTAAAAATATAAAAGGTTAAAATTTATGAAATTTTAAAATATAAAAAATTAAAAATGTAAATTGTTTTAATAGTCTGTGATTACAAAATAGTATTAGAGACCAAAATTTTCAATTACTATATATATTACAATTTCCCAATTAATTATTGGCCCAACACACGTGGTTCCCCTTAAAAATAACATAAACATCATTATCTTTTTGATTTTCAACATTAAAAGAAATAAAACACATAATTTCAAGAGAGAAGAAAACTAAACACAAAATAGCATCACATGTTATGTTACATTACAACAAATTTAAATGAATTTTCATTGATTGCTAAATTATATCGCCAATCCAGCAGTATATTTAACCCCGGTCGACGGCAACCATAAGTCCCCTTCAATGAACTGAGCCACCGTAAAATTCCCAGCTTGAGCTGTGTTATTCAAAGTATGGTAGCCAGGCCATCGAACCCTGCCGCCGAGACCGGCTCCGGGGCCGAAATTCATGAACTCGGCATAATACAATGTGTCCAAAGCAAAATCTTGGTTCCATTCAAGCCACCCTTGTGGCCTTATAGCATTACCTATGTATGATTGCATGATAATAGTTCTTGAATATAGTTTCCAGGGTCTCCCAAGGTACGTAGGAGTCGAGTTAACATTAGGTAACAGATCCGTATCGGCAGTGATGTTGCAGAATTGGATCGAGAATCCTGTCGGCTGGTTTGGGTCTTTCCGACCTTGTGCGGTGATCGTGTTTTTCTGATTCGGCAGCCCTTTCTTGGCTAGGATCTGACAGTTTTGAAACACTACGATGCCGTCACCGAATATGAAATCAACGGTGCCGGTGATCTTGCATTCGCGGTAAAATTGACGCATCGTGTGAGTGTAGAGCGAATCTTGATATCCCCTAATGGCACATCGGAAGAAAACTGAGAGGTCAGAGTCGGACCGCAGTGCTACGGCTTGGTGTTTCTCGGGCCCTGCCGTGTTCTCAAATGTTATGTCCCTTGCTATGAATCCTCTTCCACTTACAGCTGCGGATTCCATGCATATCAGAATATTAATGATAAAAGTTTTATATTGAGAATTTGAGATGTTTCTTCTTTCTTATATTTCATTTTTTTGTTGATATTTTTTTTATCAAATTATGATCTCATCTCTAAACTATATTCAAATTACGGATTTAATCCCTATGTTTTAATTAATCTACTCTATCTAACTCATAGTACTTAATGGCCCCCAAGTCCCAATCCAAGCACAAAAGGGTTGACTAGTTGAACACTTACCGGGGAAATAAAATCAACCCTTGCATTGAATGTTTTTCCTGATGCTATAAAAAATGAAGCATTGGGCCATAAATACCTAACTAACTAAACACCAAATAAGTAAATAGGGTAAACATCACCATTGGTCACTAAACTATTCCTACATTCATGTTTGGGCCACCAAAATATTATTTTGTGCAAAATCGTCAAAAATATTACGTTTTTTCTTTCAATTTTGGTCACTAAGGACTTCTTTTTCTTGTTTTGGTCACCAATTTATACTTTCTTATTTTGGTCACTAAACTATTCTCTCTTTCCTTTTTTGTGAATTTTTAACAACAAATGATCAAAATAGGGGAAAACGTAATATTAATGATTATTTTGCCAAAAATAATAATTTGGTGACCAAAACATGAAAGTGAGAATAATTTAATGACCAATAGTGATATTTACCCAAAATAATAATATTATGAGTCTTTCTATTGGTCTCAGGGGAAAAGAAATATTGTTTTTTAGGAGACTTAAGATTTATGTACTTTATCAAAAGGCTAATAAAAATAAACAAATACTACCCTAAAATAACATCAAATGCTAAAAAACACTTATATGTTATGTGTGTGCGCTTTATCAAATGACTTTGAGAGCCTTGACTCCCCAAATTTTTTTTGACAAATTGAGTCCTTAAAATTTTTAATTTGTCCCTTCAAAAATTATTATTATGTTTCAAATATTGTAAACATTATTAATTAGGTCCTCTGCTAAAAATTTTAAAAAATTCTAATTGAACTCCTAAATTTTAAGGAATATTTTAAATTAAACACTTTAAAAATTATAGTTTAATATCTAAATTTTTGAAAAATTATAAATAGGCCCCTCAACCTATATTATCATATTTCGATATGCAATGTGTGTAATTTGACTTGACTCGAATCAAATATGATAATAATAAAATACAATCCCATTAAAAAAAGTAATGTACTCACCAAATGTTGCAGATCGAAATGTGGTCCAACCATCAATAAAGCTTCGGTTCCCCGATATGACAGTCACATCCATTCCATCACCAATCATCACAAGGTTCCATTTCTTCTTTTTGATCTCCACGTTCTCTTTATACAAACCCTTTTTAACGTAAATCACAAATCTGTTCATACTGTAATCCGGAGCTGCCTTCACAGCATCCATTATAGTACTAAAGTTCCCGCTCCCGTCTGCTGCAACCACAACATCAGCCGCCACCCCATTTGCTTGCAACATTTTCCGGTCTTCCCTTTTGAACCATGTCGGAAACCGGTCGTTCTTCGCACTTTTCCGGCCACCGACAGCGGGGGCGGCTTCGTTGGACATGGACCTGGGACCTGGGTGCACCATGGTGAGAAGGTTACTGACCAGTGAGGTGATTTGGTTCAGACCCACGGATACTATCGTTTTGGCAATGCCATTTGTGCCATCGAACCCGTCCATGCATGTTTGCTGGTTAGCCATTGCAGCACTCAACCATGTCCTTAAATCAGAAGATACATCGCCAGTGCTGTTATGTTTATTTCCTGCATATAAGTAGGTTATTTAGTTGAATTACAGTTAGCTTGAGAGACCACAGAAGTTTAATGTAGGTAAAGTTCCAGTTTTGGTCCCTCTCTTATGTCTTTAAATAGTTAACACCAGTTTAACATGAATATATATATATTTTTTGTTAAAATGCATTTTTCTGTACCAAACGACTGCTGTACAACAATTTAATTTAAAGTTAAAATAATAATAGGTTTTAAAACTTGTTTAAGTAACTTAAAATATTATATTTTTATAATATTTTAATTTTTCGTAGATTTTCTCAAATTTTAAAACTTGTTGAAAAACTATCGATCCAAAAAAAATTAAGTTTTAAAATTTGTGGAAAATAACTAACTTAAATTGTTATAAAAAAATTATAATATTTTAGGTTATTTGGACAAATTCTAAAATTTATTTTTTTAATCTTTAATTAGGTTGTTGTACCGTAAACTCAACTACTATAATATATTTTAATCAAGGACTAAGTAAAAAATGAGCAAAAGATAGGGATGAAAACCAAAATTCCCCAAAAAGGACATATAACTAGTGAAGTACCAGTTGGATTCTGGGAAGCAGATAGGGACCAGCTTAGCTCATCAGCAGAGAAATCCAGGAGATCAAGGCAATCAGAAATGGCATTCGAAAGTCGAAAATCACCAAAGAGGTTGCCAAACTGAGAAACAATCGGGGTCACTCTTCTTACAGCGTCGATGGCGGTCCTTAGAGAGCCAGCAAACTCGGTCGCCGGCACAGTTAAACACTCGGCTCCGAGAAAATCGTTGCTGCTGCCGGCGTTCGAGTTAGTGCAGAAACAAAGAGAAACAAACAAAACCGACAAGAAGAATGAGGGTGAGGGGAGATTTGGCATGTTTGATTTTTTGTTGTAAACAAAACAGGAATGGAAATTTCTACTTTGAGATTAAAGAAAGAAGCTTCTTATGTCGTGAAGAAGAGAGGGAGAGTGCAATGAATATTTATGGAGTGGATGGGGAGTCTTTTAGAGTTAGATGAGAGGAAGGTGAAGGAATTAAAGAGGGAGGTTGAGTGTTGAAGATGACTCTGATCGCTGACAACTTTAGGGACATGAATCATTGTTTTTAGTGACACTATTGTTACTCTACTTATGCCCTCTTTATCCTTGTGTCCGCGGTGAATCTATTTCTTATCTATAATTTAAAAATTTATTCGATTTAACTTGAATTAATCAAATATGATTATACTATGCCATAAATCTCCGTTAAATAGTGTTTTTTCGTCTCAATATTTTTGTCACATGTTAATTTTTTATATAATTTTAAGAAATATATATATATATATATGAGTTGTGTAATGTAAAATAATTTAAATAATAAATTTATCTTTAAAAAATTAAATTTTATTTTTATTGAAAATCTAAAAAAATAAAAAATAACTATGTATTATTAAAAGTTTTTGAGTTTTTGAAAGTAAAAATTTAAATGAGATAATTTTAAAATATAAAAAGATAATTTTATTAAGAAACGTGGTTTAATGATAATATCGATTTACTTTTTATCTTTAATAAAACTTATGTATATCTTGCCATAAAAGCTACTCAAATTCTAATGTTTTAAAGATAACAATATTTTTATTTTTCACTCGATCTCCTAATACTATTTAAAATTTCTCTGTTAAAATAATTATTAATTTTATATGCAAAAAATAGTATTAAAGTTTTTTCGATGAAATATATTTTGATAGTTTGTAATATCTAATTTATTGATAGATTGTTTATATTGGATAATAAAAATATTATTATAAAGATAATTCTTTCGATTAACTTATCATAGAGTAAACACATTTGATTGGTTGACAAGTTGTTCATCTTTGTTTCTTTTTATTTTTTTTATGACATGAGTTTTAAACTCGGTAGTAACACTTCCTTCATTCTCTTAGAGTTTTTTCCTCTCATCTAAGTAAAATTAAGATTAAAATTTGTTAAAAAAATTAACGTATCGTAAGTTTAGTGCGGTTTTATTTTTATTTCATGACTTATGGTGATTTCTAGGCCCGTCTCTGAAGGTGGGCTATAAGGGCGACGCCCAAGGCCTACCCGTGCCAAGAGCCCACTGCTTGTATTTCTCTACTATTTATTATTAAGGTCTAATTTTTTTAATATTTATTATTATGAGCCTATTATTAAAATTTATTTATTCTTTTAATGGTTGTTATTGTGGCTCTATTTTTTGAATACTTGTTAGTAGAGACATAATTTTTTTTCAAAATTTGTTATTAAGCATACTCTTAAAATTTAATTTATTTTCAATATTTTTATTATGAATCCAATTTTTTGTAAAAATTTTTAGTAGAGACCAATTTTTTTCTAATACTTGTTATTATAGGTCTACTATTAAAATATAATTTTTTCAATATTTGTTATTAGAGTTCTATTTTTTTCAATTCTTATTATTAGAGCCTAATTTTTTCAATATTTGTTATTTGGTACATACTATTAAAATTTAATATTATTCTAATATTTATTAATAGAGCCACGTTTTTTTCTAATACTTGTTAGGGCTCTAATTTTTAGTTTTGCCCTTAGGCTACAAAAATCTCAGGAACAACCTTGGTGATTTTCATCACATCAATAAAATAACTAATAGTTTTTTATGAAGTAATGTCAAAAGTCAGCATGTAATCTGATCAACTTTCTTTTTATTTGTCTGAACTCGACATCTAATTTGACCGACTTTATTATTTATTATAGAAAGCGTAATGAACGTAAAAATGAAAGAAAAAAAGTATAATCCAAAATAATTATTTTGAACAACAATATCCAAAAAGAACTTAACTCATTTATTAAAACTTAAACCCTAAATATCATTTTATTAAAAAATATTAATTTTGCTTAATTATTTTATTCAAGGCATTAAATGTAGCACCATATTCATGGCATCTTTTTTCAGAAGCAGAGTAAACTCTATCCATCTAAAGACTGGATTTATATCAGGTTGACAAGAAAACGCGTTTTACAGCTTGCCTCATTCATTTGGCTACTATTTATTTATTTATTTAACTTAATTATTTTATTCAAAGCATTAATTCGAACCAACTCATATTGTACACTTAATTTTAATAGGTGAGTCTTTAGTGTAAATTATTTGCATACACAAACTCTTAAACTCGAAATCTATTTAAATTATACTAAATTGTTTACCACTTGAACCAACCCGATAATTAACTTTGATTAAATTTCAATACAATTTTAATTTAATTTATATTTGCATAGTACAATTTTATTTTTCCAAAAGCATTGTCACGTTAAAAATACATCAAAAAGTTGAAAAGTCGGTGTGTTTCATTTTTGTGGGCTTCAAATAGTTGTTTGATTTTTTATATTTATATAATTTTAAGTTTTTTTGTTAATTTCAAATAGTGTCTTATAAACACAAAGTATGCACGAGCTGCAATATGTATTTGCTTAATCAACTTTTTTTTTTAAAAAAAAATAATGATTTTAAAAAAATTAAGTGCTAAATTTATTAAATAAGAATAAAAATTAATATGATAAAAGAGTTCGGGGTCATTTTATTTTTTTAAAATAGTCCTAAACAGAAAATTCAAAAAAAATTGAAGGGTTTAATTTAGATATATTTTCTTAGAAATAGGGTCTGAACTAAAATTTTTAATGATTTTGGGAGTCTTAATGAGAACTTTTAAAAAAAATGAGAGGAGATTTAATTAAAATTATTCAAAAAGTTAAGCTTAATGTGAATTTCTAAATATTTTGAGGGGACCGAATTAAAAATTTAAAAATTTTGAGAGATTAAATTTAAATTTTCCCAATTTTTCAAGGAGTATGATCTTTTCTAGTCCACATTATCTACCGTCGCTGGTTAAATTTATTATTATGATTAGTGTTTAGGGGCGTAAATGAACAAATTGTTTGAGGAAATGTTCGTGAACTGTTCGTTTAACGTTTATTTATGTTTGTTTATTAAGCTAAATAAACGAACATGAACAATTTTTTTATGTTCATTTTATAAATAAACGAACACGAAAAAAATGTGTTTGGTTTGTATATGTTCACGAACAAGCTTGTTTATAAACTTATTTATTGGCTCGTTTACCACTTTTTATTTTTTACATTTTAAATATCGGTGACTAAATTGAATACATTGTGAATTTTAGAGTTCAAACTGTAAATCTTGAGAAGCTTAGGACCAGTATCATAATTTCACCATTTTCTTCAACGAACATGTTCACGAACATATAAACGCATATGTTTGTGAATATTAAATGAACATGTTCGTGAACATATAAACGAATATGTTCACGAACACCTTCAAAAATAAATAAATTTAATACGATATTAAAAGTTAAACGAACACAAACTAAACATAAACATCTTCAAAAATAAATAAACAAACGCAAACACAATCTATTCATTTAAATTAGGTTTATTTACACCCCCAACATAAAATTGAACACTTTTCCAAGCCAAGTCGGTGTGGTTGGTATGGTAACTAGGACAATGGGTCCCTACAGTTTTATGGTCAAACATACTTTTGCCAATATCTATGTTTGTTGATGAAAAAATAAAAGAATTTTAGGAGGGAAACCGCCAGCCCCTCGGTCCATCCTGGGTTGTATTGAGAATTTCTTTAATATCGATTTTCTTTGTGTTTAATAATCATATATGTTCAATTAAATTTGTACTTAAGTAAAATTTTAGAATAGAAAGCAAAGCTTGTCTCATTCTAGTTTTTTTTTCTTTTAACAAAATTTGAATATAATATTTTAATTAAGACATATCAAATTTTTTATCACTTAACTCGACATAAATCGGCATATATTGAAACTCAAATCTTAAATCCGTTAATGTATGAATTAACTAAACAACTTGACTTTTAATGTAACCTATATTAAATTTGAAAGGAATGGTTAGTTATTGGAAGGCTAGCTATTTGATAAGGCAATAAATAGGGATGGCAACGGGGCGGGGTGGGTTTTTGGTCGCCCCGAACCCGCCCCGGTATATTAATCCCAAAACTCGACCCCGCCCCGCCTCGATTTATAAACCCTAAACCCGATTTCGACCCGAAAATATAAAAAAATATATTAAACTTCGTCGACGATAAATGTTAGATTCGATCGAACGACCATTATATTTACAAAATATAAATTTCACATACTTTAAATTATATAAAAAATAAAATAAAACCAATTAAATTACTCATATGAAGAAAAAAATACATATTTAAAAAAATAAACTCGACCATTGACTTTTAGAATCAGATATGTTAAAATTCGAACAATATCTAACAAAAATTTACGACAAACACAAACTAAAAAAATAGCTTGAAACTCCTAAAAGTATTTATATATAGTGATATTTTTATAAATATAATAAAAATAAAAAAAAATACTGGGCAGGGTAGGGCGAGGAATTTTCATATCATACCCGAACCCGCCCCGCCCCGACTTTACATTTTTAAATACCCACCCGCCCCAATCCCCAAAAATCATAAGAAAAAACTCGATCGGGTCGAGTCGGGGCACACCGAGTCGGGTCGAGGACGGGTAATTTTGCCATTCCTAACAATAAAGGAAAATGAGTGAAGTTAAAAAGTATAACATCGAATAATGTGTTTGCTGATTAATACGCAAACATTAGGTCCAAAATTAAGTCCTAGTTTTGACAACCATATGATACTGACTTTGATTAGTATATTTTTTTAATTTATTATTGTTCCAACATGCATGCATGTGATTCACCTTAAACAGCATTATCTTTTTTATATTCTAATTAAATTTCAAATGAAAAAGTCGATTGAAGATTAATTCAATTGATACCGACATTATTATAAATTTATATAGGTTAGGAGTTTAAATGAATATAGAACACAATATGCTATTGTATAGTTGTATAGGCTAAGGAATTCATTTTGAACAAATAAAATGTACTTTCCAATTTCCTTCTAGATATGAGTGTTCAAATCTAGGTACTCGAGGTGCTGGGTACTCGGTTCTTTGGATAGTATATTTTTCGGCATATGAATACTGGGTACTCGTAAAATTGGGTACCGGATACCCGATTCAATTTTTTTTTATTTTTTTAAAAGCACATAAAAATTAAAAGTTCATAATACACAATTCAAACAAAAAAATTAAGTGATCTGAAGTTAATTTTAAAGGAACAATATATATATATATATAAAAGGTTAGGATCCACTTACACTGTGTAAAACTCAATTACTTTCACACAGTTTTTGACTGTTGGATGAGGGTAATAAATGGCTCAAATTATTTCCTTATTTTTTTTTTCCAAGTAATAACCTTCACATTTTTTACTGTTAATCTCATTCATCCATTTCACTCATCCAATGACCATGGATTAGTGTAAAACTAAATGAGTTTTACACCATGTAACTGAATCACATCCCATATATATATATTATCAGCAAAAGTCTGGAATTTTAATTGAAGTCGTGGAAAGTCCATGCAATTCCATGAACAACAAGAATTAGAGATGCTTGAAGCAAGAGAAATAAAATGAAAGAACAGATGTAAGAGATCCAGCAACATAACATCAGCAAACAAAGCCAAAAATCACCCCAAACACTGCCCAGCAGCAAACATTACACAAAAAACAGTCTGATATTAAATTTAATCACCAAAAGAAAACATTAAAAATATTAATATCGATCGTGATTTTTCTTTCGAAACTCATATTGACAAATTCATACAAATATTTTTAAAAATTTTAAAACTTAAAAGTACATAATACAAATATAGAAATAATTCATGGATTAAAATTTAGTTTTAATGAACTTTAAAAAATATAATTTAAAATTATATATTAAAAGTATCGAGTCATGTACCCGATTACACAATTTTTTTAGCCTAAACCAGGCCCGACTACTCGGAAAAACAACAAATAATTTTTTTCTCCAAAAAAATACTTAATTTGTTAATATTTAGGTCGATGAATCAACGTGCTGGGACACCCAGATCGAGTACTTTAAACACACCCTACTTTTATATCTAATTGATTTGGTTTTGTTGGGTGAGAAAAGACTTTCATAATCAAGAAGAATCACTAAAGTGGCAATTAAAGATTAATGTTTTTTTATTTAATCACTGACATCTAAATTATTAGTCAATTAATTTAAATTAATTAATTAATAAGTCAGATATCAGTAGTTAAACAATAAAATGACTAATATTTCAAATTATTATTATTATTTTATTTGAGTATAAAATAATCTTTATATTCAATTTCAAATCTGAATAACTCACATATACTTACGGATTAAATTATTCAAATTTAGATCATTTAGGTGAAAAGCGTCATCCTTTTATCACTAATGTTCTAATTTGTATACACATTTATATGCATGGAATCATTCCTTGGAGTTGAAGATTTATATATAGGTCCGACTTTGGTCAGACATTAATTTGGGAAAGTTAATGTGGCCGGTTCCTTGTGCAGTTGTGAGCAGCATCTCTGGTGTGTCGCAGTCGAGTGTGAAAACTACGACCCGAATTTAATTGGTCCAAAAGGCAGCCATACTTAAATTTTGATTATGCTGGTGCTAGAGGACAATCATTCAATCAATGGTACCAAATTATTTGTTGTCACAATATTAATGTGAAGTTAAGGTGCAATGGGAACAAGGTTGTCCTCAAAGGAATATTTTGAACTGCATTCGAAAACTCGAATAATCCGAATTCAATCTATTTCTATGTAATTAATAGGAGTCAATAATTTGATTCAAAAATACCCAACTTATAATATGATCCAAATATGAAATTATCTCAATTAAATATGACTTAGTTAACAAACTTGAATGATCCATACACAAAATGATTGAATTTGAAATTAACCTAAAACTTTTACAATCAAAATTTAAGTGATCCCAAATCAATCCGACTTATCCGATTGACAAGTTTATATACACACACGCTCGTGGTCCATCTGGTGAGGGCAGTTAGACTTAGAGGATCTGTCATAGAGCTATTGGTCTTGTGTTTTTCATTTAACTATCGGTATCTAACTTATTCGACCTACAAATCTTGTGTTTGATACTACGAGAAATTGGGAATGCAGAATCCTGAATTTAATTGGACTGCATTGGTTGTTGTTCCTGGACTAGTTTCTCCATTGTTGGTGAGGAAGATTTAAGTCCAATGGGCCTGGAATTCCCAGATTCTTCTTATCAATAAAGGAAGGAATGATAGATAGTAAATGGCTTAAATAAAAAATAAACCTTGATCCCCAAATTATATCATTTGTTTTTTTTTCGATATATAAGGGGAAGGTTACTAGCGCGAGCTTCGTTAAAGATCTCTCTAAACCTAGATGGAGAAAAAGAGTACTCACTGTAATAATTACACAAATCAACTATGAGTCCATAAACAACACACCCCTAGTTCAAAAAACAAACTAAGAATCAGAGGCATCCGACATTAACAAAGGAACAATTTCCGCAAGGGATTGCATATGAAACCATTCTCCCACAACATGACCCCTAACCATACCGGCAAGGCCATTGACAACTTTGTTTGCCTCGCGACCAATCTGAGCGATCCGAACATTCCAGCTACGACTTAACAAACCATACCGCCGTTCAATTGTCTAGCTCAAGTTCAACATTCTGATGACCAAGACGCCATGCATGCAGAAGTGCATCGTGCGCAGCCCACAACTCCGCAACAAGGACCGTACACGATCCCAAACTTCTCGAGGCACCAAACAACCAAGCTCCAGCATTATCACGCAACACCACTCCTGCAGCAGCCATGTTCGACTGACGCTTGGCAAAAGATAAACAATTTAGTGTAAAATGTAAGAGAATATTGCCAAAGGTGAGTCTTATGCGTGCAAGTATACACGGTCAACAAGTAATACAACAGTAAGCTAAGTATCGAATCCACAGGGATTGACCAAGAACTTATTTGCTCAATGTTTACTTGTTTGAAAGAATTAAAAGTGTTTGAAATGTTTTGGGTTTTAGATTAAAAAGATGGCAAAAACAGTGCAGTGAAAATGAAAGCAGTCTGGCAACGAAGTGTTCAATTGAATGATGAGTGTTGGCAAAGTCGACAAGTTTTTGGTGCCGTTGCCGGGAATTGCGACATAATTTATTGTTTTAATTTTTACTTTTTTTGCTTTATTTATTTATTTTGACCGGTGTACGACCAGAAACCACCATGTGGTGGAAGATTGGTCATACGATCCAGAAATCGAAAGAACCCTACGAAGGTTAAGAAAAAAGTTCGAGAGATGACTCAACAAGGCAATAGAGATGGTGACCAAAACAATGGGATACCGCCAACTCCTGCTACCTCAGCCGTTAATGTGGAGGAAGAGAGACCTATTAGAGAACACTCGGCACCAAACATAGACAATTTATGCCAGGACTAATTGGTCCCAAGGTAATTACACCTAAATTTGAACTTAAACCGGTGATGATACAAACGCTTTTGAATGTAGGACAATTTGATGAAGCACCTACTAGAGATCCAAGGTAACACTTGAAGCAATTCATGGAGGTTTGCCAGCTATTTTAGTATCCTGGAATATCGGAAGATACAGTGAAGCTGAAATTATTCACATTTTCCTAAGAGATATAGAAAAAACGTGGCTAAGTTCTTTTCTACCTGATTTTTTCACCTCACGGGGAGATCTATGACAAAATTTTTTGCTGCGTTTCCAGCCACCTAAACTCACTGCCATGCTAAGGAGTGAGATCATTACATTTAGGCAGGCTGATGATGAGACCCTATATGATGCCTGGGAGAGATTTAAGGACCTGTTAAGAAGGTGTCCTATGCATGGATTCCCAAATTGGACCCTAATGGAGACCTTCTAAAATGGACTCAATGCACAAGCCAGAACTATTGTTGATGCTTCGGCAAATGGTTTGCTGCTTGACAAAAACTATACAGAGGTAGTTGGCATCCTTGAGAGGATTTCAACTAATGATTTTGATTATTCTACTGCCAGACTTGGGAATGAGACTAAAACTAGTAGGAAATTATAGATAGATGAACTTACATCTATCCACGCTGAGATTTCCAATCTTACTAGCATGGTGAGAACTTTGCAAAAGAGTAATGAATCCCAAGAAGTTAAGGCATTAGACCCATTCTATACAATATATGGAGAGGATTATCACATGAAAGATTACCCCTGCCAACCCTGAGTCGATAAATTTTATTGGCAATTTTAATCGTAATTATAATCCAAATTCCAATACTTACAATGTAGGATGGAGACAACACCCAAATTTAGCTTGGGGAAATCAATGAGGTAACCAATACAATGCCCAACAGCAGAACAACAATGCCTAATGTTAGAACAACAATGCCTAACGTCAGAACAATGCTCAACAAGGTTTCAATCAAAATGCGCAGAAGGCGTAAAATAATTTTTATGTAGGGTAAAGGAACAACCATGAGACTTTGACATATTACATGGAGAGGAATGATGTAACTGTCTAGAGTTTTGCAACATCTATGCAAAACTTGGAGGTATAGATTGGACAGATTGCCAGTGCACTCAGCAATAGACCCCAATGAGCTTTGCCAAGTGATACAGAGAATGCCAGACATAGAGGCAATGAACAATGCAAAGTTGTAACTCTTCGGAGTGGCAAACAATGTGAGGCTGAGTCACCTGTCAAGCAACCAATTAGTTTCCAAGAGGAAGAAAAGGGACCAATAGGTGAACCAAAATAAATAGAGAAGAAAGAAGCAGACATAAGCGATGCCAGGCCCCAGTCTGATGCCAGACCTCATTCGAATGTCAACAAACCCTTGGCAAACCTGACGAAGCCATCACATACTTATCCACCTCCATCATTTCCACAAAGACTACAAAAGCACAAGCAAGATCAGCAATTTAAACGCTTCTTAGAAGTCCTTAAGATTGCAGATCAATATACCATTGGTGGAAGCTCTCGAGCAGATGCTCAATTATGTTAAATTCATGAAGGACATCTTGTCCCAGAAAAGGAAACTGGGTAATTTCGAGACTGTAGCTCTCACTGAGGGATGCAGTGCAACGATACTCAATCGGTTGCCACCGAAGTTGAAAGATCTAGGAAGTTTTACTATTCTCTGTACCATTAGCAACAGATTCATCGGTAAAGCACTGTGTGACCCAGGAGCTAGCATTAACTTGATGCCAATGTCAGTTTTTAGAAAGCTCGGCATTGAAGAAAGGCCTACCATAGTAATACTTCAGTTGGCAGATCGATCATTTACACATCGTAAGGGTAAGATTGAGGATGTGTTGGTAAATATAGATAAATTCATATTCCCAGCCAACTTTATTATTTTAGATAATGAGGCAGATGCAAATGTCCTAATTATATTGCACAGACCATCTCTTGCCACAAATAGAGCTTTGATTGATGTTCATAAAGGAGAATTAACTATGCGCATAAATGATCAACATGTTACATTTAATGTGTTTCAAGCTCTTAAATATGCAAATGAATCTAAGGAATGCTAAATTGATGAAATGATAGAGTCCAATTTTAATGTGGACGTGGCACAACTGTGCCAAAATACCGATGATGGTACCAGCGAGTTAGGCAGTGAAGAATAAACAAGTGAGGACACTAAAGGAACAACTTTAGAAGAGATAAGCTATTTCAGACAACCAAAGACACCAGAGTTAGCTGGCGGAGAGATCGTGACACCTAAACCATCTATTGAGGAGCCACCTAAATTGGAACTAAAATCGTTGCCAGACCACCTCAGGTATGCCTACTTAGGTAAACACTCAACCTTGCTAGTGATTATTGCTACTGATCTAACTAATGATTATGAGGAAAGATTGCTGGAAATTTTAAGCAATTACAAGCAAGCGTTGGGATGGACATTGGCTGATATCTGGGGAATAAGCCTAATCATTTGTATGTACAAAATGATTCTAGAAGAATATGATGGCAACACAATTGAGGGCCAGAGAAGATTGAACCCGAGCATGAAAGTGGTAGTGAAAAAATAAATTATCAAGTGGCTGGATACCGAGATAATCTATCTCATTTCCAATAGCTCGTAGGTCAGCCTATTGCAATGTGTGCCAAAGAAAGGTGGCATGATCGTGGTTCAAAATAGCAAGGAAGAGTTAATTCATTCCAGAACTGTTACCGGATGGAGAGTGTGCATGAGCTATAGGAATCTGAACAATGCCACCATGAAAGATCACTTTCCAGTGCCCTTCATTGATCAGATATTGGACAGAATGACAGGTAAGACATTCTATTACTTCCTAGACGGCTATTCAGGATATAATCAAATTACCATAGCTTTGGAAGATTAGGAGAAGACCATATTCACCTGTCCATATGGGACATTCACTTTTAGAAGAATTCTCTTTGGACTGTGTAATGCTCTGAAAACGTTTTGGCATTGTATGATGTCTATCTTTTCGGACATGATTAAGAATAAACTAGAAGTTTTTATGGATGACTTCTCGGTGTTTGGAAAGACATTTGAGGAATGCCTTCAGAGTCTAGAGATTATTTTGAGGAGATGTATTGAGACTAACTTGGTCTTGAACTGGGAGAAATGCCACTTCATGGTGAAGGAAGGCATAGTTCTTGGTAATAGAGTGATCAAGAGAGGCCTGGAAATTGACAAGACAAAAGTGAAGGTAATCAAACAATTTGTACCTCCTACAAGTGTAAAAGGTATAAGAAGTTTTTTTGGGACATGCAGGTTTTTACCGCCACTTCATTAAAGATTTTTCTAAAATTTCTAAGCTTTTATGAATGCTTTTAGAAAAAAATGCCACTTTTGCGTTTGATGATTCATGTTTACAAACGTTTCAGGAACTGAAAGATAGGTTGATCAATGGCCCTATAGTTGTGGCACCAGATTGGAATGAGCCATTCGAGCTCATGTGCGATGCCAACGACTATGCCATTGGAGCTGTATTAGGAAAGAGGCGTGGCAAGATTTTTTATACCATTTACTATGCCAGCCAGACATTGAATGAAACACAACTTAACTACACCACTACCGAGAAAGAATTTCTCGCGGTTGTATTTACATTTGATAAATTCAGGTCTTACTTAGTTGGTATCAAAGTTGTGGTATATACATATCACTCGATATTGAAATACCTCTAGGAAAAGAAGAATGCCAAGCCCAAACTAATTCGATGGACACTCTTGCTGTAAGAGTTTGACCTCGAGATTTGAGACAAGAAGGGGAGTGAAAACTTGGTAGTTGACCATTTGTCAAGATTAAGATATCACCTTGAGGAAAGTAGAGCCGCTGCCATTAGAGATGAATTCCCCGATGAATACCTGCTTGTAGTCGACTCCACGCCATGGTATGTTAACATAGGCAACTACCTAGTAAGTAATATCATGCCACCAGATCTGGCAAGCAATGCCAGGAAACGTTTTCTGTGAGATGTATGGTAGTACTATTAGGATAAGCCCATTCTGTTTAAACACTGTACTGACCAAGTGATATGCTGACGTGTGCTAGAGGATGGGAAACACAATATTTTGCAATTGTGCCATGCAACGCTGTATGGAGACTACTTTGCTGGAATAAAGACTGTAGCCAAAGTGTTGCAGTCATGTTTCTTTTGGCCCACACTGTTTAAAGGCGCTCATTACCTTGACAAGGCATATGACCGATGCAGTGAAAAGGTAACATCTCGAGCAGACATCAATTTCCACTCCAGAATATTATGCTAGTGGAGCTGTTTGACATGTGGGGAATAGACTTCATGGGTCCTTTTCCCCCATCATTTGGCAATCCCTATATTCTTATGGACTTTGATTATGTTTCCAAGTGGGTTGAGGCCATTGCACTGCCAACAAATGATGCCAAAGCCATTTCCAAGTTCTTGCATAAGAACATCTTTACGAGATTTGGTGCCCATAGAGCCATTATTCATGATGAAGGTATACATTTTAAGTATAATTTAATCTCTAGAGCTCTGTGTAGGTGATAAGTGTGTAAAAGTACTATTTTTCTTGCCTTTTTACTCATATTATTGTTAGACTTAGGCACATTTTAGTTGCATTCTTTGGCATTCATGCACAAGTTCCTAGTTTCCTTTGTTATTGAGCTTGATGTTGCCTTTTGGTTGGTTTTTGTGGAATAGATACTGTTGATGCGTATTATTTGGTGCAAGACTGAATTGCCGTAGCAAGCAGGGAATTGCCGTAGCAATTGAGGATAGATCTTGAAGAGTTTACCGAGATGGTTGCCGAGGCGTGTCGGGATAAGTCTACCTCATTCAAGATAAGTACGAAAGTGAAGGGATAAAACCCAAAAATTTGGACTTTCTACGCAGAGTTATAAGGAGATAAAAAGTCAGATTTGCTTGGAGTTTAAGGATAAAGACAAAAGGGATTCAATATCTCTTTTATTCCAACTTAAATTCATCTTCATCAACAACAAATCTAACATAATAATCCCCTATAAATAGAGACCAAATTGCAGCCTTCAAAAGGGAGAGTCGATGGAGGGAGAAAAGGGGCTAATCGCAACTTCATTTTCTTCTTTATTCTTATGCGATCCATTGCTGGGAATTTTTCCTTTGTATATCTTTAGAACTTAGCCATGAATTGATGCAAATTGGCTTGGGTTATTTTGGGTTCGTGATTTTGATAAACGTTTATATTGTTTAGGTTTTTGATTGCAATTTAAATTCAAAGTTTGTTCATTCTTGGTTCTTAATTTGATTGTGAGTGACTTGTGAGAGGATCTCGTGAATTCATCCATTTATCTAATATCAGGAAAGTTAGATTCAAGAAACGAATGAACATGGTTTTTATTCAAACGATCGTTGGTGAAGACTAATCCAACTTAGGAATAAGTTACGGATTTCAACGACTAAGATGAGCGTAAGATCGATTGTTGTTCACCCATGGTTAATGCAGGGATGTATCACTAAGGCATGCACAATTAACCAATGTTTTGAGTTAGGGATAACAAGAAGCCATTGAAGAACGCTTCACCGAGCTTTGAAGGGAGTCACCAGTTTCCAAGGCAATTGAACAATTGTCACGACAATCAAGTTTCCTCAACAATAAATTGCCCAAACAATCCATTCAGACATCATACCACTACTCACGATAACTCGGTCTGGTCTCTTTAATCGATTGCTCTTTCCATTTATTTCTATTTACTTAGTTTATTTTACTTATTATTCATTACCGCCAATCTATTTCTTTTATAACGCAATAACTTAAGCGAAGTGGTCCAAGCCAATCCCTGAGGAGATGATACTCGATACTTATCATTTATTACTTGCGATGTGTTCACTTGCACCATTTGCGTAGCACTCAAAATATGCAACAAGTTTTTGGCGACATTGTTGGGGATTGGCAATTAGTGTTAGTTGTTTTTGTTATTGCATTGTTCTTATCATTTTGTACTAACTTTTCTTTTTATTTGTTTTATCAAAAAAAATTCAGGTACGCTACAAGTTATGGGACATCAACATGCGGGGAAATAAAAGTTGATCTATTTGAGAGTTGACGTGGAAATATAGGAATCAATCCAATCAAGAATTTCTTACATTCACCGATGATTACCTATACCAACCGAGAAAAGCCCAAAGAGCCTACCGTGGAAAAACCTTGCGCTTGTTGTGAAGAACATTATGTGTTTGAAAATTGTCCTCACAATCTCGATGCATATGGGTACATAGAGGACCATAGATGGAACCAACAGCAAAATCCTTCATGGTATGATCAAAAACCTCAAAATATTTTTACCATAACAATTTTGCCGCAGCAACATACATGCGCCTTGACAATATAGTCTTTTTCAAGAGCATTCAAATTCCTTGGAGGAAACGCTTTCAGCTTCTTTGGCTAGACTTGACAAGTCAATTGAGGAGATTCGAGAGCTATCAAAGTACATGGATGTGAGGATAGCTAAGTTGGACGCACCCTTGAGGGATTCAGAAGATCAATTGAGGAGATCCACATATGCCATGAATAACATGTCCCAACAATCAATTCCTAGGGATACTCAAATACTAAGGCAAGATGAGGAGTAATGCAAAAAGAGATCCTCAATTTGTGAAGACCAACTATACCCTCCAAGTCGAGAGCCTGCTAATGAGAAAGGCTGTCTAATACCTGATGAGCTTATGCAACGAATTGCCACAACAAAGATTGAGGAGCTTGAACAGAGCAATGCCGCGACAACACTAAGTGAGGCAAAGAAGAGTAATGCTACAACAAATTTTGAGGAATATGATGTTCAGAATTCTACAATGTTGATACTAAAGTAGGAATCTCGAGATTACTCTCATCCACCTTTGCCACGGAAATTGCATGACCACATGCAAGATCAACGATATGACAATACTTTGCTAATGGAATATGAACAGGTGATGGTTGAACCTTTTAAATTCTTTCAAAACTCACCTCATCCGTTGTAGGTATTTCTTGAGGAACCGATGCTGGTAGATTTGAAGCTAAAATAAATTTATTAGTAATATGCCATCCCGGAACAAAACTAGACTAGGTCTGCTCAATCCAACCTGGCATAAGGGGTTTCAAACGATTGACCAGGATCTTAGTGATAACCTTGTACAACACCGTACACAAACTAATTGGCCGAAATTGTTTAATAGTCACATGATTAGCAATCTTGGGTATAAGAAAATGGAGGGTCTGACAACACTCTCTAAATCACCAGTCTGAAAGAAGTTAGAAATGAAGCAATAGAAAGAATCACCAATAATAAACCAATTCTTCTAAAAGAAACCCGCGTTAAAACCATCGATACTAAGGGATTTGAGGGTACTATACTAAAGAACACCTCATGCACTTCCTCCATTGAGACTTGCCGAATCAAATTCAGTTGATCCTTCTCCAAAATCGGTGGGAAACCATCCTTAAAGTCCATACGAGAAGTATGTTGTAGCGACGTTTTTTGAAAAACCCTGAAAGATTATAAGTTTAGTGCTACGGGTTATCCCAAAAATCCATTCTTTGTAATCTTGGTTTAAAGGGATTTCTTTTGAAAATTCTTTTTCTTTGGAAAACTGATTGAAAACTAGGAGTCGCCACCGGCCACTTGGATAAGGTAGGTCGGACACCACAAAACTAGAGATTCATTTTGAAAGGGCTCGAGAGTTGGTTACGTGTGAGGAAGGATTAGCACCCCCATCACGCCCGAAAATCGGTACCAAAATATTTGTTGCTTTTAATCGAAGTAAATTGTTGGAATTTGAAAGGAATTTAATTCGGTGACCTTAATTGAAAATTAACTTTAATTGAACAGGCTTTATCAAATTGGTAGGTTCAAATTAATTTTACATTTAATTAATAAGGTTGACGATACATCGGACCATAGATTAAACCGACATCGGATAAGCCCGACTGCCATGTTAATTTATGGTTCGAATCTCGTACGTCACATTTATGCATGGTGCAAGCAGTTAAGATATGATGTTATGATTTTATCAACTTTTGACTTTACCTTGGGACGGTAAGAATTAATTTAGATATTTGGTCAACATCCTTTAAGCTCGAACTGTTACGACACAAATATCAGAATTAATAAATATCTCATTTTTTATGATTTAGATTAATTAATGCAAAATTAATGGGCCGCGTGAATGAAAATTAATGAATGGCAAACAAAGGTACAGAAATAAACACAAAAGGCCCAACGCAAGACCTAACCTATAAAGGCCCAAATTATGGAAATTTAATTAGTGATCTAGTTATTAATTAGATGCTTCTAGTATTAACCCTAAATTAATTAATCCTAAAAAGGCTAGAGAACCCTAATAAATTATGACTTATCTTGTGTTATGATAATTAATTCGATTAATTTTAAACTAGTATTCCAATAAGCCAAGAATACTATTTAAAATAAGTCAAATTAATTAATCATAGCTTTAAATTAAAATGTTAGTCTAATTTCCATGTCAATTTTATCTTAAAAAATAATTAAGAGGTGTTCAACCAATTTTAATGAATTTAACATTTATTCCAATAAGCCAAAGGCAAATTTAAATTCACTAAACTGATTCAAACCTTAAGACTAACTACGACTTTAAAACTAATCCTAGAATTAACTTAATTAATTTAAGGGCCGTGCCCCTATTAGACAAGCACACGACCTAAATTAATTAAATTAATTCCTAAACTAATCTAAAGCTAACTTAACAACTCAAAGCCCAAAAAACCAAGAGGCCCAAACCTCTAAACTATACCCAAATGAAAAACCACATGTATATACTTTTAAGAAAATATACCTTAATTATATATTATATACTATATACAAGAAAATATATTATAAAAGGGATAATATGAAATCATGATAATGAAGTAAACAAACTAATAATAAATTAAACAACACTAACAAATGAAATAACATAAATATCACAAGTAATAAAATAAAATAAAATAAAACACATAAAAAAGAGACTAAAATAAAAAACAAAGGTTACCAATAAAATCATCCACATTTTCATTGAACTATAAAAAGGATTATACATAAATAAAAAGAAAAGGGAAGAATGTACCCAAAACCCAAATATTTATGCTCGATCAACCAAATTCCACATGTTGTTGTTGGGGTTGAAAAGTTCGATTCAAGGGTTTAATAATGGTAGAAAATGATTTTGATTGGGGAAAATTATAGTGGATAAGATAATCAAATGGTCTAAAAAAGAAAAAAAAAGCAAACGGCAAAGAACGACGAGGAATGGGGTTGCCGAATGTAGGGGAAAATTAGGTTTTCAAAATAAAAATGAACGGCTTTGGGGTTGCCGAAATGCAAGGAAAAAATTAGGTTAGCTTTTTCTTTAGGGTATAAATATATATATATATATATATATGTATATATGTGATGAAGGGTATTTTTGGTTTATTCCCTTAAAATAAGAACCAATGAAAATTAAGACCTTGGTCACCAAGTAGTTTTTTTAACCAATTGGAATGAGGCATTGATTCATCCAATGAGAACCAAGCCTTGATGAGTAAGGAGTTGGGATATTTATTTATTTTTTGTATGTATTTTTTACTATATAAAATTATATAATGGGCCATGAAATTTTGGGCTTAGGGTATAAGGTAAGGTTTTTGGGTATTTAAAAAAAGGGTAATGTGGATTTATTTTATTTTGAGAAATTAATTTAACCCAGACAAAATTAGTGTCTACAGCTGCCCCTCTTTGCTTATACTTGTGGAACAAGAATAAAGCAAAGACCACAAGCGCTAATTTTGTCCCACTTCCCTGTTGGGAGATTCCGAGCTTCGATTTCCTCCTATATAGAACTATTCGCTCTTTCTCTCCCTACAACATGGAGCTATGAGTATCTGTCTCCTTTTCCCCAATGTCATTGAGCTACGGGTATCTACCTCTTTCGCTTCAAAATCCATGAGCTATGAGTATCTGCCTCTTTCGCTCTAAAATCTCTAAACTATAAGTATATGCCTCTTTTGCTTGGAAGTTCTAATATGTCAAGTTTGAAATCTTTCGCCTAAAATCCTTGAGCTTTGAGTATGTGCCTCATTCACTCTAAACACTCTGAACTATGAGTATCTGCCTCCTTCGCTCGGTAGTACTAATACGTGCGAGCTTGAAATCCTTCGCCTAAAATCTTTGAGCATTGAGTATCTACCTCTTTTGCTCTAAAATATTTGTGTGGTGAGTTTGAAATCCTTCGCCTAAAATATTTGAGCTCTGAGTATTTGCCTCCTTCGCTCTGAAAACTTCAAACTATGAGTATCTGCCTCCTTCGCTCGAAAACTCTAACACGGCGAGTTTGAAATCCTTCACATGAAATCTTTGAGCTTTGAGTATTTGCCTCCTTTGCACTGAAATCCTGATGTGGTGAGTTCTTAATCCTTCACCTGAAGTCCGTGAGCTTTGAGTATTTGCCTCATTCGCTCTGAAAACTCCGAACTATGAGTATCTGCCTCATTCGCTCGGAAACTCTAACACAGCGAGTTTGAAATCCTTCACCTAAAATCTTTGAGCTTTGGGTTCTTCCTATATAGAACCTTTGGCGTTGAAATCTTGGAGCTTCGGGTTCTTCCTCTATAGAACCTCTGGCTTTGAAATCCTTTTCAAGTGCTCACTTTAGACTTGCTTTTTTTTCTTTTTCTCTTCCTTTTTTCGTTATCTTCTCTCTCTTTTTTTCATTTTCTTCTTTTTCTTTCTTTTTGTCATTTATCTCTCATTCATTCTTTTTCTCTCTCATTTTCTTCTTTCTCTTTTCTCTTTTCTTTTCTTTTTTTCTTTTCTTCTCATATTTTCTTCTCTTCTTCTTTTCATTCTCTTCTCTCTCTTTTTCTCTATTTTCTTCTTTTTTTTTTCTTTTTCTCTTCTTTCTTTCCTTTTAGGCGCCCGTACAGTTTTTTCGCTTCTGGTCCCTTGGATGAGAAACATTCGTTGTCCTTTCTTGATCGATTTTTCCAATTTCGTACCTAATGTCATCCCGTCTTAGTTTTGGCAGATTCTTTTAATTTTCGGAAAAAGTGCTAATTTTATCTCGCCTCCCTGACTATGGCCTTAAGGTCACCAATTCTTTCGAAATTTTTTGCTTTTCCGTGGCTGAGACTACATATTTCTTTATGCCCCAATTTTTGTTGTGTGGGCAGCTTAGCATCACTCTCGAATGGCTTACTGTTGGCCCGAAAGTTTTGGCGGGAAATAAATTGGTTGACGAAGCTTAAAGTTTTTTTCACTACAAATTTATTGGATTCTCTAACAGAATTCAGAGTTTGGAGTTGTTCTTCTCAACTACAAACAAGTTCTTGAAGTTCTTATCTTTCCATAAAGCTTGATGCTTGAACAATTCTTCTCGAGCTTTTCGTAATGGTCAACTCTATCTCTCTTTGCTAAGTGAATCATTCTCATCAGAAATTCCTTGAATCTTTGTTAGGTGCGTTCTCTTCATTAGAAACTCTTTATCTCCGCTAAGATCTACCTTTCAAAATGGGAAGCTTCAGGTCAAAATTTTCTCAATTCCTCGAATCTGTCAAAACAATCAAAAATGATTTGATGATATGAGTTAGCATGCTTCTATCCTATGGATGTCTAACTAAATGTGATGCATAAGTGGAGTCATTTTTTAGAGATGCCGGGGAGAAATTCTCACCTTCCGGTTGATCACCCTTAACTTCCACGGGCTTTCTGTCTTCACTAAATCTTCACTTGTACCTTATCTTGAAAGGATATTGTTGGCCAAAACTGATTTGACTAAAATCTGTCACTTCCTTGAGTCCGCCTTCGAAACATTGCCCCTCTCAACTTGGGTTTCGTTATTTTCTCTTTATTGACTCTTCATGACGAGTCTTCTTTATTCTCAGCATTGGGGTGAACGCTTGCCCTCTAGACTTCCAAATCCTTCTTACTTTCAATCTCTATTGTTCTGAACCCTATTCAAAATATGATGGTGAACACGTAGACCCTTGAACTAAAGCTCCATGTCCACATCCGGGTGTGTTGTTATGTTCCCATGAAAGGGATGTATTAACTTGGCGATTATGAATCAAACATTTCCCCAATCTTTACTCATTTCGGAAAAGGTTTTAAGCTTCAAAAGGGAATCATGGGACTTTAACGGCTTTGTGCAAACCCAGACTTTATGACTATTCTTTTGATTAAGCAAAGCAGAATATTCCTCAACCATGGACATCGAGTCTTCCTTGTTAAAATTGAAGTAATAGAAAGTAGGATTTCAAAATTGAAAGATGGCTCGAAACGAAAGCCGATTAATTCGGACATACATCAAGCGTGCAATGTTACTATAATTCTCGTAGAACCGTCAACCGTCGATCTCATCCCTTCTAGATCTACTTCAAATTTCGCAACTTGTTTCGTTGTAAGCCGATGTAAGCATACCTCAGTCGCTTGATAGGTCGTCACCTTGCACTTTGGTTAACTTCTGACCAACGTCGGTCGGTTGAGTTGAGGCCTTTCTTAATATGCCTATTTTTACTGATCTTAGTAGTACCCTATCTCTTCTTTGGGTTCGACGGTCATTTGTCCGTGACTCTTTGGTATGGTCCTTTTTCCATCTCAATGTTAAGCTGAAAACATGCCCCATGATTATCTAAATTTCATATAGAATTCAATACTTATTTTTCTGGGCCGACCAAGGTTTTATGGTAGATACTCACTTTAAGTCTCTGAATCATATAGCATACTATGGCCTACTGTTATTCTTTTCAGGACTGCTGCCAGGTTTGTATCAGGTCAATCATATGCACATCTGGCATTCGCCCTAAACTTCATTCTAAAACACAGAGACCTTATTCTTTTCTATTTCTCTCTTTTTCTTCTCTTTTTCTTTCCTTTTATTTTTTCTCTCTCTTTTCTCTTTTTCTTTTTTTACACTGGCTTGCTAATCAAAATTTCAACAAATGATGCTTCTTGGGTTAATATACAAAACCAAAACTAATGAAAAAAATAGAATGCCCCGGATATCAAATGTAAGAGCGTATTAGATTCAACCCTTCCGGTGATCAGCAGTTTGCCTTTGAATGTTGTGGCGATACTCGTAGTAGTGAAATTCCTCCCAGATTGCTCGGTTCATCCTCATGATTATGGTTATTTCTTGGTCCGTTCAAAAACTACTCCTTCTAGTTATCATTATCATTCTCCATAAACAAAGGTTTAAGCTTTTTGACTTTTATTTAGCCCATGGAACGCAGATAATGTCAATTTAGGAATTATTAAGTGTAAGTATATGCTTCAATATTGTGTCAGTGTCATCAAGGATTCATCTTTGACGCTAGGGTATTGAACAGGTGGAGCGTAGCTCCTTATTAGATTAATTTTCCTCCCATAGCTCCATTAGAATGCTCTGGGACTTATTCAATTTGTTCATTCATTTCCTTTTTCTTAGGGGAATTCATCTCGTCACAGTCTTTTGTCTCGAGGATAATGATGGAGCATACAACAATACCCTGAGTTACTTGGCATAGTCATGATTTTGAAAATATTACCATCACTCATGAAGCGAGGAGTTTCGGGCTTCAGTGGAGTGCCCCTAAAATTTTGCACTCGTATCCGAAAATGCCTATTACCAGGTTTTGAACATTGGAATGCTTTTTGGTTAATGCCTATTGCCAGGCTTTGAAGTAATTTTTTGAAAAATGCCTATTACCAGGCTTTGAAACTTAAATCAATTCGTTTTATTCTATTTTTATTTTTAGACACATTCAAGAAATCCATTTGGGTTCGCCTAGGAGATCTTCTTAACATCGAACATCATCGAATGAGTAATGATCTTGCTTCTTTCGCTTTACCGACCAGAGCAGACTGAGAGGGAATCACGCTTCATCATTATCACAACATTCAATTGATCTCTTTCATTGGAATCAATGTCGCATCATGCACGTGATATCCAGGGGTCTACGAAGGTAGGAAAGAATATATACATATACACTTTTAAAAAAAGAACATCCTTTTATTGAAATGGCAAAAGCAAACATAACCTGAATATTCACAAAAGATCACTACTACTACTTTCGGGTAAACAAAAGCAAAACTAACATACATAGAAAAAAATAAAGCAAAAATAATAAAACATGGATCGGATGCCCTAGAAATCCTTGAACCTTGCAACATTGGTCATTCACCCCGATGCTCCAAACCTTCCCAAAAACTTGGCCTCTTTCTTAAATTTAGGTCTTCCATTCTCAAAGGAAAGCACTCCGTTCTTAATGAGTTCATAGACCTTGCCCTTAAAAAACACGCACTCTTCCGTTGTGTGGCCAAAGTCAATGTGATGATATTCGTATGGAACCCTACGGTCAAGCATATTGGGATTGAAATAGGCATTCCATTTTGGGGGAGGTATCCTCAAGAGTTTATTTTGAACCAATAGGTCTAACAGCTCCAAATTTGTCATTGGCAATAACATCTTCGTCCTCTTGTAACTCCCTTTTGCATCATGCATTTTAGCTTTCTTTTTCCCTTTTTTCTTAAGTAGGGCTCCCATTCTCGGAAGACATCACTATTACCAAGGTATGTCGCTTTTGTGGGCTCTTTCAGGACTGCTTCGGATCTTTTAAGCGGGTTCAAAGCTAAGACTTCCATGGGATGGTTGTGATCATGATGGTTGCTGACATTTTCAGATTTTGTCGATGTCAGCAACTTCACCTTATCCTTCTCATACGTTACGGTGACCCGATCTCCTCCTACTTTTACAGTATCGACCACGGCTGGAGAATTAACTATCAGACCTGGACTCATTGTCTCAAACTCTAATACCCCGATATCTAAGAGATACTAAACTTTATGCTTAAAATTTACACATCTCTCGATAGAATGCCCCTGAGTTCTGGCATAGTAATCACAATTATCTTTCTCATTGAACCAACTCAGGTATAGAGATGACTGGGCTTTGAAAAAGTAAGGCGCCACCAAACAAGTGTGAAGTAGTTTGGAATACAAATCTTAGTAGGTGAAGGAACTGGGAGTGAACTGGAAGTCCTTCGATTTTTCCTTCTTTTCCTGAGCCTTGGAAGCCTGGCCAACCGACAAATGTTGAGGTCTTGGAATCAAAGACTGATCATGTGATTGTAGGAATGAAAATTCAGAAGATAGTGTAGCCGACATCCTCATCCTCTCGTTGCATATTGTACCTTTCTCATCTTGTGGCTATGACTTATTCGGTCCTTCGTTTGCTGGATAGGATAGGATTTTCAATAGAGAGTCTTTGGTCTTATCCAACAGTAACTTGATGGGGCATTCAGAAGCAGGGCGTGCTACCTCATACTGGTTAATAACAGCTTGGTATTCATCAGACCACATATTCTCCAATACGGAGTCGCGGTCCCGATTCTTACTCTCCTCTTGCAAGAGGTATTTCTTCACACCCATTCCCTTGGTCACAGCGGTCATCATACCCTTTAGTTCATCGATTTGCCCCTTGTTTCCTCTTGGAAATTTTTCACATAGGATATTGTCTCCTTCTGATTCCAAACCAATTGTTCCTGAAGTTGTTCGAGCTTATCCATTCTAGCTACTAAGTCATTTATTTTTCTGAAATCGAACTGGTCAGAAGTCATTCCCTCTTTACTTCTACTTTTTGAGGTGAATATTTTCCCCGATTAGTGATGCACATGATGTAATGAATGTGCAGGAATACATTATTTGAACAAAAATAACAAGGCAACACAAAATAAAGCTATTTATAAAAACATGAATGAACACAAAGAACGACACTGAGTTCGGCAAATATCATCGTTAAACGACTCACATTAATGGGAATATCGTTTCGTTACGATAATCAAAGAAAACCCGCTTTGCAAACAGTCCTAAGCTAGCATATAGATCAATAATCTTTTCTCTCTCATCGGATTCATCATCTGCATAGTCCTAAAGCTTGGCAACATCTTCCACTAGGAATTGTGACTTTCGGGTGGCCTCTTGTATCAATTCTAGCTCTTACTTCTAAATAGAGAAGGTAGCGAATTATAGTCACTCCACTGTTGGCATTTGGTGCACTTAAATTTCTCCCTTGAAGGAGTCCCGCTGAACTCAACCCTCGGGGTGTGCTGCAGCTAAGGCCATAATTCCTTCCTACCTGAAATATTCTCTCGTTCTAAGTCGAGACTTGATTGCTGACCCAAGATGGCAAAGTTCCCGAGAAACCTTCGAGCTTGCCCCAGAAAGCTTTGTACTTTAAGTAGATGCGGTTCTCACTGATCTTCTTGCAAGGGCTTAAGACTCATCAATTATCAGGGTCAAATTAAAGTCTTCAATCGTGAAACAACCATAGGCGGTAGTTCTAAAACTCTACCACCGCTAGTAGTAATGCCTGGTCAACCAGAACATCTAGCGAATATGCGATGTTGCCATGCTCATTTTTGAAAGAAATTTGTCCTCGTCATGTAGTTGCTCTCATTCCAACCATATTTGTACATCATGATTCTTTGCATCATTATTACGAACCAAATCTCTCATTAATCTAGCCTTTAATTTCAGACTATTTCCAGAATCAGAGTGCTCTTCATGATTATGACATAATATGCAAAACAAAGATAAAAATGACATGAAACGAGGAAAAATGTTAGTCATGAGGTGAACAATAAACTTGCAAACGAGAAGAGATAAACATAAATAATTTAAGTGAAGAGCAAGCATATAAAAGAAAACCCTAAACACATAAATTCTAGTTCGCTATGGCTATCCACATGGCTCTAACGGGGTGGGCTTCTTAGATTCACACACATGGGTTCGGTTCTAATTAGGGTACCCAAACCTATTTTATCACCTACTAAGGCAACAAGAACCCCAATTCTAGCCCATTACAAGCTTGCGAATTGATTTTGGTTCGAGGGAAAGCACGACCTAATGACGTGGAGGGCTGCTCACGTGTGGATTCCGAAACTGAACTACCGACCCGTGGAGGGCTATGATAAGTGTTCAAAAGTATTATTTTCTTACCCTTTTTACTCATATTATTGTTAGACTTAGGCTCATATTAGTTACATAATTAGCCATTCATGCATTAATCCATGTTTCCTTCCATCGTTGAGCTTGATTGCATAACTTGGTTGTTTTTGTGGGAAAAGATGATGCTTTGGTGTGTTTTGTGTGTATGTGCAGAATCACTTGCCAAAGCAAGGCTAGAGCTAGTTGCTAGGGCAATGCATGAAGGAGATGCCGAGCTAGTTGCCAGGGCAATACATGAAGGAGATGCCGAGCCAGTTGCCAGGGCAATTGTCGACAAAGAATAAGGTGATATGGTAGTCGAAATTGATGACTAGACAAGCCCAAGATGGCGTGGAGCAAAGCTAAATCCCAAAGGAGTTTGATTTCCACGAAGAGGTTAAAGAAGAATTAAATCCCAAGAAGATAGGAGAAATTCTAGAAGGAATATAATTATAATAAAGAATTATATTCTTTAAAGATAATTTAATTTCAACTTAACTTCCTCCTCAAAGAAGGACTTTGACCTAGCCCTATAAATAGATCACCAAGCCGTCAACTCCAAGGGAGAGAAAAGAGAATTTTCGACAAGCTTCAAGGGGGAGATCTCGACAAGAAGGCTTCATCCATCCTTCATCTTTTTCTTTCTTGTTCAATTAGGTTCATGCTAGGGATTCTTTATCTTGTGTTTCTTTGGAACCTATCCATGAACTAAATATATTTTGCTAAGGTTATGGTGTCTTGTGGTTGTGAGAAACTATTGGATTTTGTTTAGGTAATAAGAGTTTGCACTTTTCTATTCAAGGTTTATTCATTCTTGGTTCTTATTCTTGTTTGCGAGTGAATTGGGAGAGGATCTCGTAACTTCATCTATTTATCTAATATCGGGAGAGTTAGATTCAAGAAACGAATGAATATGATCTTTATTCAATCTATTGATGGTGAAGATTAATCCGGCTTAGGAATAAGTTAAGGATTTCAACGGCTAAGAAGAGCGCAAGATTGGTTGTTGTTCACCCTTAATTCACGCAGGGATGTATTATCAAGGCATGCACAAGTAGCTAGAGTTTCGACTTAGGGATAAGAAGAAACCATTGAAGAACGCTCTGCCGAACCTTGAAGGTTGCTGCCCAGACGCCCAACTAGTTGCCCAGGCAACCATTGATTAGTTGCCAAGGCAACCCCGTTGTGCAAGTTGCCACGGCAACTGAGTTGCCCTTGCACTCTTTTACCAAGATGATCCAATCGGCTATCACACCTCAACTCACGATAACCTGGCCTATCTCTCTTATTTGATCTCATCTATTCTTTTACTTTATTGCTTTATAGTTTAGTTATTAGTTAAACTCCTATAATCTTCTATTTGTGTTTTTACTTTTTACAGTGCAAGAGATTAGATTCTTGAAGTGGCACCAATCCCTGTGGAGACGATATCTTTTATACTATAACTTGCGACGTGTATACTTGCACAATTGCGTAGCACTTATTACACGCAACACATCCCTTGTCAACGCTCATCACTCATTTAAATACCTCTTCTTGCCAAATTGTTTAAGAATCCCTTTACACATATTTATTTATTTTCTTTTTTTTTATCTTTTTAAGTTTAAGAATCCCTTTACACATCTTTATTTATTTTCTTTTATTAGTTTATCTTTAATTTTAATCCTTATTTGATTTGTCTTTGAATTGTAGGAAAAGAGTTCAAGATAAAGACGAATTTTGATCCAAGAAGGAAAACATCTTCAACAAGGAAATTAATGGGCTGAATCTAAGGCTTATATAAAGCCTCCAACTTACCCTAATTAAACCCCCTTGCCGTCACCCTTCCCCTAAACTGAAACCCTCTTTATTCTCTATCCAAAATTAATCCCACCCACCATATTTACTACCTATCTTTTCTATATAACCCATCACCCTTAACTTCCAAGAAAGCTATTCATACTTTTCATCTTGCAACTCTTTAGTTTCTTTTATTTCCTTTTCTTTGTTTTTACAAAACTCACAACCAAGATCATCCATGGCATCCAAAATTAAATTTTTGGTTCATCCAAGTTCCTCCAAAGAACCAAGATACAAGAAGTTTGCTACACCGGTGGTTCAAGAAAGATTTCACTCAAAGTTTGAAAGCCGGAAGATTTACGAAGAACATGGCTTTGAGTACTCCAACTCTCATCAAGATTTCGGCCTTGAACCATTCATCTTCGAGAGGATTGCACATCAAAAGTGGCAAATCTTTTGTCGTCAATCGGAACCGGGTAACATCTCATGGGTAAGAGAATTCTATGCTCACTCACTTAACCCGGATAATTCTTATGTTTTTGTTCTTGACAAGGCCATACTCATAAGCCCCAAAAACGTCAACTCCTTTTACGGGCTTTACATTGAGAAGGACGAGCATCAAGCCTTTGTTGATCAAATCAAGCCCAAGTAACTCGACAAGGTGCTTCAAGAACTCACTCAACCGGGAACTCATTGGAACGACGGTAAATACAAGGGCACGGTAAATCGCCTTTGGCTTAAACCCGAGGCAAAAATATGGAATAAGTTTGTTAAAACTTCTTTAATGCCCACCACACACAATACTACCATTGATATTCCACATCTTTTTCTCATACATTCTATTTTGCATAATCGCATCATTAACATTGGAAAAATTATTTGTGATGAGATTTTTGTATGTAGATCAAAAGATAAGGGTTCTCTTTTCTCCCCTTGCTTAATTTCTAATCTTTGCAAGGAGATGCATGTCCCAAGTGAGTCGACCGATGAAAAGGCCCTACCAAAGTTCGGTTGGAATCAAGCACAAATTTGAAAGCTAATGGGAGAGGCACCGGAAAAATCCTCAAGGCCTCCAATTGCCGCAGCAACTACTACCGCCCCGGCAATCCCTAATGCCCAAGCACCTAACGCCCGGGCAACTCGGCCATCAACCCCGGGACACTTTGAAGCATTCTTGCAACCATTGGCGAGCCACCTAAGGCAAATTGAAGACCGAAAACTAATGTTCATGCGGTACATGAAGGAGCACAATAATGCCATCACCCAAGTCATCCTAGAAAAGTACCCCGGACTGCCGCGTGCCGTTCCCAATCTTTCCTGCTGAGATCTTTGCCCCGGAAACCAATGAAGCAGTCACCACGGCAACCGCAACAGATAATGCCACGGCAACCAACCCTGAAGATGCCACGAAAACCAAAGCTAAAGATATCTCGGCAACCACTGTAAAAGCCAAAGGTAAAGCACTTATGCCTGAATCAACTCGTACGGAATTATTGTCTGATTTTTCATTCGGACGAGTCCTCCATTGCACCAACAAAGACCGCACCAATTGAATCCTCCAAGCGAAAAGCCAATGACATTGATGAAAAGGACGATAAGGACAACCCTGTACGAGGATCGATTCCACCATCGGCAACAATGAAACAACCATCGCGTTCAAGCAAGAGAATCAAGACACCGACCAAAAGGAAACTAATCATCCACGACGACGAACTCTCGGAGTAAGTCCTCGTTTGCACTTTATTTTTCATTATTTTTATTTTTCTTTAATGCATGCATTGAGGACAATGCCTCACTCGAGTTTGGGGGGAATTGTTATTAGTAGTTACCATGTTTAGTTGCATTCATCTTAAGTATTCATTTAGGATACATAAATTGCTTGTCATGCCTTTAGTTGGAACAAGAATTGCCTAGATTTGATGAATATCTGACGATGTCTTTTCCAATGCACTTAATTGATAGAATTTTTATTCTAGGATAACTATGGAAAAACTTAGAATTTTACTATGATGCTAAATTTGATGAAACACTGTTGTGGTTTGATTGATTTAAGGAATTCTAGTGAACTTAGGTTGATAATTAAAAAAAATTGGGGGATTAGAATAAAAATTGGATGAATGCTAGAGGTGCCCGAAATTGGATCTAGCATGTGCTAAAAAAATGGATCGCTAGAGGTGCCCGAAACTGGCTCTAGTATGTGCTAAAAGTTGATCGCTAGAGGTGCCCGAAACCGGCTCTAATCGAATAAATTAATTAACTTAAGAAAACTAAAAACAAAACACTAGAGGTGCCCAAAACTGGCTCTAGTTAAGACATGTTAAAAGAACCCAATGAAGTAATTTGAAAACCTCTTGTTTGCATAGAATCCGAAAAATCAACTTGCACACAACTTCGCACACACTCACAAACATTATAGTTTGATTCCGAGTAACTCCTAAGTTTTTCGAAAAATGAAAAGCCAATCATACTGTGCCCCGGTTCTGAGAATTGAAATCAAGTTCAAATCTAAGTTTGGGAAAATTGAAGTCTTGGCAGGTAATTATTAGTTTGCATTGCTTGAGGACAAGCAATAGTTCGAGTTTGGGGGTGTGATAAGTGTTCAAAAGTACTATTTCTCTTACATTTTTACTCATATTATTGTTATACTTAGGCTCATATTAGTTACATAATTAGTCATTCATGCATTAATCCATGTTTCCTTCCATCATTGAGCTTGATTGCATAACTTGGTTGTTTTTGTGGGAAAAGATGCTGCTTTAGTGTGTTTTGTGTGTATGTGCAAGATCACTTGCCAAAGCAAGGCTAGAGCTAGTTGCCAGGGCAATACATGAAGGTGATGCCGAGCTAGTTGCCAAGGCAATGCATGAAGGAGATGCCGAGCCAGTTGCCAGGGCAATTGTCGACAAAGAATAAGGTGATATGGTAGTCGAAATTGATGACTAGACAAGCCCAAGATGACGTGGGGCAAAGCTAAATCCCAAAGGAGTTTGATTTCCATGAAGAGGTTAAAGAAGAATTAAATTCCAAGAAGATATGAGAAGTTCTAGAAGGAATATAATTATAATAAAGAATTATATTCTTTAAAGATAATTTAATTCCAACTTAACTTCCTCCTCAAAGAAGGACTTTGACCTAGCCCTATAAATTAGAGGCCATGCCGTCAACTCCAAAGTGGGGGAGAAAGGAGAGAATTTTCGACAAGCATCTAGGGCAAGGAGATTTCGACAAGCTTCATCTTTCATCTTTTTCTTTCTTGTTCAATTAGGTTCATGCTAGGGATTCTTTATCTTGTGTTTCTTTGGAACCTAGCCACGAACTAAATCTATTTGGCTAAGGTTATGGTGTCATGTGGTTGTGAGAAACTATTGGATTTTGTTTAGGTAATAAGAGTTTGCACTTTTCTATTCAAGGTTTATTCATTCTTGGTTCTTATTCTTGTTTGCGAGTGAATTGGGAGAGGATCTCGTAACTTCATCTATTTATCTAATATCGGGAGAGTTAAATTCAAGAAACGAATGAATATGATCTTTATTCAATCTATTGATGGTGAAGATTAATCCGGCTAAGGAATAAGTTAAGGATTTTAACGGCTAAGAAGAGCGCAAGATTGGTTGTTGTTCACCCTTGATTCACGCAGGGATGTATTATCAAGGCATGCACAAGTAGCTAGAGTTTCGACTTAGGGATAAGAAGAAACCATTGAAGAACGCTCTGCCGAACCTTGAAGGTTGCTGCCTAGACGGCCAAGAAGTTGCCCAACTAGTTTCTCAGGCAACCATTGATTAGTTGCCAAGGCAACCCCGTTGTGCAAGTTGCCACGGCAACTGAGTTGCCCTTGCACTGACGATCCAATCGGCTATCACACCTCAACTCACGATAACCTAGCCTATCTCTCTTATTTGATCTCATCTATTCTTTTACTTTATTGCTTTCTAGTTTAGTTATTAGTTAAACTCCTATAATCTTCTATTTGTGTTTTTACTTTTTACAGTGCAAGAGATTAGATTCTTAAAGTGGCACCAATCCCTGTGGAGACGATATCTTTTATACTATAACTTGTGACGTGTATACTTGCACAATTGCGTAGCACTTATTACGCTCAACACATCCCTTGACAACGCTCATCACTCATTTAAATACCTCTTCTTGCCAAATTGTTTTTAACTTTTATGGCATTTCTTTAAGTTACATTTTAAAACAAACTCCAAGTCAATCCAACAAACTTGATTCCTTTGACAAGTAAACCATTAAAACAATTAAATTCTTGGTCAATCCATGTGGATATGATACTCAGCTTACTGTTGTATTACTTGTTGACCGTGTATACTTACACGCAAAAGACCTATACTTGGCATTGTTTTTACTGGCATTCTTTACTGATTTATAATTTATTTTCCAAGTGTTAGCAAAGTCAATAGCGGCCAAGCTTCGTGTTACACCCTTAGAAGTAGTACTTCAAATTGGTCCACATGATGCTCGACCATTATTTTCTTTCAACACCCTCTTCGGATTTTCCTCGATAACACACACAACAACATGGTTATCTGAATTTAAAGACAAAGGAGCAGCAATTACAATATCCTTAGACACAACAATAGGGGCAGCCACAACCACCATCAGCTCATCTCCACTCGACATACTTACAGGATTCTCAACGGGAACTTGCCTATCCTCACCCGACACCTGATCCACCAGCTGGGGACTTAAGCTATCCATGGAAGCAATAACACGTGATTCGACAGGCACCTGAACACCCTTCTTGGGCTGAAACGCTTGGAGGATCTCACGGTGTTCCTCACTAGAATTGAAAATAGCCACCATATTCCCCAAATATTGAGCAGTTGGCGTTGACATGTCAACAAGGGTGATCTCCTTACCATTATTTGGCTGACGCCCAACCCTAGGCTCTTGTTTCTCATTTTCCCCCATCAGTTAAAGCTCCAAAATGAGAGCCCCTTGTAGTAGCATTCGAGGGGATAGCTCGATTTCCACTATTTCAATTTCCCAATAAACGGCGCTTACGACCAACCACTTGCATCCAAGAACCATCTTTATCTTCCGCAGACGGTGCCTTTAGTTGCGACGAAGAATCTAAAGTTACAACCTCAGCATTACGCCCACAAAACTCTTTAGAATGACCATATTTACCACACCCATAAAAAAATGTGCGGAAGACCTTCATACTCAATCACTTAGTGGCGACCATCGATCACAATACCTGGGATCAAGGGTTTATCAAGATTCACAACAACAGCTAAACGATCGAATCTCCCCCTTGTCTCATATGTGGTATTAAAATCAATACGAACTACCTTGCCCAACAATCCAACAATGGCTCGAAATAAACTTATCGAGTAATACCTGTAGGGTAGACTTGGGATTCTAATCCAAGCAAGAATTTGATTAGGACAATCCTACGAATTAGACAAGTATCGTGACCAAGGCTGCACAGTTAAATAGCTCATGTATACCATCTAAGGGCCGCCTGATAAGACCTTCTCATAGTCGTCATCAAAGGCAAATCGAACCAGAAAATATGAGTTATCAAGATCAATAGCTAAGCTCATCCCTAGGGTTCTAGAGCATACTTATCCGATTTTTCACCGCCCGAAAACCTATCGATCTTCCCAAAAATTGCATAATTAAAGACTTAGACAGTTTTGAATCAATCTCATCATGAACTCTATTGGAGAATCGGACCTGAACTAATCAATGATCGCGACCTCTGCACGTAACTCCACATCTAAATCACAAATAAAGTTATCCTTCTGACCTGAACTAATCGATCCTATAACCATATCACGGAAAGACGGTTTCCCAACCCTTGCTTGAGCAAAATCATCCTCCGAGGGGTGCATAGCTGTATCTGGCTTTGACATATCCGGTTCAGCCATAGAAACTCCCTGCACAAGTTGATTGCTGGTAGCAACACCCATGTCCATCTGATCACCAGACGAGTCCCCTGCTGGTGAACCATCTCTCGCCACATCACCGAGAGGCGTTGGGGACTGCATAGAGTCTGGTGGCTATCCTGACGGGGCTAACGCAGAAGCAGGTTTTTCTTTACCGATAGCTAGGGTTTCCATTTAATTATAACGAATTATACCATTTGTTTACTTTTAGACTTCAAACTATTTTTTGGTCAAAATAAATATTTAAACTATTATTTATGGTCACTTTAAATTCGATAGTTATCTAAGTTAAAAAATTATTTTGACCATTAAGATGTTGATACATCACAAAAAAAATTTACCAAGTGAGTTTAGGGACTAAAAGTAAAAAAAGGTACATTGTTTAGGTACTTATTTTAGCCAAAAAATAATTTAAGTACTTATTTTAACAAAAAAATAGTTTAAAAGCTAAAAAGCAAATAAACCACAATTTAAGAGTTAAAAAATAATTTAGGTAATTATTTTGTGCCGCACATTAGCATAGAACCCACGAAATTACTCGGTTCCTTAAATGTGATTTCTCCAGCTCCTTGTAGAGAAATAAGTTGTATGACCGTAACACCTACTATTGGCTACTAAGACATTTTGTGGGACTAATTAGATGAATAATGCATTTAAGTATTAAATTTAGAGAAATAGGAGACATTAGAGTATATTCAACAATCTATCGAACAAGTGGATAAAGTTCTCAAGTTGACTGCTCCCTTTCTCCTAGGTTATAGGTTCAAGACCCAACATGAGCAAAATTCATTTTCCCCTCCCCTAAGTAGAAATTATTCAAAGAAAAGAATTTATGGTAAAATTTATAGTGCATGGTGAATACGCCACTTGCACATGGTAATCTAACTTTTTTAAAAAATTTTACGTAAAGCATTCAAGCGCATTGAAGTTTTGGAAAAAATATTAAAAAAAATTAGGTCGTCATGTGCAGGTGGCGTCTTGTACGATTACACTAGCACGGTAAAATTGGCCATAAATCCTTAAATATACTGCAATGTTCCATATTTCTCCAAACTGGTGTCATATAAAGTTAAAAGTGAACGGAAGAAAGTTATATAGCATTCATAATATGAGATTGCTCACAAGAATCTAGTTCAAAATTTAGAGAGTAGTTAGTTAATTGATGAAACTCCGACACATGAATGGACCAAGATTTAAGGTTTGAGGCAAACTCAAATATTAAAAAAATGGAGGGTAAATGCGCAAATAATTTATTTCTTAAAAAGTGAGAGGATAATTCTTAACTCTCAACATAGGTTGGGTACTCTTTTTCCTCCAATTAAGTCTAGAGAGATTTTTTAACGAGACTCCTACTTATGCTCTTCTATCAGGGTCGTCCCAAAAGATGTGCGGGCCCCATAATACTTTTTTAAATGAGGCTCCTAAAATATTTTATAATAAGATGTAATTGTAAAATATCGAAATTTATGTTATTCCGATTGTTTCTTACAAAATAAAAAAAATTAAACATATGAAACTAAGACAACAGTTGCAACTGTCATAGGAATAGTTAACAAAATTCTATATGCAATAATAGTATTTGGAAAAATATTACATTTCATAAATCTCAAAATCTCCAGTGGCCCTATATTTTCAGCAGGCAAGACCTCTCTTAGTAACCTTAACTCCAAATACAATTCATTTCCATCAATATCAGATTGTCTTTTATTCTTAAGAATATACTCAAAATAAACACAATGAGACTTTAGACTCGACATCATTTAGTGACTTAAATTATAATAAGTAAACAAAAACCCAAAAAAAATCATAGTCTTGGTATAGTTCAAATCTCCTATCAAGAGAAACAATAGCTTGATCAAAATTTCAAAATCTTTAAATTCTCCAATTAGAAACTCAACCTTCAAAACACTAATTAAAAGGAGTAGTAGAAACCTTTTTTTTAACCTTTAGAAGATGCTAATTAGTAGCTGAATCTAAAATAATTGAAGAAGATTGAAATTAGAATTTTTTACATGTTAGACACAATAATTTTGGTAGGAAGAGTTGATTATAATTTAAATCTTGAGATTATAAGGGATAAAATTAGAAGATTTTTTTAAAAAAAATATTTTTTTTGAGTTAACAAATTTTTTTTTCAAAGTGTAGGAGCCTAAATTTTAAGACCCTGTGACATGTTATATATTACACTTGTGAATGGACGGACATGTCTTCAATGTATAATTCCTTAAATAAAATTATACATTATTGATTTAAATAAAAAATTAACATCGTCGACGTAAAAAAATTGAGTTGGGAAGCATGGCCCTTTTGGCCCCATGTCACAAATCAAAGGATGGATAAGTGATCCACTAATGATTCCAAATCAATGGTCACAAGTACAATTATGGTTGATTGTAAACTTCAATTCATCCTCGAATATTCTAATACAAGTCTTTAAACTTCGATATTTGAGTCAATTACAACTTTTTTATAAAAGAAAGGATAAATGATTGTATGGAATCAAACTTAAAATCAATCAGAACTAAATATGTTATGAATATTTTTATTTATGGTGGATATTCATATATTAAATGAGACTTTAATGTACTTTATTGTTAGAGTTTAATACCCATTGAAATTAGGGTTTTTATTGTATGCCTATAAATATAGAGTTTGAAGAAAGCATTATACACAACCTACTTTGAAAATACAATACAAGTCTCTCTCTTTGTCTCTAATCTTGTTCTTGTTCTTGTTCATCTATTTTGTTCTTGCCCTTTACTTTATTCACAACATGTTACCAGCACGAGACTCTAATCAATTGAGGTCTTCATTGTTCGAATCCAAAAGAAGTTACTAGAAAGAATTCAATTATAAGATGAACCAAAGATAAAAGTTTTTTCCCCTTATTTTTTTAGTTATTGATTGTCTTTCTCTTTATATATTTTAACTTGTTTTTCTATTATTTTTAAAGGCATGGAAGCATGTTTGATTGTATTTGGATTTTGAGCATTGAGCAGAGATGAGTTCGTGACTCCTCACAAATCAAAAGACGATTTGACAGAGATGATCCGACCGTGTTTGGTTTGTATTTAATCGATATTATGGTATGCTACTTGAAATATCACTTATTATTATTATCATATAATAAGAATACATACAAAATTATTCTACCATATATTGGTGATCCTCCAAAAGAATTTCAATTAAATATTGGTGACTACATCTACCATATATTTCGATATAGCAACTGTTTAATCATGTTTATATTAAGGTTAGTACATTCTAATATCATTAAACCTTAATTTTATTCGTCATGACTTGATTTCTCTCAATAATAATAAGAAACTGTTTTTGTTATTATTATTATTATTATTACTTACTTTAATACGAAAGAATTCGTTAAACATTAGAGGGAATGAGTTGCTTATACATTAAACAATATAAAATCATTATAGTGATTATATTTATTTATGTCACTGGAGGTTAGTAATTGCATCGATTAATCATTCTTACTTATACATCCTTATAGTTGTTTATTTGTTTAAGAATGACAATTATTCTTATAATGATTATATTTATGTTATTTTTTTATTGATTAAAGTTGGTATTTTTAACCATATTTTGAGTTTTACATGACGGCTTGGAAAGATTTATGACATAAAGTGATTATGAGGAGTTGTCTTGGTAATTTATATCTCAATTGTCCTCGAGAGGAAAATCAATATCGGTAAACTCTATTTTTATTTTTATTCTTTAAATTGCGATTTTAAAGTGCAATAAATTATGGTGATTTATGTTCTCTGTTCTGTTGGTTTAATCCAAGTATATTGGTTGGACATCCCGTTCTGCGAGGCTATTGGTCTCAAAGAAGGTTTCTAAAAGACCTTGTGAAATGGTTTAACAATGTCGTGTGCGAGGATTAAATCTTTGGAATAATCTGCTCAAAATAAGGCCAGAGCCATTATACTTCTTCGCCCTCACCTCCGTGAGGGGTTGAAATCTGAATATTTAACAGTCAAAGATCCTCTTATTCCTTGGAATAATCTAAAGGAACGATATGACCATCAGAAAACTGTTATTCTACCTAAAGCTTAATATGGTTGGTTGCATCTGAGATTGCAAGATTTTAAATCAGTAAGCGAGTATAACTCTATTATGTTTCGAATTACTTCACAATTGAAATTATGTGGTCAAAATATTACAGATGATGATATGTTAGAAAAAAACATACTCCACTTTTCATACAAATAATGTTGTCCTCAGACACAATATCGTAAAAAAATATTTTAAAGGCCCATTGGCTCCACTCCATTCCCTGAATTGAATGTGAGATTTTATAATGAAAAAAATAAATGTCACATTAGTAGTTGTGGTCATGGTCAAGGCTATGGACATAAACATTATGGTCATTTTGAGAATAATTATACCCACCACAAGTGGAACAATAAAGATGACAATAGTGCAAAATATCATTCCAAGAAAGAGGAATCTATGTGTCATAGATGTGGCAACATAAATCATTGGCTTTATATTTTCTGAACGTCGAAGCATTATGGACCTTTATCCACAATCATGAATGATAAAGTAAAGAAAATATAAACAAATTTTGTTTATAGCGAAAATAATTATAGCATTTTTGGTCCAACTCAATTAGATATTGTTGACTTTCTCATAACCATTGAAGGGAATAATTTGCCATTTATTTTATTTCCCTTATAACCTCTAAAAATATTAATTGATCCTTTATTTATTTTGTTTTATGTTAATTTGTTTTATTTATTATTTATTTATTTATGTTAATTTACTTTATGTTAATTTATTTTACATATTATTGTTTATGCTTTATGTTAGTTTATCCTTTGAAGAATATGATTACTTCTAGAATAAAATATGCAATGAATTATGAAGATTTATGCTTAGCAGATAGTGCAAGTACTCATACTATACTTAAGCATAAGAACCATTTTTCCATTAAAATGCAAGGGGAAAATGTGAGTACTATAACTCAAAGTACTAAAATATCAATGCTTCGGAAGAGTAATAAGTTCTTGTGACATTATCTTTGATAGATAATTGATTTGATATGTGCTATATATTTTTCATTCCCTGAAGTAAATGGTACAAAGCACATATTTTTCATTCCCCGAAGTGAATAGAACAAAGCACATATTGAAAGGTACATAATTATACATATTTCCCATTTAAAATGCAAGGGAATAAAGCGAGTATTATATCTGGAAGTACTAATATCATAGAAGGCTCCAATAAAGCAAATATGTTATTGCCAAATGGAACTCTATTCCATATTCACAATACGTTATACTCGCCAAAGTCGTAAAGAGGCTTATTGAATTTTAAAGATATTCACAGAAATGAATATCACACTGTGACTATTAGTCAAGGAGATGCTGACTATCTCCATATTACGAGTATAACCCAAGGCAATAAGAAAATCTTGAAAAAATTACATGCACTATTTTCCGGATTGTACTACATAAGAACTAGTTCAAATTGAAGCTCATGCTATTGTAAACTAAAATTTTATTAATAACTTTATTATTTGGCATGACCGGTTAGGCCATCCTAGTTCAATTATGATGCAAAAAGCTATTGATACTTCATGTGATTATTCATTGAAGAACTAATAGATTCTTCAAAGTAATATTTTCATGTGATGCTTGCTCTCAAGACAAATTGATTATTCAACCATCATTAGCTAAGATAGATTATGAATCTATTAATTTTCTGGAACGAATACAGGTGATATATGTGGGCCATACACCCTTCTTATAGATTATCTAGATATTTTACGGTTTTAATCGATGCATCGACTAGATGATCATATGTATCCTTGTTATCAACCCGCAACTTGGCGGTTGCGAGGTTACTTGCTTAGTTGATAAAATTATGAGCACATTTTCCAAATTACCCTATAAAGACAATTCGTCCTGATAATGCTGGTGACATGCCATTTTGTATGTAACATCACTAATTCGCATCAAGTCAACAAATTATCATAAGTTCTCCTATTACATATGGTTTTTGGTCAGGAACCAAATAGTTCTCATCTTAGAATTTTTGGGTGTGCAGTATAGATTCTAATTGCTCCACCACAACGCGCAAAGATAATTCCTCAAAGGAGGTTGGGAATATATTTTGAATTTGAACCCCCTTCGATAATTAAATATCTCGAGCTTCATATGGGGAATTTGTTTACAACTCAATTTACTGATTGTCATTTTAATGATTCAATTTTCCCAACATTAGGGGGAGAAAATACACAGTTGGGAAAAGAAATATATTGGAATGAATTATCTTATTTTGATACACGTACTCAACAATGTCAATGTGAACTGGAAGTTCAAAGGATAATTCATGTACAAAACTTAGCAAATCAATTGTCAGACGGTTTTGCTAACCCTAAAAGAGTGACTAAGTCACATATACCAGCTATGATGCTCTAATTAAATTTGAAGTCCTAGAATGACAAACTCTAGCTGCTAATGAGTCTAACTTACGCCTGTAATGTGGTATACGAGTAGGTTCCAAAGATAAAAATCCTCAAAAAAATAAAAGGAGCTATATTTTATGATGATCTGATCGAGGAATCAACGTATTATGAAAATCTCTAGAAGAGATTAAAAGGTCTCCAACAGAGACATTGACATGACTCAGGTACCTGATAATAAAAAATCTCAATAGATTATGTCATGTTTGGTAATAAGTGGAACCAAAATCAACTCGACGTCGATAATATATTTTCATGCAATATAGCACTAGATATTTTGATGTGGATCGTGAACTATTGTAAATTGGACAATGTAAACAAAGAAATGATTGGCCAAAATAGAGAAAGACAATTGAGGCAAAACTAAAATCTCTTTCGAAAGAAGAAGTATTCGGACCTATAGTTCATACACCAGAAGGTGTAAAGCCCGTAAATATAAAGGATTCTTTATGAGAAAGAGAAATGAAAAAAGAGAAATTGTGAGATATAAGACTCGTTTGATTGCACAAGGATTCTTACAAAGACCTAGAATCGATTATGAGGAAACATACTCCTAGGTGGTGGATACAAAAGATTTTTATTAGCCTGGCAATAAAAGGCTTAGTTTTCGCCTAATGGATGTCGTTACATCCTATTTGTATGAGCCTCTTGATAATAATATTTATATGAAACTTCTGGAAGGATTTAGACTGCAGAAGCAGTTAATTCAAGTTCTCGATAACACTATTCAATCAAATTGAACTTATCTATTTATAGGTTAAACAAATTGGGCCCATATTGTATAATCTCCTCAATGAATACTTATTAGCGGAAGGCTATGTTCAATTTCCCTAAGCATTTTTATTAAGAGGTTTAGCTCTGGATTTGTCATTGTTGTTGTTGTGTATGTTGATGATTTGAATATCGTTGACACTCGTGAAAAGATCTCTTAACAATAAAATACTTGTGCATCAATCGACATATACAGAAAAATATTTAAAGAGACTTTACATGCATAACACGTATTCGTTGATAACTCTTATGGTTGCTAGATCTCTTAATGTAAACAAAGACCCATTCTGCCATCGAGAAAAGGGTGATGATATTCTTGGTCCAAAAGCATCATATATATATTAATTGATCTGGAAGCATCATATCTTAGTTGGTCCAAAAATACTATCTAAGTGCTACGAGACCATTACCTTTGGATCTTTCAAAACTCGATGCCTCTCCAGATCATGTAAATAATTGCTATGCACGAGGCAAAGCTGAAATATGTGTTTGGCTAAACATATCCAGAAGATATGTGAATTGCTTTCAAAAGATAAGATGCAAGATATTTTGTGTAGAGATAATGCAAAATTTATATCTCAAGGTGGATACATCAAATGTGATAAAACGAAACATATTTCTTCAAAGTTTCGTCCCTCATGATCTTCAGAAGAATAATATTCAATGAATCCTTTCAAGCAGTAATTTGAAAGATACATTCACCAGTGCATAGTGTACTTCAACATTTGAAGATTATATTCAAGATTGAATTATGAAGATTTAAAGATCTTATGTGATATTTTTATGAGGGAGAGTAAATACGTGTTGCATTATTTTTTCCTTAACCGAGGTTTTGTCCCAATGGGTTTTCCTGGTAAGGTTTTTAATGAGGCAACATGTTATGCGTATCAAAGATGTGTGTACTCTTTTTCCTTCACTAAGAAATTTTTTTCCCACAGGGTTTTTATTTTAGTAAGATTTTAACGAGGCACATTATCTTCATGGATATCCAAGGGGAGTGTTATGAATATCTTTATTTATGGTGGATATCCATATATTAAATGAGACTTTAATATACTTTTTTGTTAGGGTTTAATACCCATTGAAATTAGGGTTTTCATCTTATGCCTATAAATATAGAGCTTGGAGAAAGCATTGTACACAACCCTACTTTGAGAATATAATACAAGTCTCTCTCTTTGTCTCTCATCTTGTTCTTGTTCATCTATTTTGTTCTTGCCCTTTAGTTTATTCACAACAAAATCTATATTATCGACAATATATTACGTAATTGCATTTTATACATTAAATAAAGTTTAAAGGTGCTTGAAGCCCTTAAATTGTTTCAAAAAAAATCAATTAAGTCCTTTAATTTTTTGCGTCTAATTAAGCCCCAAACTAATAAATTTAATCAATTCGATTTTTGACGTTTTTTCCCTTGAGATATTACTTCCATGTGACACACTACAATTTTTTCATGTGATATTTACACATTTTTTATAAAATTATTTTTTAATAATTCTTTAATATTTTTAGAATTTGTAAAACTTCTAAAGATTTTTTAAATAAAAAAATCTAAAAATACCAAGTGACAACACTGTAACACGATACGTTGCACCAACTGGTCCAGAAAAAATTGTTAAATTTAACAGTCAACGTTGATCAAATAGATGAATTGATGAAAATTTAGAGTATAAAGGCTTAATTGGGTGGAAAAAAATTAAGGACTTAATTTTTTTCTTTCAAAAATTCAGTGGCTTATGATAACCTTAAGCCTTATATAAACTTGGCATCGCTGCTAATAGATGTATTTTAGGAGTTAGTGATGATATATTATGATTTGATTATTAGTATAAATATATCTTTAGAAAAATTACTAGTATTTTTTAATAGTCTTAAGTTGATTACAAGGTAATATCTGTTCATACATATTTTTAACCCTTTGACAATGTGCATACACCTTACAGATAAAGCGATTTGAACCCGAATCTCCTAGAATTAACATCAACCGCTTTTCTACTGAAACCACTTGTTGGGTTCAAAAAATTATTAGTATAAAATTAGTAAGGTGCAAAAATTTATTAGTAAAAAAATCACATTTCCTCTTTTAAATTCTTTGCTCTTTGTTATGGAAAAATTTGTGTCTGATAAAATATACATTAAATATTATTGAGTTGATCGAACAATCAAAATTAACCAAGAGGTGATGAATTGGGAATTTAAAAATATTTGGAAGGAAGGTACAAGAAATAAAAGTGCAAGAGAGGTTTAGAGTGGTTCAACTCCTTCAATGTAGTTTACATTCACTGTCTTAGCTACCACACTAAGGATTTCACAAATTCACTCAATTTATCTTTCCTTTGATAATAAGGAGTAACCTTACAACACTCACCAAGACTTATACTCTAAAATCTTGTGAGTCCCTCTTTCAAATATACAACAAATAAGCAAACTTAAGAAACCTCACTAGGTAGGTGTTTTCAACAATTAAGCTCTCCCTCAAACACTTAAAATAAATGAATATAATGAAATCACTCAAGTGTTTACAAGAGAAAAATAGGCAAATAAATTCTAGTAGACTTTGGATATTGCTTGAATACTTTTGAATAGTTTTCTTGTTGTTGAAGAAGCTCTGGAGACTTGCTTTTATAACCTCTCATTGATTTTTAATCGTTTGGGTTGTTGGAGACTTAATTATAGCTGTTGAGAAGGGTTTTTCTCGCATTAAATGTAGTTTGGTGACTATCGGTATCGATACTCGAAGAGACGTATCGATACATGTTCAAAAATAAAAATAGTCGTTGTCTAATAAATAGCGTACCGGTACACGGACTGGGCATATCAATATGGAACATGTCGTACTGATATTGAAGCCGTACCGGTACTGAAATAGTTCACCGAAATTTTTTTAAAAACGAGACGTACCGGTACTCGAAGCAGCTGTACCAGTACTAAGTTGAAATTCGTATCAGTACGGAAGTCGTACTGATAAAAAAGAGCTTACTGTAATTCTAGAAACAAAAAGCGTACTGGTACGTATATAAGTTCATACCGGTACTCAAAGGCCAAAATGACTTTTTAAGTACTTTTAAACTTGTAAATTCATTTTAAAACAATTTCAAATGACTTTGATGAAACTTGATCTTTAAAATATGTCATTTGAACACTTAGTTCTCTTCAACTTAGTATTTGCGAGTTTATTTCAATACTTGTAAAATGTTTCAAATATAAATTTTTTATTATATGAAAATTAATATATGTTAATTTAACAAATATAGTAAAATATATAATATAGACAATAGTATTATCACAATACTAGTGTAAATATAATACTATGTACATGTTCTTAGTAGGCACTGTATAAAATAAAATTGTAGTAGTAACTTATTTTAAATAAAGATATATTTCAATTCATATTTTTGTGGGTTAAATTTATCTTGAAGTTTGAATGGATATAATCCAACCTTACAATCCCATGTGACTGCAAATATATATATATATATAATTTATCATTCTTCATCAATTGCCTAACATTTTTTATTCATAATTATTTGAAATCTTATCTAAATAACTGATTTCCGTATCGTGAGATGTGGGGTAGTTGTTATTTTATCCTTTATTATAAAATAAGAATTTTAGCTTTTACATATGAAAATAGAATACATTTCATAATTAATTATTTATTTTTAATGAGTATCGAATAAGGAGGTTAATATGGTCACTTCATGGTTAAAACAGAAGTGAAAGTCTAATGTGATTTAGTATAATAACTCTTTTCGTTCATGAAATTTATACATCCTATTAATTTTGTTTTAATTTTAAAAAATTCAATAATTTTTGCTCTTTATATTTTAAACTTCCATCAATTTAATATTTTTTTGTGATAATGTCAAAGTAAACAAACTCTTCGAATCAAAGCATTAGTTAGATAACTACATTTCATCATAAAAACAATGAATTGCTATTAAATTGTTTTGATTTATATAACATTTATGGGAGAATAACAAATAATTTATGGGAGAATAACAAATAATTTAGGAGAAGAATAATAATAATTTTTTAGATATAAATGATTACGTTTATTGAATTGTTTCGAATCATGACCAAATCAATCAACTGCATGAGTTTTAATAACTAAAATTATTATTATAAGATCATATCAATATTCTCTTCTAATATTCAACTGTCAATGACTTATTTGTAAATTGTAGCAATATTTTAATTAAATGGCATGTTTGAAATTTTTAAAAGAAAATTGGCTGATTTTTTACCAAATTCGTAATTAGTAGACCTCGGGTGTAGTTTACCCAGTTTTGTTTTAAAGGAGATACGTGATGGGGTCGTGTAAAGGTTACTTGTCCCAGGTGGCAAAAATTGCAACCTAACATGAGTCATGACAAGCTCATGGAACTAATAAATTCAATGTAGGATATACGTGGGCCCACCTGATTGGACGGTTTGGATATGTTTTGCAGACTGACTGTGGGACCCACATCTCCCCTGTGCAAACGTCATGTCCGTCCTTATCATCAATTTCACCACCAAAAATACTAGAAAAAAAAAGAAGAAAGTGATGACAATGAGTAATGATAGTCTAATTTAAGACTAAAAAAATATAAATTTCGAAATTTGTCTAATAAATTAAAATATTATTTTTTTTGTTTTATGAAAATTATTTTTATTGATTTTTTAAAAGTAAAAAATTTTAAATTTTAACTATAATTATATTAAATATTTTAAATAATTAAATTATATAAAATATATATTTAAAAACTATTTGATTAGATGTTTTTAAAATATATTTTTTATTAATAATTTAAATAAGACTAAATTAAAATAAAAAAAGAAAAAAATTACTTAAAAAAGTCAATAAAAAATAATTTTTGTAGGATAGATAGAATGTAACATTTTATAAAATTTTAAATTATTTTTTAATAAATTTCAAAACATATTTATGTAGGTTGGTGGTTTTCGACCAATTTTTCAAAATTTGTTTAGATAAATTTTAAAATTTATTATTTTTAATATTAAATTAAGTCGTTGTACCGTAAATTTCATACGACGATAATAATTGATAACTCATCTATTGATTCACGGAGTTCGGCTTCCAGAAATCCAGATACACACACTCACATATATAATTTAATCGAATAAATCCAAAAAAAAAAAAGCAAAAAAACCCAAAAGTTAAACACGTTTTTTTTATTTATACTTCCCTTCTTCAAACCCCTTCTCTGCATTGTTTCAATCTGTTTTCTCAGAGCAGTTCTTCCATTATTCCAGGGAGCTTGGCAGCAAATACCCCATGTTTTTTTACACCTAAAGTTTTCATTCCTTTGAACGTAAAGTGGTTCCTCTGTTTCAAAGTTATTTTCTTCACTTTTATACTCGATTCTTATTATAAAGATGAATTTGGTTTCTTTGTTACAATAATAAGCATGCAATTTTATGTTAGTGATGGGTGTTTTCCTTTTCAGAATTGTTTGATCGCTGCTCAATTTGGGTTCATTTCATCGTTTAATTCTTCATTTACAAGTTTGTTTCTTTTCCCCCCTTCATCTCTGTTTTGTTTTCTAATATCATATGAAAGCTCTCTTACGTGTTTGAATCTCTTCCCAAGTGAGTTTTTAGCCTAAAAATTACACTTAGAGTTTTTTTAGCATAAATTGCTTTGCTGTAATTTTTTGTATTGTGTTATGGGGTCCTTAATTTGTGTTTGCAGTGAACCCTTCATATTTGAAATAATTGTTCATTTTTTTTCTGTTTTCTCTTGTGAAGGTTCAAGATGCTTGGAAATGGAGTTGTTGGGATTCTTTCCGAGTCGGTGAATAAATGGGAAAGAAGGGTTCCTCTCACCCCATCGCATTGTGCTCGGCTTCTACACAGTGGGAGGGAAAAAACCGGAGTGGCCCGTATAATCGTGCAGCCATCGACGAAGCGCATACATCATGATTCACTCTATGAGGATGTTGGTTGTCAAATATCAGATGACTTGTCTGAATGTGGTCTTATTTTGGGCATCAAGCAGCCAAAGGTGCTGAGCTTCACGGTTCTATTGTTTACTTTACATTTTACTATCTTTTATAGTTTGGGAACTCCTAAATAACTGGTTGGTTTGCAAATTGCAGTTAGACATGATTCTTCCTAATAGAGCCTACGCATTCTTCTCTCATACTCACAAAGCTCAGAAGGAGAACATGCCATTGTTAGATAAGGTAAAAATTCTCGTGTCGTGTCGCTGTATGACTATGAGCTATTGTATGACTTTGTCTATGGCATGCATGTAGATCCTTGCCGAGAGTGTGTCGTTGTATGACTATGAGCTAATTGTTGGGGACCATGGTAGAAGGTTACTTGCTTTTGGCAGATATGCTGGCAGAGCAGGCATGATCGATTTCTTACGTGGATTGGGACAGCGTATGCTCTATGACCCTTAATTGTTTCCCAAAGTTACTTTATATGAACAGCTCAGCTTACACGGCATCCCTTTGTATATGTGAAGATGCTGAATTGTTTATCAAATTTTCAGGGTATCTAAGTCTTGGATATTCAACACCTTTCCTCTCTCTGGGTGCATCATATATGTATCCTTCTCTGGCCGCTGCAAAGGCTGCAGTGATCACTGTGGGTGAAGAGATAGCTTCTCAGGGACTGCCATCCGGAATATGTCCTGTAGTCTTCGTATTCACCGGTTCTGGAAATGGTATCGAAACATCTCAGTTTCTTTTCCCTTTTGCCAACCATTTATAACAACACAACATTCAATCAAGTGACCATCAATTAGAATACCTAATGTATGCATTAATTTAGGATAAATCTAATGAAATTTCCTCACATTGCATATTAAATTTACAGTTTCTCTTGGTGCTCAAGAGATATTCAAGCTTCTTCCTCATACTTTTGTTGAACCAAGCAAACTTCCGGAACTCTTCGGGAAGGTTAGTTTCCATTTGAGCACTCCTTGTGTATGCTTATCATGGCATGTTTAATCAAAGGCTATTCTTATATTTGTATATTCGAGTTTTCACCCGCCTTTGATACCGCTCTTATTGAAGTTTTATGATCATTCTCAGGGAAGGAATGTTACATCAAAGAGGGTCTATCAGGTTTATGGTTGTATAGTGACTAGTAGGGACATGGTTGAGCACAAGGATCCTTCAAAAAAGTTTGATAAAGTAACCCCTTCTCTCTATTCCTGGTTTAGTTCTTTCATCCTTATTTTTGATTCCATGTGAGAGACTAATCTATTTATAATATAATGCTAACCTTGGTATTCTTGTTTTCATTTTCTCATCCAATTTCAGGCGGATTATTATGCACATCCAGAGCATTACAACCCCATTTTCCATGAAAAAATAGCCCCATATGCATCGGTAATCGGTAGGTGATGCTTTCTGCTTACAACATATTTCAAGGCAAACGCTGCAACTGAAATCTACTTTTTGTGACAGTGAATTGCATGTATTGGGAGAGAAGATTTCCTAGATTGTTGAGTACTAAGCAGGTTCAAGAGCTAAAGAAGAAAGCGTGTCCACTTGTTGGGATCTCTGATATAACTTGTGATATAGGGGGATCTATAGAGTTTGTTAATCAATCCACATCAATTGACTCACCTTTCTTCGGGTATTTCAATGCAAGTTTGATCTTCAAAAAATGCATCATCTGATATATAGTGCCTTGTTTTATAAAGTAATCTATCCATAAAGTATTCATACACAGGCAGTAAAGTTTCATCAAATATGAAAATGAAAGCATGGCCAGGAATATGTCATAGTCCTACCCCATTAGCATAAAAGCATTACTTTGAAAGTGGAGAATTAAGGGTTTATAGTTCACATTCCCTCATGATGTTGATTCTGTGGATTATATGGTCAATCGTGCTTTTCAGATACGATCCCTCGACTGATTCCTACCACAATGACATGGATGGTGATGGGATAATATGTTCAGCTGTTGATATTCTTCCAACTGAGTTTGCAAAAGAGGTGCAATACTTCCCCCTCCACGGTTTCCATGAAAGTTTTATGTTTTTTTTCTTTGTAGCTTGTAGCATAAACAAGTTTCTAGGCTAATTTACAGGTAGTTTATATTGATCATGACATTTAACATTCCATTTTTAACTATGTCAAGGCTTCCCAACACTTTGGAGACATTCTATCACAGTTTGTTTGTAGTTTAGCTGCTACATCAGATTTCACCAAGTTACCTGCACATCTCAAGAGAGCTTGCATTGCCCATGGTGGAACACTCACTTCCTTATATGAATATATCCCTCGTATGAGAAATTCCGACACAGAGTAAGCATTCAATTTCAATCTTCAAAAATCCAAACCCATAAATACTTTTGTCATTTGTGAATCTTATATTGCATGATTTGCAGAGATATATCAGATAATCTTTCCAATGGACACTTGAACAAGAACAAGAAATACACTGTATTGGTATGTATCCAGGATGGACGCACGATTTTATGTCAGAGATGCAAACTGTTAGGGAGTTATATTAGAAATCTAGGGGGTGCGAACTTAGATAATCGATAGAAAATACAAAGAAATTACATAAATTACATGAGAATTTGAAATTTCCGACTGCCCTCTAGCACTCATCGGTCCATATATATATATCTAAACATCAATAGTTGACCCTATCTCCCTTAATCAGGACCGTTGATTGTAATTTTTGGTTGACAGGTATCATTGAGCGGCCACTTATTTGATCAGTTCTTGATAAATGAGGCTTTGGATATAATTGAAGCAGCTGGTGGTTCCTTTCAGTTGGTAAAGTGCCAAGTTGGCCAGAGTACGGATGCCATGTCTTATTCAGAACTTGAGGTAAGTATTATAATTAATGCTTTGGTTATATGTGGCTATGATTAGGCCATTCAGCTAGTGGCCGTGGGTAGCCAGCCATTTTTATATTTTATTATAATTAAAAATAAATTTTATTCAATTAGAAAACATTATATAATACCTTATTTGAAGTTTTGATGGAGATGTATATGTACTAATATAATACTCTTTTTAGTATATTAGTCTTTATTCTTCATTTCACACCTGAGTTGCGTGATTATACCAATCACGTATTTTCACATACGGACGTAAGTTGCTTTTTTCTTAAATCATCAAGAATTGAAAGTGACTAATTTCAAGCCATTTGTTTCCAAATATTGTTAATGGGGCAGTCCATTTCAAGCCAGAATTCCTTGTCTTTATTCATTACAAGAAGCCGTGTTGTTTTTTGTAGGTTGGTGCAGATGATGATAAAGTTCTGGACCAGATCATTGATTCATTAACTTCCATAACTAACCCGAGTGAAAGCCATGGAATCCGAAATCAAGTTATGAATAAGATCTCCCTCACAGTTGGTAAGCTCCAGGAAACTGGGATGAAGAACGAATTCGACCCGAAAATGAAGACATCCGTTCTTATACTCGGTGCCGGTCGGGTCTGTCAACCAGCTTGCGAGCTTTTAGCATCTATTGGAACCGGTTCATCTCATCAATGGTATAAAACTTGCCTCGAAAATGATTCAGAAGAGGAAATGGAAGTCCATGTTATTGTTGCATCTCTGTACCTTAAAGATGCTGAAGAGGTAATAGTTTAAAGCTCCCAGTTTTTGCTCTTTTGCATATTGAAGTTCAGGTTTTGATGATATTATGGATTTGCCAGATAATTCAAGGGATTCCAAATACAACGGCTGTTGAGCTTGATGTTACCGATCATGGAGCTCTTTGTTGGTATATTTCGCAGGTAATGTCTTCATAACTACATTTTCTGAGCTTAGTAACTGCATACTGTGAGAAAGGGGCCATGGTGGCCGGAGAAGATGAACGCCGGTGAACAATGAACAATAAAATATGAAAAGCTACAGTTTAACAATAGAACAAAAATAATATTTTCAACAGAGAACAATGTGTTTCTCTGTATTTTCTCTTATTCTTCTTATTCAAATGTGTATAAGGTGAGCCTTTAAATAGGCAATTACAGAGTTTTAATATAACTAAAATTATACTTTTATCTATAATTTAAATAATATTTATCCATAATTTAAATAAGACTTCTAGTAAATTTAAACTACTGACTTAGAAATAAACTCTAATTACACATTAAATTAAACTCTAACACTTTTTGTCAACTTACACTCCCCCTCAAGCTCTAACACTTCTTGGATAACTTACACTCCCCCTCAAGCTGGTGAGCAAGTGTAGTAGAGCACCAGCTTGGATCTTGGATGTGATGCCCTACTCATATTTCTTTGTTGTTTTTAGGGAAAAATCTCCCTTTTTTGGGACCCATTGAGTTGAACAGCTAGGACATACTCATGCTATTCGTGAACGGCCATTGTTGAAAATTTGCAAACGATGTTGCTGATTTTTCGCATCCTTCTTGAGATGTCTACCAACTTTACTGTTGTTATTGGTTTTTGCACCATCCTTAGATGTCTTCCAGCTTTCCTCTGTCAGTGATGATCTTTTTCAGGTTTTTGAATCTTTTGAGATGTCTTCCAACTTTTTCTGTCATTCACGGACTAAGAAGCTGCTTCCATTCAACAATGATCACAGAATCTACACTCCCCTCAAGGTGGTAGTTGCACAAACTAGAATTCCAGCTTGGATCTTTGATGTAGAATCCTTTAAAAAATATTATCTAGTTTTTAAGGCTAAACTAGAACCTCTTCTCCTATCTTTTATAATTGATGGCTGAGATAGAACCAGATAGTTTTTAAGGCTAAACTATAACCTTTCCCTATCTTTTACAATGGATGGCTAAGATAGAACCAAATAGTTTTTAAGGCTAAACTATAACCTTTTCATCTATCTTTTTGATTGGCTAAGATAGAACCAAATAGTTTTTAAGGCTAAACTATAACCTTTTCATATATCTTTTTTTGATTGGCTAAGATAGAACCATTAAATAGAAAGGGGAAAGCTGTGATACCATGTGAGAAAGGGGCCATGATGGCCGGGTAAGATGAACGCCGGTGAACAATGAACAATAAAATAGAGAACAAAATAGCAAAATTAAATGAGTAGAAATTTCACCAGAGATGTAAGATTCCAACGAGAGAGAGAAGCCGAGGAACGAGTGTGGCCTAATGATAGCAGCGAAAGAAAAAAAAAACGATTTACATCTGAAAAATCAAATCGTCGTCGATCTGTTTCAGATTAGAGATGGCAGCAGTGGTGACGTGATCAAGACCGTTGTTGGCTCATGATACCATGTGAGAAAGGGGCCATGGTGGCCGGAGAAGATGAACGCCGGTGAACAATGAACAATAAAATATGAAAAGCTACAGTTTAACAATAGAACAAAAATAATATTTTCAACAGAGAACAATGTGTTTCTCTGTATTTTCTCTTATTCTTCTTATTCAAATGTGTATAAGGTGAGCCTTTAAATAGGCAATTACAGAGTTTTAATATAACTAAAATTATACTTTTATCTATAATTTAAATAATATTTATCCATAATTTAAATAAGACTTCTAGTAAATTTAAACTACTGACTTAGAAATAAACTCTAATTACACATTAAATTAAACTCTAACACTTTTTGTCAACTTACACTCCCCCTCAAGCTCTAACACTTCTTGGATAACTTACACATACTCCAATGCTCCAAGAACCAATTTGTATCAAATGATATATATATGGAATGCCATGAAATTATTGATTCAGTAATGTCTTGTTGTGTACTTTGATTGGCGTTTTGCTAAGTATGCTTCATTTGTTTCAATGCCTATATCAATGTATTACATTTACATTATCATGATTTTTTCTGTGCCATGAACAGGTTGAGGTCGTTATCAGTTTGTTGCCAGCCAGCTGCCATGTTGCTGTGGCAAATGTGTGCGTCGAGGTACTTTCTCAACCATAATTCGGCACACGAAAAAATCATGAACCACCATATTCAGCGAAACACTAAATAGCTAAAATTTTATCATAATAACATCTCTTTATGCAGCTTAAAAAGCATCTTGTGACAGCAAGTTATGTAGACAATGCCATGTCAATGATGGATGAAAAGGCCAAGAATGCTGGCATTACAATTCTTGGTGAAATGGGCTTGGATCCTGGAATCGGTAACCTTTCAATCTATTCATGCTAGTATTTTACTTGGAATGAATGTTTTTGCCTTCAATAACAAAGCATTAGACCTATGTTACTTCAACTCTTTGTGTTTCCTGAAGGACCCGTGTCCGACGCATTTTCGGACATGCATACGAAGATATAACCACCCCAAGACCGACCCTGTACGTAAAAATAATGTACTGATGGATTGAATATGCTGTTTCTACTTTCAGATCATATGATGGCAATGAAGATGATAAACGAAGCACATCTCAAACAGGGCAAAATAAAGTCTTTTACTTCCTATTGTGGAGGGATCCCGTCTCCAGCGGCTGCAAATAATCCATTTGCATATAAATTCAGGTGCATTTGGAGCCAATTCTCATCCTTCTACATGGTTTAATCAAAGCATACATTGTTCTGTTTTTTGTTCGGTTTTGTTTTGGTGTTAGAAGGCCAACTAATTGCTTCCACATTGGTGTTACTCATATAAATGAATGGAAATCACTGGAGTTTCATGTTTAGCACCATAGTTGTAACTCACAAATTTCAGTACATTGGCCGCTCCTGACTGTCTCTCGATTTTTCAGTTGGAATCCAGCCGGAGCTATTCGAGTCGGGCAAAATCCTGCGACATACAAATCTCAGGGTGAAACTGTACATGTAAATGGTAAACTGTCAACCTCTTTACATGTTTTTCCTTTTTACCTGCTAAGATTCCCTGTATACTCTAATACATGTATATGGATCACCCTTTTACATATATATGATGACTGATTCAATCTTTTGGATTTACCTTTCATTGTTTCACTTAATCGATCATGTTTTCAGGGAATGACCTCTATGATTCGACTGTGAAATTCCGGATACCTGATCTTCAGGCTTTTGCATTGGAGTGCTTTCCTAATCGTAACTCGTTAACTTATGGTGATCTATACGGGATCGGACATGAAGCATCGACCATATTCCGAGGAACTCTCCGCTATGAAGGCATGGCATGCCCCTCTTCTGCTAATCTTATACTGTTTAAATTTTGATACTTCAAACTTGAATCTTATCTTAATATCTTTATATTTTGGACAGGTTTCAGTGAGATAATGGCCACTCTTACGAGAATTGGTCTATTCAATGCTGAAACTCATCCACTTCTTCAACATGAAAGTCGACCCACGTTTAGAAATTTCCTCTGTATACTTTTGAAAATCGATGCGAAAGACACAAATGAAGCTCCAGTCGGAGAGAAAATGATAACCGAAAGGATCGTAGAACTTGGACATTGCAAGGAGCGAGGAGTTGCAGTAAGGGCTGCCAAAACTATCCTGTAAGCCCAGTTTACATTCTAATATCAACTGTCTATTCTTTTGACATAGCAATCAAAAGTTGCAAACTATGACTATCATCTTTTCCAGGTTTTTGGGACTAAATGAACAGACAGAAATCCCTGTTTCGTGCCAAAGTGCATTCGCCGTAACATGTCATCGTATGGAAGAAAGGCTTACATATTCGAACACAGAACAGGTATCATATACATTACATGTAAATGACAGAAAACTGATCTGATGTGAACAAGGTAAGATTAAGTTTTTTCACAATCTGTTGATTGAATTCTCAGGATATGGTCTTGTTACACCATGAGGTGGAAGTAGAATTCCCCAATAGCAACCAGACCGAGCATCATACCGCGACGCTACTGGAATTCGGGAAGGCTAAGAACGGGAAAACGATATCTGCAATGTCCCTTACTGTCGGTGTCCCAGTAGCAACCGGAGCTCTGGTATTTTCCCCTTCTTCTTCCTCTTATACATCTAATCCTTTACGATCGGAAGCGTTCCGAATTCACTTGTTTGTACCCTTGATGGTTTCAGCTTTTACTTGTCAATAAGATCAAAACAAGAGGTGTGTTGAGGCCTATTGTTCCTGAAGTTTATCTGCCTGGTAAATTTCACATGCAAATTGCACAGGTTTCTTCTTCGATTCATTACTGCCGGATATATTTAACCTTAACTGATATCGATTTGTGGCAGCTTTGGATATTGTTCAAGCCTACGGTATCAAACTGATGGAGAAAGCTGAGTGACCAATCTCTCACAATGTTTTATAAATTATTCCCAACCACTGTTACAAAGTATATAACGTGTATATAATTTTCATTTTGGTTCAATACGTACAGAATATAAGCCATGTAAAATGGGTATATGTACTAGCAATAATGTGTAAACATATAACATAATACAATAAAGGAACATAAGTATTACTTGATTCGCATTATGGCACATTGTTCGTCTACTTCTGTGATAAATCTACGATTGCATAGAGATTTTTACTTCGTTCGTATCTGATTTGCGATTGTCGGTAGTCTTTCAGTGGTTAGATATTTTTTGTGGTTTGTTTGCCGATGTATTCAGGTCTGTTTTACGAAGTAACATGTAAGTTTGTTTTGGTTCGCTCGCCACTTCATTATCTCAAAGCGTCTAGTTGATAGAGACAAAAGAGTACTACTAATGGTTACTAAATTACTATAGATGATAAACGTCAGATTCAAAAAAAAGCTTCATCTATCTTGCGTCTTTGGGTTTTCATTTTTATTTTATTCTTTGTTTGAGTTTTCTTTGTGGGCATAGTCACCAAATTGCTCTCTTTTGAGTGGTTGTTAAGGTTGTATTGTTTCAATAAAATTCAATATCGCTTTAAGATTAAAAAAATATTACTTGAATTCTATTGCTTGCTAGTACTGTAATCACTAATTTTGTCTCGAATGGACCTTTTTATTTTTACTTTACAATAATGGGCTTATATATATGTTACTACTTTAAATATTGCACTATGGGCTTTGCTTAATATATGAATGTGATTACCACTAGAATAAAAAAAATCAAAAAAATGTTACCTTTTTTATTCATTAATACTCTTATGTTATATGTGTGTAGCTATTTGTTAAAAAAAACCCAAAAATATTAGTAGTATATTTTGTTTTTGTGATTACTATCGTATTTTATTATATGGTATGTTTTAAAACTCAAAAAGTAAAAATGTTACTATTACTATTACTAGGTGATATATACGTGTCTATGTGTTGTATACACATTGTTATAATCTACTATGGTATTACTTATTTGAAAAACTTAAAGCATTTTTAATGTATTATGTTATTTTATTATCTTTTTTCTTTGTCGTTTTCTATTATTACTACTATTGTTTCTCATTATTATATGTTACTATTGATATTATATTATTGTTATTATTAAATTAAAATTAGAAAAGAAACAAAAAAAAACTATAAACTTATAATCAAGTCCTTTAAATAAAATCAGTCCATATACATATCACATTCCGATAAATATTACATATATTACATAGCCCAATAGGCTCAGCATTACATTCAAAACCCTAATATGATAATCCATATTTGATTTGCGCAGCCCAATCTCCACCGTTAGATCAAATTTGATCTAACAGCCACGATTCAACCAAGAGCGTCTCCCCGGCTTCAACACGCGCGGCTCCTCGGATACTCCACGCGCGCGTAGAGCTCACGCGCGATGCTTCGACCAACAGCCTAGATTTCATCCTCACCTCAAGCCCACATTCGCAGCCGCGTCCCGTGCTCTCTCTGGTCCCCCCTCCACCGTTCATCCACATGCAAACAAACAAAATGTCAAGAAACGCACAAAAATATCATAGATGGCAAAGACGGATGCAAACAAAAATTAAGCAGCCAATAAGATTTTTATTTCAATTTTCATATAATGCTAAAAATTGTAATTCGGGGATATATAACCCAATCCCTGACCATTGTAACCCTAAGCATTTCTGGGGAAAATTTCAGAGAACAAAGCAATAGAAAAACTACCTTCAGAGGTATCTCTTCTCTTTTCATTTTCCTTTCGAAAGCATATGCATAAAAAGAAATGAAAGGGTTAGGATTTTCAGGTTTTTACCTTCGTCGTTTCGACTTTGTTGGCTTTTCTTTTCCTTCCGATAATAAGCCCGCTCCATTTTCCTCCGGGAATTCAAAAGGGTGAGCTGTTGTAAGGAAACGGAAAGAGACTTCGTTTTTTGGTTTAAAAGAGAAAAGGAATTTCGGTTTTGAAAAACGAGATTTGGATCGGAGTTTAGGACGGAAATGGGAGTTCTTTAAGGTCATTTTTAAATCCGTCGACAGCCGGCAAACAACGACTGACGCAGCGACGTGTGGCAGAGAGGTCGTCGAATTCTGGATTCTACGGTGGTTTCTGGGCTTGGGGATGAACACGCGGCGGTGTTCATCCCTGTTTCAGAGAAAGGTGAGAGCATTTGGGGGGAGACCATTTTGTTTTCGAAAAAGGCTGATTCGTTTTAAAAAAAATGAGTTTTATATTAACTCCCCAAACAAAACGGTCTAATTGCGTTATAAATCCCTCCGCCCTAGGCTATTTACGCCCATAAGGGCTTCCACATTTCGTAATAGCAAGATCAGTCCCTCCGCGTGGGATAATCGTGATTAGGCCATTCTGCCTTTCATAATCACTTCCCCGGTCCCTATGGTTTTCAAGCTATATGCAATTTCAACCCCTGTTTTTCCTTTTAAATCGGCCCTCAAATCTTTATTTTCTTTGCGTTTTGGTCCTTTTTTCAGTGTTAAAACCCCTTTCATCATGCATGTTTAATTTTGGCCTTGCATCCTTTAATTTTCAGTTTCATTTTTGTATTAACTATGTTATTTGTTAAGTAATGTGGATGTGTTTGATATTAGGTTTTATATAATGTATATTGTTATGCTAGTATATAGTTTTTTGTAATATATTTTGTAGTATGTAGCATATGGTTTTTATATTATGGAATATAATATATGATTTTTATATAGTCTATACATATAACATATAGTTTTTTATATAACGTATAACATATAGTTTTTATAAAATATATAATATATAGTTTATTATAAAACATATAATATAGTTTTTTATAAAGTATAGTGTCTAATTTATTATAATAAATAATATATAATTTTCTCTATAATACTTATACGTGTTTTTTAATATATATAATATAAAGGTTTTTAAAATATATAATATAAGTTTTTTATAGTGTATATAATACCTAACTTTTACAATACATATAATATAATTTTAAAATAAATAATATATTTTTATATATAGTAGAACATATAGTAAATACTTTTATGTTTATATGTTTGGGCTTTGAGCTAGCTTAGTTTAGATAGTTTAGGCCTTGTTGTGTTTTTGGGCTTAAGGTTAGTTCTAGCTTAGTGGGCCCTGGGCCTAGTTTAGGTGGGCTTTGTGTTTGTTAAGGCCCTTGGGTTAGTTTAAGAATTAATTTAATTAATTTAGGTTGTGTGCTCGTCTAATAGGGGCACGATCCTTAAATTAGTTAAGTTGATTCTAGGATTAGACTCTTTAGAATCTTAGTTAGATTTAGGTTCGAATTAACTTAGTGAATTTAAATTTATCCTTGGCTTATTGGGATAAATGTTAAATTCATTAAATTAATTGAACATTTCTTAACCACTTTTGGGATAAAATCAATTGCAAGTTTAGATTGACATTTAATTTTAAACCATGGTTAATTAACTCAATTTGTTTTAAATAGTGTTATTGGCTTATTGGAACACTAGTTTAAAATCGATTGAATTAATTATCAGGTTCTAAGATAATTCATAATTTCTTAGGGTTTTCTAGTTTTTTAGGGTTAATACTAGAATCACCTAATTAGTAACTAGAAGACTAATTAAATTTCCATAATTTGGGCCTTTTAGGTTAGGACTTTTAGTGGCCCTTTGTGTGTTTAATTTTCAAGCCCATGTTTGACATTCATTTTGTTCGTCATCATATGGCCCATTTAGTTTACATGTTAATCAATTTAAATCATAAAAAGGGAGGTATTCATTAATTCTGATATTTGTGTCGTAACAGTCTGAGCTTAAAGGATGTTGACCAAATGTTTGAATATTCATTACCGTCCCAAGGTAAAATTAAAAGTTGATAAGATCATCACATCATATCTTAACTGCTTGCACCATGCATAAAGGTGGCGTACGAGATTCGAACCATAAATTAACACGACAGTCAGACTTATATGATGTTGGTTTAATCTATGGTCCGATGTATTGTCAACCTTTTTAATTAAATTTCCAATTAATTTGAATCCGATAATTTGATAAAGCCCGTTCAATTAAAGTCAATTTTCAAATAAGGTTACCAAGTTAAATTTATTTCAAATTTTGACAATTTCCCTCGATTAAAAGCAACATATATTTTGGTACCGATTTCCAGGCGTGATGGGGGTGCTAAACCTTCCCCACACATAACCAACTCTCGGACCCTTTCAAAACGAATCTCTAGTTATGTGGTGTCCGGCCTACCTTATCCAAGTGGTCGGTGGCAACTCTAAGTTTTTTTATTTTTTTTAAAAGAATATAATTTTTCAAAAAAATCCCTTTAAACCAAAATTGCAAAGAATGATTTGGGAATAACCCGTAGTACCCAAACTTATGAATCTATATTTTAAAAGTTAAGAGAGGTCGCTAAAGCTTGGCGACTCCACTGAGGACCAAATTTTGATTTTATAAAACAAAAAGAGAGTTAGGAAGAGAAAATATTTGTTGTTTTTAATGATGGAAAATTTTTGGAATTTTAATCGATTCTATGGAGGTTGATCCTCTTTTGAAAAGGTAACTACAATTGAACGAGTTTTGATAATTGGCGGTCTTCGAATTAATTTTTCATTTAATTTCTAAGGACTCACCGACATTTGTTGCATCATGTTCATCAAGCTCTATACCTAAGCTCCGTCCCTTAAGTGAGAGTGAAACGCAACATACCCACGCGAGTATCCCTCCACAAGTTGGTAATTCACTTCTATAATCCATGCCTTTTGACACGTGAGCAGCCCTCCACGTCACTAAGTCGTGCTTTCCCTCGAACCGAAACCAATTCGCAAGCTTGTAATGGGCCAGAATTAGGGTTCTTGTTGCCTTAGTAGATAATAAGATATGTTCAAGTACCCCTGTCTAGAACCAAACACATGTTTGAGAATTTAGGAAACCTACCTCGTTAGAGCCATGTGGGTAGCCCTAGTAAAGTAGAATTTATGTGGTTAGGTTTACTTATTTATTTGCTTGTCTTGTGCTTATTTCGTTTTGCGTTTATCTCTTCTCATTTTCGTTTTATTGTTTATCTTATAACTAACGTTTCTTGTTGTTTTCTTCTTTTTCCTCTTTTACCATTCTTTTGCATATCTTATCATATCATGAAAAGCATATTGAGTTGGAAATAGTTTGAAGTTAAAGACTAGATTAATGGGAGACTTAGTCCGTAGTAGTGATGAAAAGAATTCTGATGTTCGATATGGTCGGAAGAGGAGCAATTACATGAGGGAGACAGTATTGCCACTGGGTTCAGATCAGCCATGTCAGACACGACATTCATGAATACAGATTTCAACGATGTGTCCAAATTGAAGCCGGTTTGGAACAGTTGGGATTTTGAAACGAATAGTACTTTCATATAGGAGTATGGTGACATTGCGTACTTACTAGAAGTTCCAGTTGACCACTACTACAAACTTTGGTGGGTTTTTGGAACTCTGCCTACAGCTGCTTTACGATTGGTAACTTTGACCTAACTCCGACAATCGAAGAGTACCGGGACCTCAAAAATTGCAAGAAGATTTACATGAATTGGGTGTACTCAAAGCCAAGTAAGAACAAAGCATTCCAAGGAAAGTTGAAGAAGTTCTCAGATATGTTGTTATCTTGGGTCGAGCATCAAGTCACTACTTGGAATAGCAAAGAGTATCTTAAGTGGGAAGGGATCTTAGCTTTAGCCTCTGTACATCTTGTTGGTCGAGTTCATCGAAATCTTTTTGCTTTGTTGATCTATGGATTGGTACTCTTTCCCCGAGCATTAGGACTCATTATCCATCAGTTTTGGATTTATTTGATCGTTTGGATAGCAGGACTAATCTAGTACTTGTAATTCTGGCTGAGACTTTTCGATCCTTGAGGTTCTGTTGAGAGCATGGTGGAGGTCACTTCCGAAGATGCCCGCAGCTTTTGACTGTTTGGTTCTACAACCACTTTTAGACCAACCCCAGTTTTTCAAGGCTCCTTTATGATGGCAAGTTCTCACTCTTAGAAGAATTCATGTGAAAGAATGATTGGCCAACCCGAAGATCCAAGAAAGTATGGCAGGATGTCCTCCAAAATCTAAAAGATGAGAATGTAGTTTGGAGGGAATCATGGTTGATGGCAAAGAACATTCTTTATAGATGTGGAAAACATTCTTGGGTACCATTGCTTGGCCTCTGGGGGTATACCGCGTATGCACATCTTCTAGTTTCGAGATAGTACGGGTCGAAAAAGTTTGTGCCAGCCACCAAAGGACTAAATGAGTTCAATATGGATTATGCAAAAGAGAAGGGCTACAAGATGATGGTATACAATGCTTCTTCAACTTAGAACAACACAAGACGGGTTAGAATCATAAATGCTCCATACATGATCATTCATGAGTACGAAGCATGGCGATTTAATTGTGTCAATGACAACATTCCTCACTTGAATCCCGATGGAAAGAGATTTTTGGAGGAGAGATTGGCCACACTTCCTACCGAGGCTGACTTGATGAGGAAACAACTTGAAGAAGAGTGAAAGAGGTACCTCAAGCTCAATGAGAGAGCCCATCAAGAAAAGTTCAACTTCACGTTAGAGAAAACACAGTTCGAACGAGTGGCTAAAGATCTGCAAAGAAAAAGTGATGAGATGGAACTTGAACTCAAGATAGAGAAGGAAGAGATTCAGAAGCTTAAAAGGTTGAATAAGAACAAAAGAGTCGCGAAAGGCAGACCAAGTGGAGGGTTAGAGCTCTGATTAAAAGAGGAGAAAACAAGAGATGGGAACTACAAAAGAATATTTTACGAGCACGAAGATCAAACGCTCGCTTTAACTGAAGAAGTGAAGAATCTACGAATCTCCCACTCGAGATAGATCGAAAAGGAACAATACCATAATGAAACCTTGAAAGATCAAGTGAAGTGTTTGGAAGAATCTCTTTTTAAGCATAAGGGTTCAACTAGCAAGCTGAAGGCCAGCAACTTAGAGAATCAAGTCTTGACGACCCGCGTCGATGAGTTGGAAATCGAGGTTCAACAACTCAAGGGTCACTTGGCAAGCCTTAGGGGAGAAATTCAAGTACGCCCGACGCCAAGTTTGGAGCAACTGCACTTCACCGCCTACACAATTTGGAGGCAAGAACAAGAGCTGGCACATTGGATGATGTAGATGCAAGAGGTTGCCTGAAAAGTACAGATTATGGCGGAAGACGCTATCGAACTCCATGACTGTGTGGAAGATGATTTTAAAGAAGGAGAAAGGATTGTCTGGATTTTACGGGAGATCATTGACCTTGATACTCCCTGAATCCATATGTGTAGTTGGTTCTCTTTAAGTTATTGTAGCAAGACAACGTTTCCATTAATGAAAGTTGTTTAACGATGATATTTGCCAAACTCAGTGTTGCTCTTTGCATTCAAGCATGATCCCTTTATTTGCATTCTTTGTTAAAAGCTAATAATCATCTAATTAGTACGATGGCTAGTATTTTTGACTAATTTCCATTTATTAATTAAAAGGCTATCTATTTTAGAAAGATTGCACTTTGCTTCTTAAAAAATTGGCATCATTCCACATCCTTATTGCACTCACTCACAATCAAAGCAAATGAAGGAAAGCTTTGCCAAGTTAGAGGCAGACCTATGTGGCCAGTTGGAACGAGCCCAACAGGAGTTAAGGGACACCATCATCAAGTCTTAGTAGGACATGATAAAGGAAATATCTCAGCTAGTGCAAGCTTGACTAGGACCAGATCCGAAGGGCAAGAGTACCCTTGAGAATATTGCCCAAAACTTGGGGGATTGCCCTCATACCTAGATTATCCAGAACCCTCTGCTCATTGACCCTTCTCTTAATCCCCCACAAGGGGCATCATCCTCTCATATCAGTCTAGCTCATCAGACTCAATCGAGAGTGACCTTCGGGAATCCCAAAGTTGTCAGGGACAGCATCCCAGACTTTGATGAGTTGGAGAAGATGAACTAAATGAAGGCAGAATTCACTAAGTAATTAGAAGATACTCGAAAAGACCTAGAGGAAAAGTTCTGAGTGAAGGAAGACGGGGATGGATCTTATGGGTTAAGTGCTAGGGAATTCAGTTTGGTCCACGATGTGGAGATCCCATATAAGTTCAAGACCCCCGATTTTGAAAAGTTTGATGGAACCACATGCCCGTCTGCTCATATAGTGATGTTTTTCAGGAAGATGGTTGGGTTTACCAACAACGAGAAGCTCTTGATTCACTATTTTTAGGACAACTTAGTGGGATTTGCTTCTAGATGGTACAATCAGCTAACCAGGGCTCAAGTCAAGTCGTGGAGGGATCTGGCAAAGGCTTTTATTGAATAGTATAAGCATGTGACCGAAATGATTCCCAACCGAATGCTATTATAAGGTATGAAACAAAAGTGCAACGAAACCCTTCATGAATACGCTCGAAGATGGCATCATGTGGCAGTGTAAGTTCAACCACCACTTCAAGAGCACGAGATCTCCCCAATTTTCGTAGACACATTGAAAGGGATGCTATATGATCGATTGATCAACAATCTTATTAGCAATTTTATAGAGATAGTCATGACAGGCGAGCACATCAAAGTATCCATTAAGAGTGGAAGAATTGATGGAGGGGATACAAGAAAAAAGACCATGAGGTGAACAATACAAACACCTTCGAGGCAACCAAGAACTTCACTATCTCCCAGCCTTAGGCCCCAGCGAGGAATTCTAGAAACTTCAACAAGAGAGATGGCAGGGGACCCAGGAAGGAAAAGGAGGAGAGATCCTTCACTCTTTTGCCAATCTCTTACAAGGAGCTCTACTCACAGTTGTACAAGGCCGATTTAGTTCGTCCTTATCATGTTGTAATCACTAATTTTTTCCGGGGTATTAACCCATTTTTACATTTCACAATAACGGGCTCTATTTGTTTACTTCATCTATTTTGATGTATGGTCAAAATCCAAAAAAATAATTACTAATGCTATTTTAATATATGTATTGTTATTTATTATCTTGTTTACTATCATATTATATTATATCACATTATGTTTGGTTATTATGTTATTATTCATTTGAGAAACCCCCAAATATTACTAGCTATATATATATATATATATATTCTGCTATTATGTTATTGATATGATGTTTATGTTGACATAGTATCATAATTAGGGATATTACTATTATTATAGTTATTATTATCATTTCCTATTATTTATTATATACCACTATTTATCATTATTATTATGTCTATTAAATTAAAATCAGAAAAGAAAAATTATAAACTATAAGGTGTATTAATTTAATCAACCCAATATATAATTAAATAAAGCCCAAGTTTCATATATATGTCAATAGTCCGTTTACAATTATAATAAGCCCAACATTTTTATACATTAAGCCCATCAGGGCCCTAAACCAATCCAAACCCTAATTGCCTTGATGACTTTTACGCAGCCAACCTTCAAGCCGTCTAATCCAGCTGCCATCAGACGGTCCTCATGTGCGCGTGTGACCCACGCACCCGGAGTCTCAGATTCCCACACGCGCTCACACACAACTCTTTGGTTCCCATACACCCGAGTGCACACCTCTTTATCTTCCAACACTACTTCGACGCCACCTCACCATCGTTCCGCCACGTCAGTCACCACGCCGAGACTGGTCCTCCCTCCTCGTATGAGAGCCATCGCATACAAAGAAGCAAACAAATGTCAGATTTGCAACCACAAACAACATGGATTTCAACATATCAGGGATATAAAAATTCAGAGTCAACATAGCAGAAAAATAGATAAATCCGGGCAAAAAATACAGTAGCCAATACGGAATTTCAGAAAGCTTTTTCTAGTTTTTCTAAAACATGTAATATTCAGGGTATATAAACACAGAAACCCTAAGCAATTGTATTCATTCAGAAAATTAGTGAAATAGAAAGCAAAAAAAAAGGGCAGAAAACCTCAAAGCTTTTGAGAGGTAACATTTATCTCTTTTCTTCATAGCATTATCATCATAAAAGCATACGCATATAAAAGGAATTAGGGTTTTAGATCTTTTACCTCCAGTTTTTTCAAGTCTTCTTTCGCGTCATTTCACTTCTGCTGCGACCGGTGCCCTTCCTCGCTGACGACAAGCCTATCGGCTCTCTCTCTCGAGCCCATGGATGGTGAATCAACCAGGATGGAAGCCATAAAAGGGTAGGGGTTGCCTATTTCTTTTTTATAGAATGAAGGGTTTCTACTTTTTTCTAGGTTTTCGGCGCCAGCTAGATGTGGCCCGTAGCGGCCGGTCATCAGTTTCTAGAAAGCGTGGTGGTTTCTGGGTTTGGGGATGAACACCATGGCGGTGTTCATCCTCGTTCTGGGAATTGAAGCAGGGGGATTGGGAGAGCTCAGCTAGTGTTTATACCAAAAGAAGTAAAAAAATAATAGATCAATGTTATATATAGTCAGTCATCGCCTTAAAAGTGAGTAAATTGCGTTATAAATCCCTTCGCCCCGGCTTAATAACACCCTTGGTCCTTTCGCGTGGGTAAATCACGTCATAGGTCCTCTCGCATGGGATAATTACACTATTTAAGCCATTCCATTTTTTAATCACGCCCGTACCCCCTAAGGTTTCTAGGAGTTTCACAAACTTGCCTATCTTTCAATTTCTACTTAATTTGAGCCCTAAGTTTTTGATTTTGTCAATTTGGTCCCGGTCCAGTGTCATAAATCCCCTTTGACTCGTGCATATTTAATTCTTTTAATTTCTAGTCTATTTTTCCATGTCTTCGGTATTTATTGTGGTTACTTCGTATGATTGTGGTATAATATGAGTTTTTTATGATATGTGATTTCGTTGTTGTTTTGTGTATAATGTATGGTTCATGTATATCATAGTTTTTATAATGTATGACGTATACAATATAGTTTTTTACATGTAACACATAGCTTTTCTATAAAATATAGTATATAGCTTTTTACATAAAAAAGTACACACTATAATTCCCTTTAAAAAATACATAATATATAGTTTTACAAAGTTTATAATGTATAGGGTTTTCTTTAGAAATTATAATATATGTTTTACAATATATAATATATAGCTTTATAATATATAATATATAGTTTCACAGTATAATATATATAATTTTCTAAAATATAATATATAGTTTTATGAAGTTTATAAAATATAATTTTACATAACATGTAATATATATGTATACATATGTATTTATAAGCTTAGTTTTCTAGTTTTGGGCCTTGTTTTGCTTGGGCCTTGGGATTAGTGTGTTTGGGCCTAGGGTTAGTTTTAGCTTAGTGGGCTTTGGGCTTAGTCTTTTGGGCCTTAGGTTGTTAATCTAGTCTTATACTAGTTTAGGAATTAATTTAATTAATTTAGGTTGTGTGCTCGTCTAATAGGGGCACGATCCTTAAAATAATTACGTTAATTCTAGGATTAGAATCTTTAGAGCCTTAGTTAGATTTAGGTTCGAATTAACTTAGTGAATTTAAATTTATCCTTAGCTTATTGGGATAAATGTTAAATTCATTAAATTAATTGAACATTTCTTAATCACTTTTGGGGTAAAATCATTTGCAAGTTTAGATTGGCATTCATTTTTAAGCCAGGGTTAATTAACTCAATTTGTTTCAAATAGCGTTCTTGGCTTATTGGAACACTAGTTTAAAATCAATTGAATTAATTATCATATCACAAGATAAATCATAATTTATTAGGGTTCTATAACCTTTTTAGGATTAATTAATTTAGAGTTAATATTAGATTCACCTAGTTATTAATTTGAACATTAATTAAATTCTCGTAATTTGGGCCTTTTAGGTTAGGACCTTGGGTGGGCTTTTGTGTGTTTATCTTTAAGCCTTTACTTGCCATTCATTTTATTTGTCATCATTTGGCCTAGGTGGTTTATGTGTTAATTAATTTAAATCATAAAAATGGACGTCTTCATTAATTTCGATATTTGTGTCATAACAGTCTGAGCTTAAAGGATGTTGACCAAATATTTGAATTAACCCTTACCAACTCAAGGTAGAATTAAAACTTGACAAAGTCATTACATCATTCTTTAACTGCTTACACCATGCATAAAGGTGACGTGCGAGATTCGAACCATAAACTAACACCGCAGTCAGGCTTATATGATGTTGATTTAGTCTATGGTCTGATGTATAGTCAACCTTATTAATTAAATGTCCAATTGATTTGAACCCACCAATTTGATAAAGCCCGTTCAATTAAGGTCACCAAATTAAATTTCTTTCAAATTTTGATAATTTCCTTCGATTAAAAGCAACAAATATTTTGGTACCGATTTCCGGGCATTATGGGGGTGTTAATCCTTCCCCACGAGTAACCAACTCTGGAACCCTTTCAAAATGAATCTCTGGTTTTGTGGTGTCCGACCTACCTTATCCAAATGGCCGGTGGCGACTCTAAGTTTTTTTTATCAATTTTCAAAAGGTTACGATTTTTTAAAAGAAATTCCTTTTAGCTAAGATTTCAAAAGTGATTTATAGGATAATTCGTATTGACGGATTTTCTAAAAGAAAACCACACTATATTTCTTAAAAAGTAAAGGAAAAAACGTCGCTATACATGTTACTCCTTACAATCCACCTTACCTAGCATGGTATGACCCCAAGGTTCATTGGGAATACCATGCCGACGTTCCAGGGCATTCGATTGAAAATTGTTTGGCATTCAAGAAGTTCATTCAGAACTTAATCCGGACCAGAGTGTTACAATTGGGAGAACCGAGAACAGCCAACAACCCCCTACCAAATCATGGAGGACAAGGCGTGAATGCTATTGATGACAAGAATGCCAAAAAACTAGGGAGAACGTGTCTGAGGTTCGGTCACCGTTAAGGTGGGTTTTCCAATAGTTGTGTATGGCACGCCTTATTGATAGGGGAATGGTGATTATGGAAGAAGATTGTGGCCCGTATTGTGAATACCATCAATCGAAAGATCACGAGATTCAACATTGTGAGGAGTTCCATCAGTTGATACAAACTATGATGGGTAAAAAAGATTGAGATTTTTGAAGAAGAAAGATGAAGGAAGGAAGTGGAAGTTTGTGCATCGAAGAGCCAATAGACAATGTATAGTGCCAAAAGACCGTTCGTTCTCGGTCTCATGACAAACGAGACAAGTGCACCGAAGGCAGCCCCCAAGGTGATAATTACTTCTCCAAGGTCATTTCCTTTCAAGGATACAAAGATGGTTCCATGGAACTGCACTGCAAGCATCACAATGTCGGATTCCTCTAGTTTACACAAAGGAGAAGACGTAGAAATAGGGAGAAAACCCATTCAAGAATAGCATTCAGAGCCCAAAGCCGGAGAGGTAAAGGATGTGGGGCAACTCACGAAAAGTGGCCGATGCTATGCTCCGGAGAACCTAAGGGCACTAGAGAAACCAAAAAAGAAAGGCAAGGAAGTCGAAGTTTAGCTTGAGAAAGTTTTCGGAGATGACCGCCGCCAAAGATCAAGGAGTCGGTGATAGAAACTCAAGCACAAGAGTTTTTGAGGTTCTTGAAGCACAACGAGTATAACGTCGTCGACCAGCTTCAGAGATAGCCAGCTCGAATTTCGGTGCTTGATCTTTTACTAAACTCGGAGAAGCATCGTGAGGCCCTGTTGAAAGTATTGAATGAGACCTATGTTGCAAATGATATCTCAGTTAGGAGGTTAGACCAAATTATCAGCCATACCACCGACGTTAATCACATTACCTTTGGTGATGAAGAAATCCCAGGGGAATGTACGGGATCCACCAAGGCCCTGAACATCACCACTCACTGCAAAGGTCATATGTTGTTGAGCGTGCTAATTGATAACGGCTCCTCATTGAATGTTATGCCATTAGCTACACTACAGTGACTACCAATCGAAAGTTTACATATGCAGCCATGTCATAATACGGTGTGAGCTTTCGATGGACCCAGAGAGTGTGGTCGGGAAAATAGAAGCACCCCTGCTTATTTGTCTCACCGAATATATAGTCAATTTTGTGGTTATAGATATCTGGCCATCTTACAACTTCTTGTTTGGGAGGCCATGGATACACTCAGTCAGTGCTGTTTCGTCCTCACTCCATCAAAAGTTGAAGTTTGTCACCGAAGGAAAACTAGTAACAGTGAACGCCGAAGAAGACATTGTCGCTTCTGTGACTTCAGATACGTCATACATCCACACTGATGAGGAAACAATGGAGTGTGCTTTTAGGGCCTTGGAACTTGTCAATGCTACATTTGTTACTGAAGGAAACAAGATTTCATGCCCTAATCTGTTCAATTGTACTAGGATGGTGGTGTACGAAACCCTAGGTAAAGGAGCAAAGAAAAAGAAAGGCTTGGGAAAGAATCTGCAAGGACGTCTCCATCCCATCAAGGTGATCCACAAGGTTAACCACTTCGAACTTGGTTACAAGCCAAATTTCTTACAAAAAAGGCAAGAATGGAAGAGAAGCAAGAGCAAAGGAAGGCTAGGCTTAGAGGGGAGGATATTCCATGGGCCTCTATCATCTATGGAGACTTCAAGGGTGCCTTTATATCTAGCAAAATTCGAAACTCGGAGGTGGATGTCCAAGAAGCGAACCGAGAAGATGAGAGGTGCCTCCAGGAAGAATTGATCAGTGAAGCTCTCGAAGAGATGAATGTGAACATGGTTGGCAACGAGAGCGAGGCTAATCAATTTCTGGCCAAGATTCGCCCTTGCCTCCCAGGAGAAAAGCTCAACAATCGAACCTCTAGGGACGTACCATCATTTTCTAGGAATGAGTCAAAGTAATGCACAGAACAATCCTGTTACTTTTGCCCGAAAGTAACGGAGGACAGCTATGTCATATCTATCCATTTTAAATAAAATAGACTATGTCTAAATTTTCCTTCTTAAATGGCAAACACAACATTCATTTCATTACATTTTATTTATTATTTTACTTATTTATTTATTTGTTTGTTTATTTTTATATATTTATTTGTTCACGTCATAAACTATACCCTTCCTTTCCCAATACGCACTTTTAAACTTGTGCAGACCTCTTAATATAAACCGTATGAATGATGTGGAACCTAATCCTGAAGTAGATTTCGAATGACCCACGTACTTGGCAGAGGTAGAAGAGGAGGATGATAGGATTCCTGATGAGCTGCTAAGAATGATGGCTAGTGAGGAAAAGCAAATTCTCTCACACCAAGAAAGGATAGAGGTTTTGAATTTGGGAACTAACGAAGAAAGGAAAGAAGTAAAGATCAGAAGTACCCTATCACCAAAAGTTAAGCAGAAGTTGGTGGAGTTGCTTGTGGAATTTAAGGATGTGTTCACGTGGTCATACCAGTATATGCCAGGCTTAAACACAGATATTGTAACACATAAGGTCCTCATTAGGCCGGAATGCAAGCTTGTCCAGCAGAAGCTTCAAAGAATGAAGATGGGCATGTTATTGAAAATAAGAGAAGAGGTGAAGAAATAGTTTGAGGCTGAATTTCTAGAGGTTTCTAAGTACCCAGAATGGGTGGCCAACATAGTGTCGGTACCAAAAAATGATGGGAGGGTGCGTATGTGTGTAGATTATAGGGACTTTAATAAGGCGAGCCCCAAAGACAATTTCTCTTTGCCTCATATTGGTACTCTAGTTGACAATATTGCGGGGCATGCTTGGTTTTCCTTTATGGATGGCTTCTCAGGGTACAATCAGATCAAAATGCATCTCGAGGATATGGAGAAAACCACATTTGTGGCTGTGTAGGGCACGTTTTGCTATAAGGTAATGCCTTTTGGGTTGAAGAACGTTGGGGCCACGTATCAAAGAGCCATTGTGACCTTATTCCATGACATGATGCATAAGGAGATTGAGGTGTACGTGTATGACATGATAGCCAAGTCTCGAACCGAAGAGGAACACATTCGAAATCTACAAAAACTCTTCCAAAGGCTAAGAAAATTTTAGCTAAAACTCAACCCAGACAAATGTACCTTCGCAGTAACGTTCGAGAACCTCTTAGGTTTCGCAGTAAGCCAGAAAGGCATCGAGATTGATCCTGACAAGTTGAAAGCAATCCAATATCTCCCGCCACCTCAAACTCAAAAGGAGGTCTGAGGATTTTTAGGAAGACTGAATTACATCTCCCGGTTCATATCCCAGTTAACTTATAAGTGTGACCCCGTCTTTAGATTGCTCTAGAAGAATAACCCAGGAGTTTGGGATGAAAAATGTCAAAAGGCACTAGAAAGAATCAAGAAGTATTTGACTAATCCCCCAATCTTAGTAGCACCAGTACTATAAAGGCCATTTATTTTGTACTTGGCAGTTTTTAAAAACTCTATGGGCTGTGTTGGGGCAGCACGATGACACAGACAAAAGGGAAAGGGTGATTTATTACTTGAGCAAGAAATTCACTGAGTTTGAGACACGATACCCGTTGATCCAAATATTATGTTGCACCATGGTATGGGCTACTAAGCGGCTCCAACAATACATGTTGTATCACACCACTTGCCTAATCTCTCGATTAGATCTGTTGAAGTTTCTAATGGAAGCACCAGCATTAACTAGGAAAGTGGCCAGTTGGCAGATGCTTTTGTCAGAATTCGATATTGTTTATGTAAGTCAAAAGGCGGTAAAAGAAAGCGTGGTGACAGATCTTTTAGCAAGCCGTGCCTTAAATGATTATAAACAATTGGATTTCAGCTTCTCGAATGAAGATCTGATTTGTGATCTATCCGAAAGAACGTCTACTATCGAGAATGGGGGATGGAGCCTTTATTTTGATTGGGCATCAAACGCCCAAGGCCATGGAATAGGGGCAGTTCTAGTCTCCCCCGAAAATGTCTACTACCCTTCCACAAGTAGGCTGTAATTTTTTTGCACCAAAAATGTAGCCGAGTATGAGGCACGTGTCATGGGAATCCGAGCAACCCTAGAGAGAAAAGTCAAAGTGCTCCGGGTTTTCAGAGATTCTTCTTTAGTAATCTATCAACTTCAGAAAGAATGGAAGACTAGAGATCCAAAGTTGATCAAGTACTACAACTTGACCCAAGATTTGATCAAGGATTTTGAAGAAGTCAGTTTCACCTACTTGCCAAGAGAGAATAATCAGATGGTCGACGCTCTAGCAACTTTGGCCGCCGTATTCAAAGCAAGCCTGACAACTGAGATGGGGCCAATTGAAATACAAACCTTTGAGGTACCAACCCATTGCTATAGTTTGGAAGAAGAGGATGATGGAAACCCATGGCATTTTGACATCCTCAAATACATCAAGTTCCGAACTTATCCAAAGGGGGCTGATGATAATGAAAAAAGGACTATCAGAAGATTAGCTTTGGGATATGTCCTTGACGGGGAAACCTTGTACAAAAGAAGCAAAGATCAGATACTATTGAGGTGTGTCAGTGCTCGGGAAGCCGAAACCATTTTAGCGGAGGTTCACGGAGGCTTATGTGGGACCCACACTAGTGAATTTTTGATGGTAAGAAAAATCATGAGATATGGCTATTTCTAGTTAATTATGGAAGGAGATTGCATCAGTTATACGAAGAAATGTCACAAATGTCAAATCTATACCGATAAGATACACTCCCAGCCGATGCCTCTTCACACCATGAATTCACCGTGGCCCTTTGCTACTTGAGGAATGGACGTCATTAGTCAGATACACCCAAAGGCTTCCAATGGGCATCGCTTCATCCTAATGGCTGTCAACTACTTCACCAAGTGGGTGGAAGGCGCCTCATACTCTAATATCACAAGAGCGGCGGTCTGTAAGTTTCTCAATAAGGAGATTATGTGTCGCTATGGTCTGCCCGAAAGAATCATCACCGATAATGCTTCCAATTTAAAAAACAAGATGATGACTGAGGTGTGTGAACAATTCAAGATCGTGCACCATAATTCTACCGTTTATCGCCCCAAAATGAACGAATAGGTAGAAGCATAAAATAAGAATATCAAGAAGATCATAGCAAAAACTATAGAGATATTTAAAGATTGCCATGAGAGGCTCCCTTTCACCTTGTTTGCCTATCGAACATCCGTGAAAACTTCCACCAGGGCAACGTCGTATTCCTTAGTATACGGCACCGAAGCAGTATTACCTGTCGAAGTAGAAATCTCGTCACTTCGAATTTTGAACGAAGTAAAGTTGGATGAAGTCGAATGGATGCAAGCCAGGTTTGATCAGTTGAACCTCATCGACAAGAAAAGATTGAAATCTATTTCCCATAATCAGATGTACCAGAAACGAATGATGCGAGCTCATAACAAGAAAGTTCGCCCGAGGGAGTTTCAGGAGGGAGATCTGGTGCTCAAAAAGATCTTGTTGAATCAAAAAGACTTTTGGGGAAAATGGATGCCAAATTGGAATGGGCCATATATCGTGAAAAGGGCATTCTCCAGGGGACCGTTAATTCTAACGGAGATAGATGGGAAAGAATTGAGCAACCCAATAAACTCAGACTCCGTCAAGAAGTACCACACGTAAAAAAAGAAAAAAAGAAAAAAAATGAGGGTTTAAGGTGAAAACCTAAAAATGAGTGCCTTAAAACCAAATGATGATCTGAATTGAAAATCCGAAAAGGACGATTTAGATAGAGTTAAGTTTTGACCTCAACTGATAAGCCTCATTTCGGTTAAAGGGTTTTTGCTTCGGTCTTCATATCGTTGGAGATAACCAAGAGTGGTTAGGGAGAGATATACCGAAGTTGATAGGTTCACGTCATTCATGTAGTTGACATCTTCTATACCTTTTTCTCTCCTCATATTTGCCATGACTTTCCATATTATCCTAATTAATAAAATTATATTCTAGTTTCTTTTATTTATTTCATATTTATTCCGTGGGTAGGTTGACATGGAATGGAAAAGGCAACGGATTTCTTGGCATTACTATGGTCTAACCTATTAAGTACAGGTTTTTTTCCAGTTAGGAAAGGAGATCGGCAAAATTACAGCGAAAAGACATCGAAGGCAAAGTTGATAAGATCTATCATGGAAAGGCATCGAACATTTTTCATATTAAAGTTCGAGGGACCATGAGCGAAAACCAGCAAGAGAGAAAAAGAAAAAAAAAGAAAAAAAGAAAAAAAGAGAAAAAAAGAGAAAAAAGAAAGAAAAGAAAATTCTCTAGAGTGAAAACCTAAAATGGAACTTTAGAACAAAAGGATCATGAACTCAAAAGAGGGCATGAAGGGTGAAACCGGGTGAGGGAGAAAGCACCTCCATCACGAAGAAGAAAAATAGAGGACGCGAGCAATAAGGGCCAAGAAGGGAAATTGCCCGAGAAAATTTAAGATCGTTATCATTCATGCATCATGTCTAGTTAGGCATCCCTAGGTTAGGAGCAGGCTAACTCTTATCATTACAGACTTGGCATCTCTTTTTGCAGATAATCACAACGAAGATTAAGTACCTCCTAAGGTTGAGGCCCGTCTATATAGTTCCAAGATGAATAGAACCTTCATGACAAGAATTACCTTTTGTTCCTTACCATTTCGGAGGGACGCATTAGCACACTTTACTTTCTGCCGCTTCGAGGAAGCAAAGTTATTTGGATTTATTCAACACCATCTCGGAATGATGAGTCGTCTAAAGGCTACTTGGTTTGTCTACTGCCATTTCAAAAGGATATCCCAGCAGCGCCTAGTTTGCTTTTTGTCGCTTCGAGGAAGCAAAGTTATTTGGATTCATTCAATGTCGTTTTGGAAGAATGGGTTGTTTGAAAGATAGCAGGCTTTATCTGCTGCCATTTCGGAAGGACATGCCATCGACATCCAATTTGTTTTCTTCCATTTTGGGAATACAAGTTTTGGACTCGTTCGCTGCCACTTCGGGGAGAACGAGTCGTTCGCTAACTGGTCTGCTTGTTGCCACTTCGGAAGGACATGCCAACACTGCCCAGTTGTTTTTGCCACTCTAGGAAAAACAAGTTATTTGGATTCGCTCGTTGCCATTTCGGAAAAGCAAATCGTCCAACAGGGAAGTGGGACAAAATTAGTGCTTATAGTCTTTGCTTTATTCTTGTTCCACAAGTATAAGCAAAGAGGGGCAGTTGTAATCACTAATTTTGTTCGGGATGGACCTTTTTATTTTTGCTTTACAATAATGGGCTTATATATATTACTAATTTAAATATTGCACTATGGGCTTCGCTTAATATATGAATGTGATTACCACTAGAATAAAAAAATCCAAAAAAAATGGTACCTTTTTTATTCATTAATAGTCTTATGCTATATGTGTGTGTAGTTATTTGTTAAAGAAAACCCAAAAATATTAGTAGTATATTTTGTTTTTGTGATTACTATCGTATTTTATTATATGGTATGTTTTAAAATCCAAAAAGTAAAAAAAAAATTTACTATTACTACTACTAAATGATATATATATATATATATGTGTGTGTTTATATGTTGCAAACACATTATTTTTATAATTACTATGTTATTGCTCATTTAAAAAACTTAAAACATTTTTAATGTATTATGTTATCTTATTATCCTTTTTCTTGGTCGTTTTCTATTATTACTACTATTGTTTCTTATTATTATTATATATTACTATTGATATTATATTATTGTTATTATTAAATTAAAATCAGAAAAGAAACAAAAAAACTATAAACTTATAATAAAAAGCCCAAGTCTTTTAAATAAAATCAGTCCATATACATATCACAACCCAGTAAATATTAAATATATTACATAGCCCAATAGGCCCAGCATTACATTCAAAACCCTAATCTGATAATCCCTATTTATTTTGGTGCAGTCCAATCTCTACCGTTAGATCAAATTTGATCTAAGGGCCACGATTCAACCAAGAGCGCCTCCCCGGCTTCAACGCACGCGGCTCCTCTGATACTCCACGCGCGACACTTCGACTCCTTCGTGACTGTCCGATCTCTACCAACAGCCTGGATTTCATCCTCACCTCAAGCCCACGTCCACAGTCGCGTCTTGTGCTCTATCCGGTCCCCCCCTCCACCGTTCATCCACATGCAAACAAACAAAATGTCAGGAAACGCACAAAAATATCAAAGATGGCAGAGATGGATGCAAACAAGAATTAAGCAGCCAATGGGATTTTTTATTTCAATTTCCATATAATGCTAAAAATTGTAATTCGGGGATATATAACCCAATCCCTAACCATTGTAACCCTAAGCATTTCTACGGAAAATTTAGAGAACAAAGCAATAGAAAAACTACCTTCAGAGGTATCTCTTCTCTTTTTATTTTCCTTTTGAAAGCATAGCATAAAAAGAAATTAAAGGGTTAGGATTTTCAGGTTTTTACCTTCGCCGTTTCGACTTCGTCGACTGTTCTTTTCCTTCCGGTGATAAGTCTGTTCTATTTTTTTTCTAGGAATTCAAAAGCGTGAGCCGTTGTAAGGAAACGGAAAGAGGCTTCGTTTTTTAGTTTAAAGGGGAAAAAGAATTTTGGTTTTAAAAAGAGGGGTTAGGATCGAAGTTTAGGACGGAAAGATGAGTTTTTTAAGGTCGTTTCTGGGTTCGCCGGCCGATAGCGTGCGGCGGAGAGGTCGCCGAATTTTAGATTCTACGGTAGTTTCTGGACTTGGGGATGAACACGCGGCAGTGTTCATCCCCGTTTCAGAGAAAGGTGAGAGCATTTGGGGGAGACTATTTTTTTTAAAAAAAGAATGATTCGTTTTAAAAAATGAGTTTTATATTAACTCCCCAAACAAAACAGTCTAATTGCGTTATAAATCCCTCCGCCCTAGGCTATCTACGCCTGTAAAGGCTTTCGCGTTTCGTAATAGCAAGATCAGTCCCTCCGTGTGGGATAATCATGATTAGGCCATTCTGCCTTTCATAATCACTTCCCCGGTCCCTGTGGTTTTCAGGCTATTTGCAATTTCACCCCCTATTTTTCCTTTTAAATCGGCCCTCAAATCTTTATTTTCTTTGCGTTTTGGTCATTTTTCAGTGTTAAAACCCCTTTCATCATGCATGTTTAATTTTGACTTTGCATCTTTTAATTTTCAGTTTCATTTTTGTATTAACTTTGTTGTTTGTTAAGTAATGTGGATATGTTTGATATTAGATTTTATATAATGTATATTGTTGTGCTAGTACATAGTTTTTTGTAATATATTTTATAGTATGTAGCATATGGTTTTTATATTATGGAATATAATATATGGTTTTTATATAGTCTATACATATAACATATAGTTTTTTATATAAAGTATAACATATAGTTTTTATAAAATATATAATATATAGTTTATTAAAAACATATAATATATTTTTTTATAAAGTATAGTATACAGTTTATTATAATATATAATACATAATTTTTTCTATAATACTTATATATTTTTTAATATATATATATAATATAAAGGTTTTTAAAATATATAATATAAGTTTTTTATAGTGTATATAATACCTAACTTTTTTCAATACATATAATATAATTTTAAAATAAATAATATATTTTTATATATAGTAAAACATATAGTAAATACATTTATGTTTATATGCTTGGGTTTTGGGCTAGCTTAGTCTAGATAGTTTAGGCCTTGTTGTGTTTTTGGGCTTAAGGTTAGTTCTAGCTTAGTGGGCCTTGGGCCTAGTTTAGGTGGGCCTTGGGCCTAGTTTAGGTGGGCTTTGTGTCTGTTAAGGCCTTTGTGTTAGTTTAGGAATTAATTTAATTAATTTAGGTCGTGTGCACGTCTAATAGGGGCATGATCCTTAAATTAATTAAGTTGATTCTAGGATTAGACTCTTTAGAGCCTTAGTTAGATTTAGGTTCGAATTAACTCAGTGAATTTAAATTTATCCTTGGCTTATTAGGATAAATGTTAAATTCATTAAATTAATTGAACATTTCTTAATCACTTTTGGGATAAAATCAATTGCAAGTTTAGTTGACATTTAATTTAAACCATGGTTAATTAACTCAATTTGTTTTAAATAGTGTTCAGGGCTTATTAGAACACTAGTTTAAAATCGACTGAATTAATTATCAGGTTCTAAGATAATTCATAATTTGTTAGGGTTTTTTAGTTTTTTTAGGGTTAATACTAGAATCATCTAATTAGAAACTAGATCACTAATTAAATTTCCATAATTTGGGCCTTTTAAGTTAGGACTATTAGCGGGCCTTTGTGTGTTTAATTTTCAAGCTCTTGTTTGACATTCATTTATATTATCATATGGCCCATTTAGTTTACATGTTAATCAATTTAAATCATAAAATGGGGGTATTCATTAATTCTGGTATTTGTGTCGTAACAGTCCGAGCTTAAAGGATGTTGGCCAAATGTTTGAATTAATCCTTACCGTCCAAAGGTAAAATTAAAAGTTGATAAGATCATCACATCATATCTTAGCTGCTTGCACCATGCATAAAGGTGACGTACGAGATTCGAACCATAAATTAACACGACAGTCAGACTTATATGATGTCATTTTAATCTATGGTCCGATGTATTGTCAACCTTATTAATTAAATGTTCAATTAATTTGAATCCGCTAATTTGATAAAGCCCGTTCAATTAAAGTCAATTTCAAATAAGGTCACCAAGTTAAATTCAATTCAAATTTTGACAATTTCCTTCGATTAAAAGCAACAAATATTTTGGTACCGATTTTCGGGCGTGATGGGGGTGTTAATCCTTCGCCTACACGTAACCAACTCCCGGACCATTTCAAAACAAATCCCTGGTTATGTGGTGTCCGGCCTACCTTATCCAAGTGGCCGGTGACGACTTCAAATTTTTTATTATTTTTAAAATAATATAATTTTCTAAAAAAATTCCTTTAAACCGAAATTGCAAAGAATGATTTGGGAATAACCCGTAGCACCTGAACTTATGAACCTATATTTTAAAAGTTAAGAGACGTCGCTACAAGTATATGTGAGGAAATGATGGATAATAATATAGTCAGTTAAGCAGCTTAATAATATGCAAATTTACCAAATTTGGATTTTCCCATTGTTTTTTTTTTCTCCACAACAAACTGGGACAAAACATGGAGTAACCTTCAAGCTCTTGTGAATTTCTAATTGCATCATACAAGTCAATAAGAAATAAAAGAAATTCATTATTCCACTCACATTCCTTACAGTTTTGCCTTCAATGTTAATCAGTACAACCATGTCCCCATTTTTTGGGTGGTGTCCTTGCAGTTGATTCAGCCCGAACAAAAATACAACCTCAAATTTTTCGGCACTATCAAATGTTTTTGGGTTATGAGAAACAGTTCACAAAACTATGGCGAAGGAGCCTGACCATAGAGACTGTCTTAAACGATAGAAGAACTGAGGATCCATAACGCTATTTGTCGTTCCACTTCTTCCCAGTTATGTACTTTGGTCACCAGAGGGTGTTCCTCCACTGATTGTGTCTTACGCCATGGATATGAGTTCTCATAGTCAAACAGCAGAACTCTGATGCCAACTTGAGCACACTCAAGAGCATATCTCGGGTTATCGTCGATTAGGATTTTGGCTCCTAATGACCTGAAAGAAGAATTAACTCGGCAAGGAAAAAACATCAGAAATAACTTATCTAGGGAATTAATAAACTCATTAAGACAACTACCACGAAGAGATGCTGGTATACTTGCATCAAAAGAATGTCAATCATTCTCAGTCTTGACTTCATTCTCTGCAATTCACAACAGAAAGTAAATAAATAAATCATGAAAAAAGAAGTCTCACCCTGAAAAACTCGTACACATGGTACTCTGAAACTGAATGATTCGACGAATAACGATCCGCTATAAATCTATTCAAAGCCGACACAAAGTTTCCTAGCACTGTTTATACAAAAAATCCAAAAAAAAATAATTGCGTTGGAAAATTCGTTTTTTAAAGTGTTGGCAGGTAAAAAAAAAATTGTACCTTCATCGACGGCAACGGCTTGTCGGGAAAATCAAGAGTCCCCCTCTGAAACGAGCCGTTAGAATCAGCCACCGTCTTTGCCATTTTCTGGGGTTCATTATAATTAGAAATTTCCAATTCGCGCGCCAATCGGGAAGCAATGACGACTGTTTTCTGATCCCAATTTCTAGGGGAATTCTCGAAACAACTCTTGATACTCAAATTTAACCCAGAAGCCCCTTCTTAAACTTAAAACCGCCGCCGCCGCAGCCGCAGACATTGTAATTTTCGAGCGGGACAAGTTTGAGCAGCCGCTGGTAGCTCGGCGACGCGTGGAGCTGCCTCGAAAACGGATCGTTCCGAGCCAAAAACGCCATGCCCTTACGATTACAGTCAGAGATTTGATTAAACAACAAACGAACACTGCCTATTTGCTTCTTTAACATAACGAAGCTCTTCACATTTCAGCTTTTCCCACCCAGAAAACGGAAACAAACAATAATGATTTTGCAGCAAAAGAGAAAGAAATTTGATTAAAATAAATCTATTAATTAATTAAAAAAAAGAACCCCAGAAAAAGTAGAATTTGCGACGGAATAAAGAGTGGGCAAAACAAAAGCGCGGCGAATTGATTTATTTATAATGAATTACGATGAGAATATTAATTAAAAGAATTTTCTTTCGGCATTTAAATTGTTTAAAATCAAAGGAATTTTTGAAGGGTATCTATAAATTAGGAGGAGAATCTGCGGGTTTCGAAAATTGATGTTTAAATTGTAATAATAGAAAATGAAACCAAAATGTTGAAACAGAAGATTAGGGGAGAATTTTTGCCTAATCTAAATCTTGATTTTTTGTATTATGTTCTAATTAAATTTTAGGATGTAAGATTATGTTAGATTTAGAAGCATTTATGAATCGAGTTAAATTAAGTGACGAAGATTATGTTAAATTAAATATTAAGAAGGGAGGATAAATGTTTATTAAGTATTTAAATTTAAAGTTAAAAAAATAAATATTTTATTTAATTTATATTTAAACTGAAATGGACCTAAATTTTTATCTTAGAAAAATATTTGAGGGCCACAACCCCTCTCATTATATGAATGGTTTCGGCCATATAGTATTCTTAAAAAAATCGTTACATCATTGAATTCATTGAGTGATTCTATTGAAAAAATAATATTTTTAGATTCGAACTATTTATTTACACATTATTTATATATTTTTTAAAAATATAAAACGCGCACTATTATATAATCATACTATAATATTAAAAATAATTGCTACGTCCTTAAAATTTTGATTGTCTCTAATTTTAAATAGAGCCTAAAACATTGTTTTTCACTTTAATAATTTCTCTTTTATTCATATTATCAAAAAAAATTAGACGTTTCTTAAACTTTGATATGAATATTTTCTAACTTTTACTATCAAAATTTGTATCAACAAATTTAATTTTTATTTATGATTAAATTAGAATAAAAAATGTTTTAAACTTGAATTTAATCGAATTTAAATAATCAAATTAGAATAATAATCATCAAATATCAAGCATATGAAAAAGAGTCGGTCGACATAAGTTGGTGATATAAGCTACTACACCCGAAGAGGGAAAAGAAAAGGGTAAACTACTTTTTTGTCATTCAACTTTGGTTGTGTTTTTGTTTTGATCATTCAACTTCAAATATTTTCAATTTCATCACCCAACTTCCACATTTTAGCTCCTAGTCACTTGATCGTTCAATGTTCAATGCAAGAACCAGAAGATTGTGTTTTGAGGCCTTTTATTTTTAAAATTGACCTAAAATTTCACCTTCTTACCCATAGTCGACATCATTTTTTATTATTCCATCATTTGTGACGTAAACGATACTAAAATGTTTTTTCTCTTCCATGTTTCTTCTTCTCAATTTGGTTTTCCTCAAAATCATCTTGAAATTGAAAAAACAAACAAACAAAAGCTTCAATCTTATCTTGGTCCAATATGCGACCCCAATCGTCTGATTAGTGTAGCATCGAGATATATTGTTTATCTCTTCCTCTACCGTTTATCTTTTGGATTTAGAAGAAAATACTCTAATACCGATCAATCAAAGGGAGTTCAAAAATTTAGGTTTGAGTAGGAAACTTTAGTATTTTTTTTCTAATAAATTTACCAAGAATTTACACACCGTTAAAGACTTAACCATCAGCGAGCAACAAGAGAGAAATTTAGAAATTAAATGATGAAATTAAAAAAAAGAAGAAGTTTAAATTGAGTGACCGATAAAGAAATACGTGCAAAGTTGAGCGACCAAAAGCTAGTTTATCGAAAGAAAAAATAAATGTATTGTTGTACGGTGCATCAACCAAACAATTATTTGATGTCAAAAATAGTCTTACATAGTGTTGTAAACGAACCAAATGTTCAGTGAAACGTTCGAGAACTGTTCGGCGGAAAATTTGTTTATGCTTGTTTATTTATTAAACGAACGAATATAAACAAAATTTTTTGTTCATTTAATTAAATGAACAAACACGAGCAAATGGCTTGTTCGTTCATTTACGTTCGTGAACATTTGATAATCCGTTCGTTTATGTTCGTTTAAATTTATTCACATATGTCTATTTATATTTATTATTTTTCATAACAAAAGTATTATATTTAAAAAATATTCATATATGTTCGTTTAAATTTATTCACATATGTCCTTTTACGTTCGTTCGTTTGTGTTCGTTTTTCATTTTAACGAGCGAACATGAACAAACTACATTCCTTAACAAATGAACACGAACAAAAAATTATGTTCGTTTAGTTGTTCGTGTTCATTCAAAGTTAAACGAACGAACAATGAGCATACCCTTGCTCGTTCGGTCGGTCGTTTACAGGCCTACTCTTACATGAAGGAAGACCGTGTATAGGGCTATAGACGAGCCAAACGTTTAGGAACCGTTTGGTGGGAAGTTTGTTTATGTTCGTTTATTTATTAAACAAAGAACATGAACAAGATTTTCTGTTTGTTTAATTAAATGAACGAACACGAACCAATGGCTCGTTCGTTCGTGAACGTTCGGTAATCCGTTCATTTATGTTCGTTTAAATTTATTCACATATATTCATTTATATTTATTATTTTTCATAACAAAAGTGTCATATTTTTTTAAAAAATAAATTTATTCACATATATTCGTTCATTTATGCTTGTTTAAATTTATTCACGTATGGCTTTTTATGTTTGTCGGGTAAATAAAAACACATTAGTCCAAAAAAAAATAAGACTATTAGCGAACTTTAACTTTAATTGACCTATTTGTTTAGATCATAACCGAAATTTTAAAATTTTAAAAATAAAAAACTAAAATTGAACATGTTAGACTACATGAACTAAATACACGACTTAAACATAATACAAAGGACAAATAAAAGATTTAACCTTTGAGATTCACTAATTAGTGGTAGATTTAAAAATTCAAAAATAGAGTCCAAAATAATTTTTTTCTTAAATAGGTATGTAAACATATTTTTTTATTAAATAACATTAAATTAAATATATTTTTTAAAAAATCAAAAATAAGGATAGGAATGCACCCCACCACATTAACTAAGAATGCTTATATTATCTCATTTTGTATGAGTTGAAATTTTGACATTTACCTTGTGAATGCGCAAATACTCTACTTAATAAAAAATAATCTTAAAATTCGTTGAATTTAACAATATTTTTATTATTAAATAAAATAATGGTTAATTTACAATGTAAAAACAAGTTTAAAATGGTCAATGTATTCTAAGAAAAATTTAACCTCAGAAAATAAAAGTGACAATTGCCTGGTTTGACTGCAGCATAGGCAATGAAAGAATTCAAATCAATGAACACCACAAATAACTAAACCCAGAATCAAAGCAGCAAATATGCCTTCGATTTTCACCGCCGAAGATCTGTAAACAGAAGGAGACGCCTTTTGTTTCCGGGTGTCGATCATGATCTCGAAACGACACGGCGGCTTCGACGGATCAACGGTTGTAATAACAGCCAAGTTGTTAAAAGAACATGCACCTTTACTTTGATTCATGGTCTGAAAATACGAGTTGAACGCGTAAGAAGCGTTGCTCTGAGCATCGAGGTTGCCACAGGAAGAACCATAGCCGAGACTGGTGCAATCGCCGTTCTCGCAAGCGTAGGTGATGCTCTGAGCCAACGTGTTTGGGTCCGAGACGCCGGCCGAAGGCGACATCACGCACCATTGCTTGGCTAAATACTTGACGCCTTTGGCCGGCACAATGGCCCGTCCATTCCCCATATCCAATGGATACTTGATGCTCCCATCGTATTTGAAGATACCCCAATGCCTCTCGAAATTCCCCGGTAACGTGCTCTTATGGTCCTCGTCCACGAGCGAAAAGATATAAACATCCGGCGGTGTTCGTCGCCGTGGACTGCCTTGGCCTTGGATTATACGGTCCAAAAGTGCTTGGTTGAACCTTTTGGCATTGTCGATGTTGGCACTCGGGTCGCCATCAGTCGGCCAGCCAACTTCACCGATGACGACCGGCATACGTCCGAAGCCATTTTTCTCGAGAGCCGAGATGAGGGTGTCGAAGTTGGCGTCGTAAACGTTCGTGTAAACGACAGAACCATCGACGAGGGGACTTGCCGTGTTGTTGAAGAAAGCATATTCTTTGGGGAAATTAGGGTCTGCTTGTAAACTAAGAAAAGGGTAGATATTGATGGTGAGGAAGCCACCATTGTCTTGAAGGAACTTGATGATGTTCATCATTAGATTCTGAAGTTCGGGTCGGAAATAGCCGCCGGAAGGTAGACCAGAGTCGGTCCGGTAGACGTCTGCGTTTAGCGGGATTGTCGCTTTCACTTGCTTGCCTAGGCCGGCTTTGATAAGAGCTGCTTGAATGTTTTCGAGGGCTGGGAATATTGTCTTCACGAACTGATCTTTGTAGTCTTGTAGGAACGGCTCATTGCCTATGGCTACCGACCTGCAAAGTTGTGGTCACATACATTGTTTAGTGAATTAATCATCAAATTTTAGATTTCAATATTAAAAACCAAATTAATTACATCACATGTCTCTAAATTATTACTCTCATTCTAAATTAGTTATTCGCTTTTGAATGTTTCAGTTTCATCCCTAAACTGTGACCCTCATTCTAATTAAGTTGGTCCTCAAACTTTTAAACATTTTAATTTTATCCTCAAATTATCATTTATGTTGCATCATATTATTTCACAATACACATAAGTGTTTACATGACATTTAATAATTTTATAACAATTTTATTAACACGAGATATGATTAACACTTACTGATAATTTGGGGATGAAACTGAAACATTTACAAGTTTGGGAACCAATTCAGAATGAGATTCATAATTTGGGGATGAATTTGAAACATTCAAAAGTTTATAGATCAGTTTAGAATGAGGGTTATAGTTTGAGGATGAATCTAAAATGTTTAATATGTAAAATTATTAATCTCATTCTAAATTAGTTATTCGCTTTTGAATGTTTTGGTTTCATCCCTAAACTATGACCCTCATTCTAATTAAGTTGGTCCTCAAACTTTTAAACATTTTAATTTTATCCTCAAATTATCATTTATGTCGCATCATATTATTTTACAATACACATAAGTGTTTACATGACATTTAATAATTTTATAACAATTTTATTAACACGAAATATGATTAGCACTTACTGATAATTTGGGGATGAAACTGAAACATTTACAAGTTTGGGAACCAATTCAGAATGAGATTCATAATTTGGGAATGAATTTGAAACATTCAAAAGTTTATAGATCAGTTTAGAATGAGGGTTATAGTTTGAGGATGAATCTAAAATGTTTAAAATTTTAAGAACTAATTTAGAATGAGGGTCATAATTTTGGAACGTGTGGTACAATTAACTCTGGAAAACGATAGTAGACAAACAATTAAGACAGATGGATAGATAACACGTGTAAACCTAAATTTATAATTTATGTATAATACAAGGACTAATATCAGAATTTAACCTAAAAAACTACTTGTTCATGCATTTGTAAAAGAATGTACCTTATATCAGTTCCATGGTTGGATATATAGTTAGAAACATTTTGTTGCACCCATGCCTCGGCATTTCCCACAGCACTAGCAAGCGAAGCCAACATGTCATTTGGTATTCCGACCATAACTTGGATGCCGGACCTGCCAAGAGCTCTGAGTGCATCGGGATCAGCTTCGAACAGCTTCACTTTGTTGAACCCGTTGTCTTTCAGGAGCCTGACCACGATGTCGGGCGGCAACGGGTGCGTTGATTGCAACCCCCAGTTGACAGCTAACCCCGAGGCCGAGACACCCTTAGCCAAGCCTTCATGCCCTAACAGGCAAAGAAAAATGAACAAAAACGAACAGATTTGACCCATTTTTGGAGTTTAAGAGCCACATGAGGTTTGTTGGCATGTGCTTATATATGCAGTTGTTTGGAGTTTAAGAGCCACATGAGGTGGAGAAAAATGTGCTTTTTCCAATGGGAAAAGAAAGGGAAGGAATTTTACATTAAAGACTCAATAAGGAACTGGATTCCAAGGGGAAAACTCTAATTTGAATCTTCAATAGAAAAGCATTATTTTAAGAGTGTTAATTTTGTCGATTTGCGAAATTTTAAATTGATTCCTAAATTTTAAATACATTTCAATTAAATCCTCAAATTAATAGTTAGATAGTCAAAATGGTCCAGTTCAGGCGATACTTTAGTTTGAGAATTCGATTAGGATATTTTGAAATTCAGGAAACAATTTAGATTCAAAAAATAGTTTGAAAAAGTTCGGTGCATTTGCAGAAGTTTTGTAAAGCAAGAAAGGTATAGAGTGAAAATGGTGGAGATCATTACGTGTAGTGTAGAGAAATTCAATTGGAGCCAAAAAGGCAAAAACCAGGCATAGAAGGAATGTCATGCTTAGTTTCGAACAAGGATCTTTGTTTGGTCTTATAAAGGTTTCATCTTTCATGGAAAGTCTCTTTTTGGATGCTTCACTTTGTTACATACATTCATCTTTTCAAATAAAAATCATATGGCATTTTTTGTGCTTCTATTTATATTCTCGCACTAAATATTAGGTTTAAGTTTTAAGGTTAAAGTTTATAAAATTGAAGGTATGATGTATATTTTAAGGTTTAGATTCTATAGTTTAACATAAGGATGTAAACGAACCAAATATTAAACGAACCGTTCATGAATCGTTCGGCGGGAAGTTCGTTTATTTATTAAACGAACAAACATAACGAACATGAACAATATTTTATGTTCATTTAATTAAATGAACGAACACGAACAAATGGCTCGTTCATTTATTTACGTTCGTGAACGTTCGATAATTTGTTCATTTATGTTTGTTTAAATTTATTCACATATATTCATTTATATTTATTATTTTTCATAACAAATGTATTATATTAAAAAAATTAAATTTATTCACATATGTTCGTTCGTTTAAATTTATTTACATGTATTTTTTATGTTCTTTCGTTTGTATTCGTTTATTATTTTAACTAACGAACATGAACAAGCTACAATCCTTAACAAACGAACACGAACAAGAAATTATGCATGTTTAGTTGTTCGTGTTCGTTCATTCGTTCGGTTAAAATTAAATGAACGAACATAACCATACCCTCATTCGTGTTCATTCAGTTAGTTTATAGGCCTATTTTAAAATTTAGAATTAGGCTTAAAATTTATTTTTTTAGTGTAGGGAATAAAAAGAAACATTAAATTTTTATTCTCATTTTTCTAGCCTCTTATTTACAAATGATTTAATATTTGTTCTTTTTTAATTTCTCAGTATAAAGCGAGCTCAAAAACTAATTTTTCTACGTTCATGCAATTAGTCCTTCGTTGAATGTAATAATAATGAACTCTTAGATTGTTAGTCAGAACACAAAACTCATATCCTCAGTGATCGACTGAGAGGATATTTGGAGTAGTCGCATTTTTAAAAATTTAAAAAAAATTATAATATAAATATATTTTTTGTATTTTTATTTAAATTTAATTCCATATTGTTTAAAATATCTCTTGCATTTCTAATAAAGCTTCTTAATAATTTATCCTCACATAATTTTTTTGTCGGTACAGGTCTTTCTACTTTGAATATTGTTAACGTCTCAACTCATGACTCTTAACCATTATAATCCATTTTATTTTGCAGCATTTTTCAAGATAAATATTTTAAAAGTTTTGTATTAGTTAAAAATTCAAATTTCAGAAATTATATTTTATTTTAGTAAATTAAGTTTTTTTATTATTTTTATTCAAAAGCCTTGGTTCTTTTTTATAATTTTTATTTAAGTTTATCGTTAAATGTTGATATAAAAATTATAAAAAATATATATAATAGTTTTCCAATCCTATACATGTATAATTTTTTATGTCTAAAATAAAAAAATTCAACGAGAAGTTTTGTTTAATAGAAAACCCCCCAAATATTTGGAATTTCATAAAAATTAGGCTAAAGTACATATTTAGTACCCAACCTATTATTGCGTTTATGTTTTGGTACCTTATCTATTATTTTTGACAAAATGGTACCCAACATTATGTTTTTATTCAGTTTTGGTACTCGACCGTTAAAATTTAACGAAGATGACGATATGGCCCATTTTAATTGGGATAATGACAGTTTTATTCCTAAAATGTATACATTATGTCAATTTGGTCCAAACTCTATTAATTTAATCATCATCTTGAATATTTGGGTTAAAATTACAAATTCCCTTTTTTTTCTTTCTTTTTCCCCAGAACGCGCATAATTCACAAGAAATATTGCAGTTCAAGTACATACAAATCACGTTGTCAATAAAAAATTGAAACAAAATCTAAGAGATAACCTCCCCTTTCATATCTATAGTATTGTCTTCTCGGAATTCTAAATGTCAGAAATTCATTTTTTGAATCCAAACATGAAACATTGGATAAAGGAGTAGTAATAAAATATCAACACGATGTCACGGGCTAAACTTCCTCAAGCTATCTGTGCGACACTCCCGAACTATGCTAGCAAGCTTTATTTCACACAAACGCAATGACTAGTAAAATGAAAAACTAGAGAAGGCAAGAAAGACTTTGAAGAGAAAGAGAAATGAGCTTTGTATTAAGCTTTGAGCTTTACAAGCCTTTCTTACATTGTTGGATTCTTGAGATGGATTGCAAATGAAAGGGGGTAGCCCTATTTATAGGCCTCCACCTCCTTAAGCGATGATTCTAGATCATCCTAGTAACTAGGAGATATTTACAATGTATAGAGAATTCTAGATAACCCTACAAGGATCTATATATCTCCCTAAGTATCTAAAGAGTTCTAGAGACTTCTAGAGTAGTCCCGATCTTTCCAAAGTCTTCCAGGGTCTTCTAAGGCCTTTCAGATGCGTCTAGACTTTGGTAGAAACTCCTGGAACCATCTAGAACGTTGTGGCATTTATAAGATGAATGTAGGCCACTCTAGGACATTCCAGAAGTTTCCTTGGTGCATGATTGCCTCAAAAACTCCCAAAGAAGTTGAGTTAACCTCGGTGGAAGTTGGCAGGTCGTGACAACGCGCTCAAATCAATCACATATTTGCACAATTGTTACCGGTAACTAAAACTAACTTCATCAACTAACAAAATCTTGTTCCAACAAAATCTAGAAATATGTCATTCTTCTAGAAAAAACGACTTAAGAATTGGTGGTAAAACCCATTGGGACAAGCTATGAAGCACGGGTACTTTAATCTAATGTCGTATCACGTACCCGATACGTCCTCGTTTCAGGGACATATTGGGTACAATTTGGGTACTCCTCAGTTTTTCATCTCCCTAGTTTTTTTATTTTTCTTTTCTCTCACACTTTTCGGTCTTTTTCTTGCCTTTTCGACTTTCTCTTGCTCACATAATTTAATTATAAGTATATAAGTATGTGTGATGGCATGCTCACATAATTTTCTTATGACTTTTCATTTTTACATTCTTTTAGAATATAAAATTTATTTTATATTTGTCGTATCCCTATTGTACCCGCACTATGTAATTTTAGAAATTGTCGTTTTTCGTCCCTATTTCCATACCCATATTTGTATCTGTATCAGTGCAACATAGGGGACCAGTTCAATATACCAAGAAATTGAGACAAACAAGTAACATAGAAAAAAGTTACTAAACAATGCCAAATTGCATGTATCAATCCTCAACATTCCTTTCATCTACTTCAACGCCAAATTGCATTTATTCAGAAAAGTAGGACAAAATTCCCTAAACAACGAGACATCACGACAACAGCAACAATACATGAACTGTAATACCTCAACTAGAATGTCACAATTTGGGCCTCAAGTCCAAACCAAAACCATGAAATACCTCAAATGGGTTTAGCTCTAACGAGTTATTTTCCAAAATATTTAAATCTAACGATTGAAAATATAGATAAACAACTTAAACCGTTACAAAGGAGCTCCATATTTATTTAAAACATTTAAACATTTTATTTGATTAAAATACAATTTCAAAAGAAAGATTTATAGACTCAACCACGTAAAGGTCCTATGAATACATAGCCCATTAAACACAAGTACCATACTCTGAAAGCCTCTACATGCTGGAATCTCGTACTGATAGTGCTCATCGATCCCACAATCAACCTACGCACAAAAACAACGATTTCGAGCGCTGAGCTTACAAAGCTCAGTGGTACACATCTACTCTACTATACTTCATGCTAATCATAAGCATGCAAGCTAGTACGAGTAATAAGAAGAGATAAACAAACACATGACGCTACCACTAGTTATCTAAACACATGTTCTCATAGTAATCATCATACATGGCCCACAAAGCCCAACCATACTCGGGATCTCACCAGATCATCCGAGCATAAGCACATAAGTCTACCACAAGCCTGAAGTGAAGCTCACGTCCACATAGCATTGGGATCGTACACTCTTGAGTGACGCCTACATCCACACAACATCAGGATCGTACACTCCGAGTAAGGCTCGTGTCCACACAGCATAGAGATCCTACACTTGTAGACATGAGGCCCGCGTCCACACAGCATCGGGATCTTACATCCATGCTCATGATCTCTCATCAAGCATCTTTGAATGAGGCTTGCGTCCACACAGCATCGGGATCCTACATTCAAAAATCTTCAATCATGGTGTTACAACACACTCTTTGTAATACCCCTTTCCTGTATTCATAGTTGAATACGAGTCAGAGATATCACAAAACATTTGTAAAACCTTCTACATTTGTAACTCGATAAAAATTTTGATTCTTCTAAAAATATTACAATATATTTAATTTCTATTTACAAATATAGTTAATTGCGTATAGTTTAAACATAATATTTTAATCTTCAAATCGAGTTTAATTTCAGGCAGCAACTTATTAATTTAATTTGACTTTATATAATTAATGAAACTGTCTGACTTAAGATTCATCCAGATACCAAATAAAATACAAATTCTATCAGAGCAGGCATATCATTTTAATATACATGTCAACTAGTAAATATCAAACATTGTCAAAAGATATCTTACTGATATTGACGTACTTGTTATTGATTGATGATGTCCGTTTATGCTTCTTACTCCAACCATTTCTTCTTTCCTACGTGTAAAACAGTTACACGCTAAGTATTTACTTAGTGAGACAATAATTCAAATTTAAGTGCAATTGTCATAATATCAATATTAATGATTAATAATGCATATGATCACCTTACCATTATATGCTCGTTAACATAAATAAATATGTATATCAAAGTGATAAGATTAGATCTTACCAATACCGTTGCCATTCCATCCGTAAGCTTTCAATGCTTACCAATACCTTTTTCCCATTTCTATCTGCAAGCTTTCAAGCTTATCTTCCTGTTTTTTTATTCTTTTTAATTTATTTAGCCCAAGGTATCGAATTAAGAGATTCTATGTACACGAGTCATCCCCCCATACCCAACCTTTCTTGAGTATGTATATTATTTGCACTCTACCAGGAGTGCGCTTTTGTATACTTACCGGAGTATACAATATATCCCTCATTGAGTTTTTATGAAATTACTCTGAAGTGCTTAGCACCCGTAGTAAGTCCGTATACTCAAACCATGCATGAGTATACTCCTCAATGAATATTTATAATATTTGCACTTTACCTGAAGTGCTATCCAACTATACCATCGAACCTCTATATCATACATTGGGCTTTATTTCATCATTTAAGTCATCAATGACAACATATATCAATATATATCAACATTTAACAGTTCATAGCCGAAATAACATTCATATTATACCATCATCAATAACTAGTGATCAATGCATTTATTTTCAACATTTGACATATTTAAAATATGTCAAATATATGATCAATGACATAAATATCATGACAATATATAAACCAGGTAGACTCATCGCAAATCCTACCGGTGATGTATGAAACATCCATATATAATGTTATGTATGCATTGCACTCACCTGAGCCATTTATTAGTATGCCTCACTAAGTCCTCTTTGATCATTTCCTTCATTGTACCTCGAACCTACCTTGATTCGAACTTAACTTCATAATTCAAATAAGTAAAATATTTGTTAGATCCCAATCTAACAATATCTTAGACATATTGTCCAAAATAATCATTCGAATACAAAATCTTCAAATGTTTTCCTTTCTTCCTTGTATTGTTCAAAAATTCATTATGGTCCTTAGTGACCACTTTGAACTTCCATTAACCCCTTTCAAGCTTACTAATCAACCTTAGATACAAAGTGTATCAATTCTCATTTTCTGTCAGTTTGCAGTACCTTCGAAGAAATATTTCTATAAAATAATCTATAACTCGGAATTCGACTCCGTTTGTTCTGAAAGAAACTAGATTCGATAAGCTTTTAAACCATATAAACTAATAGCTCAAATTCAACTTGTACGATTTATGACGAATTTTCAAAGTCAGTTATAGTGCTGAAATTCGGAACAGACTGGTGTTCTGTTTTCTCACATTTCTTCACTTAAAAATTCATATCTTTTGACTCGGAACTCGAAATAAGATTCCGTTTATTGGACACGAAACTAGACGAACAAATCTTTACATAAGTATAAAATTCACTATCTAACCATTTTTGTAGAATTTATGGTGAATTTTCAAAGTTGCTGCCATAAACCAGTTTTTCTACACAGCTTCCATAAACAACTTCAACTTTATACTAACTTCTCCTTACTTCTCTACTTTTCAATTTAGTCCAATTACTTGCTTTAACCCACCATCTTATGACCTTCTTCATCAAATAAGTATTCACAATAATTCTCCTTAATTTTCCTTATTTACCGAAATAGTCACTAAAATGCAAAGATAAGGATTCCAGCTTCTTAACTTTGCAAATTAGTCCTCAATTCAACATTACTACCTTAATTCCATTATTACAACTAAAAATCAGATTTATCCCCCATACAAAACTTCAATTTCGATTTGGTCAATTAACTTTGACAAATTGTCAAAATGGTCACTAATTCAATTTAGCATTCTAACTTTATTTCTTGTCTCCAACATCATTAATAACATAAATGCACTCCAAATTCTAAAAATTCAGATTTGGTCCTTCAACTTTTCAATTTTCTGAAATGGTCCCTACACAATTTAACTTAGGGTTTTGCTTCCAAACAACAATTTAAGCTTACTAGATCATTATTTCAACATCACAAACCCTAAATTAAACTTGAATCCATAAACCCTAATCATCTTCATAAAAATCAAAACATGTAAAACATAAATCCCAACTCAATATCATGATTTTAACATCATACTAGCTTAATTCTAACTTGAATTCAATCATGGAATCATAAAATCTCAAAATCCCCAATTTGATCCATAACCCTAATTTCTTTCTCATGAAAATTCTCATCAACCAAGCATGTATTCCATGAATTATTGATATCAAAAGATAGAGCTTGAAGAGTAGAACAACTTTGTAGTTGAAGAGATTACCTGAAAACCGAGTTTCGGGGCTTAAATTAAGCTTGGAAAATTTTCTTATTCTTTACCCTCTTTCTCCACGTTTCAAGGCTGGAAAAGATGAAATTATTTTAAACATATATCTATTAAATGAATATTAAATTCATTTAATATTGAAATTACAATTTTGCCCTTTTTATTCAATGGTTGAGATTGATTTTATCATCAATCAAGGGCCAAGATTTAATCTTCCATTTCCTCTTTCCAAAATTGCCCTTATAACTTTTTAAGTATTTCAAAATTTTCATTGGGGCCAAATGACCAATTTGCCATCCAACTAGTCTTTATTTACTAGTTTGTTTCCAAATTGTCATTCCATTAAAATCTAACTAAATCTAGTTAGAATTCAACCAACCATAATAAAATATTCATAAAATAACATTTTATTACTTTTCCATAGCTTTTGGATCAGTCTCCAAAATTTTCATTCGATCCAATATACCGATAAATAATCTTTTACTCAGAAATAAACTGTAGGATTCATCTTGAATCAAACTAAAAATATTTCAAACACTTGTATATGACTTTTATAACCTTTCTCTATCATATGGCAAAACTTCAAAATTTTCCAGTTCGATCCAGGTATCCGAATTCCATTTAAACTTTAACTATGATTTTCCCAATAATCGAAATATCAGATCGAACCAAAATCGTCACATTCGATCCACACCCTTAGGTGATCTATTTATTTATGAAATAAAAACCCTTAAATTTTAGGAAATTACAACTTTAGTCCCCAAACTTTTCCAAAGTTTATACTTTAGCCATAAAATTTTTAGAATTTACATTTTGGTCAATAACATTTTAAACTTCAATTCCCATTCCAATTTCCTTGAAATTCAACCAAACTTTAAGAATACCTTATTCAATTCACTATCTATCACATGATACCTTTAAACCTTAGAAATTTCTTCCCCAAAACCCATAATTAAAGAAATCCTAACTTTTGCATTTTTGTCATTTTAGTCACTAAGTTAGCTTTTAAGATATTATATTAGTACTAAATGACCCTTAATCAAATTATTAAATTTTAGGGTATTACAATTCTCTCCCCCTTAAGAAAATTCGTCCTCGAATTTTCAATACATACTTGGTTCCAAAAGGTGAGGAAACTATTTTCTTATATTTTCTTCTTATTTCTCTCAAGTCGTTTCTTTAACCTTATGATTTTTTTCAAAGAATTTTAACAAATGGGATTGTCTTGTTTTCTTAGTTCTTTGACTCCATGTGCTAGGATCTTTACCAGTTCTTTTTCATAGCTTAAATCCGGCTGAATCTCTATTTTCTCCGGAGTAACAACATATGAGGGGTCTAATCAATATTTCCTAAGCATCTATACATTATGAATATTGTCCATTTCCAAAGATAAAGATAGCTATTAAGCTTAACTATTAGACTAACTCATTTCCCGATTTGTTATAGCCCAATAAATCTTAAACTTAACTTTCTTTTTGTCTAAACCATAGCACCATCTTCTATGGTGAAACTTTTAAGGAATACTTTATCCTTAACTTCATATTAAATATCTTTTCTTTCAGGATCAACATATAGTTTTCATCATCGAGATATAAATTCTTCATTAATAATACAAATATCTATCAAACCTAACTTCCAAGTTTTCAGTTTCACTCTTTTCCACTTGTTTGAACCTTGACAACATTTCTTATCCTTTCTTTAAAGATAGCTTATTTAATCCAATATGGTAAATTTTATTCTTAACTTGACAATCAAAACACCATCTTCTTTTAATGCAAATCTTGCATTCATAGCTCTTAAGACAACAAGTGTCTTTCGACTAAGAGCGTCAGCTACCACATTAACTTTTTCTGAATGATAATCAATGACCACATCATAATCTTTAAGAAGCTCGATCCAACTTCTTTGCCTCAAGTTCAACTCTTCTTTAGTAAGCATATTCTTTAAAATTTTATAACCTATATAAATATAGCATCGTTCATTGTATAAATAATGATGCCATATCTGTAAAGTAAATATAGCCATTGCCAGCTCCAAATCTTAAGTAAGATAATTTCTCTCATATATCATAAGTTTTCTCAAGCATAGACCATTACTTTTCATTCTGGTTGTACTGGTACTGTGGCTTCTATTAAGATCTTCCTTAATGTCTCAAAGTTTTTTTTTCATTTATCTTTTCAACTGAATGACATGTATTTCTGTAATCACTCATTTTTGACCGGGTTTTAGTGTTATTAGTATTATTTTAATAGTAATATTATTAATATAAACTAAATAAAAAATCAAAAATATATATAAGTAATATATATTTATAAGAAAATTAAAAAGAAAAAAGGGAAATTTACGTGGAGCCTAGAGCTCCACGTCACCCAAACTATCCCCCCACCCCTTGAAATTGCCTATAAATAGGCAGGGGATTCACGCACAAAGGGGGAGGAGCCGACCAAGGCTTGCCAAATAAGAGAGTATAGCTCTCGGGTAGCCAAGGACCGAGGCCAGTCCCCTCGGTCCTAACCGGTTCGATTGGGGTCCTATTTTAGGTCCGATCTAGTTAATATTTTTGGAGAGGTCGTGGTAGATCTCGGTGGAGTTCAGTCGGGGTTCATTATTCGAGCTCCTAGTTAGGTATATTTTATTCCCTTTTTATTTGTATTGTAAATTTTATGATTTAATGAAGTATTAGTTAATTTAAAATTGTGCTCTTTTTTAGTTTGTATGTTTAGGTTAGTATTTATTATGTTTTAAATTTATGTTTTATATTAATATTTTATTTATGTTAGATTTTTTATATGTTATATTAATATTTATGAATGTTAGTATTTTATTTATGTTAGATTTGTTTTTATTTATAAGTTAGATTAATATTTATGTATGTATGTTTTAGATTAGTATTTGTTTATGTTTTAAATTTATGTTTTAGATTAATATTTTATTTATGAGTTAGATTAATATTTATGTATGTATGTTTTAGATTAGTATTTTATTTATGTTAATTAGTATCTTATTATGTTAGTATTTATTTATAATTTATCGCATTGTATTTATATTCGCCATGTTTTAGGTTGCATAACAGATATATAAATTGTCAATGCGGTGCCCTTTTATCCGAGCGTAAACGGGGCTAGTATCAGGCGTAGTGATAGTGGTTGGGCGTTTACTCTCGGATAACGGGGCCTTTAAAATTTACCTGCACTTATAACCAAATTTTAAATTAATCGTCACTTTAATCCGGAAAATCTAATATTAATAAAGCGGTAATTATTAAAGCGCCAATTTTGGGCGGTGTGGGGGTGCCAATCCTTCCCTATTCGTAACCGACTCCCGAACCCAACAGTTTTCAAATCTCTGGTTTTATGGTGTCCGGCTTACCTAAGTGGCCGGTGGCGAATCCTCTTTTAAAATAAAATACGGTTTTTACAAAATCTCACGGAAGACATTTTTTTAAACAAAATAAAATAAAAATACGTTTTTAGCGTAAAAGGATATCGCTACAGATGGCGACTCCGCTGGGGAGCATTTTTGTTTTTTTCAAAAACAAAAAAAAGAGAGTCAAGCTTTTTCAAATAATTACTGCTTTAATAATATTAAACTTTTCGGATTAAAGTGACTATTAAATTAATATTCGGTTGTAATTGAGCGTTTATTTTAACGCATCTAAAATTTGGCATATAAACTCGTTTTTTAAGTGGGGGAAAACGCTAATGCTTTCGTGGAGATATCGTTCTCTCGTGTAGGCCTAGCAAGTACCTGCGGGGCTTGAGTACCTTATGCTTTCGTAAGGATATCGTTCCTTCGTGCAAGCATAAGCGAATGGGTCCCTCTGAATTGAACCCGGTTGAAAGGAGCCTATAATGGGTGATGATCGGGGGCCTTTCTACTCTTAGTAGAGGACAACAAGGACAATTCGGGTACCTCCTAGAATACATAGAAACCTACCCCTTTAGAGCCATGCGGATAACCGTAGGTGTTTTAGACGAGATAAATAGGGTTATTTTGTCTGTTTACCTTATTTAATTCGTCTTTTTATTTATGTATTCCATCCGGTACTGACTTGTTTTCTTTTTTGCTTTTGCTTTTTTCATACATTATTACATTTTCATTACATAATGGTACTGGATCAAGTGGTTTGCCCGATCATAAAGTCTTTCATCATGGAAAAAAGGTATCTTAAGAAAGAAGAGTTTAACTTGTCAGTCATGCATTGGTCAGAGGTCAATCAGAAGGCCCAAAGGGATAGTTTCCCAAGTGAGCGCATATTGTCAGGATACACCTACGTGAGCCTCTAACAGAATGATCTATGTAAGCTTAAAAGGATTTGGGGATGATGGGATCGAAGACTACAAGACTTATTCTTCGATGGTTACGACGACATAATACATTTGGTGTATGTCCGAGTCAACCAACCTTTACTCCGAGCAATCGAGAAAGAGTTAGAAAGCTGCAAGTTGACCATCAAGAGTGAAAGATGATCTTTTAGGGGTACCATTAACCAAGAGAAGGAAAAAGCCAGGCAAGAGATCGACAAAGGCAAACAAGCAATCATCTACAAAAGAGAAAACACTATCGTTTGGAAGTGGAAATCCATGGGGAGCAGGAATAGACTACTCAAGATACAAAACTTATACAATGACACTATTCAAAGACTGACTCAAAGTCAAGATCAAAATGTCGAGTTAGAAGGGAGACTGACAGAGGTGAGAGCAGTCCTTTCAGGCCTACCGATGTAAGAATGGTTTCATGAATGGCATGTTATGAGCTCGCATTGAGTCACTCAAGGCAACTGTTCAAGATTACAGTGGGAGAATTAGAGTATTTGAAGAAGTTGCAGACGGTGGAGACAACTATTGGGGAAGAAGACTTCGTGATGCTGCCCAGATGGTTCAAGAACGAGACCAGTATTACGCGACCCTGATGGTGGACATACAACGAGTTGCGAGACATGCGAATGACTTAGTTACCGAAGCTGAAACCCTCCAACCCTTCAGGCATGAAAGAAGCACCTAGGTTCATCAAGCTGCTCAGGGCTATTGAAAAGTTAAAGGATAGAGCTAGGGCTTATCTGTAGGAGTCTATGTTGTAATTAGGACCCATTTTGTAATATAAACCCTTTTGTAATCTGGACCCTTCAGTTCCCATGAAAGTAGTTCAAAAGGGTGATTACCAGCGGAACCAGTACCTTTATTTGCATACATTCTTGCATTACATAATTTGCATTTTATATTACATGCATTCATCGGTCTTTGCAATAATATTGATAGTGTACATATTATGGCAGTGGAACTAGAAGATAAGCCGCAACTATTCCGCATCCATACTTTACTCGGTTCTAAAGCGAGCTGATGGAAGACAAAGTAGTCAGTCTAGAAAAGGGGCAGAAAGATTTGGAAGCGCGTTTTGATAAAGCCAAGAAGAGTCTCAGCGATCAGATCGCTCAATCGCAAGCTACGGCAGTGTCCGAAATAACTGCCTTGCTAGCAAAAAGCCTGGGGAAAGAAAAAGTTGAAGACGTAGTCACCCAAGAGCCAGAAGGTATCTCATTTCACAGCAAGGTTCAACCGAAGACGTTAAATCCGGCCAGAAGAGTATGCATTGACCCTATTGGGATATATGCTAGTCTCCAAGCAGAGGCATCTAAAAACCAACCCATGAATACATAGGCATTCTACGAAGAAGAGGTGCCGGATCTGGACTTGGTCAAGAAAATTAGAAATAAAGTGGAAAAGAAATAGGAAGAAAGATTTCGTCTCATGGAGGAAAAAGTCAAAGCCATGCAGACTGTAGAGGAACCAAAGAATGATGCTAGCGATATGAGCCTAGTATCCGACCTTGTTTTACCACCGAAGTTCAAAACCCCTGATTTCGATAAGTATGATGGAACTTCGTGTCCTTTCGCGCATATTACCATGTATTGCCGGAAGATGACTACCTTTGCAAAAGATGAAAAGCTCTTAATCCATTGCCTCAAAGATAGTCTGACTAGGGCAGCCATCCAGTGGTACAATCAATTAAGCCGGGTAGATATCAAGTCCTGGAAGGATTTTTCAAAAACATTCACAGAACAGTACAAGCATATAACAAATATGGCCCCAAATCGATTCGTGCTACAAGGTTTAAGGCAGAAGCCTGATGAGAGTTTCTGTTAGTATGCTCAACGATGGCGAGACGTAGCATTTCAGGTTCGACCCCCGATTCAGGAAAGTGAAATTACTCCCATGATTATGGATACTCTGAAGGGAGTGTTGTACGATCGTCTGGTAAGCCACCATACCACCAACTTTGCAGACTTAGTCATGGTTGGAGAGCGCATTGAAGATGCAGTTAAGAAGGGAAAGATAATAGATCTCTACAGAACAGTTCTTCAAAAGGAAGAAGACAACACAGTTCCTCAAAATGAAGAAGATTCTCATGTTCACATGATGAGTGCTCGTCCAACCAGTCAGCCCCAGGGTCGTCCTCGTAATCAGTCTTCACGATACGTGAAACCTGCAAAGGTACTTCATCATGTCCCAATGACAAACACTGAGTTACTTCTGATGCTTATCAAAAAGAAGCTGCTAACCCCTGTCCAATCCAAGCCAAAAGATCCTCCATATCCGGTGGGTACGATGTCAATGTTGTATGTGATTACCATTTGGGGAGTACGGGCCACACAACGGAAAATTGTGGAGCTCTAAAAAATAAGGTCCAAAGTCTGCTCGAAGCTGGTCATCTGAAGTTTTAAGGACAGTGACATATATGAATTTTGGGGAGGTGCTGACTTCCCAGTTAGATGTTTAACTATATTTCATGTTTTCTCTCTTTCTTTTCAAAAGTAATGCAAAGTCAGCTTTACCATTTTAGGCCCGAAAAGTAGTAAAGACATTTTGTAGGGGCGTATATCTAGTGAAATGATATTTCTATTCGCATATCATTTTTGTGCACATCTAGCAAACGATTTTCATTCTTTGATTTATTTCACTCATCGATAAGGGTTAGTTTTTGTTTTCATGTGCATACTCATATTTTTACACAAAAAATACATGTATCCGGCTATTGTGTCCTTGTATATCAATTGCATGAGGGACATTATTTTAACTTAGGTGATTTGTTTTGAGCAACCTGCATCTACTGGAAATCAAAGGCTACGGAGAAGACGAATTTGTAATTACCTTCCAAGTTATTTTTTGGTTAATTGTTAATGACCTCACTTAAGCATAATTTACTGTACGTGGGATAAAAAAACAATAAGCATCTCCCACGTTTAAAATGAGTGAGAAGAAATCCTAGGAAAAACACTCCAATGTTCGAAGCCTGGTAATAGGTTTGTTCGGATAAGAGTGTGGCAACTTTGGGGCACTCCTCTGAAGCGATAAGATGGCAATGCACCATCTAACAAAGAAAAAAAAGAGCAAAAACATAAAAAGAAAAGAAAATAAGAAGAAAAAGGAGATAAGAAAATCGCTTCATGAGTGATGGTAATATTCTCATCTCATGACAATGCTGAGTAACTCGGGGTATTGTTGTTTGCTCCATCATTATTCTCGAGCCAAAAGAATGTGATGAGTTGAATTCCCCAAGCAAAAAGAAAATAAGCCAAAAATGATGATGATCTGATAGGGTCCAACCCAGTCAAAGAAGAAAAGAGAGAGAGAGACCAAAATAACTCAGAATGTATTTTACATTTTCAGATAACAACTCAGCTTTTGAGGTCCCCTATATGCAGGACACGCTTGGGGCAATCGCCGGTAAGTTGTCTCAATGTATTTTTTGCACTTGATACTCAGGGTATACGATTTGACGTATCACTACAGCTGTCGAGATTTTCTGGTCAAGCATTAGCCAAAAAAATGTTTGTATTTTCCAAAATTTTGTTGTTCATTTCAAAATTCAAAGAATACACGGGCAATTGGCCTCTTTACTTTTTTAAAAAAGATTTAAAGCCTAGAGACATGGATTCGGTTCCCCATTAGAGTACTTCATTTAAGTTCAAAGATAGAGATTGAACTCAGAGATGGGTTTGGGGGAGTTAGGGTATTTTAGCTCACCCCGATGTTGAGACAGAGAGAGACTCTGCATGATGGGTCAAAGACAAGAAAGAGTTCGAGTCTAAGATTAGTGGGGCACCATTGTCCATGAAACAACAGAGATAGTTGTAAGAATCCAAGGCAGAATAGACCTGAGATGTCGGATAGTTCGAAAGATTTGGATTAATGAAGAAGACAAAAGACTTTCGTGAGTAAAGAGATGATGTTGACCGAGGCCGCTTGACCTGAAAAGGTGAACAAGGAATAAGCAACAAAGTTTTAGGGGCGAAAGCTGCTGGAACATCATAATGATTAATGATTGTAGTCACATGACGAAGCCTACCTAACCAACAAGTGGTGACTTGAGTATTAAGGTGTCCGAGAAGATTGCGACAGTGAGTCATACATCATTGCATTATTATAAGTCTACATGAATAGGTTGCACCTTTGCATCCCCAACAATCATGAGAATAGCATTTTACATGAACATATGCATCTTTACATCATAAGATATGTTCATGCATCATTATTAGTATTCATACAGGAAGACAAACAGATAGTTTCCAAGAAGATGACTCCGACAAAGACTTTATGCACCTTTGCATCGACCCAGAAGACGCGCTTGAGTGTCACTTTCCCTAAAAAAACAACAACAAAAAAACAACAAAAACAAAAAAAGAAGAAAAGAGAGAAAAAGAAAAAAAAAGAGAAAATAAAAGAAAGAAGAAAGAGAAAGAAAAAAAAGAAAAAGAAAAAGGAAAAAAGAGAAAAGAAAGGAGATCGTTTGACCATAGAAAATGTCAACATTTTTAAGCCGCCACTCTGACGAATTTCTAGACGGATAGAACCGGGGCATCATTTTAAAAGATATTTTCTTAAAACTTAGATTTCTTAATCTTATCTTTTCATAAGGATATTTTTCTTAAAACCGATTTCTTAATTTAATCATTTCTTAAGGATGTTTTGCTTAAAATTAAATTTCTTAATCTAATCCTTTCTTAAGAATGCTTTTTCTTAAAACTTAGATTTCTTAATCTAATCCTTTCTTAAGGATGTTTTTTCTTAAAACTTAGATTTCTTAATCTAATCATTTCTTAAGGATGTTTTTTCTTAAAACTTAGATTACTTAGTCCGATCCTTTCATAATGATGTTTTTCTTAAAACTAAATTTCTCAATTTTATCATTTCATAATGATATTTTTTTCTTAAAATCAGTTTCTTAATTTAATCATTTCTTAAGGATGTTCCGGTTAAAATTAGATTTCTTAATTTGATCCTTTCATAATGATGTTTTTCTTAAAACTAAATTTCTCAATTTTATCCTTCCATAAGGATGATTTTCTTAAATCTCTAATTTTATCCTTTCATAAGGATATTTCTCTTAAAATTCAATTTTATTTTTATTTTTGTCCTTCCATAAAGATGATTTATTTTTAACAAATTTCTTAATATAATATTTTCATAAGAATGTCTTCTCAAGACTAATATCTAAGTGCATGCAGGTCAAACAGGTGGCCGAAGAAGAGCGGAGAGTTCAAGAAGAGCTCGTGATTCTGAGACCACAAATAGGAGACTCAAAGAATTCGGCCGAGGAAGAGCGGAAGATTCTAGAAGAACACGTGATTCTAAGGTACCGGATAAAGAAGCATTGAAATCATTGATACTTGCGTCACCCAAGAATGGAAAAACCCACCGCGCTGAAGGCGAGGAGTTCTATATAGGAAGGACTCCAAGCTTTACCGTCTCAAAGTGAAAAGTTCTATATAGGAGGGACTCGTAACTCAAGACATCAGAATGAAAGGTTCTATATAGGGAGAACCTATAGTTCCAAGATCAGAAGGTGAAGAAGTTCTATATAGGAAGAACTTACAAACCTGAAGATTCAGCTAAAGAAGAGCGGAGAGTTCCAGAAGAACATGTGATTCCGAAGCCAAAGACAATAAAGTAGGTCAAAAATGAGTGCTTTTGATATATGCTTTGTCCTCGTTTCACAAGAACAAGCAAAGAGGGGCAACTGTAATCACTCATTTTTTACCGGATTTTAGTGTTATTAGTATTATTTTAATAGTAATATTATTAATATAAATTAAATAAAAAATAAAAAATATATATATAAGTAATATATATTTATAAGAAAAGTAAAAAGTAAAAAGAAAAAAAGGGAAATTTGCGTGGAGCCTAGAGCTCTACGTCACCTAAACTATCCCCCACCCCTTGAAATTGCCTATAAATAGGCAGGGGATTCACGCACAAAGGGGGAGGAGCCGGCCAAGGCTTGCCAAATAAGAGAGCATAGCTCTCGGGTAGCCAAGGACCGGGGGCAGTCCCCTCGATCCTAACTGGTTCGATCGGGGTCCTATTTTAGGTCCGATCTAGTTAATATTTTTGGAGAGGTCGTGGTAGATCTCGGTGGGGTTCAGTCGGGGTTCGTTATTCGAGCTCCTAGTTAGGTATATTTTCTTCCCTTTTTATTTGTATTGTAAATTTTATGATTTAATAAAGTATTAGTTAATTTAAAATTGTGCTCTTTTTTAGTTTGTATGTTTAGGTTAGTATTTATTATGTTTTAAATTTATGTTTTATATTAATATTTTATTTATGTTAGATTTGTTTTTTATGTGTTAGATTAATATTTATGAATGTTAGTATTTTATTTATGTTAGATTTATTTTTATTTATAAGTTAGATTAATATTTATGTATGTATGTTTTAGATTAGTATTTGTTTATGTTTTAAATTCATGTTTTAGATTAATATTTTATTTATGTTAGATTTGTTTTTATTTATGAGTTAGATTAATATTTATGGATGTATGTTTTAAATTAGTATTTTATTTATGTTAGATTAGTATCTTATTATGTTAGTATTTATTTATATTTTATCGCATTGTATTTATATTCGCCATGTTTTAGGTTGCATAACAGATATATAAATTGTCAATGCGGTGGCCTTTTATCCGAGCGTAAACGGGGCCAGTATCAGGCGTAGTGATAGTGGTTGGACGTTTACTCTCGGATAATGGGGCCTTTAAAATTTACCCGCACTTATAACCAAATTTTAAATTAATCATCACTTTAATCCGGAAAATCTAATATTAATAAAGTGGTAATTATTAAAGTACCAATTTTGGGCGGTGTGGGGGTGCTAATCCTTCCCCATCCGTAACCGACTCCCGAACCCAACAGTTTTTGAATCTCTGGTTTTATGGTGTCTGACCTACCTAAGTGGCCGGTGGCGACTCCAATTTCTAAATAAAACGTGGTTTTTTAAAACCCCCACGGAATAAATATTTTAATACCCGAAAGACAACCAACACCTTAAAAACTCAGTTTTTTAACGAAAGGGACATCGCTACAATTTCCTCAATAGCTTGGTCAATGAAGAGGCAATCATCAAAAAAATTCTAAACCTCTAAAACATTCTTCAGAGGTTTCCATTCAACTATAGTTTGTGCTTTCTTAGGATATACTCTCATCCCCTTTGCCAAATCCACATAACTAATAAAACAGCTTTTGACAACCAAGTTCACACTTTAACAAATTAGCATATAGCTTCTTTTCTCGAAAGGTCTGAAGAACAATGCAAAATGAGCATCTTGTTCTTCCTTTTTCTTCGAATAGACCAAAATATCCTCAATGAACTCTACAAAAAATTGGTCCAAGAAAAAAATTATAATACTTGGTTAATTAGGCTTATAAATGTCGTAGGCATCATCACGAACTCATAGTATTCATACCGAGTCCGAAAAGCTGTCTTTAGAGTTTATTCTTCCTTGATCTTTAGCTGATAATATTTCGATCGAAGGTCTATTTTGGAAAACATAGCTGTGCTTTTTTTAACTGATCAAAAGATCACCAGTCTTCAGAAGAAGATATTTATTCTTTACCGTCACCTTATTTAGCTGACGAAAATCTATACTTAATCACATAGATCAATCTTTCTTTTTCACAAATACGCTAGTGCACCCCAAGGTGGCACATTAAGCTTTATAAAACCTCGACCTAACATTCCTTGTAATTGTACCTTTAAATCCTGAAGTTCGGTCAAAGCCATTTTATACGGGGCCATTAATTTAGGATCAATGCTTGGTATCATCTTTATTTTGAATTTCACCTCTCAATCTAGAGGTAATTCCGAGTAACCCATTTGGGAATACATTCATATATTTTTGGACAATCGGGTTATTTTCCAATTTAACTTCAATAGCCCGAGTATCCACTACATTTGCTAAGAAAACTTTACAACCTTATAACAACAATTTCTTTAATAAAACAACTGAAATTACATTGGAAAAGAGATTTACTCTTTTATCAACTACTACTATTTTTGTACCTTCCGTGTTTTTTTTAAAACTAATCGCTTTATGCGACAATTCATCATGACTTGATAGGAAGGTAACCAATTCATTCCCACCATCATCTTAAACTCCTCGAAGATAATACCATTAAATTTATCAGGAACTCTATTTCTTATATTTTTATCGAGCAATTCCAATGTTCAGCTCGCCCTTACATTACAACCCAACAAATTTATAACCGCTATATTACTTGAAATGGGTTCTAAAAGGATATCTCTTTCACTATTCAACTTCGTACTTATATATGAATGTGTAAAGCTAGGACACGTCAACATCAATACAGGTTTATCCAAAAAGATGAAATGTACATTCTATGATTTTCGAATCCTCCCAATCTTTATCAGTCCTGATGTTATAAACTCATACTGATATGTGCAATCCTACCTGCGTAGCAATTTCAAATGTTTCCCCAGATTTAACTTAACATCGGAGTAGCAATACAACTCCATCCAATTTCTCAATATCCAAACAGTGGAATCCGTCCAGTGCAATCCTTAGATTATTTAGTTATAAATCACCAATCATTGGACCTTAATCTGCTTTTCCTTTCAATTCAAATGTTCCTAAACTTTTTAATTCATTAATTTGGCACAGGCACTCTTTGTTGTACCAGTGCCCCTTTTTTGTTCCGATTTATCCGAAGGGTTATCATTAACCTTATTGTTACTACTCTTGATTTCTTCCAAAGCTTCCAATTTATCAGTTCATCATGCTTTCTTGACTCAAATATTTCTTATAATTCCTCTCAATTTACATTAGTAAGGAGCGACATCAATCAGATCATAAAAACATCATACCAGTAATATTAATATCTTAGAGGCATGTATACTCTTTTTAACATAAAACCACTTCCATTTAGGCCGAGAATCGGCTAAACATACAGCTCTGATACCAATCAATGTAATACCCATTTCCCGTATTCATAGCTGAATACGAGTCAGAGATATCACAAAATATTTGTAAAACCCTCTACATTTGTAACTCGGTAAAATTTTTGATTCTTCGAAAAATATTACAATATATTTAGTTTCTATTTACAAATGTAGTTAATCGCGTATAGTTTAAACATAATATTTTAATCTTCAAATCGAGTTTAATTTCAGGCAGCAACTTATTAATTTAATTTGACTTTATATAATTAATGAAACTGCCTAAAAACTGTCTGACTTAAAATTCATCCATATACCACATACAATACAAATTTTATCAGAGCAGGCATATCATTTTAATATACATGCCAACTAGTAAATATCAAACAGTGTCAATAAATATCTTACTGATATTGATGTACCTGTTATTGATTGATGATGTCTGTTTTTGCTTCTTTCCTACGTGTAAAACAGTTACACGCTAAGTATTTACTTAGTGAGGCAATAATTCAAATTTAAGTGCAATTGTCATAATATCAATATTAATGATTAACAATGCATATGATCACCTTACCATTATATGCTCGTTAACATAAATAAATATGTATATCAAAGTGATAAGATTAGATCTTACCAATACCGTTGTCACCCATCCGTAAGCTTTCAATGCTTACCAATACCTTTTTCCCATTTCTATCTGCAAGCTTATCTTCATGTTTCTTTTTTATTCTTTTTAATTTATTTAGCCCAAGGTATCGAATTAAGAGATTCTATGTACACGAGTCATCCACCCATACCCAACATTTCCTGAGTATGTATATTATTTGCACTCTACCGGGAGTACTTAGCACCGAAGTGCTTTTGTATACTTACCGGAGTATACAATATATCCCACATTGAGTTTTTATGAAATTACTCTGAAGTGCTTAGCACCCGTAGTAAGTTCGTATACTCAAACCATGCATGAGTATACTCCTCAATGAGTATTTATAATATTTGCACTTTACCTGAAGTGCTTAGAATATTTATACAGCTGTTTATGACCCTATGGATATCCAACTATACCATCGAACCTCTATATCATACATTGGGCTTTATTTCATCATTTAAGTCATCAATGGCAACATATATCAATATATATCAACATTTAGCAGTTCATATCCGAAATAACATTCATATTATACCATCATCAATAACTAGTGATCAATGCATTTATTTTCAACCTTTGACATATTTAAAATATATCAAATATATGATCAATGACATAAATATCATGACAATATATAAACCAGGTAGACTCATCGCAAGTCCTACCGGTGTTGTATGAAACATCCATGTATAATGTTATGTATGCATTGCACTCACCTGGGCCATTTATTAGTATGCCTCACTAAGTCCTCTTTGATCCTTTCCTTCATTGTACCTCGAACCTCCCTTGATTCGAACTTAACTTCATAATTCAAATAAGCAAAATATACGTTAGATCCCAATCTAACAATATCTTAGACATATTGTCCAAAATAATCATTCGAATACAAAATCTCCAAACATTTTCCTTTCTTCCTTGTATTGTTCAAAAATTCATTATGGTCCTTAGTGACCACTTTGAACTTCCATTAACCCCTTTCAAGCTTACTAATCAACCTTAGATACAAAGTGTATCAATTCTCATTTTCTGGCAGTTTGCAGTACCTTCGAAGAAATATTTCTATAAAATAATCTATAACTCGGAATTCAACTCCATTTGTTCTGAAAGAAACTGATTCGATAAGCTTTTCAATCATATAAATTAATAGCCCAAATTCAAATTGTACGATTTATGGCGAATTTTCAAAGTCAGTTACAGTGCTGAAATTCGGAATAGACTGATGTTCTGTTTTCTCACCTTTCGACACATAAAAATTCATATCTTTTGACTCGGAACTCGAAATCAGATTCCGTTTGTTGGACACAAAACTAGACGAACAAATCTTTACATCAGTATAAAAGTCACTATCTAACCATTTTTGTAGAATTTATGGTGAATTTTCAAAGTTACTGCCATAAACCAGTTTTTCTACACAGCTTCCATAAACAACTTCAACTTTTATACTAAATTCTCCTTACTTCTCTACTTTTCAATTTAGTCCAATTACTTTCTTTAACCCACCATCTTATGACCTTCTTCATCAAATAATTATTCACAATAATTCTCCTTAATTTTCCTTCTTTACTGAAATAGTCACTAAAATGCAAAGATAAGGATTCCAGCTTCTTAACTTTGCAAATTAGTCCTCAATTCAACATTACTACCTTAATTCCATCATTAAAACTAAAAATCAGATTTATCCCCCATACAAAACTTCAATTTTGATTTGGTCACTTAACTTTGACAAATTGTCAAAATGGTCACTAATTCAATTCAACATCAATTTAGCATTCTAACTTTATTTTCTTGTCTCTAACATCATTAATAACATCAATACACTACAAATTCTAAAAATTCAGATTTGGTCCTTCAACTTTTCAATTTTTTGAAATGGTCCCTACACAATTTAACTTAGGGTTTTGCTTCCAAACAACAATTTAAGCTTACTAGAACATTATTTCAACATCACAAACCCTAAATTAAACTTGAATCCATAAACCCTAATCATCTTCATGAAAATCAAAACATGTAAAACTTAAATCCCAACTCAATATCATGATTTTAACATCATACTAGCTTAATTCTAACTTGAATTCAATCATGGAATCATAAAATCTCAAAAGCCCCAATTTGGTCCATAACCCTAATTTCTTTCTCATGAAAATTCTCATCAACCAAGCATGTATTCCATGAATTATTGATATCAAAAGATAGAGCTTGAAGAGTAGAACAACTTTGTAGTTGAAGAGATTACCTGAAAACCGAGTTTCGGGGCTTAAATCGAGCTTGGAAAATTTTCTTCTTATTTCCCCTCTTTCTCCACGTTTCAAGGCTTCATCTTTTCACCATTTTTTTAAACATATATCTATTAAATGAATATTAAATTCATTTAATAGTGAAATTACAATTTTGCCTATTTTATCCAATGGTTAAGATTGATTTTATCATCAATCAAGGGCCAAGATTTAATCTTCAATTTCCTCTTTCCAAAATTGCCCTTATAACTTTTTAAATATTTCAAAATTGTCACTGGAGCCAAATGACCAATTTGCCCTCCAACTAGTCTTTATTTACTAGTTTGTTTCCAAATTGCCATTCCATTAAAATCTAACTAAATCTAGTTAGAATTCAACCAACCATAATAAAATATTCATAAAATAACATTTTATGACTTTTCCATAGATTTTGGATCAGTCTCCAAAATTTCTATTCGATCCAATATACCGATAAATAATTCTTTACTCAGAAATAAACTGTAGGATTCATCTTGAATCAAACTAAAAATATTTCCAACACTAGTAAATGACTTTTATAACCTTTCTCTATCATATGGCAAAACTTCAAAATTTTCCAATTTGATTCGGGTATCCGAATTCCACTTAAACTTTAACTGCGATTTTCCCAATAATCGAAATATCATATCAAACCAAAATCTTCACATTCGGTCCACATCCTTAGGTGATCTATTATTTATGAAATAAAAACCCTTAACTTTTAGGAAATTACAACTGTAGTCCCAAACTTTTCCAAAGTTTATACTTTAGCCATAAAATTTTTAGAATTTACATTTTGGTCACTAACATTTTAAACTTCAATTCCCATTCCAATTTTCCTTGAAATTCAACCAAACTTTAAGAATACCTTATTCAATTCACTATCTATCACATGATACCTTTAAACCTTAGAAATTTCTTTCCCAAAACTCATAATTAAAGAAATCCTAACTTTTGCATTTTTGTCATTTTAGTCACTAAGTTAGCTTTTAAGATATTATCTTAGTACTAAATAACCCTTAATCAAATTATTAAATTTTAGGGTATTACACTCTTTCTCTCATTGGGTATCCGGATCCCATCAATCAAATAGACTCAACCAAATCAAATGCCTACTCAACATGCAAGCAACGTGATCCCAAGGATCCCCATATTGTTGCTAATCATCATCACATTATTTATTTCACATTAGCAAGTTGTTAGTACATTATGGAGAAGTATATGATTAATCTCATTCATTGGCTCCATTAATCCATGTTATCACATTTAATCAAGGCGTAATTCAATTATTAATATTCACATCGATTTCTATCCTTAAGTTGTACTTATAGATTATTTTTCGTACTGGTACTCGTATTCGAGTATCGATACGGTACCCTCTGGTATCGGCACTCACACGCGTACCGATACTGAAACTACTCACTGGAAATCTTTTAATTTCCACAAGTACCAGTACGGGTTGACCCATACCAATACGACCCTTAATCGCGTACCAGTACGACCAAAGCTCGTATTGTTATCCTATTCACGGGTTCGTACAATTTCCTTAATTTATGATATTACCAAGCTTATTCGATCCCTAAAGCTTATGAAAGTTATTAGAGTTGGTTTACTAACGCATTCATCCTATTAATATTTATTTCATGCTTCATAATCATTTATTCGAATATTACCATTATACATCATTTACACAAATTCCATCGAAAACAATAATCTATTTAAACAAGTATACAAGGCATCATAATCATCTTAATCAATCAAATAATAATCGAATAATCATACGAGCATCACAAACGACCCTACACGGTCTCTAAAGCCTCCATAAAACTCATCATATTCGCCATAACATTGTCATGCATTTCATAATTATCGAACCTCATAATACCGGTCTCTACTCATGCTTATTCATCATCTACCTATTTTGCAGATACTAACACGCAAAGCAATCACATTTATGATGCTCATGAAGCGATAGGAGTTCAAGGTGTACTAACCTTAAGCTAATATCAGTAAAATTCTCATCCGAGCTTCTCGAATATTTCAATTGATTTGATGTTCGATCCCGAATAATCCTCATATATCAATTAATACCATAAGCATCTCTTAAACACATACTTTAATGAATTTGAAGAGTCAAATGCGTAACATCAGCTTACCAGGTTCGAATTTGTGAAAACGTACTACTCCAACGGACTCAGAATATCGAGAAACCCCCAGGTAAGGTCCCTCAAAAAAAGCCAACTCTTGGTCAACGATCTACGACTTGCGACTCGGCTTGGCTCAACTTAGCTCAGTTCGGCCCAGTTTGACTCGGTTTAGCTGGTTCTCCATCGCAGAACCACACCCACATGTGATAGGTAATGCGTGCAGCGCAGGCAGCATCCTCTGACGGTGAACGACGGCCAAACTTTCCAGTTCGACAGATCTTGAGCTGGGGATGCTAGTGGTGACAATAGCTTTTGACGATGCTCGGCGTAGGGTGTCGATCTAGCTTCGTCGTTTCTTCTACAATTCTACTCTGACGAACGACGTCTTTGACGATGACGGGAAGACTACCAGTTGATGCGGGACGACGAGATGAGTCGAATGGCGGTGACACCTACGGCGGTCCGGACGATGTTGAAACGAAACTTGAATGCTTCCCCTCTCTAAAAACTCTCCACCATTTTTTTTTACTTTTCCCCCTTCTCTCTCTCTTCCATAATATCTTATCCCCACTTCTTTACCAACCAACCACCCACCTTTATTTTAAATTTCAAACACCACCAAAATAAAATCCCCCCCCCAAAGGCCCAATTACCTGGGCCTGAGACCCGATTTGCTAACCCGACGTTCGGGTCGTTACATGAACTCTCAACAGAAACTTCTTAATGTTTACACTGAGTTATAACAACTATAAGAACAAACGGCCGGTGATGCGAGTTAGGATTGACGATGGCTCAAAGAGAAAAAGATAGGCTAGGATTTTCAGGGAAGAAGAAAGAAAAATGGTAAATTTACAGTTTTAATCCAAATATTTAAGATGGTGATTAATTGTTAGAGATTGGAGCAAATTGATAGAAATGTATATATTTTGGGGACTAAAACTGTTATTATCCCAATTAAAAATCGGACCAAGTTGAGCCCGAGGGAAAAAGCAGCGTAACGGAGTAGTTCCGCCCATCTAAAGATTGAACCGAGCCGGCTAGGTAGCCTTGGGCTCGACAGCCGACACCCATCATTGTTCCCTTCACCAAGAAACATGCTCTAATTAATTACAAAATTCGAATCAGAATTCTCATATCCCCAAACTTATAAAAGAAGAAACGAATTCAGCAATCTCTGAAAATCGAAAGCTCTCTTTTTAACAATTAATTACAAAGCTGAAACAATGGAGTCTTCTTCAGATGAAAGCTTGAAGCAACAATTAGAGGAATTACAGAAACAGCTTGGAAAGAAACAGAGATTCGAGGCAGCAGTTTCCTCCATCACTTCCCTTCTCAAGCTCCATTACCCTTCTGCTTCTCCCCCACTTCGCAAATCGGTGAGATCTCTTTTTTCTTCATTCATCTTTCATTTTCCGTTTCAATTTCAAGCTGAAATTGATTTTTTTTTACGTGTTATCGTTATTTGTCGTCAGTTTTATTCTGCTGTTTGCCGCGTTGCGACCGTTTTGAAGACCCGATACACCGCCCCCGGCTTCTGGCTTGCCGGTTTACGCCTTTTTGAACTCTTAGAACCCCTTGTTTCTGATCCTTCTGAAAAGGGTCATTTAAGGAATTGCATTTCTCTGGCTAAGGAACACTTGAATGAAATTGAAAACCCCGTCCAGTCATCCGAATCTTCAGCAAACAGAGGTTTGATTCAGAAAGAACCCTTTGTTTTTTTCTAGTTTCTTAAGCATGTTAAAGAATTGAAATGTAGGGATTGTTCGGAATCGGATTAAGATATTTGTATATATTCTACTTGCTTTGATTTGGATATTCTAATTACTATTTGTAACGAATTTGGAGTGGATGCGGATATTAACCTTCGGAGTTCGGACATACGTTATTCGAATTTGCTTTACCTTTATAGATTATCCGAATTGGATTCGGATTTGGGTATACATTATCTAAATCCACTTTACTTTTGATGATAACAAATTTGGATTTTGATGTTTGGAGGATAATTTAATTAATTTAGATTCGGATTTGGATAGTAATACTCGGATTTAGTGAGAATAATTGGATTTTAAGTAGATTTGCAGAATAGATTTTACAGAAATTGCAAATATTCAACTTGCATAATGTTTAAAAGGTTTCTGTTTTGCTTTGTTTTGTTTTCCCAAAAAGGTTATCTTTTCGAAGGACATCTTACGGTGGATCCTGAACCACCACAACCTCAATGGTTGGTCCAGTCGAATCTCATGAATGCTTTTGCATCTGCTGCAAATGCCGAATCTTCTCAGGGTTTGGCCACGAATGTTAACACAGTAGAAAATGCTGCCAATGTGCTTGAGCAATTCATTAATCACCTTGATACTGTTATACCAGAGGTATTTGTTGTTATCTGCTAGATGAATTTATATTAACTCATAGAAGTTGTTTAGCTTTTGCAAATGTAAATGTATTAATCTTTGTTTTTCAAGATATTGGAGAATGAGGGTGGTGTTCGAAGAGTCCCACCGGCTAGTAAAGAAGTCGTTGCTAAGCTTCCAGTAATTACTCTCACAGAAGAAATCCTGGCTAAGCTCGGATCTGATGCAGAATGTGCAATATGCAAGGAGACCCTTGCTGTCGGTGATAACATGCAAGAACTGCCATGCAAGCATACATTTCATCCTCCTTGTTTAAAGCCATGGCTGGTAATTAATAGTGCTCGATTTTATTTGATTAGTGGTATACTGCACTCCTGATTTTAAAGAATGGAGGATTAAAAGAGGTTGTGGGGTAGATGAATCTTATATTAAATGGTTTTTGTAGCAGGATGAGCACAATTCTTGCCCAATTTGTAGGCATGAGTTGCAAACTGATGACCATGATTACGAGAGCTGGAAGGAGCGGGAAAAGGAGGCTGAAGAAGAGAGAAAAGGTGCTGCAAATGCTGTTCGCGGTGGTGAATACATGTATGTGTAATTGTGTAGATGACTGGTCTTACTGGATTTATACTCGATGTCAATGATATTTCGTTATTGTATTTATACACATGAGTAAGTGGTATAATAAAAATTCTGATAATTTTTTTGCACATTACATGATTACCTTTAAGCTCTCTTCTACCACAGATTGCAAGTTGCTCTTTTTTGTTTGGTTTCAGTATTAAGATTGCTTGCTAAGGACATATATGTATGATGGGTTTGACATGGTACGGACTCGATATGTGGTGACATTGTTGCTATGATGTACTATAAGTAGTTATACATTGTTTTTAGCTCTTCGATGCACCTATGAATTCGCAAACTAGTAGTTTATACACGGTTGCATTTCTAGCCGGTAGTTTGGATGGACTCGAACCTTTTTAATCCGATACATAAGCTCTGCTTGTTGCTTTCTGAAGCAAATAGAACTGTTGTAGATAATAATTTGATAGATTTGGATAATCTTATATATGTAAGAGGAATAACAGTTTTGATAACAGCTTGGATGGACTCGAACCTTTTTAATCCGATACATAAGCTTTGCTAAATTAAGAATCTATATATAGGAATAACAGGCAGACAACTAAACTTGCTTTGTCCGAAGAATCTAACACCCTCACTCCCCACTCTTACAAGTATCCTAAAAGAACCAATTTTCCGAATGTTCACTCTGGTTCACCGTCCGTTTTCCAATGGCTTTATTCGCCAAGGAAGCAGCTTTGAGTTCATTAACAATGCTCTCCCGTGTCACATTACAATAATAACAGCCCTAATAGGTTACACAAGATGTTGAATTCTTGCTTGATCGTACCCCAATCCGGAAACCTCGTGCAATCATCAAGTTCTTAGGTGGTGCTTTCCTTGGAGCTGTCCCTGAAGTTACTTACAGGTACCCATTTTTGTCTGTCATTGTGGAATAAAAGAAAATAAGGTCTCTTCGCTGATTTCGGGTTTGGGTTTTGTTTTTTCAGTTACTTGATTGAGCATTTGGCCAAGGAAGTTTTTTTTATAATTATATCAGTGTTGTACAGTGTTACATTTGCTCATGATCAAGCTGCTAATCAAGTGTATGAGAGTTTCAATGCTTGCTCGGACAATATTCTTGTTTTTGTATTTCCAGATGCTAATCTGCACATTTACTACACCTTGCTGGGTTGCAAAACCTGCCGAATGGGATGAACTTGGTGAACAAAGTCTTATCTTTGTTGGTTAGATGCTGATCTGTTTATATTCGTCGGAAGTTCTGATTTTCTGCCGGATTTGAACTGGATTCCCGTGGGAAGAAAGCTGTAAGTTGCCTATCTAGAATCAAATTGATTCATTCATATTTATTCACTGGCTTTATTATTTTTGTTCTTGCTTGCATGAAACAGATAAGAACAAAGAGACAAGTGACAGGCTACAATTTAACATCACCCTGTAACAAAAATTGCCCTCTTGGTCAGTAAATGAAAATTTATCGCTGCTATTTATGATTTTATATTTGGCGGCATTTCAGATATTCCTGCAAGTGGCCTATTATGCAGCCTTCACTTTCTCGATCAAGTCCGCCGCGTCTTGGACGGTTGCAATGTTCTCAGCTCCGCCTTCTCCGACCGAAACTCCGAATTGTTCCTCCAATGCCATCATTATCTCCACCTGATATGAATTTGATGTTAGAAACTGATTAAAAAAGGGTTGTAATGAAAAAGAAATGTGGGATTTGTCTCGAAGAGATGGAAATACCGTGTCAAGGGAATCAGCACCCAGATCGGCGAACTTGGTTTCAGGAGTCACCGTGCTCACATCGATCGACAATTGCTTAGCAATGGTGTTTTGAACAGTTTTCAATGTCTCAGGATCAGCCTAGTTCGAAAAACCCACCATGTATCACAGATGATGAGCTTAAAAAAAGAGTACAACAATGGAGTTATGTAAGTTTCTTACAAGAGTGCATGAAACTGGTGTCTTAAAGCAGCTAGATCGAGTAGAAAGCTTGTTTGTCTGCTTCGAGAACCGAATCTTCGGAATAAGCTTCAATCCATTACATAAAACCGGACCTCCCTGCAATAAAAACTCGGTTCGGTTTAATTCAATCATCTCGATTCACATTGTACTAATTCAGAAAGGGGAAATGGCTTACAATTGAGGTGAAGCTTTTGTGCTGAGAAAAAGATCCCTTGGCTAATGGAATTGTAGCAGGGCTGGCCAATGAATATGCTGGGATTGAAGCAAAAGCAGCCATTTGAAGCCTGATTGAGTAATTAGGATAGAAAATGCAGGCTCAATTTGCCAGTATTGAATTGATGAAGGAACACTCAAAGTTTGTAGATATAAATAGAGAAATTGTTGGGGGAGGTGCGTGAGATTTGATGATGATTACAATGTTTTTGTGTTGGTGTTTTAGTAAGTTTCAGAATAGGACGGTGACTTTCATGGATGTTGAATGTCTGCTTATGGTTTGCTAGTAGCCAATGAATTGTATCGAAAAGCATCCTAAAACATATTTCCCTCGAGCTACACTTTGCTTTACAAGATCTCAACTTGACAATTCCAGCCCACCCAAAGCACGCCGTTGGCGCCCACCACCTCACGACATGTTTAGCAGCAGGTGTACCGTTTATTAATTGTTCTTTGGCATTATCTTCACTTAATTTTGTCGTTAGTCATCCGCTCTCATAATGGGCCGTAAATCATTTTTAAAAATATATATATAATAAAACGTGTAGTCTTATTACATTTATAAACGAAATTTTCTTTTCGATGTAAGATTAATATTTTTATGTTTCTTTAGTACGTGACCCGCGCTGCCGCGCATGCATGTCAAACAACAGATTTGTAAGTTCCTATCATGTGCTTGCCATTGCAATCAAGTGGAAAAAAGAAAATGATCTGTTAGAGAGTCATATCAATTTATTAGAAATTATTATTTTTTATTTAAAAAAATATTTATTAATTTGTTGTCTACGTACTAAATGATTGCAAACAATACCGAGTTTTGAACTTACAAGAACTTTTGATGCTGTTTTCACTTTTTATCCAAAATCAATTTCACCGGAACGGAACCGTGAAGAGGGTATCCATAGGTGTAGGCTTTTCTGGGCGGTGGCCACTTGTCATTGTGCATTCCCACGTGGCAGCCTTCCTCTACTTGGAGGCTGAAAATGTGCCACGTTGCATCCATTTGTCAGCATATGGTTCCCCTCCCACCAACCTCCATTGAGTGGGGAAAAATACAGCCGTGTGATTATAGGCGTCACATCATGCCCGTCTGTCTTTGCAGGCGGTCCCTCCCTCCCCATTCATAGGCATTAGATATATAGGCATAAGGGCATAATTAAGATATTAGGATCAATGTATCACCCGAAATCTTCAATTTTTAAAAGTAAGTTACTTACCGTAAACGCGTCGTACTACCGCAACGGCGATTTTTAAAATTATATTTTTTATTTAAATTCATCTTGAATTATGGTAAGTTTTATTTTTTCAATTTTAGGTTAAACATTAATCACAAAATTAATTTAATCTTAAATGGAATTCGTCGTAAGAATACGACGAATTTTCCATAGCTTAACGGCAATTACAGATATTACAGGGAAAAAATACAAAATTTTTAGGGTTTTTGCATATTAGGGTTTTTATCTTATAAATAGGTAGTTTTGGTTATGGTTTAGAACACACACAAAAAATTCTACCTTTTGTTCGAGTAAAACAAAATAGTTTGTCAAGCCATGAGATTTTCTCAGACGACATTGAAAGAAGCAAGCTCACACATAATTTGAACAAGTTTAAGGTAATGTATGTTTATATTTTTAGAGTACGTTTATTTTTTTTAATATGATTTATTTTATTCAATCGAATTCTTTTTTATATATGCATACTTTTTATTTTGAATAGTAAATTGTGTTGTTAATATTTTAATTAAAATTATTTTAAAATTTGATTGATTTGTGATATTTTAGGCATTTAATTGAGCCACAATTGTTGAGGAAAAACATGACGTTAAAACTTCAAGATTCTCACATCACGAAAAATATGAGAATGTTGGTAAGAATTTTTTGCTTTTTGCAACTTTTACTTTATTTTTTAAAATGATAAAGTATTATTTTAATTTAAATATTGTGTTTGTAGAAAAATGATTCAAAATTTCGGTCTCGCTTAATTTGGGGCTATCCGCCAAGCCAATACATAATGAGATTTTTGGAGAATTTTAGTTTTATGTGTGCGTCAAAGATTCGCGAGTTTGAAATTGTGACATAGTTGATTGATGGGTTGTGTAGCAACCTTTTTCCCTCTCCTTTTTTGAGAAAAAGAAATTTTGACGTGTTAAGGGCGTTTGTTTAGAAAATAAGTCGACTACTAATTATCCCCTGAATCGTTAATGAAAATCTTTTGAAAAATGGGAGACTTCTTTTGAAAACTTTAAATTTTCCAAAACGATGAAAATTTGGAGTCGCCACCGGCCACTTGGGTAAGGTGGGCCAGACACCATAAAACCAGAGATTCGTTACGAAAGGGTCCGGGAGTTGGTTACGTGTGGGGAAAGATTAGCACCCAATCACGCTCGGAAATCGGTACCAGAAAATTTGTTGCTCCAAAAAGAATGAAAGTATTGAAATTTAGATTGAGTTTAATTCGAAGTTTCTAGATGAAAATTAACCTTGACTACATGAACCTTATCGAATTGGTGGATTCAAATTAATTAAACATTTAATTAGTAAAGTTGACGATACGTCGGACCATAGATTAAATTGACATCGAATAAGCCCGACTGTCGAGTTAATTTATGATTCGACCCACATACGTCACCTTTATGCATGATGCAAACATTTAATTATGATGTGATTATTTTATTAATTTTTAATCCATTTACCTCGGGACGGTAATAATTAATCCGAATATTTGGTCAACATCCTTTAAGCTCGGACTGTTACGACACAAATATTTGAATTAATAAACACCTCCCTTTTATGACTTAGATTGATTAAATGTGCAATTAAGATTAAAGATTATATGGGTGTCAATTAAAGTATAACAATTAAGGGCATAAAAGTAAACATTTTAAAAAGGAAGGCCCAATTTGACATGTATATAGGTCAATTATGTATTTAACCCCTAAAAGGATTAAGAAGCTCAATTTATGGAGGCTAAATTGCAATTTAGTGCTAAGTTAGGCTTAAAATTGATTTTTTCCTTGAGGTGATTAAGAAAAGTTAAATTAATTTAATGAATTTTACATTTACTCCAATAAGCCAAGAATAAACTTAAATTTACTAAATTAATTCAAACTCTTATTTAACTAAGGCTTAAAAAAATCTAAGGGTAATTTTAATTCTAGAATTGTGCCTCTATAAGTCGGGCACACGATTTGTTCAAATTAATTTAACTATTCCTAATCTAAACCTAAGAAGAACTAACTAAGTTCTACAATCTAAGCTCAAACTATTGAAACTAAAACAACAAGGCCCAAATTGTTATATAGTGATGGAAGCCCAAAAGATTTAAGATACATTATTAAAATAATATAGCATAAAAATGTTTATAAAATGTATTAAAATAAATTATGAATTAAAGTTATGACACACATATATAAAAAAACCTATTATTCAAAAGTATATATTAAAGTAAATTGTGTGTTAAAGTTACATAAGAAAAGAACTACTATTATACATTATTCATTTTTGCTAAAATCTTTTATTTATTTTAAAGCCATATCATAAACCATATGTATATATATATATATATTATTTTCACATTATTATATGATGTAATATATTTTTATGTACCAAAAAGTTAATATGCTCTTTAAAATTACGTTTCCTACATTCAAAATTATGGGTACTATATATATACCATATTTTACAAAATTCCATCTTATTCTTTAAAATTGTTATACATTAAAAGTATTTATTATATGTACATATATACATTTATATTTATATGTATACATATCTAAAAGTTTACCATATATAAAAATATATTGTACATTAAAACATTTATATTTATTTATTTATTTGTGCTTTATTTATTTATTATTTATTTATTTATTTTGTTTATTTTCCTATGAATTCCGATTTTATTCTAAAACGTATTAAGTTAAGAGCTATTCATGACATTCTACCAATTTTTAATTTACCAACAAGTGTATGTTAAACATAAAATTATACGTGATACTTTCAATTTATGCTAAATCTACGTACATATTAAACATGCATTCCGTTCAAACTAATTTTATACCTAAAATTGTCATCAAAATTTAGCAAAATAACGTAAAAAATAAATTGCGAATATTAAACACAAATATACAGAAATTAAATAAATAAAACAATAAAAATAAAAACTAAAAAAATATATAAAAATACTTGATTTAAAAACTGGAAAAAGGATCAGATTATAAAGAAAATAAAATATCAAGACAAAATTAAAAGGAATGACAGGGACGTAATTGAAATTTTTGAGAAAATACGAAGGACCCCGGGGTAGTTTAAAAAGACAGAATTGCTCCCTAAGGTAATTATCCCACGCGGAGGGATCAATCGTGTAATTGGACCATGCGGAAGCCCTTCCGGCATAAATATTTTAGGGCGGAATGACTAAAAGTGGTATTATGCCATTTAAAATTTCATAACATTATAAATACCCATTTTGTCTGATTATTTGATTTTTTTCGGCCATTTTTTTGTTATAACAAAAAACCCTCCCCAGAAATGCTCTGAACTCGTTCATCGAGTTCATCTGGGTTCAACATGAACCCAGATTTCGGCGACCAACTCCGCCGTATTTTCCAGAAACAGGCCAGTCCATGGCCGTGTTGGCCGCCGGCGAACCTAAACCAGCCAAAAAAAACTCCGCTTTCAACCCTATCCTAACAAAATCAACCCCTTCCAGTTAAGAAATCCGAAAGCCGAATTAAAGGAAGGGCTTTCGACGCCGCGTGCTTCCACCGTTTCACCACCCAGACTTGGAGAGGCTCCAGCTTATCAACGGATGAGCGTCGGCCAAAGGAAACCGAAACGACACGAATGAGATTTTCCTGGGTAAAACTCTAAACCCATTTTTTATCATCATTTTTTATATACATACACATACATAAACTGAGAAAAAGGAAGAAGATATACCTTGAAAGGCCATTTTTTGTGTTTATTGCTTCTTTTTTTTGTTCGAATTGTTGTTGTTGTGTTACAAAAGATGTATTACATGCTTATATTAATCTCAGACACTCATTGCCTTAATCTATGCTATTGCCTATTGTTTCAAATCCGAAGAAATCTTTAATTGTTATCACTGTTGATGATATATCTCTGATTTTCCCTTCTTTTTTATGCTTTCTTGTTTGCTCGGTGGTTGAGAGCCAGTAGCCGTACGTTAGCAGCGCCGCGTGGATTGGGAGACTAAACGGCATCTGCGCGTGGGCACGTGAAGAAGATGAACGGCCAGAGTGTGGATTACACGTGCCATCATCGAACGACAAAAGCGATCTGGGCCGTTGGATCAGATCAGATCTGATCCAACGGCTGAGATGCTTCTTGAGATGGACGGTCCAGATGGCTTCATCAAGGTTGACGTGGCAACGTTGGATGGGCGACACTTGGTAGATGGGAGAGCTGAAGAGTCTTCAATCAATCTGGGTCGTTGATCTTCATTTGATCTGAGCCATTGGATCAAAATTTAATCTAACGTTTCAGATGGGGCGGCTGCAAAGCAAAGCACGAGAGATTAGATTGTTATTAGGGTTTTTAGAACTGGGTTTGGACCGAATAGGCCTGCGTTATATTATTATATTCTTTTGGGGTTTTAATATGTAATGGATCTGGACTCTTATAAACATTTGGGCTTAATTTTTTTTATTTAGTCTGTTTATGCATATATAGTTTTATACTTATATACTTTATTATATTTTAATTAATAGCCCACATTATAATAAACCTAGTAATAACCATATATACATTTAAACGTTAATACACATGTACGTACATACAATTATACGTTCATAGTTAATTATCAACAACATTGGAATAACAAATACATACATATGCACATTCACATTGAAACAATTATAAACACACATAATATACTAATAACATATATTACATGCAATTTGGACAAACAACACATATATAACCATGTTCTTAAATAGGTATTTGTAATGAACACACACTTATGATATACACTTTATGTATACTAACACACATGAGCCCATTTTATAATTACCTAATAATAAGATAAATATAAAACCCGTTATTGAAAAATAAAAATAAAAATAAAGAAGTTAACCCCGGACAAAATTAGTGATTACAGGTTGGTAGAGCATTGGAGACCGGAGACGCATACCTTCCACATGTCGTGCGAGAAGTTCACAATCACCCTCGAAGATGTTGTTATGCATCTCGGTATCTCAATTTCAGACAGTCCAATCGTTGGTCAGAATAATTATTTTGTTTATGAATACTGCTACAAGTATTTGGAAAAGAGACCACTGACGAATGTTGTTGATGGTAAACGTGTGAAGCTGACATGGCTGAAGAGTAATTTTCAAGTGGATGAAAATTTCACAGCGTCGGAAATTGAGTTTGTTGCTCGAGCCTATATATTGCTCATTATTGGTGGTATGCTAATGCCGGATAAATCGAGTTCTCACGTGCACATACAGTACCTTCCATTCTTAGAGACGTCGTGGGTAGCAAAAAATTTAATCGGGGATCTGCAATATTAGGTTTTCTAAACAACGAATTGTGCAAAGTAGCGACACTGACAAATGTCAACAATAGATTCGTGCACGCCGATATAGGTGGGTGTGTGGTGCTGATACAATCATGGGCTTGGTATAAGCTTCCGTTCCTGGCTCCTATTTGGGATCATCAGTTTGAATTCTCACTCGCTTTAAGGTAATAATATTAATTCCCATAAATATTTTAAATATTATTTATGGAAACCTGATCCATCTATGTATTTGTATTATGTAGATGTTCCAAAAAATTCAAAAAGAAAGCATTGAAGGTAAAATTAATTCTCGTTGTGAGAACAAAAATTGACATGCATTGCGAAGATCTGGTAATGCAAAATTATTTTTAGGTCGAAGTTTTAAAATTTGAATTTATTTTAATCTAATTTTATGTATTATTGTAGTTTCGATGGGTGTCATATGATGAGGATGATGATATTTGTTATGAGATTCTGAACGATGCCTACGAAGATGCCAAAAATTGGTGTTCGGTAATGTTGTTGCTAAACTTTACGACTGTCGAGATATTTTACAGCAATCGGGTTCTTAGGCAATTCAGATACCACCAGCCTGTGCCGAAAGATCCGATCAATATGGATGAGTTTGAAAAGGTGAGCTTACGGGGTAAGAGCGAAGAGAATTGGCTAAAGAGATATTCGTTATACATAGCATGGTGGCTTGACAGGTTAAGCAGGTTGCCGACACGTGATCTCAGTCTCTATGATTTTGATTTCTTGAATTTTGAATACCGCCAGTGGTTTGTGGCAAACGAAAAATCGAAATTGACGATTGAAGCCCAATGACAAGCTTATGTTACTTTGTTTGAAATCCCAGAAGATCAGGACCAGGAATATGATTCGGAACCCGAAGCCTAACCTGACATGGGAGCTAGGTCGAAAGAGTCCAGTGAGGTTTAATTATTTATTTGAGTTAAGTTCACAAAATTTGTTATGTTTATTAATTTTAAATATTTGTCTTTTAATAAATTTCGAGCCCGATGTATGTTTTCTCTAATTAATAAAATTCTGAATTTAGTTTACAAATAATTGTTATGCTTGTTTATTTTTTCACATAACGAAGTATGTAGAGTGTTGCCATCGATCGAAAAAACGAATTACTACGTTTACAATAGTAAGAAATATTTAGAATACAAAAAAGAAATTGACAACTCTTTGATGCATTACTCCTCGAAATTTAATACATATGCTTGAGTACATGGAATTTTTTTATAGTATACAACAAATTCACTCACTACCACAACTCATTGATATGACTGACTGACCAATTATTTTTTGCTGCTACAAGGTTTTTCGAGCAAAAAACGGGGTCAGTCAACATGAAATATGGCATGCAATACCCCTATATGTCATTATGGACGCATATGAGTCCTACATAAAATAAAAATAGGTGCAACATTATGCCCCACGGGCCCGACGACGACATTTGAGTTGTATCCCAAATAATGTAGGACCATGCAATTTCTCGAAAAAGTAATATCGTAAGAAGAACTTCGTAATATGAGACAATACGACAGCAATTAGAGTTTTCGTTATAATTTCTGGTAGTCTCATTCCGAACAATGTACAACGTAATTGATGGAGTGGTGTGAACTTTGTAAATTTGGTTCGTATAAAAAATAAAAGAAAGTTTTGGTATGGAAACGAATGCGTTGATTCGGGAGTGCTATATTTATGCTAGAAATGGAAATGACGGGCAAAACTCGCTAGACTTGCACTGCAAGTTTCCATTTCCAGCATCTTAGCAGCATTTTTTCAGAGATCTCTTGGTAAAGTTTTTAACGCATGTTTTGGAGCATTTTTTAATGTTGGACCGAAAAGCGGACGCGTAATCATATAAATAAACACTTGTAGTTGATGTAAACGTAAAAAATTCGTCTGAAAAAACATCCGGAGGTGGCGTAAAATGAGACTAAACACCCCTATGAGAGGTCTCTTGGTAGGGTTTTTAATGTATGTTTCGAATCGGTTTTGAATGTTGGATCGAAAGGCGAACGTGTAATTGTATAGATAAACACTTGTAGTTATGTTAACATAAAAAATTCGTCCGAAAAAACATCCAGAGAAATACAATGATCATAGAAATGACCTTAAGTCATTTACGAAGAGGTATGCGTTTTACGAAGTATTTGTTAACATACCCCCGCCTAAACACAGAATATGGAGAGATACAATAGATGCTACATAGAGTTAGCTGCCACAGATTCTACACAATGGGTGGTTTGGATTGCTCCATGTAAGAAACTAGGTGGTCGTTTACACCATGATCTCCTTTGCTTGGTTAATGTTGTAAGGAAAACTTTCCTTGGACATGACAAAGACCCCGATTTTGAACTCGTCGTATTCCTACGGAGAGTTTCATTTAGGATTAGATTAATCTCGTGATTAATGTTTAAACGGGAATTAAAAAAATGAAACTCGCCATATGTTCAAGACAAGTTTGAATAAAAAAGAATATAATTTTGGAACTCGTCGTGGTGGTACAATGAGTTTACTGTAAGGGTCATACTTTTAGGAATTTAGGATTCCGGGTAGTGCGTTGGACGTATTAGGATCCTAAGATCTTGATTATGCCCTTATGCCAGATATATAATCGATTCTACCACCTCCACTTTCATAATACATACGAATTATTATGAGCTCTCTTGTAATTATGGTTTAATTGTTTAGATATTGTTGTTGAGTTTTTTTATGTTCAAATTTAGTGTGATTTTATTTCTAGTAATGATAAATGTCGATTTTCATTACAGCAATAAAATAATTAATGATTTTTGTTGAAGTAACAGTCGACATGTAGTCTGACCAGCTTTCCCTTTATTTGTCTCAAGTCGACATATAATTTAATTGGTTTATATTTTTACTGTAACAAATATAATAGATATGCCTGTAAACAAACTGAATGAACACGAACGAGGGTATGTCCGTGTTCGTTTAATTTTTAACCGAACAAATAAACAAACAAAAACAACTAAACGAACATAATTTATTGTTCATGTTCGTTCGTTAAGGAATGTAGCTTATTCGTGTTCGTTCATGTCCATTCATTAAAATGATAAACGAGTGCAAACAAAAAATGAGTATTATTTAATTTTTTCTTAAGACGTCTGAAGTTTCGTACATTGAGTATTGTTTAATTTTTTTCTTTAATATTTTTAATATATGTTTTTCAATGTAATACTTCTGTTATAAACAATAATAAATATAAATGAAAATATGTGAATAAATTTAAACAAACGATTTACCGAATGTTCACGAACGTAAATGAACGATCGAGTCATTTGTTAGTGTTCGTTCATTTAATTAAACGAGTAGAAAATATTGTTCATGTTTGTTCATTTAGTAAATAAACGAACTTCCCACCGAACGGTTCATTTATTTAATTAAACAGACAAAAAATCTTGTTCATTTTCGTTCGTTTAATAAATAAACGAATATAAACAAACGGTTCACAAATAATTTATTAAATGTTTAGTTCGTTTATAGCCATAATAATAGATCGTAAAATAAAATCGAAAGTATAATAAATCATGAAATATTTTTCAACAATCATATCCAAAAAGTTTAGGCCCGTAATTACCGTTGGTTCGAGCGCACAACTTTCCATGCATAGGGATTTCCCGTTTACGAAGAGAAACCTAGAGAAATAACTGACGGGTGGCAACTGGCAATGCATGAGAAACAGTAAAGAAGGCAGAATTATTGTCTATTTGACTTGGCATACATTTATTAAGGAAGTTGGGCCTAAATAATTAAATGCATTCGTTCCAATAAGATTAATTTCTGTTTAGATCGTTAAATCGTTAGATGAAAAAAAAAAGTGCTTAAAGAGTTGCAGACCTGGTTGGTGGGTGAATATAACTCAATGTTGTTGCACTTCTTCATTTTTCTCCCTAACCAGATAAAAGATTGATGATGGAGACGATGGTATGGAGCATTCCTGTCTCCTTCTCTAGGTCTAAAAATCTTGTCCGGCTATTTGTTTTTTTGTTGCTCTACTGGCTTCTCAAAATTTTGTTATGATTAATCATAATCGACATACGTCGTACATTTAAAAATAAAATATTAGAAAATTTTGGTCCCATTATACTTTCAGACAAGATCCTTCCTTTTTGCCCTAAAATTCCTCAAGTTGAGTTCATATATCACCGGTAAAAAATCAAAGCTAAAATATCAGTCCAATGACAAAAGATGAGGAATTCATATTTTGTCCCCTTAATTTGACATAATGAGAAACAAACCATCAAATCCTTCAATATAATAAAATAGCATTTGAGTTCATCATCACCTTTTCTAAGAGAACTTAACTATATCAATGAATAACAGTGAAAAAAAAATTATGGTTTAAGGGGATAAAAACTCCTTAATTTTATTTTAAAAAATTTAATCAAGTTTTTTTTATTTAATTAATTTTTCAGACTAAAAAATTGAATCAATTAAGTCTTTGAACCAAAAAATTGAATCAATTAAGTTTTTTGATCAATTTTGACCATTAAATCTTGCCATTATTTTTCTTTAAATATTACTAGCGCATGATGCACTACAGTTTTCTCATGTTGCATATATATATATTTTTTAAAAAATATTTTTTATAAATCTTATAAGTTTTTTAGAATTTTAGAATTTTTAAAAAATTAAATAAAATAATAAATCATGAAAATGTAAGTAGAAACATTATGACATAACGCACTGCACCAACAGATCCAAAAGAAACTGTTAAAATTTTTAGTTAAAAAACTTAATTGATTTAATTTATTGGTTAAATGGCTTAGTTAATTCAATTTATTGGATCAAATACTTAATTGAGTGCAAAAAAAAAAAAATTAATTAATTTTTTTAAAAGTGCAAAGACTGATTATACTCTTAAGTCAAAAATCATCTTATCATCGTAAAAGTTCCTACTAACAATATTATTGTTACATCCAAATTCTCTGCCTCCACATAACTCTGAAAATACCCTTCGGAGCCACTATATTTAATACGCTCCGGTGAACCATTTGATTATTGTTACATCCAAATTCTCTGCCTCCACATAACTCTGAAAATGCTCTTCGGAACCACTATATTTAATACGCTCCGGTGAACCATCTGAAGAGTAATATTACCGAAACCTCAAATTATCTTGGAAATAAACACAATCAGGCGTTACATTATCTACTTCCACGTGACCCGTGTGCAAATCCTAGAGACTTGCAGCTTGAGCCTATCTCTGTCAACTCGTTCATATGCTGTTAAAAGATTTGGTACTATTCAATCATCAATAGTACTAAGGGATTATAAATACTCACGCTCACGATGACATGACACGTCTGTGCAAGGCCGATTTAAGAGGGTTATGCTCTTCTCTTCCTCATATTATCTTCGACTATCATACTGTCTGTATCTCTCTACCTCAAATCTACAGGGATAAATCGCTCTTTAGCCACTATAATTCACCGTCTTCATCTTCCTCATTCGATGCCTCCTCGTTTTAGCATCCACAGTTATTAATTTTGAGCCACTAATATTATATAAGTAGAGCAAAATATTACAGTGCTATAAATATGAAAGAGCGACTAAAACCTTCCCAAAGGAGACAGTATACACTCACGCTTCTCTTCTTGTAAATGTATGTAGTTGAAAGAGGATGGCAATTTAATAAAGGAGAGCCCTAAGCCTAACTGCCCCTTTTGAAGCTTGTAATAGGAAAGGGTAACAAATGTTAATTCCCAAAACTAGGAAAAATCCAAAACAATTTAAAAACCCTAGATCAGTCCCTAGTCCCTACCTTGTATTTATATTATAAAACACCCCTTGGTGGAACTTCAGTCTCCTGCACCTGCTCTTCTTTCTCTCTGCATTTCTGTACTTTGTTTTTCAGAACATTTGAGATAAAAAAAATCCACAAAAACAAAAAAATCCAGATATGAAGGGTCGATCTTCCAAGCAAGGGATTGGTAGAAATAGAAAATTCAAACAGCAGCCTCATCTCTCTGCTGCTTATATCCGTACCCTTGTTAAGCAACTCACCTCTTCAAGATGTGCCAAACACCCTGAACCTGTTGGTGCCGGTGGTTTTAGTGAAACACCATCACAGAGCCACCATCGGCAACCCGAACCACCACCCCAACAACCTAGGAAACAGGTTCGGAGGAGAGTGCACACCAGCAGGCCTTACCAAGGACGGCTGATTAATATGGCTGAAGCTAGGAGAGAAATTGTCACTGCACTCAAGTTACATAGAGCTGCCATGAAACAAGCCAATGAACAACAACAGCAGCAGCAGCAGCAATTTCCACCACCTTTGAACTGCAGTTTACCAAGCCAAACCCTAGGCCTAAACCTTAACTTTCATGGTTTCAACAACATAGAGACCAACCTTTTCCATAACATCAAAACCCCAACAATCCACTCATCTTCTTCATCTTCATCAACTCTATCTGTTGTGACTGAAGATGTTCCTCCGGTGGTGACTGGTTCAACTGAATCCTACGGTGGGGGGAGCTTGCATCAGGCTGTGGACGATGAGGGGATGGCGGAGATGAGATCATTAGGAGAGCAGCATCAGATGGAGTGGAATGACACTATGAATTTGGTAACATCGGCATGGTGGTTCGGGTTCTTGAAGAAAATGGAACTTGGTAATGAATTCGATCAAGTCATGGAATTCCCTGCCTGGTTGAATGCAAATGACAGCGTCCTGCGCCAGCATTTCAATGATCTTTTCCCAGATAGCTGCTGCTTCCAGGGTTCTGCCTTGCCTTGGTAAGTATCCAAAAAAATAGTATAATAAATTACTACGATTTTTCACCGGGATGGATTGATGGGGCTGAAGGTAGCAATAGCACTCTAAATAGGAATTTTCAGGGTTTTTTTGTGCCACTATTTATGAACCACACTAAAAAGTTTAGGTTTAGAATTTAGGTTTAAGATTTATGGTTAGGGTTTAAAATTCTAGTTAAAAAAATTTGAGGTGTGGTGTATTTTTTAAAGTTTAGAGTTTAAGATTTAGAATTTAGAGTTATGATTTAGAACTTAATTTATTAGTGTTAGGATATAAAAAAGGACACCTAAAAGGGCTTGATGATTTTTATCCATAGCACTCCCTACAAATTTCAAAATCATATATAGTTTATATATTTTCATCATATTTTTTTGTATTTTCTATCAATAATATAAGTTTATATTCCTTAAAATTTTATAATTTTGTACCTCTAAATTTTTAATACAATCTTGATCCCTAATATAAAATTATGTTTCTGTCCTTGTTGGTTAGTATATTAGAAATTTAGCATAAATTAGATCCATCCATGAATAGTCGGATTGAATAGAATGAAACTTTTTGTTGAAATGCAGTAATTTACCTCATTTTCATCAAGAAAATAATCAAGTTTGCCTCGTTTTCTGTTAAACATAATAAAGTTGGATCCAATCGATGCCACCTTCAACTTTGCCAAAAATTAAATGCTCTGAGAGCCCAAAAGATGGCCCATTCAAGTTTAAGTCATGGACTTTTATACCCAATTAAATGAGATTTTAGCTAAAAATTTAAAAATGAAGTTGATGTTTAGATTTGAGTCTTATTATTATGTATTTTAGGTTTGTATTTAGGATTAATATTCGATACACCGTTAGTGTAAAAACGTTTAAACAAGTATGCCTATTTTCAAGCTTATATCTAAAATTTAAATTTCTAACCTTAAAAATCTAACCACAAATCCTAAACCTTAAATTCTAACCATAAACCCTAAATTCTAAACACTACAACCTAAATTCCTAACCTCTAAACCCTAAACCCCTAAATAACCTCGCTTGTGGAAATTTTATTTTTTACCGCTGGTGTATAAGATAATAATCCATTTATTTAATTTAGTTTTAGTCTTACTATGCACTTTATCAAGAGTTATTTTTTATAGGTTTTGATATTTTTTATCATTAATCTGTTTATTTATGTATTGTAATGATTGATTATTGTCATAGCTATACGTATGTAACGTAGCTTAAAAAGATTTAATATTTAATGCATTTTCGTTATTTATATATTATACATGAATTAATTGCACGTCTTAAAAATATAAGATGGAAATATGATCAGTTAGATTTTACTTTTAAATCTATCAAAAAACCTAAACTCCTGAAATTAAAAGTATCTCGGTATCAAGATTAGAGGCGAGCAAAATTCAACTCGATTCGAAAAGTCTGAATTATCTTATTTTACTCGACGCCAAAAAATTCGACTAGTTTTAACTCGACTCGAATAAAGTTTGAGTTATATAATGAAAATTTGAATAACTTTAAATTTTTAGTAATTAGTTGATCAGTTTTCAAGTAGAGTCGAATCTATTAATTTTCCCGATACATTATGTATATTACATGTAAAAATACAAAGAAATATATATGTATATTCTATATAGATATAAAAGTCATTTAAATTAAAATCAATGTGTATTATAATATTATAAATAATTATAGTTAAATTTGTACATAAACTCAAAACTCAATTGAATTTGTTTTTCAAAAAAATTTAAATCGTAAAATATGTCCGTAAACTCGACTAATTCAAAAATTTTAACTTGACTCTATCAAACGTTTAACCTTAACCGAGGCAAATGACAATGCATCGAGGAAAATAACATATATGTCGGTATCAACAATCAAGAAAGGAGTGAACTTTTTCCTCTACCATTAATGCACTAAATTTTTTTCCAATATCAACAATTTCTTTGTATTTTTTCATCTTTTAATTTTGGTCTTCTTCTAGTTTTACAGCAACGTTTCTTCTTTCCTGGAAAATCAATGGTTGACTATCATTTACATATTGCTTATACGTTTTGGTTTATCATCGATATCTAATTTATTGATTGACTAATCTAAATTAAATACTATAAAAATTTATTATGAAAATGATCAGAGACAAAACCAAATGACAATTGGAAGGTGTTCTTGCCCCGGATAATATTTTTTAGCTTTTAATTGTATATATAATTAATTCATTAAAAACTGGATTAATTGTGAATTTACCTTTTATTTTAGATATTTATAGTTTACTATATCTCATCTCTTAATCTTGACTCTCTCTACAGGTGACCCTCCCAACCTAATTGTTCTATTCACAACATTAGGAATCAAACATCTGACATTGCTTAAAAGATCTAACGTCTCATCGTACTAGTAAAAGATTTGGTGTCTCATTCTACTAGACTAATTATTTATTGGTTACATATTCCTTACTTTTTGGTAATATGCACGTCCGTCTTACGGTTCATATTTGGAATATGATGGTGCCGTTCTTAATAATGCCGTCTCCAAAATTTAAACGTCATTTCCTTAGGAGTGCAATATGCCTCAACACTTTTCGGTACATATTGCTTATTCTTTGATAAGTGGTATATATACATATATATATATATATGAACATGTAAAATATTAATTATATATCTATAATCACTAATTTTGTTCGAGGCGGACTCATTTTATTTTTTATTTTTACAAATAATGGGCTTATATATGTTACTACTATTTTAAAAATAGGGGCTTTGTTTACTTTAACTATCTTATACTATACATATGAGCCATTATAAAAAAAACAGCAAGAGATTGCTAGTGCTATTTGATTTAAGTATTTCTATATACGTGTGTTGTTTTTATCCTATTTACTATTATGTTATATTATATATTATGAGTGATTATGTTTAAAACCCAAAAACTTTACTAAGTGATATATATATGTTACCATATTATTGTTATATTCTTATATGTTATTATCCCATTCAAAAACCCTAAAAATTATTAGTATATTGTTACTTCCATTAAGTTATCTTTCTTTCATTGTTATCTTATTATTATACGTTAATTATTATTATTATTATTATTATCCAAATCAAAATACAAAAATACACATATGAACTTAAATTAATATAAATAAAAGCCCAACTTTATTAAATATATAACAGTCAATGTATTACAAGCCCATCAAATAAAATTAAGTTTCATTATATATTAAGTCGGTTAGGGCCCTAAACTTCAACTAAAAACCCTAAGTCTAATATCTAGATTATGCACGCTCCCCCACGTGCGGCTTTACAGCTCCCCACGCGCGGCTTCAGCTACCCCACACGCAAGTGGTTCCCACGTGCCTGACTCCTCGTCTGCTATCACCAGCCGCTCGTACGATCTGGTCCCCTCCCCCTCTCCGGCAGCCACATCATATGTGAGAACAAAAAAAATGAGCATTAGAAATGGCAGTAATGGACACATGCAAACCTAAATTCCAGTACATCAAGAGGATTGGGGGAACATTGCCAGAGCCGCACATGAATGCAAACAAAGAGGGATTTCAGAGAAGGACAACCAATCACATATTTCGTTTTTTCTTTCGATATATCATAAATCTGTGTAATTTCGGGTGATCTAAAAAACGAAATCAAAACATTTGTAACCCTAGGCTAGACTGGGGACGATTTCAAAGATATCAATACAAAGAAAAGCCTTTTTGAGTTATCCTTTTTTTTCTTTTCATTCGAAGTATTGCATATAAAAATAAATTTTTAGGGTTTTCTTTTTACCTTTGTCGCTCGATCCTCCCTCGTGTCGCCGTAGTTCAAATCCTACCGGTAATAAGCCTCTCGACCTCTATTTGGGGGGCGTTTAGGGTGAACCGCTCGGATTCCAAACAAAAAAGGATTGTTGCTCTAGTTTTTAGAGATGAAGGGGGATTTTGTTTGTTCCTTTTTTCAAAACGGACGTTGGATTTGATTTTAGAAGAGTTTGAGGGTTTCAAAAAGGTGATTTTTGGGTTCAGCGGCCGACCGGTAGCGTATGGTGGAGAGGTCGTCGATTTCTAGAAATCTCGCCAGAATCTGGGTTTGGGGATGAACACGCGGCGGTGTTCATCCTCGCTTCGGAGAGAAAACAGAGGGGTGAGAGTTTTTTTGTTATAATTTTTTTTTGTTATAAAAAGTTTGTTTTATACTCGAGCTGTTTTAAAAGTGGGGTAATACCCTCATAAATCCCTCTGCCCCAGGTTATTTATGCTTGTAAGGGCTCCCGCGTTTCGTAATAGCAGCATTAGTCCCACCGTGTGGGCTAATTACGATGGTGAGGCATTCCGCCTTTGTAAATTACACTCCTGGTCCTTGAAACTTTGCGAAAGCTTGCAATTCCATCCCCGTTTTTACTTTTAATTTGGTTCCCAGCTTCGAGTTTTTGTTCAATTTGGCCCCTTTCCAGTATTAAAAACCCTTTATTTTTTTCTTTTTTCATGTATTTAAATTTAAATTTTGCACATTTATTTTCAGCTCTTTAATTTCTTAATGTTTAGTTTATTTGTTTTATCTTGATGTGGTTGTCGTTATATGATGAATACTATATAATATATGTTTATTTAGTATACGTTTCCTATATAATAGATGGTATATATGTACATATATATAATACATAAGTTTTTTATGTATATAAAGTTGTTTGTAAAATATATAATATATGTTTTTCTCACGATAGATAGTATTGTATATAATATGTGCTTTTTTTAGAAAAAATATATAATACATCTTCATAAAGTTGTAACATATAATTTTATAAGATATATGTAATGTATAACTTTTATAGAAGTATATAATACACAATCTTATAAAGTTATAGTTTTCAAAATATATGTAGTTTTTTTATAGCTTATAACATATATATATATATATATATGGTTTTCTTTTAATATATAATACGTTTTTTCTAAAAAAAAAGAATGTAATATATATAGTTTTACAAAAAACATATAACATATATACAATTTTCTAGAAGTATATAATATGATCTTTTAAAGTATATAATATATATATATAGTTTTATGAAGTCGATAAAATATAGTATTAAATAATTTGTAATATATTTATAATATATATATATATATATGTTTTTATAGGCTTTATTTTGTTTTGGGCCTAGAGTTAGCTTTAGCTTAGTAGGCTTCGGGTTTAGTAGATTAATCTTAGGTTTATTAGGAAGAATTAATTTGGTTAATTTAAAAATCGTGTGCTCGTCTTATAGGAGCACGATCTTTAAATTAATAAGATTAATTTAGGATTAGTCTTTTAGAGCCCTAGCTAGATTAGGGTTCGAATGGGTTTAGTGAATTTAAAAGGTTTAATTAATTAAATTAATTGAACACTTCTTTAATTACCTTTAAGATGAAATAAATGTGGGGATTAGATTGACACTTAATTTAAAACCATGATTAATCAATTTGATTTACTTTAAATAGTATTCTCGGCTTATTGGAATACTAGTTTAAGATCTATCGAATTAATTGTCATGTTACAAGATAACTCATAACCTGTTAGGGTTTTTCAACCTTTTAGGGTTAACTAATTTAAGGTTAATATTAGATTCACTTAGTTTTAAATTAGATCACCAATTAAATTTCCATAATCTGGGCCTTTTAGGTTAGGGCTTTAGGGGCCTCTTTGTGTGTTTAATTTTAAAGCCATTTGTTTGACATTCACATTAGTTGCCATTCATGTGACCCGTATATTTTGAATTAATTAATTTAAATTATAAAAAGAGAGGTATTCATTAATTTCGATATTTGTGTCGTAACATTCCGAGCTTAAAGGATGTTGACCAAATATTTGAATTAATCCTTACCGACTCAAGGTAAAATTAAAACTTAGCCAAATCATACATCATATCTTAATTGCTTGCATCATGCATAAAGGTGACGTGCGAGATTCGAACCATAAATTAACAAGACAGTTGGGCTTATTCGATGTCGATTTAATTTATGGTCCGATGTATCGTTAGTCTTATTAATTAAATGTCCAATTAATTTGAACTCACTAATTTGATAAAGCCCGCATAATTAAGGTTAATTCTTATTTAAAGACGCTTGAGTAAATTCAATTTAAATTTCAACAAATTCCATCAATTTAAAGGCAACAAGTATTTTGGTACCGATTTATGGGCGTGATGGGGGTGTTAATCCTTCCCTACACGTAACCAACTCTCGAACCCTTTCAAGACGAATCTCTGGTTTTGTGGTGTCCGGCCTACATTATCAAAGTGGTCCCAAAATTTTATGATTTATTGCTTTTTAAGATCCTGTCAATTAAAATTATTAAAATTAAACCATGATCTCTTCTTTGTTAGTTTAATTTCATTTTAAGACTTTTTAATTTTAAATTTTATAAAATTAAACTTATTTTTTTTATTTTTTATGATTTAATCACTTTTTAAATCTTATTTATTTTAAAATTAATCGATCGGTCTTGTACCTATAAAAACGATGCAAAGTACTGTTTTTTGTTGGTCTGCGTATAAAAGTTCAAAGAGGCATTAAAATTATTCCACAAAATCAAAGTAAAAAGTTATTGATTCGATGGAGGAGTGACTTATAGCTACCAAAATGTGTCACCAAAGAAAAGTGAGTCGACCCATAATTAATTTCCACATAGACAAAAATGTTCCATCTTCACTTTTCCCTCCCACTCGAGTCATAGTTTTGTTTGAAAATAATACATTAATTGTTTGACTTTGAGTTGCAAGTAAATAATAAAAAAAGTATGTTTTAAGTAAAATGATAAAACAATCAGATAAAATAAAAAAATAACGAAATATTTTATACTTATTGGAATGATAATGACGGAAAATAAACTATCGCAAAAACAAAACAAAAAAATTCCAAAATTTACAAAAAAATTTAAATAAAAAAATCACGGGCAGAGGATGAAAGATTTTTATTATGTTGAAAAAAAGAGAGATTACAACGTATAATTTTAACTCTAGTCTCTAATATCTATTTATAAGAATAGATTGCTTGGATATAAAGGAAACCTGTATAGAAACAATTCTACTCAAAATTAATTTCCTACTCTTCAACGTATATCTAAAGGGTAGAATTCCACGTGGATTGATTAGTTCTGTTAATGCGGGGGCTTCAAGTCCGTACTTTTTCCATGATTTTTTATTAATATTTGTGCTTATCTAGAAAAATATTAGATCATAACTCTATCAAAATATTATCATGGGCAAGATAAAGATCTTTTTACAGACGAGAATAAAATGATGACAAGTGTTCTATTTTTTTCTATTTTTCCGCAAAATTTTAAATTTACGATAAAGATATTTGCCATGACTCTGTTACTGGTTGTAAAAAATTATTTCTATTAATATTCAGTCAAACGTTAGAAACATTTTTTGCATTATGTCTTTAAGTTTTTTTTGATAAAACTTAAATCTAATCCTAATCCTTTTAGAGGGGAAGGAAAAGGGACTCTAGAGTAAGGAAAAGATAGTACTTCTAGTGGGTCTCAAATTCATTACCTACAAAAATATGAGAGAACAAATATGAACAGCTTGACCAACTGACAAAATATGCTTACTCAGCCTTATGCCTTTAATTTTAAGATTAACAATGAATTATCATTTAAATTTGTTATAATTAAAAATAATAAAAGATTGATTGCATCAAAGGGTATCCATTGCCCAAGTTGCTAATTCAAAAAAAAAATGCTCAAGTTGCCATCAATGATAATGAAATAGTTTATAGTTCAATAAATTAGTCTAAGCTGCCCACTTTATTTATTTTTATTGACGAAAGTAGGGATGTCAATTGGACGGGAGGGTGCGAAGGGTACTCTTCCCACATCTATCCCGTCAAGAATTTTTATCTTTATTCCCGTCCTACGGCCCGTTGCGAATACAAAATCTAAAGCATCTCTGCCCCATTACCCACGTGAGCCCTGAGACCCACCTAATTCTCTCTTTACCCGCCCTGTAACCCTTTCATATAATATTTTTATAACTATTAGTTAAAAATATAAATCGAATTTGTTATGAAAAAATATAAAATACCCGTCATTCGGACTCCCACCACATAGTGAAATTATTCTAATTGTCACAATTTTTTAAAAATAATAATATACGAAATTAAAATTGTACAACAAAAAAGTTTGGACTAAAAAGATACTAAAATCTATTGTAAAGGATCGAAAATAGCACAAATAACATGTAAAACAATATTTTAATTGCTTAACAAATAAACATTACAGAAAGAACTAAAAAAACATAACAATTAAAAAACAACCTTAAAAATAAGAACAAATGCAGATAGAATCTAAATAACATACAATATAGGAAAAATAAAATTAAAAAAAGTAGAAGAATAATATATACATGGCGAGGACTGAAAAAAAGAAAAAAACCTTAAAAAGAAAGCATAACGACAAACAACAATAAAGAATAAACTAATAAACATAATAAACGTTATATATATATAAATTTTCATAAATATTTTAAGATAAGTCAATGTAAATTATTTTAAATTTGACTCTGATTCAAATTGATATATTAAAAAAGTATTTATAAATTTGATACGATCAATTTCAAACTCAATTATATACATATATATATATTGAATTTTTCATTAATATCCCAAGAAAAAGTCAATATAAATTATCTTAAATTTGACAATGATCCAAACCAGTTTTGTATTTTTAATAACATTTTATAAAATCTGTTAGAGCGGGTGGGGACGATGCAGGGCGGGTGCGGATGATGTGAGGTGGGTGGGGATGAGGCGGGTACAAAGACATATTCACGCATTCCCTACCACCCACGACGAATCTAATTTTTATCTTCATCCTCGCCCCACAACCCGCGAAATTTGTAGCCATCCTTGCCCAATTAAATGCAAAGTGGAGTGAATCCCCTCAAAGTCCGCCCCATTGACATCCCTAAACGAAAGATAAAGATTATTCAAGAATTAAATTTAAGTACTAAATACCAATCAATAATTTAACAACATGTAAGTCCATTATGCTGATTAATCACCTTGACATTATTATTGTTATATTATAATATCTAATAGGTCATATGTTTGGGAACGCTTATAAATAGCTGATAATTTAATTTACTAATTGAAATTATATAAAACGTTTACCTCCTCTACTAAGTCAATTCCATGTACACTGTGAGGAAGAGTAATATTGTTGCGTATTTATTTAATAAGTCAACCGGCTATTAATAAAAGCATATTCATAGCCAGTACAAGATAAAGCACTTGATTTTGAAGAAAAAAATCATCTCCCTTTTCGGTCTCATTTTATGATCTAACATTAAAAAATTAAATTTTAAATTTTAACTTTAAATTCTAAATTTTAAACTATAAACTTTAAAAAATACATTATACTCCTAATTCTCTAAACTCTTACTTTAAACCCTAACTTTAAACTTAATTTTTTAGTGTAAGTCATACAAAGGTACACCGAAAAGGATAAAGAATTTCTATTCCTTGATTTTACCCATTAATTAATCAAGTTAGACCACTGTCTCTCTGTGACCAAAATTAATATGCATTGAGATCATCTCACATCACATGGTTCCAAGGTCATGCATATATTCATATATAATATGTCCATGGGAACACAAGAATTCAAACCCTTCTATTGCTAAGTAATCTAATAAAATTGGTACCAAGTTTCATCATTCATGACTCATTATTAGAAGATTAAAATTATTTAGTTATTTAAAGAAAATTAAGTTATATAAATATATATATATATAATCTATTTGAAACTTCGAGTGCAATGTTATATGAAATTTATACGATATGAGGATATAAACCAATTCTCAAACTTGTAATGAAAAAAAATCTCAATATGCAACAATGGAAAGTTTTTTTAATATACATGTCGAATAAATTTTTTTACGCAACTCTACATATTTGAACGTATTTAAGATTTAAGGTCCAGATAACCAAGGTTGTGTGTTTCAAAATAATTACCATTTCATAATAGTAATAACATAACAAGTATATTGAATCAAAAGAGAAATTAAGGAACTCGTTGAGTAGTCTTAGTAGTAAAGGATGATGTGTTTTATCTAGGTCACCCGGTTTTCCCTCCTAATAAAGGCCAGGAAATTTACAGTGGCAAAGTTATGCACACCATGGAGTATTCAAAGTTGGATAAAGAAACCGCCCGAGAGTTGTTGAAAGGCAAGAAAGTGGCCGTCGTTGGCTATAAGAAATCTGCCATTGATTTAGCTACCTAATGCGCTGAGGCAAACCAAGGCAGGTGTATATGTTGAGTCATTATTCTTAAAAGACATATCTAATATATTCAGCACCATCATTTTTACAGTTCAGAATCTTTCTTTTTCTTTTCTATGTGGACTAATGTTTGTCGTCTCTCTTAGACGAGACGCATACATATACATACACATACACATAATTGATAATTGTTTAAAATTTTTTGATTGAATTTGATGTCATCTGATTTAATATTAATTCAGTTGAAAATGGATTAAGATTACCCTAAAATGTTGACTAACATTGACCCAGCATAAAACTTTGCATTGATTTCCAATATTACATGCATGTTTCCTTAATCATAAAAGGCATTTGGTCAACAAAGTAGAAAGAATAATACTAAAATGTCAACCGAGGATTTAGAAATTTCTTACATGCATGTATACTTACCCAGGAAAGTAACAGCAACATAACAACTAACCACCCAATTGTCTCTTTTTTTTCCTTTCAAAACCAGCTACTTAATTAAGCTTAACTTCGTAAATAGTCCTAAAATGCATGCTAGGTAAAATTAAACTACTAACTCACTTTTGTTACCTTGTATCTTGACTTTGTGTGGTTCGCCTGTTCTGTTCCAAAAAAAAAAAAAACAAAACAAAACAGGAGCAGATGGTCAACCTTGTACAATGGTGATAAGGACTTTACATTGGACGGTTCCAGCCTATTGGATTTGGGGTTTGCCCTTCTTCATGTTTTATTCAACAAGATTCTCTCAGTTTCTCCATCAAAGTCCAAACCAAGGGCTGCTCAGGAATTTGCTTTGCCCTCTGTTGTCTCCTCTGGTAATTAATAATTTGTCTTTGATCCAGTTCTATTTCAGGGTTTCCAAATTGCCACAGTTTTTTTGGTAAAATTATGGTTTTGGTCCGTCTACTATGTTCAAATTTGAGGTTTTAAATTTTAATTTGGTATAACTTACTCATTATTCTTAAACATCATTGTTAGTTCAAATAGCTAACACAGTTAATCATACGAGTAAAATAAAGTTGATGTTTCAGTGTTAGAATAGGTGTTTTTAAGGAATAAAAATTGTCTACCTTTTTCTGTGCTGCTTCATATTTCTCACTAATTATTTTATGACATATGTATTAATGATTTTTTCTAATGTTTTATTGATTATTTCTTTTTTATTAATGATACACATGACATGAAATTATTAGTAAGACATATATAGAGACAAAAGGAAAAAGCTAGATGAACTCTATCCGTTTTTAAGAAAGAGAGAAAAAATCTACATTAGCATTTTAACCGAAATATTTAATTGCATTTACTGTTTGACCAATTAACAATATTATAAAATTAAATGACTAAATTATACTTCCTCCATCCCACAAGATATATTCATGGTTGACTTTTTACATAGTTTAGGAAGAAAAAAATTGTGTAAGAAATACGATGTAAAATAATTTAAATAACAGTTTTATTCTTGAAAAATTAAATATTATTTTGTTGGGAAAAAATGGTAAAAAGAGAAATATGTCTTGTAAAAGTTAATTTTTTCAATGGGACCATTTTTAAACACAAACAAGATAAATTTAGTGGGACGAAAAGAGTACCAAACATGAGCTTAGTAGAGGGACCAAAACCAAATTTGACCTTATTTTTTATGTAACTAATTATTTGTTTTCCTTTTACTGAAGAGAAAAGCGGTTTCCAAGTTCATAGAGTCATATCTGGTTCGGAAGCTTCCACTAGTGAAGTATGGCCTAAAACCAGACCATCCCTTCGAAGAAGATTATGCATCGTGTCAAATGGCCATCCTGCCCGAAAATTTCTTCTCGGAAGCCGACAAGGGCAAAATCATGTTCAAAACAACACCCAAATGGTGGTTTTGGAACAAAGGACTCGAATTCGAAGACAACACAAAGCTCGAAGCCGATGTCGTGCTACTCGCCACCGGTTTCGACGGCAAAAAGAAGATCCAAGACTTACTGCCACAACCTTACTCGAGCCTCGTGGTCGACTCGTCGGGGATCATGCCACTATACAGGGGCACAATCCATCCGTTGATACCGAACATGGCGTTCGTGGGGTACATCGAGAGCGTCTCGAATCTACACACGGCCGAGCTAAGGTGCAAGTGGCTCTCGAGGCTGGCTGATGAAGTGTTTAAGCTTCCGAGCATCGAGAAAATGCTCGAACAGACCGCGGAAGAAATGGAGATCATGAAGAAAACGACTCGGTTCTACAAGAGGCATTGCATTTCGACTTTTAGCATTAATCACACTGATGAGATTTGTGAAGAGATGGGGTGGAAATCTTGGAGGAAGAACAATTGGGTGTCGGAAGCTTTTGCTCCTTATAACAGCCAAGATTATGGAGAAGATAAATAAACAGATTTTGATTATTATTTTTGTTGTTATATGCATTAATTCCTTATTAGGCTAAAGCTAAAGAATAAAAGAGTCATGTATACCCTTCGTTGTAGTGACCATAAGAGAAAATTTTAATCTATCTTCATGTATGAGGTGCTGCGTTTTATTGAAAAGATATTTTGGGGTTTGTCTCTTTAGTTTCTAATGTATTTAATGGAATGAACCAACGGGTTGGTCCAAATGAGAAACAATTTGGTATCGCTTAAACACGTTTCGAGTCTGAGATTTTATTTATGCAGACAATCTCTGTTGGGAGACTCGCCTACTAAAGTCAAGTGTGCGACGCGAGTCGATCCGAATTAGCCATGACAAAAGGCAACAAAAAAAAGGAATGAGACTCTTGACAAATATATGTTTCATAAGATTAACCACAAGTTTTAAAACTATTTCATATTTAGGACAAGAATACAACCTTCAATCAGGACAAAGGGCAACAAAAAAAAAAACGAGTCTCTTGACAAATCATCTTTGTTTTGTAGGATGACCACAAATTATAAAACTATTTTATATTTAGGACAAAAATCGAACCTTCAATCATCGGTCGAGACAGTTTATGTAGGATTATAAAATATGCATCAAATATTCATTTAAATCCCATTATTATCAACCAGCCATGACAGTTTTAAGGTGCCAAAGGGTATCTATCAATGCAGTAAAGCCAAGGATTACCCCTCGACGGCTTCCTAGCACGGCGCATCGAACGCCAAACAACACTGTTGCACTTAAAACACCGATCCGGAAGCGATCTGCCAAACCATGTCTCCTCTTTTGACCTTTTCTTTAGCTTCCCAATATGCCAATTCATATCATATGCTGCTACTCGAAGTGTTGCCGAAGCGATGCAAGGTCATCCTCGAGGCTTCCATGTTGTTCTCGGTGAGTACATGGTTCTTTCGGAGCTCGTCGAGCACGGCCTTGTTTGCAGCATGCACACAAAAGTGTTCGAGCCTGTTGAGTGCACTGAACATCGCGGTCGAGGCTTCCGAGCTACCTTCTTTCATGGTTGCAGAGTTCTCATTGGACATTACAGCTTTAGGGACGTATGTTTCATCATCGATTCCAGAGGATTCATAATCCTGTTCTGGAATTCGATACAAGATTTGTTGAACTTGTATGCTATTCTTGCCATTTCAACGAACTGTTCCTTTGTCACCTGAAAATATAATGGCAATTAGGATACATGTAACTTAATTGTTTCCCGGGTCTAATTAGGATAAATGTAAAGACATGTTAACGGCAGACTATTTCCATCCTAACCTTATAGGTTATATTTTTATTTTGGTATGGGAATCTCTGGCGTCTAGGTTTACTATGTACGTCATAACCAATTACTTTATTCGGGCCAGTACCGGTGCTCGGTTTATACAGCTCAATGGAGACCATAACCAACTACCAACTAAGTGGGCCAGTTAGTTAGGTCTGCTGAGCGGTTATAACAACCATTAACCAGCTATGCTCTCTTAATAGTAGTTTTTACAACCGATGGTTAAACGTTAATCATATGTTTGTTGTTGTAAGGTTTTAATGTTCATATGTTAATCGTTAACATGATGAACATGTGGTTTTGATAGCAGATTGTTTTGGCAGAGGAACAATGGTTCTTCCAGTACGAAAAATCTTAGGGTTTGAAAAATCCAAAAAACACGAATCTGTTGATAAAAGCTATCAAATCGTGAGGTTTTTCTATAGCAGCACCAGATCTGCCGGAGCACGTAGGTAACAAAGATCGTAGGAACTATTTTGGTAATCTTAATTAACAAGATAAAATATGTGTATGTTTTGGATGATATGCATGGTGTTTGAAATACATGGTGATAGCCCAATAGCCCATTAACTTTGGTTTTATATAAATACGGCTTGTGTGTCGTTTCTTTCTTTCTTCTGTTGTAATTCTCTTCCCATCTTACTTCCTCGTACGTAAAACGAGTTTTTGAAAAAAAAATTGTAATATTTACGGAGAAAGCGTGGATCAAAGGAGCAGAATGATGGACCGATCAAAAGTGGATTAGATGCTTGGGAAACAATTTCTATCTTTAGTATTCTTGGTTCTCTCATTGGCTTGGGATGAGCTACCTTAGTCTTACGGGCTATTACCATTGCATTTATATTTACTGTTTTACATGTATGTGATACAATGTATGTTTTTAGCATGATGGTAACTAATTAGATCATAGTAGAATGTTGAGATTAATTTAACAAAAACCTTTCATATTTAATTAATAGTCATCCACCAATACTAGCCCTATTTAAAACCTCGACCGGTACTATGTAGGTTCTGCTAAAGTGAAGTACACATATCTATCTTGGTTAAACGCGAAGAATAAGCAAGTGATATTCACTGGTTGTAATATTGGTTAAACTAGGTTGTTCTAATGAGATTAGAAACCTAAAGGCTAATGATTTGGATAATCTTGAGATGATTAGGAATAATAGTTGTTCACCAAATATAAGAATTACATGAGATGTAATTAGCAAGTGTTGCTTACCTAAATAATTGAATTCTAGGAGTAAGGCTAAAGCTGACTTAGGATGAAATGAAATATGGATCCTTACCCACTAGAAATACTTTTGGTAAGTTTTTCAATTTTGAGGGTTTTTAATAGTAGAAATGTTATTACTTTATAAACATGATAAAAGGTACTTACAAATCATATTTTATGGATGTAGATTTATTATGGCAAATTCAAACTCATTATCATTGCGATCTATCCTTGAGAAAGACAAATTGAATGGCTTGAACTTCCTTGACTGGTTCCGCAATTTGAAGATTGTCCTCAAACAAGAACGGAAACTATCAGTCATCGAAGAACCTGTCCCCAAAAAGCCAGCAGATGATGCCTCCAAATATAAATCGGAAGCCTTTGAAAAATACTCAATTGACATGGTAGATGTCGGATGATTGATGCTTGTGCCCATGACCCTTAAGCTTCAGAAGCAACATGAGGACATGGTTCCCTATGAGATGGTTACAAATATCAAGGAATTATATGAGGGGCAAGTTCATCAAGAGAGGTATGAGACCTTTAAGGCTTTGTTTCGATGCAAGATGGTTGAAGGAACTCTAGTGGAAAATCATGTTCTCAAAATGATAGGGTACATTTCGGCCCTGGAAAAGTTGGGCTTTCCTCTAAGTGTTGAATTGGCTACTGATGTTATCCTGTAATCGTTGCAAGATAATTTTAATTAGTTTATTCTTAATTTCAATATGAATGAAATTAATAAATCATTACCTCAGTTGTTTGTTTTGTTGAGAACAGCAGAGAACAACATGAAAAAGGTTGGTTGCAAACCTATTCTAATGGTCTGAAAGGATAACAGAAAAGAAAAGCCCAACACCAAGGCAAAGCCAAAACCCAACAAAGGAAAGGTTGCATTGAAACCCAAAGGAGGAATTGCAAAAGAAGGAAAGTGTTTCCAGAGAAACTACCCTATCTATCTTGAGGACAACAAGAAGACAAAAGAAAATGGACAGTCTAGATCAAGTATTTATGTTATTGATATTAATATATCAATATCTACTTCTTGGGTATTAGATACCAGTTGTGGTTCTCACATTTATACTTCTGTACAGGGACTAAAATAGAGTAGAAAATTGGCAAAAGAAGATGTGGACCTACGAGTGGGAAATGGAGCAAGAGTTGCTGTATTAGCCATAGGAACATATACTTTGTCATTATCGAGTGGACTTGTTTTAGAGTTAGAGGATTGTTATTTCGTACCTAGTTTGACTAAAAACAATATTTCAATTTCTTTTTTTGGACAAGATTGGTTTTGAGATTATTTTTAAGAATAATAGTTGTTCCTTTTATCTCAATAATGTTTTTTTTATGATACGACACATTTAATAAATGGCCTATAAATCTTAGATCAAGACAATTCCATATATAACATAAATAAGAAAAGATCAAAAACAAATGAATCTAATCAAACTTATCTTTGGCATTGTCTCTTGGGTCATGTAAGTGAGAAACACATATCAAAACTTCATAAAGATGAATTTTTGGATTCTTTTATTTTCAAACAACTTGATATATATGAACCTTGGTTAATGAGAAAAATGACCAAATCACCTTTTAATGGTAAAAACGAGCGAGCAAGTGATTTATTAGGCCTAATACATAGTTGTTAGGATATTTGTTTTGATATAATAATTGAAAAATAGTTTTGGACTAAATTGAAAAGATTTCAAAAATGATTTTAAGTCCAAACAACTTGAAAATATGTTTGAGGAGTTTTCAAAAGGTTTTGGTAAGCTTTGAAATAGTTTAAAGTAGCCAAACCATAGATTTCAGCTTGATTGTACCGATACGGTATACCCCGTATCTATACACCTTAAGGGTTTCATCTACAGATTTTGAAAATACCAAAACTCGTACCGATATAGGGCTTGCCCGTATCGATATGGAGCAAGAGTGTTTCGATACGTTGTATAGCGTTTTGATATGCACAGCTTTAAATGCCCGACGACTTTTTGAAAAAACCCTAACGGCTAGTTCCCTGCAGCATAACGAACACTCGTACCGATACTGTATATAGGCGTAGCGATATCGGTACCGATACGCGCCCATGCGTATCGATACGTAAAGCTGCATCAAACTCCAACGACTAGTTCTGAAGAAGGGCGTACCAATATGGCTACCTGTGTACCTATACAGACAGCTCCAAAACTACAATTATTGCGGGAAATAAAGTCCCCAACGGCTCCAATTCAATCACAACGGTCACCAAAAGCTAAAATCTTAATTAGGAGTATAAAAGGGACCTCCAAGCATCCATGGAAGACTAATGCTTCAATTGTCAACAATATTATGATGTCAAATGTGTCTTAGTGCTTAATTCTCATTCTTTGTATAAACAGACACTTGTGAGCTCAAATTGTCAATGTATGCTCAAGTGTTATAGGTTTTGGGTGAGGGCTTTAGTGTGCAAATATCAACCTGTAGAGAGGGATTTCGTTTGCTAATTTTTCTCTTCGTACAAGAGTGTTCCCAAACCTCGGTTTGTGAGCTTTGGTTGCTAGACTTTGGTATTGAGTCTAGGTTGTAAAAGGTTGCCTCCTAAGCCTAGAAAAGAGGAAGAATTCTTAGTGAATTGGTTGAAATCCTTAGTGGGGAAGCTAAGATAGTGATGTGGAGCTTGGTTAGAAGCTCGAACCACTCTAAATTATTTGTGTCTCTTTTCTATCTTTTTGATTCCACCACCATCACCCAAATTACATCTTCTCCACCACTTGGCAAGCAATTCGGTTGAGGAATATTGATCCGAAAAATTGGTATCAGAGTGAGGCTTAATTCGAGAGGACTTACATCCTATTAAGGTGATCTCGACAAGCTCGACTGACAAACAATCAACTAAAGCCATGGCGTAATCCATTGACCGGCCACCATTCTTTGACATGACCAACTACTCCTATTGGAAGAATAGGATGATGTATTTCATGAGATCCAAGGATTATCATCTTTGGGACATTGTTGAAGACGGTCCGTTCGTGCCACAACGAAGCAAACGAAATGGAGTACGGATGATCGCAAGAAGATAGAGCTAAATTGCAAGGCTTTGCACATTCTCTTTTGTACTTTTAGCCTAGAAATCTACATAAAATTATCTTTTTGTGAGAGTGCCAAAGAAGTATGGGATAAGCTTGAAGTCACATACGAGGGAACCAAAGACATAAAAAATACCAAGATCGGCCTTCTTAACCTTGAGTATGAGAACTTCAAGATGAACCTGAATGAAGATATCAGGAGGATGTTCGACCGTTTCTCCACAATCGTCAATCAACTCAAAGGTCTTGATGAGGAGATTTCAGAAGACAAACTCGTTCAAAAGTTGATCTACTCACATCCCGAATCATGAGAGTCCAAAAAGATGGCCATTGTAGAAGCAAAGAACTTGAAGGAGCTCAAGCTTGACGAGCTCGTGGGATCTTTGCTCACCCATAAGATGATGTCTCAACCCTTGAAGAGTGAAAAGGAGAAAAAGATCAAAGAGCAAGACATTGATATGAATGTCATTGCTCTTCCAACCTTCATATGCCAACACGTAGATTCAAGTGATGAGGAAAGTAAAGATGAAGAGGTGGCCAAGCTATTCAACAAATTCATCCGATTCATGAAGAAAGAAAAGGAAGAATTTAAACAAGAATCAAGGATGAAGAAGAAGGGGCCAAGCTCTTCAAGCCATAAGAACAAGGCTTATGCGGCTACTTGGAGTGATGACGACTCCATCGAAGATGAACAAGCCAACCTTTCTCTTATGGCCATCGAAATAGATTCAAGGGTAACTTCTAATTCATCTACTTCTAGTTCATATTCTTTTGATGAATTATACGATGCCTATGATGATTTGGTTTTAGAGTTTAAAAATCACATCTTGAAAAACAAGAAAGTGATTTCAAATTTGAAAATTCAAAATGATTTGATTTCTAAAACCAAAATTGAACTTGAAGCAAAACTCAATGAGTTTGAGCAAAAGTGTATAGATTTACAAAATTTGCTTCATAAAGTTCAAGAAGAAAAAGATTTGATTTCTAATGAGCTTAAATAGAAAACCAATTTTGGAAAATCAAACTTTTACCAAAGACAATCTAGTGCCCCTATATTTTTTAATGGAAAACGTTTTAGAAGTATTTGGGTCCCAAAAGGACTAATTACTTCAACTAAAAAGGATGAAATTGAAAAATAGATTCCTAAGGGGACTAAACTTTGTGCTACTAACGTTTATGGATCCAAAACAATTTGGATACCAAAAATTACTTGATTGTCTTATTTTAGGTGTGATGGAGAGTGATCAATAAAGTACAACATTAAGAGGGAGATCCATACACACAAAGATGACACTTGAAGAAGGAGGCTTCATATCCTACCACTAGTTCAAATGTGGTAAAAATTAGTTGAATTTCTTTTTAATTTGATTTATTTATTTTAATTCAACTAGTTTATCATAATTGTTTGGCTAACAATTTGATTGATGCTTGAGTAAGGGGGAGCCAATTTTAAAACAAAACTCTTATTTTGTCAATTTTTTAAACTCTCCATTGTTATGGACTTAAAAGTTTTCAAACTTTGGTTTGGACCATTTTTTGTATAACAAAAAAGGGGAGAATGTTTTGAAAAATTGAATTTTCAATTGAATAAGGGGGAGCTTTAATCACTTTCGAATCTTTATTCTCTTATTCAAAATTTATTTTACAATGGGGGAAGAATCTCAAACACAAATTTTCAAGTTGGTTTTATTATATCAAAAAGGGAGAGATTGTTAGGATATTTTTTTGATACAATAATTGAAAAATATTTTGGACCAAATTGAAAAGATTTCAAAAATGATTTTAAGTCTAAACAACTTGAAAATATGTTGGAGGAGTTTTCAAAAGGTTTGGTAAGGTTTGAAATGGTTTAAAGTAGCCAAACCACATATTTTAGCTTGATCGTACCGATACGGTATACCCCGTATCGATACACCTTAAGTGTTTCAGCTACAGGTTTTGAAATTGCCAAAACCCGTACCAATACAGGGCTTGTCCGTATCGATACGGAGCAGGAGCATTTCGATACGTTGTGTAGCGTTTTGATACACACAATTTTAAATGCCCAACGGTTTTTTGAAAAACCCCAAACGGCTAGTTCCCTACAGCATAACGAACACTCGTACCGATACGGTACATAGGCTTATCGATACCGGTGCCGATACATGCCCATGTGTATCGATACGTAAAGCTACATCAAACTCCAACAGCTAGTTCTGAATAAGGGCGTACTGATATGTCTACCTGCGTACGATACAGACAGCTCTAGAACTGTAATTATTGCAGGAAATAAAGGGACCTTCAAGCATCCATGGAAGACTAATGCTTCAACTATCAACAACATTATGATGTCAAATGTGTCTTAGTGATTAATTCCCATTCTTTGTACAGACAAACACTTTTGAGCTCAAATTGTCAATGTATGCTCAAGTGTTATAGGTTTTGGGTGAGGGCTTTAGTGTGAAAACATAAACCTTTAGAGAGAGATTTCGTTTGCTAAGTTTTCTCTTCGTACAAGAGTGTTCCCAAAGCTCGGTTTGTGAGCTTTGGTTGCTAGACTTTTGTATTAAGTTTAGGTTGTAAAAGGTTGCCTCCTAAGCCTAGAAAAAAGGAAGAAATCTTAGTGAATTGGTTGAAATCCTTAGTGGGGAAGCTAAGGTAGTGGATGTAGAGCTTGGTTAGAAGCTCGAACCACTCTAAATTATTTATGTCTCTTTTCTATCTTTTTGCTTCCACCACCATCACCTAAATTACATCTTCTCCACCACTTAGCAAGCAATTCAAAGTGATGTATGTGGACCAATGAATACACAAGCAAGAGGAGGGTTCCAATACTTCATTACTTTCATTGACGACTTTAGTAGATATGTGTATGTTTACCTAATGCATCATAAATATGAAGCACTTGAAAAGTTCAAGGAATTTAAGCATGAAGTACAAAACCAACTAGGAAAGAGTATCAAAGCTTTCCGATCAGATCGAGGAAGAGAATACTTGAGCTTAGAGTTTGATGAAATTCTTGAAGAATGTGGGATTGTATTACAACTTATACCTCATGGTACTCCACAACATAATGGAGTCTCTGAAAGGAGAAATTAAACGTTGTTAGACATGGTTCGATCAATGATGAGTAATGTTGATCTTTCAACTTCTTTTTGGGGACACGCGTTAGAAACAACTACTTTCACACTAAATCGTATTCTGTCTAAATCGGTTCAAAAGACAACGTGTGAGATTTGGAATGGGAAGCATCCTAGTATGTCTTTTATGAAAATTTGTGGATGCGAAGTTTATGTTAAACATCAAATGTGTACAAAACTCAAACCCAAATCTCATAAGTGTAATTTTGTGGGATGTCCTAAAGAAACTAAAGGATATTATTTCTTCAATCCATCTGAGAACAAAGTGTTTGTTGCTCGAACATGAGTTTTCATTGAAAGAGAATTTATTTTCAGAAAGTAAGTGGAAGGAATATTGAACTTGAGGAAATTCAAGATCAACCACAGATCACTGAACCAGAGATTGAACAACAAGTTCCAAAAATAGTTAAGGAAAATTCAATCATTCTTGAAACACAACCACTGTGAAGGTCTATGAGAGAACGCAATGCGCCTTAGAGATATGGATTTCTCGTCACACTGCATGGTGATGTTCTCCTCATGGATCAAGATGAGCCTAGGACTTATCAAGAAGCAATGGTGAGCGCAGACTCCAAAAATGGCTAGAAGCCATGAAATCTGAGATGGATTCTATGTCAGAAAACCAAGTGTGGACTTTGGTTGACCCACCCGAAGGGATTAAACCCATAGGGTGCAAATGGGTTTTTCAAAAAGAATGCCGACATGGATGGCAATATACACATATACAAAGGGCGATTGGTCACTAAGGGATTTCGTTAGATTCATGGTATAGAATATGATGAAACTTTTTCCTCTATTGCTATGTCAAAACCATTTTCCTTAATAGAAAATTAGATGAAGATGTGTACATGACACAACCTGAAGGTTTTGCCGATCCAAAAGATGCCCAAAAAGTATGCTAGCTACAAAGATCTATTTACGGGTTGAAGCAAGCTTCTCGAAGTTGGAATCTTCGTTTTAATGATGCAATCAAAGAATTTGGTTTCATCAAAAATGAAGATGAGCCATGTTTTTTCAAGAAAACTAGTGAGAGCACTATCACATTCTTGGTATTGTATGTGGATGACATACTAATAATGGGAAATGAAATACCTACCTTACAGTCTGTAAAGACTAGGTTAAGAAAATGTTTTTCTATGAAAGACTTGGGTGAAACAACCTACACATTAGGAATCAAGATCTATAAAGATAGATCAAGACAACTCCTAGGACTAAGTCAAAATACATACATAGATAAAGTAATGAAAAGATTTGGTATGGAAGAATCTAAAAGAGGATTCTTACCTATGAGACATGGTATTTCACTCTCGAAGGAAATGTGTCATTCAACGCCTCAAGAAAGAGAGCGCATGAGTAAGATCTCATATGCTTTGGCCATTGGATCTATCATGTATGCCATGATATGTACACGTCCGAATGTATTATATGCACTAAGTATGACAAGCTGGTACCAAGTAGATCCCGGTGAAGGTCATTGGATTGCAGTAAAAAAAATATTCTTAAGTACTTAAGAAAAACTAAGTATACATTTCTCATGTATGGAGGTGAGGAAGAGCTAAGTATAAAAGGTTATACTGACGCAAGCTTCCAAACTGATAAGGATGATTCTTGATTGCAATCAGGTTTTGTGTTTTGCCTTAATAAAGGTGTTGTAAGCTGGAAAAGTTCAAAGCAAGATACAATACAGATTCTACAATAGAAGCCGAGTATATTGCAGCAAGCGATGCTGCAAAAGAGGTTGTTTGGATTAAAAAGTTCATATCTGAACTAGGGGTTGTGCCTAGCATATCAAATTCTATAGATATACATTGTGACAACAATGGAGCCATCGCACAAGAAAAAGAATCCATGTCTCACCAGCGATCCAAACACATACTTAGGCGTTACCATTTTATTTGAGAAATCATTGATCGAGGGGATATAGAAATATTCAGAGTACCAACGGACGACAATATCCCTGATCCAATGACAAAGCCTCTAACACAACAAAAGCATGAACGTCACATTAAGTCTCTTGGTATTAGATACATGAGTGATTGGTCTTAGTGCTAGTGGGAGATTGTTGAAGTATGCCCAAAGACCAATCATGAGATGGTTGTAAAAGACATACTTATTTTATCTTGTTTATTAATATAAAGCTATTATTATTATTTTAGTCTTATTTTGTGCATTTATAAATAAACTGAATTATAATAAAGTCCTTAGAATAATATAATTATTCTTGAATGCCTTTAGTCGAGTATTATTGTGGGCATAGAAAACAATAATATATTAAGACTAATATGTAGTTGATTGATGACAAAGTGTTGTCATTGACATGAAGATGTCAAAATCAATACATACGTATGTGTTAGAGAACGACATACTGGACTGACCCGCTATGAGCATGTTTCTTGGATTATTATGTGACAGACATAACATTGCTCATAATGATAACTACATGTATAATCCTCAGACTTGAGATCATCATTATTTCAACATTGTGAGTGACATATTTTGATACAATCAAACGTGTGTCATAACTGACTACGCTATAAAGACTAATATTGGATATGTTACAATCTATGTAGCGGAATATGGTTGATCAAGATAGGATTTTCCCTCCTACATAATAGGAGTAATATCATAGGCCACTTGATTGAGTGAGACTAGAAATGCATGGCCATGCCCGAATAAATTGATATGAGATATCATAGTTATTCATTTATAATAGTTTACTCAATATATCAAGAAATATTAGATGGACTATACAAGTGTGACTATTCCATGACTTGTGCCCGATCTAGATATAAAGACAAAAGGATGTAATACACGAAATGAGTTAATCACGAAAAAAGTTATGTCAAACCACGAATTCTTGTAACTTAGGTAGAAATTATGTATTGCTAGATACCACTCATTGCTTGTAATATTAGAATTGTTCTAGATATTACTGCTAACGTTGCATGAACCTACAAGGGTCATACCCTATAATTGAAACGAACAAATTTCGACTAGATAGCATGTGTACAAACGCTATTGTGATGACTTGGATCCGATATCATGTCGAAGAATTAGATTATCCTAAATCCCTGCTGTTTTCATATTTAATTAAGGTAACGTTTCATCCATTTTCACCCCGGATTCGTTTCTTGTACATAGATCACTAGTGGAATATGCCAGATAATTTTTCCGCTGCGCTATGGTTGGTAGTTCTGAGTTTCTCTCATCATCTCGTGCTTTGCTATTGAATAATTTATCACATGTGCCCAAAATAACCAAGAATTTACTCTCGGTGTCAAAGCTTGCTAGGGATAATCATGTTTTCTTCGAGTTTCATGCAAAGGAATGCGAGGGAAAGAGCGAGATGGCCTGTATATGTTTTCTGTAAATAGTAGTTCTACTTCATGTATTAAGGCTGAAGCAAATACAATGTCTGAGTCTATTAATACATATGAGTCGTGGCATAAGCGTTTTGGACACCCTGCCTATGATGCCTTAGTAAGAATTTGCAAATCAATTGATGTAACTCTTTCAAAAATGAGAATAATACTTGTGTTGCTTGTCACATAGGAAAGAGTCACAAGTTTCCATTTGATAATTCACAAACCACATATAATGCTCTATTTGAATTGATATTTACATATCTATAAGGACCTTCACATGAAGTTTCGGATAGATTTAAATATTATATCTCCTTTGTTGATGCGTATTCAAAGCAAACCTGGGTTTATCTTCTAAAAGAGAAGTCTTAAGTTGTTTCAGTTATTTCAACAAATGGTTCTCTCACAATTTGGTGTATCGATCAAGGCTGTACAAAGTGATTGGGAGGTGAATATTGTGGCTTGTCATTTGTTTTACTTAAAGCTGGTATCTTACATCGTGTCACTTGTCCACATAACTTGGAGCATAATGGAGTGGTTGAAAGAAAGCATAGGCATGCGATAGAACTAGAATTGGTGTTATTGGCTCAGGCATCTATGCTTTTGCGTTTCTGGTCTACAATGTTCTAATAGCAGTTCACTTGATCAATAAAATGCCAACTAGAGTTTTAAGTGATATCTCACCCTTTGAGAAATTATTTGGAAAGAATCCAAATTATGATGATTTAAGGGTCTTTGGTTGTAAATGTTTCCACATCTAAGGACTTTTTACACTCATAAGATGGAGTTCAGATCTGAAGCACATACCTTTTTAGGCTATAGTCCCCAGCACAAAAGGTTCCAATGTCTTGCTGCTAATGGTCAAGGGTATGTTACAAGGCATGTAATACTTGATGAATTGACTTTTTCCTTTGCAGGCTTAGCATAATCAGGTGTAAGGAATATGGCAACTAGATTGGCAAAGTCAAGAGTTATTGTTGTGATGACCAATGTAGGAAAGCTGGGTGTGAGTAACAAGCAACCACGGGTGTCAAACACACAGTCTCACTTTACAGTTGGTAGTGCATGAGATGGTCAGGGCTCTCAAACCACTATGATGGGCGATGCCTCTCCAAATGTGTAAAATAGAAATGATGGTGTGCAAAATCAGTCACAAGATATGAATGTTGAGCTCGATCGCGCATCTCAAAACTCACCTCAGGCTTCAGCTACCTCACCTCAAGTCTCAACATAATGTCAAGTGGCTAGTCTCATTGCCTAGAGTAGTTGTATTGCTCATGATATTGGAGCTGACAGTCTAGAGCAATCAATTAGGAGTGGTGAAGGCAATCATGTTCAGACCGAGGCTCAGTCAAACACAACTAGAGTAAATCGACACTCAATGATAACTAGGAGTAAGTGTGGCATATTCAAGCCTAAAGTGTATCTAGACTCATGTGACATTGATGAAACAGTTGATGTTTATCAAGCCATGCAATCTGAGAACTAGAAGGCAGCAGTTCATGCTGAGTTTAATGCTCTACAAGACAATGACACCTGGGCGTTGGTAGAGCTGCCTGAAGGGGTATCTGTGGTTGGATGCAAGTGGCTATTCAAGCTAAAGAAGAATTTAGATGGCTCAATTCAAAGGTATAGAGCACGATTGGTCGTGAAATGGTATTCACAAATTCCTGAGCAGGATTTTAAAGATACATTTAGTCTAGTGGTTAAATCTTCCACACTAAATGTGATCTTGTCCCTTGCTGTTACAAACGGGTGGAGCTTGAGGCGGGTAGATGTGAACAATGCCTTTCTCGATGGGGACTTGGATGAGGATGTTTTCATGTAGAAACCTCTTGGACTCGAGCGGCATACCTCTGATGGATCTCAGCTGGTGTACAAGCTGAAGAAAGCACTTTATCGATTGAGACAATCATCAAGGAACTGGAACACAAAGCTTAAAGAATGTTTGATACAGTTGAGATTTCAAGAATCAAGGGTTGATGTCTCGTTGTTTATCAAAGTTAAGGAATGAGTGCATACATACATGTTGGTATACGTGGATGATATTATCATCGCGAGGCAATCACAAGAAAAGATTGATGTTGTGGTAAGGCTGTTGAATGAAAGTTTCACACTAAAAGATTTAAAAGAATTGAACTATTTTATGAGAATTGAGGTCAAAAAGGAATAATGGCTTGCTCATGCTTAGTCAAAGAAAGTTTATATCATAACTGTTGGTGAAAACAAAAATGGAGAGCAAATCCTACTCCTACTTCGATGGTAATGACATCCAAACTGAGTCAAGATAATGCAAGCAGCTTACTAGTGGATGCGCATGAGTATCAAAGTATTGTAGCCACGTTATTGTATGTGTGTCACACAAGGCCGGACATAGCCTTTAGTGTGAACAGGGTGGTACAATTCATGCATGTACCTTGTGAACTACATATGGTCGCAGTCAAAAGAATATTGAGGTATTTGGTTGGGACGTTGAACTATGGATTGGTGTTCTCTCCTGCTAGTTCTGGGTTACAAGTAACAACATTTGCAGATGCTGGTTGGGGATAGACCTTGAATGATCGAAGATCTATCTCGGGACATTGTGTGTTTGTAGGCAATAGCCTGGTTGCATGGGACTCCAAAAAGCAAAAGACGGTGTCACGTTCAACTATGAAAGCTGAATACAGAAGTTTCGTTGATGCAGCAACTGAAGTCACCGGGTTAATGCACTGTTAAAAGACATGGGAATAATGTGTAGAGAAATTCATGTCATATGCTGCGATAATACCAGTGCAATTGCGTTGATTGCTAATCCAATATATCATGCATGTTCAAAGCATGTAGATCTGGACATACACTTTGTTCGTGAGAAGGTTGCAGCAGATCAACTACATGAAAACTATGTCCCTGCTATGTATCAAATTGCTGATGGGTTAACCAAACCTTTGTTCAGGTCATTCTTTGAACTGTTTCGGGAAAAAAATTAGGTCTAGCCTTTAGAAGAAGCAGGGAGAATATTGAATGAAGTTAGCAAAGTTTGAATGAAAGTACACGTGGCCAAAGCTGATTAAGTCTGTTGGATGATTAGTTAGTCTGTTAACCTAATTAGTTAGAAGTTGTTAAAGCTTAACTGCATGTATTTCCTCCTATAAAAGCAGTGTGTCATTCCTAAGCAAATCATCAATGAAAGCCTTTATTCTCTTGAATTCTTAAACTCCTTGTTATATTGTAAATTCAACAGAAGTTGCTCATCTTTGTTTCTTCGTATTTTCTTAAGTCATAAGTTCTAGACTCACTAGAAAGTCTCTTCTTTCCTCTATAGTCTCCTCTCCCCCTTCTCTCTAGGTAAAATTAAGATTAGAATTAGGATTTTGTTAAAAAAAATGAAAAAGAAATCTATAACAATAGTTTAAAATATTAAAATCTTATACCAACCAGTAAGCACTGTTAAAAACTTAGTTAGGATTAAATTTCAGATTTTATTTTGATACACAGTCCGTGTAAAATATTTTTACACAATCCTTCTATAAAATCCAAAATCTAAAACCCTAACCCTAACACCCTAGATTCTAAACCCTAAACCATAAATCTAACCCTAAACCTTAAATTCTAAACCCTACAACCTAAACCCCTAAACTTTAAACCCTAAACTAAACTCCTAACCCTTAAATTTGAAAAGCACGTGTAAATTTTAATTTACACGGACTATGTATCAAACTTTTTCTCTTAATTTTCAGGGGAAAATATAAATAGGAACCAAATTATGGTCGGAGTTAATTGTTAAAGTCGTCAATTTAAATTTAAATTTAAAAATGGAGGGGTTAGGATCCAATTTGCTTGATTTAAAAATTGAATGGGGCTTAAAAGTATTTAAATTTAAAAATGGTAGGCCAAGGCTTAATCTGCCTAATTTTAAAACTAAAAGATACCTAAAAGTAATTGTAACAAAAAACTGGGGACTATAATCTAATTCACATGGTTTCAAAATTAAGAGGACCTAAACAACAATTGAATCCAAAATATTATGGCTAAATCTTAGTTTCTCTAACAATAAAACTAGAAGGGACCTAACAAACAATTAAACCCAAGATTTTGGGTATGGCTCCTCCCACACCAGTACAACTCAGTATTCAACCGAAATTGAACTGAACTTAATGAAATTTTGATCGGAATAGATATTAATTTATTTGATATGAGCATAAAATCAATATGAACTGATACAATTGATATTAATACGATAATTTATTTTTAATGTGGTGGAGTTGTCCGGGCGCTTGTGCTGAGGTTTCGACTTCAAACTTAGCTCGGGCTGGAGTGTGTTGGGCACCACCTTCATCTGGGGTTTTTAAATTTAATATTGATGGTTCTATTTAAGGAAAGTCGGGTCTGGCTGTATTTGGTGGTGCGTTACGGGATAAAGATGGTTGCATCTTGGCTATTTTCTCAGGTCCGTTAGGGGTATTAGACTCTAACGAGGCGGAATTGCGTGCAATTGCGTTTGCTTTAGCTATGTTTCAGGAGTCGAAATGATCGGATTCTTGTTTGGTTGTAGAATCGGACTCGTAAATTGCGATAGGTTAGGTTTTACAATTGCAACTTTTGCCTGGGCACCTTTGGGATGATTTTGGGGTATTGATTGCTCGTGCCAGCTTATCCGCAATGTTTGTTTCGATTATGTCTATCGCGAGGGGAATGATGCTTTGGCAAAGAAGAGTGTGTCTCGTGGAAGCATTTTCCAGGCCTGTTCGTAAGTTTGGCTCGTGGATAGCTGCGTGCGATTGGGTGCGGTGCTGGAGGCTTGCTTTGGCAGTATGTGCTGGATGGTTGATGGCTTGGTGCTGTTTTGGGTGTTGTTTCCCTCGTGGCTTGCTAGCTGATCATGTGTTGGGGTTTTGTTAGTTCTTGTAATGTGTTTTGGGTGCTGCTTGGCTTGCGGCTTGCTTGTAATGTGTTGGGATTTGTTAGTTCTTGGTTGCCTTTGTTTGATTGTGTTTACTTGTCTTGTGTATACTCTTTATTTTCTATTTAGGTTTAGGGATTTTAACGAGACACACATTTGTAGGTTTAGGCTATATATGATTTTACATTCAATAAAGCATACGTTGGCTGAGCAAAAAAAAAGTTAACTTTTAATAATTAAAAAAGATCAAAATTGAACTTTAAACAATTAATTCTTAAACTAATTAAAGGTAAATTGCGTAAATTTATCACTGAACTTTACTCTGAAACCTATTTGAGTTATTAAAGTTTCAAAATGTTCAATTTACTCACTGAAGTTTAGATATTGAACATTTTTTGTCACTCAATTTTTTACAGCATTATGACGTGTCGTCCACCATTCACCGTCGACAACCGTAGATGGTGGTCGTTCTGTCCCAAATTTCACCAGTCGTTTCGTCCTAGTCTCCTAAGTCTAAATCTGACCTCTATTTCGTTAAAAACTGTTTTGAAGTTCATGAAACAGGCAAAAATTATTCAGTTTTCTCTCTTCGATCTCTCTCCTCTGCCGTCGATAGAACATGTTTCTCAGTATATAACTTTCTCGTGTTGATGAAACTTTTCACTGTTCGAATCTTGAAGAAGTTTTTCCATTCACCGGTAAATAGACGTCATCAAAAAGTTAACGATAAATTAATAAGAAACGTTTAATGTTTAAACTTCACTAAGTAAATTGAATGTTTTAAAATTTTAGTTACCAAAATAAATTTGAAAATAAAATTCAATGTTAATTTATATAATTTACCTAATAATTAATTATTACGACAATAAAACTATCGACAATACCAATACAGTATTGATGACCGTACTCAAGACCGCTATCGGCTATCAGTTATTATGTAGTTAACAAAATTAAATTCCGCGGGCTGTCTGAAAAGGAAAGACATGTCAGTAAAATCTAAATGGGCGGCAAACGCAGGCTAAGCATAGCAAAGGCGAGAAGACATGTTTCTTTTCGAACATGTTTTAAATGAGGAAACAATAGATGTTAACAGTTAATTCATGCAAACAGACCATTCCATTTCCATGCATATACGGCAACAACTTTCCCCCTCACGATTACCGGTCTTACTTGACAAACGCGTTACATTCTCACCGATCCTCAACATTCTTCTTCTTCTACACATTTTTCTTTATGACTAATTTTTCGATTCGTATCGTGTAAACTTTTTTTTACATAAATTTATGTATTTTATTCTTTAAAAAATTAAATTAAAATTCTTAATCTTAAAATTTTAAAATATAGATTCTAAACAGTACAAACTAATTTTTAATCACCGAAACCGGGATGATTGTGTAATCAGATTGGCCAACCGATAGGCTTCACTCATGCCGATCAATCCACATTCATATACAGTAATAGGGTGGTTCTAGACATGCTCAACAAGAACGACTATATAGGGTTCTTAAGAAAAAGAGAGTCCAAAATGAGTTAAGTTAAATACTTACAAGATAAAAGATTAATTCTAAAATAGTGATAATGTACGTATGAAAAGTAAGATGACGTACTTCATGAATTTTGAATCAACCAAACTCATTTTTATTAAAAAAAATCGATCAACTACGTAAACAAACAAATATACAAATATTTATTTAAAAAAAATAAAGATCCATTTTAATAATTTGCACGATACACTTTAAGTCACTCTTGTACAGTGACTGTTGAAACCCCTTCATGCAAAATTGTTTAATAATATTTTTTAATAATTATTATATGTACATATCAAAATCAACAGGGAAAAAGAATATTTTTTAATAATTATTATATTTTATTTAATATAGATTAAGACATAACTGGTTTTTAATAATGTTGGAATTCTAGATGAGTGAGACATATATTACCCTGAACTTTCTCAATAGAGACCAACGTCAAGATATGGTATATCATATTTGACTGTCTCTTCTTTTTATTTTTTTGGGTTTAATAGTTAAAAAGGTACTTAATCTATATCTTTTTTCAGTTTTAGTGCCTAAAATTCTTTTCGGGTTACTTTAGTGCCTAACGTTTCATTCCGTAACTTATATTGAATTTTTCCGTTAACGGTGTTAAAATTTTCTCATTAACCAATTATAACATGGCACATGGCATGTTTTAATTATTTTTTAATTTTTGAATTACTTTAAAGTTATGTATTTCTTAAAATATCTCAAAGTTTTAATTTCTTTCAAACAAACCCTCAAATCACATCTCACTCATCGTCCGGCATCCTCACACACCAGCGGTTTACCGTTCACCACTCAAGCGCCAGGTACTGCACTGTTCAACATCCCCACCCTTTAGCCATCGGTTAAAAGCTCAATCGGTCTTTTTTTTTTTAGATGTTCTTCAACGGAGCAATCGACGATTTTTGACGACGGGATCATGGGGCTTTCAGTCGTGGGAAGCCGAAAAAGGGAAGGGTGGCCGGTGGTGGGAGGGGAAAAATTAGGGATATAGGGTTTGGGGTTGGGTTTTAGAGAAATTAAAGATTTTGAGGGTTTTTTTTATAAAATTAAAGATCTTTTTGATTTTTAGAAAAACAAAAATATAAAGAAAATACCAGAATGTGCCACATGTCGTGTTTTTATTCAATAATTAAACATTTTTAACGTCTGTCACGAAAAACCCAAATTGAGTTACGGAATGAAATATTAGGCACTAAAATGGGCCGAAAAAACGTTAAGCGCCAAACTGAAAGAAAAAAAGTGTATAGGTTAGGCACCTTTTTGACTATTAAGCCTTTTTCTGGAAAAAAAATTTCGTCCATTTTTCATTATTTTTAAATTTAGGTCAAAACATGTAGTTAGCCCCTGTACTTTGACAAAATCTTAGATTTAATCTCATGCTTAAAATTTTAAAACTTCTTATTTTTTGTTTATAGATCTTAATCCAAATATTACCACCGTTTTGCCAACTTGATTGGTTTATTTTTCGCCAATCAGTTTGTCCTTGAAATAAACTCGAATAATTAAAATTAAATGACCTCAAAGTAAAATTGATGCAATTAAAAAGTATAGATAAAATGGATGATTTGAGTTTACTTCGGGATAAACTTACCTCTTAAGCCATCTTTTTAAAATAAATGAATCGTTGGATTCAATCAAATAACCAGTTAAACAGAATTAGAAAGAGTACTCATGAGGTATGTCCAAGTGATAAATAATTTGGTACTGCTTAAACAGGTCTCGAGTTTAAGGCCTTATATATGCAAAAAAAAATCCACCGGAAAACTCACCCACCAAGTCTAGGTGTGCTTCGCAGGTTGGTCTAGATTAGTCAAGGCAAAGCCCTAAGAAACTAGGAGAACTAGGGGTGAGCGTTCGATAGAGTCGAGTCAAAAAAATTTCGGGTTATTCGAGTGGACGCATCATATTTTGCAACTCAAACTTTATTTGAAATTTTTTTCGATTCGATTCGAGTTTATGGAATTCGAGTCGAGCTCGAGTCGAATCAATTTTTCGAGTTCCTATACAAATTTAATTCTAATTATTTATCATGATATAGTACTGTTTTAGTCCAATTTAAACGATTTTCTCTAAATATATAAGATATGCATATATGGTTCATCATATTTTTTTTATATGTGGCATATATTTCTTCATATTTTTTTGTCTCGAGTCGAGTCGAATCGAATCGAAAATTTCGGGTTTTTTTGACAACAACCAAAAAATAGAATGAGAAAGAGTGAAGGGACTGGAAGTATAATTAGGTACAAAATTTCATGCACGTGGTTTTCGTCTCCAGCCCCCACCGCGTTTTCTACGCACACTGCCAAGTATCATCAGCTTGCTTTACTCCTCTAGTCTTCAACACGCTTCGATCTTCAACGAAAACGATGCTCAACTCAACCCTCCCCCACCAATATATATTCAATCACAACCAGCCGCCATTTTCATTATCCAAACCTCAAGCGTGAAAGTTTCCAAAACCAACCCCCTTTTCCAGCAAATTAACAATCCAAGGGACCATTTTGCAATCAAATTTTCAAGCTTTTCAATTGATGGTGAGGCCACCAAACAGCGAACAATCGTCTTCAGCATCACCGGCGGAGTATGTTGACATAAACAGTTCAAAGTATAAGGGTGTTCGGAAGAGGAAATGGGGGAGATGGGTGTCGGAAATCAGACTCCCCAACAGCCGGGAGCGTATTTGGTTAGGCTCTTACGACTCGGCGGAGAAAGCGGCGAGGGCGTTCGACGCGGCGCTTTTTTGTTTACGCGGCCGCGATGCTAAGTTCAATTTCCCTGAAAACCCGCCCGATATCGCCGGCGGGCGGTCGCTTAGTACGTCGGAGATTCAGACGGCGGCGGCTAGGTTCGCCAGAGAGGTGGAAACCGGTGGGAACGATAACAACAACAATCTAGGGACAGAACAGTATACGTCATCTTCATCGGTGTCAGTGTCGGATGGGACAGCGGCGACTACACAAGTGGGGGAGAGCCGTCATCATCACGGTGAAGAAATAATGGATTGGTCGTTTTTGAGCATGTTGGACAATAATACCAATTATCAAGAGATGTCCGCTTATGGCTTTTACTTTTCTGGTGGTGATCAACTCTACCCTCCGCCGCCGCAAATGTCACCTCCTCCGCCGGTTGATGACGACGTTGATGATGGAAACGGTGGCGACGGTTTTTCACAGTCATCGTTTCTATGGAACTTTTGAAGTACATTCATTCCAAATTAGAGTTGTTTGTAGAAAGGAATAATCTTGATTCTGTGTCATTAATTTCTGGGATAATCATGATTTTGGCGAATTTTTGCTGCTAAAGTTTTTGATTTCCCCCAGCAAATGAGATTCCATTGATATGAGTCAAGGTTTTCTTGTAATGTATTCTTGAAGGTTAATTGTATATTCAATTCTAGGAAACCATTTTTAAGAGGGATGTACTAAAGAATGGTGTTGTCTAAGGAAAAAATTAATTAATAATAAGTTTTTTTAAATAGTGTATTTTATTCAAAAGCATTCCTTAAAATTAGGGTAATTATTCAATAAACTAGTAGTGGAAATTAAAAGTTTTGACAAGTGTCTTAGTTTCAGGGTTTATGGTTTAGGAGTTAGGTGTAAGAGTTTAAAATTTATGGATGATGATTAAAATTTAAAGCTAAAATTTAAGATTTATAAGTTAAAACCTAAATCCTCACTATATTACCCTAAAAATTAAACTCTAACATCTAAACCCTAAACCACTACACACAAACCCCTAAACCCTACACCCTAAATTAAGTTCTTAAACTCTAAAACTAAACCACTTGTAGAAATTTTTAGTTTTTATACGTTTAAACACTCTTATATATTAAACAAATAATAATAAGTCTAAAATACTTAAATCTTCACCCAACTTTGCTCTATGACCTATTTTGGTTATTAAACTTTCAAAATGCTCAATTTACTCATTAAACTTTACTCTCTGACCTATTTTGATCATTCTGAATTATTTTATTAATATTTTACTATGACATGGCATATTTTATTATTATTAAATATAAAAAATAAAAATAAATTATTGGTAAATTACAAAAATCATCACAAAACTTTACTCTCTGACCTATTTTGGTCTCTAAACTTTCAAAACTATCAATTTAATCACTGAACTTTATACATTGACCTATTTTGGTCACTCCACCATTAAATAATTAACGGTGTTATGACATGGCACACGAAACCAAAACAACGTCATTTTATATTCCTATAAAAACTTTTTCTTTAATTTTCCCTATAAAAGTTATTTATTCCTCCCAAATAGAACCCTAGTCGTTGTCGGTCTTCTCAACGTCGCCGTTGTTGTTTTGATATCCTTCCTCGTTCGCCATCACCAAAGATTTCATAAAATGAAAGATTATATATTCTACCAACAGCCACAACAACAAGTTCTGGACGAAAACATGTCTAATTTGACATATGCATCCGGCGAAGTAAGTGTTTCTTCAAGGAATTGTGCCGGTGGCGCTACCAACCAACCACTCAATCTCAGTCGATCAAAAGAAAGAGAAACAAACCAGTCAATCTAGGTTTATGTCCAAACTTCAAAAACTATTATTTAAAAAAATATTGTTCAATAAGGAGACAATGAAGATGAATATGCAGTAAGCTGTTTAAGGAGATGAAAAGGTTTTGGGGATGAGAGTGTGATGTCGGTGGGGGTTTGGGAAGAATTTAGGAATTTTATTTTTTATTTTAAATCCTATGTATCAACCAAATATTAATAAAATAAGCCACGTCATCGGGCTGTTAATGAGAAAATGGAAGAGTGACCAAAATAGGTCAATGTATAAAGTTTAATGAGTAAATTGATTATTTTGAAAGTTCAGTAACCAAAATAGGATCAAAGAGCAAAGTTCAATGATGATTTTAGGTGTGATGGAGAGTGATCAATAAAGTACTTTGTGCTACTAACGTTTATGGATCCAAAATAATTTGGATACCAAAAATTACTTGATTGTCTTATTTTAGGTGTGATGGAGAGTGATCAATAAAGTACAACATTAAGAGGGAGATCCATACACACAAAGATGACACTTGAATAAGGAAGGCTTCATATCCTACCATTGGTTCAAGTGTAGTAAAAATTAGTTGAATTTCTTTTTAATTTGATTTATTTATTTTAATTCAACTAGTTTATCATAATTGTTTGGCTAACAATTTGATTGATGCTTGAGTAAGGGGGAGCCAAATTTTAAAACAAAACTCTTATTTTGTCAATTTTTTTAAACTCTCCATTGTTATGGACTTAAAAGTTTTCAAACTTTGGTTTGGACCATTTTTTATATAACAAAAAAGGGGAGAATGTTTTGAAAAATTGAATTTTCAATTGAATAAGGGGGAGCTTTAATCACTTTCGAATCTTTATTCTCTTATTCAAAATTTATTTTACGATGGGGGAAGAATCTCAAACACAAATTTTCAAGTTGGTTTTATTATATCAAAAAGGGATAGATTGTTAGGATATTTTTTTATACAATAATTGAAAAATATTTTGGACTAAATTGAAAAGATTTCAAAAATGATTTTAAGTCTAAACAACTTGAAAATATGTTTGAGGAGTTTTCAAAAGGTTTGGTAAGGTTTGAAATGGTTTAAAGTAGTCAAACCACATATTTTAGCTTGATCGTGCCGATACGGTATACCCCGTATCGATACACCTTAAGTGTTTCAGCTACAGGTTTTGAAATTGCCAAAACCCATACCGATACAGGGCTTGCCCGTATCGATACGGAGCAGGATGTGTAGCGTTTTGATACACACAACTTTAAATGCCCAACGGCTTTTTGAAAAACCCCAAACGGCTAGTTCCCTGCAGCATAACGAACACTCGTACCGATACGGTACATAGGCTTATCAATAACGATGCCGATACATGCCCATGTGTATCGATACGTAAAGCTACATCAAACTCCAACAACTAGTTCTGAAGAAGGGCATACTGATATGTCTACCTGCGTACCGATACAGACAGCTCTAGAACTGCAAGTATTGCAGGAAATAAAGGGACCTTCAAGCATCCATGGAAGACTAATGCTTCAACTGTCAACAACATTATGATGTCAAATGTGTCTTAGTGATTAATTCTCATTTTTTGTACAGATAAACACTTGTGAGCTCAAATTGTCAATGTATGCTCAAGTTGGTTTTATTATATCAAAAAGGGGAAGATTGTTAGGATATTTTTTGATATAATAATTTAAAAATATTTTTGGACTAAATTGAAAGATTTCAAAAATGATTTTAAGTCTAAACAACTTGAAAATATGTTTGAGGAGTTTTCAAAAGGTTTGGTAAGGTTTGAAATGGTTTAAAGTAGCCGAACCACAGATTTTAGCTTGATCGTACCGATACGGTATACCCCGTATCGATACACTTTAAGTGTTTCAACTACAGGTTTTGAAACTGCCAAAACCCGTACCGATACAAGGCTTGCCCGTATCGATACGGAGCATGAGAATTTTGATACGTTGTGTAGCGTTTTGATACACACAACTTTAAATGCCCAACGGCTTTTTGAAAAACCCCCAACGGCTAGTTCCCTGCAACATAATGAACACTCGTACCGATACGGTACATAGGCGTATCGATACTGGTGCCGATACATGCCCATGCGTATCGATACGTAAAGCTGCATCAAACTCCAATGGCTAGTTCTAAAGAAGGGCGTACTGATATGGCTACCTGCGTACTAATACAGACAGCTCTAGAACTGCAATTATTGTAGGAAATAAAGGCCCCAACGGCTCCAATTCAATCCCAACGGTCACCAATAGTTAGAAGCTCAATTGGGAGTATAAAAGGGACCTTCAAGCATCCATGGAAGACTAATGCTTCAATTGTCAACAACATTATGATGTCAAATGTGTCTTAGTGCTTAATTCCCATTCTTTGTACAGACAAACACTTGTGAGCTCAAATTGTCAATGTATGCTCAAGTGTTATAGGTTTTGGGTAAGGGCTTTAGTGTGCAAACATAAACCTTTAGAGAGAGATTTCGTTTGCTAAGTTTTCTCTTCGTACAAGAGTGTTCCCAAAGCTCGGTTTGTGAGCTTTGGTTGCTAGACTTTTGTATTGAGTCTAGGTTGTAAAAGGTTGCCTCCTAAGCCTAGAAAAAGGGAAGAAATCTTAGTGAATTGGTTGAAATCCTTAGTGGGGAAGCTAAGATAATGGATGTAGAGCTTGGTTAGAAGCTCGAACCACTCTAAATTATTTGTGTCTCGTTTCTATCTTTTTGCTTCCACCACCATCACCTAAATTACATCTTCTCCACCATTTGTCAAGCAATTCGGAGTGATGTATGTGGACCAATGAATACACAAGCAAGAGGAGGATTTCAATACTTCATTACTTTCATTGACGACTTCAGTAGATATGGGTATGTTTACCTAATGCATCATAAATATGAAGCACTTGAAAAGTTCAAGGAATTTAAGCATGAAGCACAAAACCAACTAGGAAAGAGTATCAAAGCTTTCCGATCAGATCGAGGAAGAGAATACTTAAGCTTAGAGTTTGATGAAATTCTTAAAGAATGTGGGATTGTCTTACAACTTACACCTCATGGTACTCCACAACATAATGGAGTCTCTGAAAGGAGAAATCAAACGTTGTTAGACATAGTTCGATCAATGATGAGTAATGTTGATCTTCCAACTTCTTTTTGGGGACATGCGTGTCGGAAATCAAAAGAGGTCAGAAAGTAAAGTTCAATGAGTAAATTGAGCGTTTTGAAAGTTCAGTAATCAAAATAGGTCAAAGAGCAAAGTTAAGTGATAATTTAGGTATTTTGCCCTAATAATAAAGTTTTAACCCATCAAGCGGTCCTAATAGAAATGAGAATGATCATCCTAAAGATTCGAATTCAAATCGTTTTATCGAAAAAGTGTTTACATTGTAAAAAATTAAAAATATATAATTACCTTAAAATCATTAAAAAACTAATAATAATAATATTTTTTAAAAGAAAAAATGTACTTTATTCAAAAACATTCCTTAAAAGTGAGCATCAGATTTCTGAGTGCCGCACTGATATTTGGACATTTCAATATTTTATACAGGAACAAAACCAAACCTTCAATTTTAACACGTGCTCAAAATCCACTTCTTAATAAAAGATTATAGAGCTAATCGCATCACTCGTCATCAAAGGATATCCTTCATTCAAATTCCATCCTAAACTTTTGAATATTTTAATTCTATCTTTAAACCATTCCTCTCATTCTAAAACGGTCATTAAACTTGTGAGTGTTTAAATTTCATTCCTAAACTAACCCTCATTCTAAATTAGAACCCAAAATTTTGAACCTTTTAACTTCATCCTCAGATTATCAATATTTGCTAATCATATCGCATACTAATAAGATCATTATAAAATTTCATAATTCACATGTAAAAAATAATGTGTAGGGATATCAAAACTCAACTTAAAAAATAATTTTTTGACTCGACAAAAAACACTCAACTCATCTTGTAATTTCATGCACTCAACTCAAAAAATTGAAATAAAATTCAAGTTATAAAATAAAAACTCAAATAACTTATATTTTTAATAATTAGTAAATCAATTTTCAAATTCAAATCTCTCAATTCTACATGATATATATATATCACATATGAAAAAAATATGAAGATATATATATGTAGTGTATAGGGTTATAAAAAATAATTTAAATTGGAACTAATTAGTGTCATGTCATTAAAAATGTTTACAATTAAATTTATACAAAAACTCAAACTCGACTCTAAAAACTTCAAATAAAATTTGAATTATAAAATAAAACTCATCAACTCTATTAACTCGAAAGTTTTTTACTCTGCTGATTTGATGATCAATCCTATTAATGTGTGTCATGTAATAATATAAGGATGAAATCAAACGTTCAAAAAGTTTGAAGACTAATTTAGAATGATGATCAAAATTTGGGGAAGTAACTGGACCATTCAAAAGTTTAAAGACGAATTTAAAAAAGTCTTAATTTAAATATGAAATTGGAACATTTAAAAATTTAGAGACTGATTTAAAATGAAAGTTATGATTTGAAAACATGTAATACAATTAACTCTAGGGTTATATTTGATACATAATTCATACATAACTCTCATGCATCATCAATGAATCATAATGCGTCACATCATTAATGAATAAAACAAAAATATTAGAAAAACATGCAAATAAACACTAAAAAAATTATTTAAATATAATTATAAAGTACTTGTACATAAATATTTTTTTATATTATCCTAATTTCGTGTTCCTTTAACAGTATCTACAAGGGTTATATGACTGAAATCATTTATATTTAAAAATAAAATAGTTGAATTATTTCACATGTAGATCTATCATAATAGTACAAAAACAAGCAAAACTCATGGTTCTTACTCAATTTATGAACTTAAATAGTTTCCAAATTATAATATGTTAAGAATATAAATTGGTTTTACCGTGCAACTGGAGAACAAATTAAGATAGCAACTGGGATATCATGGCTTTAGCAGAATCTAGTCCATCATTATTCACACTTGGTATTATGTTTTCTGGAGATACAAGTTTCACAAAGTCTCTGAGCTCTGAGAAGCTGCTGTGCTCACTGTACGGTACTTCGTACCTGGAAAACAGCATCGATTACAATAAATGAGACCCTGTATTGCTTAGACTGCATTTTCGGTAAAGTATTCGTGTTCGACGCATCTTAGGATATGGTCACATGAGTAGAAAGGAATGACACTCCGAAATATGATTTTTTTTATAAAAAAAAAAAAAGCATAACCATGTAACATGTAGGATACATACATGTGTCTGAAACCTAAATTAATACCAGAAAGCTTCAAACTTGCTCAATTGTCATACAGCACAGGTGCTTTTGTTCCAGAAATAAAATGGTACAATATATGCATTCCAGAGCAGTGTTGCTTCGTATTATTAGTTGAATTAGACTTTGTTTACGAACAGATATGGATGAGACAAATACCTTATGATGGTACCCTGCTGCCACCTTCTCCCCGGAGACTTCTTTTTGCCCTTACCGAAGGTCCAGCCCGTCGGAGAGAACGCAACTACTAGACTGAATCGACGCTGAGAAGAAGATATATACGCAAATAAAACAGTTGCATATGCATAACATTACCGCTCGATATTCTCTAGTAAAATACTGGATGTCATGTTCCTCACCGCATAATGATTAGATATATGTTTCAGTCGTTTGAAGCTTGCAAGTGTCCACATAGGGACAACATGGATCTGGCTTTCCTGATCATTAGATGTGAACCACTGCATGTCTTCCTCAGAGAACCCCAAGCATTCCAATAGACGGAGTTTTGCTGCAGTGATGTAAATCTTTTTACGAAGGGCACGTGCGACCTCCAAGAATAGCCTTTCCTTTCCTGTTTTATAAAACCAGAGACAGTTATAAGTGCAGGCCTTTATACCTTAAAACCAAATCTAGAATGGAAAGCCCTTATGATGAGAAGGTAGCATTTTGTTTCTCTTCAATCTATATGCACCAGAGGAGAAAACATATATTTGTGCAAGTCAAAGAAAAGGCAGTGGAAACTCTACCAATTGTATAGCTGCCGATTAGAAAAAGTGTCTTTGGGTTGAAAGTCTGCTTGGATTGCCTCAATGACAAATTGTATTACAGCCTCTTGCTTTGGGAAGTCATACTGATTGACATCATGGCATGAGAAATAAAATCTTATTTAGTTATCGGTGAGAAACCTATTCTATGCAAAGTTAAAGAAAACTACTTAAAATATAAAATCTTGCATTTGAAGATTGTACATATAAACATGTCAACCCTAGACATAAAACTTGGGTTTATGTTGGTATAAAAAACTAAATGAAAAGAGAGGAGATTGCCATAAGTTAATATGTACATTATTTGATCTACAGCACAGAAACAAATCTCAAACAAAATAATCATGAAACAATCATCAAGATCAGTACAGCAAGTTTAAAAATACCAAACATACAAGTAAAGAGGAACCAATTAGTGTCAACGACAATGCAATCATTGATACAAAGCCTAACCTGAGGATTACAGTAAGTTGTATCAAGGATTAGAGTATTTATGGGACAGGCATTCCAAAGAGACATGTCTGCCATTTCCTCACTATAGCGAAAATCTCCTGTGTGTAGAACAGCCTGGATACATAAACAAATGCAGATATGTTTCAGAGGAAAAAAGAAGGCAAATAAATTGCAATTTGTAAAATGCTTACAAAATGACTCAAGAATTCAGTGAAGACCACACCTTACCGTTTGGTGGTTCAAAGAGTATCATGATGGATCCTGGGCAGTGATTTGCATCCAAGCATGTTATGTAAATACCAGAAATATTGATCTTTTGATTGAGAGGTAAAACTTGCAACATCGCCCATGGGATTCCAAGCTTCAAATTTACAAGCCGTGCTGTGATTGAGGAGCAGTAAATTTTACCATGGTGAAAAGACTTGGTTAAACCTTGATAATCTGCCAAGGAAAACCAAAGGAGGGGATTATGAACCGATGAATCCAACTAAATGCTCACATGCGGTCAGGCTAAGCATGCAATTTGAGAGTGCCTCTGCAAGAAGGCATCAGCTTGCTACTTTGGCTTTAATGATGGAAGAGGGCAGAGCATGTAAAAGCATAATCGAAGGCAAGATCTTAAGTTGTTGTGTATGAACATAGGTACACTGTCTCTAAATTACTGTTCCATGAATGATCCACTCTGGGCCCAAATTTTAGCAGATTATTTCCCATGGAAGAAAGGATAAAACAGTATTGCAATATAACAGTGTTCAGGATAATGGAGTTGCTGCACTATCAAATATAAAGACAATAGAATGAACATGGATTTGTCTGCAAGTTAAATCCATACAAGACATTGAAAGGTAAAGCATTATGGAAAAGATTCTCTTCAGTTCACTATAGCAGATCAGTCCACCCTAACAGTTTATTGGGCGTCTCTCGTAGAATGGCTGTAAAAGAATACACATAAAATAAATACAAGATAAGAATAAAATTCTTGTTGCTCCAAGTCTACAACTATTAGAAATTCAATTTTTGTGACCTGGGAACTTATATGAAAATACAAAGCTGGCTATTAGATATAAAAGTAGCTTTCTGCTAGTGCTATGTATTTGAGAATATACTGAATAAGAAAATTGTTATTGAACTTACGGTCCATATGGAAGTGCGTTAGAAACCAGTGGGAACAATCTCCTCTGAGGTATCTGAAAGCATCCTGATAATGTAAATTAGAACAAACTTAAGAACCACCGAAAAAGGCATAAATATCAAAACACTATGGAGGGAAATATTAAATATATCTTCTAAAACCTGATTCAGATAGCTATCAAATAGCTCCATAAAAGAAAATAGATATGTACCAATGTACTTAACTAGTAGATGGTCCCAATACATAAGAAACCATGCATGTTATAGGGTGCCCGCAAAATAGTGTAATACAGAGAAATAAAAAAACTCATGTTTGCTGTAGAATTATTTGTTATAAAAAAAACTATTAGCTGAAAATTATGGTTATTAACAGATAGGGACTATTACCACTCGAAATGGTGTCCCAGGAATGCAACACCATGAAGGAGTATTTTTAAGTTTTCCATTTTTAACATGATTTTTCTGCACTGGCCTCCGGCCAGAATTTGGTTGACCTTTGCCTGATGTTTGTTGTCCTTTGCCTGATATATGCTGTGCTCTTGGTGGAGCGCAAACTTTCTTCCTATCAGAAGAAACCAAGCCAGGAAAAAAATCTGTAATTAACTTGTTTGCTGCTGGCTTGGGTGTTTCATCGTTTGTAACATTAGAAAGCTCAGTTTGCATCTTTCCTCTGTTGCTTCTGGCTGATCCGCTGTCATGACTGGGATGGGACTCAGCTGCATGCGAGCCTTCTTTTCTGAGTTCACTAAGAGCAGGCACAATCTTCTTCCTAGGTCCAAGTGCAGTAACACCTATGTTGAACAAATCCTGCAAAAGGAAGAAAAGCAACAAGGAGAAGAGAGCTTTTGTCAAGTGAAACAAGTTCTGGCATGTGAAGCTGATGAAAAAAAATGAAAAAAGAAATGTATATGAGACAACAGCACGAAAATTTAGGACCAACCACAAAGATGGCATCATATTATTCAGAAAAATTATTTATCTTTCATGATTACAGAACATTATGAAATTTCCGATCATAAATTCATATTGTTTAGAATCTCCTCCTGCTTATCACAGATAGTCATTTAACAATAGTCTCTTCGTTTTATAACCACAAGTATCATCTCTTATCCACATTCCTAAACTATTTCCTATTTTAGAGTAACAGAATAGTGAACCCCGAGTTATGCCTGTTCATTTTTCTATTATGTGATCATGCAAATATCAAACTCGGAAACACAAAATAATAACGACAGGGGAGACGTCAACAGCTTGACGAGGAGACAAAGGGGGAACATCTACAACCTCGGGAAGGCAATGAAGCTCCTTATCAACACTAGGTGGAACAATAACCTGCAAAAAAAAACCATTGTTAAGGTAACAAATCATGTACAAAAGGAACCCAATTTACCACAAAGCAAATCAAATAAACATTACTATTAATTTCATAATATAAGTTATTGAACTTACTTTAGGAGCCGGATTCTCCACCTTGTCGAGACAATCATTGGTGTGAACCAGCCGCAGCTGTTCATTCAAATACGAAATATCAACCCCACAAAGCGGACACGGAACTGAATCGTTGTCTACACCGTTTCTCTCCTCTTCAATGCCATTGTCTTCGTCTTGTGATGCTTCTTCCTCCTCTTCTTCTTCTTCTTCCACTTCATCGCAGAGCTTAAGTAATTCATCAAACTCATTATCTTCCTCACAATCTTCACTGAATCCCTCACTTAATGTTGATACCGGCCTTATTAATTTCGATTCTATCGAATTACACAAATAACCCTTAGTCAATTCCAGTGACTCCTTTTCCTTCTCATCACATTTTACAGTTCCAGAATCCCTATTTTGAGCAAAATTCAACTCCAAACTGCAATCCATGCTGGAAGGTATTAAATCCAGGCCGCAAGTATCGTCCAGATCGGTGAGATCGTCGGATCTAGTTTCCGGAACGGTGGAAACGACGGTGTTTTCTTTTCCAGGGTTAGCGGAGAGTTTGCGTTTCTTGAAAGCAGGGCGGGGAGTGTTGGAGGGTTTAAGGGGGATTTTGTGTGGGGTAGGTTTTAAGGAAGCTGAAAGGGTTTGAGTCGGGGGAATCTGAAAATCGTCATCGTCGTCAACGGCGCCGGTGCAGGTGCAGGTGCCGGCGCTGCTGACAAGCTGGGATGCCGAGGATCTTGAGAGCATTGCTTTTGTGTTTGGAAGACGAATTTGAATTTGATTTTTTTTTTCAGGCCACAAACTGGAGGGAAGATGGCCTAGCTCCTTTCATTTAAAGGGAAACAAACCAAATCAAAAAACCGCGAGGGTATGAATGAAGATGAAGTACGTTAATCTATAAGTTCGAGAATTAATATTTTGAATCAGTGATTTATATAAAAGGTAAGACATTTTCAGTCCATGAATTTGATTATTTTTTCACATTGGTCTCTAAATTTTTATTTCTACTTTAATCCCTAACAATTTAATCTTTCCTTCTAATATTGTTAGTTTATAATAATAAATATCAATATAATTATTCAGATTTGGATAAATTTGAAAGGGTTAGTGTGTAGTAAGCCCTTGAACTTTTGGGGAAAAATTAATTAAGCCCCTAATTTTTTTTCACCCAATTAAGCCCTTAAACTAAGAAATTTAATAAATTAAGCCTTTGAACTAAGAAATTGAATCAATTAAGCCATTTGACCAATTTTGACCATTAAATCTTGACAGTTTTTTTCAGATATTATCGGCACATGATACACTACAGTTTTATCATGTTGCATTTACAAAAAAATTAAAAAGCATTTTTTATAAACTTTTTAAGTTTTTTAGAATTTTTAAAACATTTAAAGAATATTTTAAATAAAATAAAAAGTCTGAAAACTGTCAAGTGGAAACACTGTGACACAGCGCATTGCAACAATGGATCGAACAAAAATGTACAGATTTAATGATCAAAATTAGTCAATGGGACTTAATTAATTTAATTTATTAGTTTACGGACTTAATTAATTAAATTTTGTGGCTTAAATTAATTGAATGCAAAAAAAATTAAAAAGCTTAATTAATTATTTTTCAAAAGTTCAAGGGTTGTTTACATTAAAGCCAATTTGAAATTATTTTAATTTCATATAAATTTTAGAAACTCATTTTTATTGATGGAGCGTGATAGATAGAATAAATATTTATATATTCATATGTGATGTAGTAATATTCTTACGCCTTTGTAATTAATCATTTTATTTTTTTAATAAAAATATTTAGTATTATTAAAAAGAAAAATATTCTAAATTACAATAAAAAGTTTATAATTACCATTATAAATTAAATACATAATTTGAACATTTCCTATAGCATTAACATAAAAAAATTAGTCACTTTAGATTATACAAGAGCCGTATATGAAAAAAGTTAAAAATATAACCAAAAGACTCGAGCAAAAATAAAAACGAACAAATTTGATTGCATCGGCAAACGAACCATAAAATGAATTAAGATATTAAAATGCTACGGAGAACCTATATAAAAACCGAACATCATGAAAAGCTATCCACGGATGCAAAACTGTGTATCCAAATCCAACTCGAGGGTCCGTAGCAAAGAAGATCAACAAAATTACAAATAAGTGTCATCTTAATTAGTCGTGGCGTCGTCAAATTCAACCCTAAAAATATAAAATAAAAAAGACAAAGTGATCGAGAAAGAGAATAAAAAATATAAATATACATGTCACAAAGATAAAAAAATATACCACAAATACAACAGTATTCTTATTAAATGTTAAAAATAAAATAAAATAAAAATTAGTGATCGACCATCAATATCAAAATGGTTGTCACCGCGGACTAAATAAAGTATACTTTATAAGGATAAACAAAGGTGCGGCGCCAATCGTAGGTAGAGGATTGTATTATTATTTTATTTAAAATACATAAACAGAGTCCGATATAATAATGATAATAACTTTAATTATTAAACTAGATAAATAAATATGTATATAAATTTATTTTATTTAAAAAACATTTTTTTTCGGAAAAATGAATTAGTACCTAGAAATTAACCTCATCAGACAATTATTTGAAAAGATAAGAATACATAACAATTGATTAAAATCATTGAAAACTTTTGACAATATATTTTAAATAATTATCTTTATAAATATATATATTATTTTGTAACATTATTTTAAAATAATATAATTAGTTTTCGGGTCGGGCCAAATCTGCAGCCCAACCAAATGTGACCCGTGTAAGCACAATGGTTGAACTGAACCGAACCGAACCGTAACTAACTAGAAAGAATCGAGCCGATCATTTCCATCACCTAATCGCCTAGTGCAACGCCTACAACTCACAAGTTACAGTTCACTCTTCCCGAAGTCCAGATCGGCGATCTCTCGACAATTTTCTACTGCTCGATTCCCATTTCTTTAGCTCGTCTCATCATTTTCCAGTCACAGCTGGATTCCGGTGCTAAATGGCCGACGGTGAGAGATGGTGCATCGTTACCGGCGGCAGAGGCTTTGCTGCTCGTCATTTGGTCGAAATGTTGATCAAATACGGCATGTTCTCTGTTCGAATCGCAGACTTGCCTTCTAAAATTGACATCGAACCGCACGAGGAGAACGGTCTCCTCGGAGAAGCTTTACGCTCCGGTCGTGCTGACTACGTTTCCGCTGATCTTCGCCACAAAACTCAAGTACTCAAAGGCTTCCATTAAAAAAAACTCATTTATTTTCAGTGGATTGTTCAGTAATAGTCAAATTTAACTCTCTCCTTTTAATTTTAAATGTAGTTTTGGAAGGAGTTAAGGTTGTTTTCCATATGGCGGCTCCTAATTCGTCGATTAATAATTTCCAGCTTCACCATTCGGTTAATGTTCTAGGTATGATATATATAGTTTTAGTGTTTCGGAATTTATTTGAGCTTTTTTTAATTTTTTATTTTTCACTACAATCTGCAGGTACTAAAAATGTTATTGAGGCTTGCATTCAACCTAAAGTGAAAAGGCTTATTTATACGAGCTCCCCGAGTGTTGTTTTCGACAGGATTCACGGAATCTTTAATGGGAATGAATCTTTGCCTTATCCGGATAATGTACCAATTTCAATCTATTTTCCTTTCTTTAAGTAGGATTTCATTTATGTTTTTTATTGCTTGCAAGTTGCAATTGATTCACCTTTTGTTTTCCAGCATAATGATTCATACTCGGCTACAAAGGCCGAGGGAGAGGAATTGGTCATGAAGTCAAATGGGATTGACGGGCTTCTAACCTGTTGCATACGTCCCAGCAGTATTTTTGGCCCTGGGGATAGGTAGTTGGTTCCATCTTTGGCTGCGGCAGCCAGGGCAGGGAAATCCAAGGTGGTTATGTTACTTGTAGTCATTGTTTTCTTTATCAGTCTGTATGTCTGTTTGATAATTTATCTTCTTATTCATTTACATTTGATTGATTAGTTCATAATTGGTGATGGCAACAATGTATATGATTTCACTTATGTCGAAAATGTGGCTCGTGCTCATATTTGCGCTGAACGAGCTCTAGCATCTGGAGGAGACGTTGCAGAAAAAGCTGCAGGGCAGGTACTTTTTTAATCACTTTCAGATTTTTTACTGTAATTGCTATCAAATGGAGATGAGGTTTCAGTGTTTCAAGATATAGACATATAGTATGTTTTTATATAGATTGATTTAAGTGTTTTGTTCCTAAAGTCAATTCCTTTTTTGATAGTGGTTATATGATAATTTGGCAGGCATATTTTATAACCAATATGGAGCCAATCACGTTTTGTTCCTAAAATCATAGTCTGTATTATTTCTTCTTCATTTTGATTATATAGATTAGCTTCATTTTTTTAAGTTAATGGTGACATCATGTTGACGTTGTGTCTTTGTAAAAGCAAATTGTAAGTAACTTTCTTTGAGATACAGGTTGACTATTCAAGATTAGCACTCTTCCTGGTATTGTTAACTTTTGTTGTGCTTTCTCATCCTACCCTTCAAATCCTACAAAATTTTGGATAAGCCAAAAGACTGTATATCGCTGTTGCACTATGTGATTATTGTGGATTTTGCCTTATTCTTTATTTTGAGGCTGTGCACTAATGCACTTTTCGCAGATTATGTGTATTCTTAATCTGTTTCCATGTACTATATTAATTTCCAAATCCATTTCCCTTTGGTGAAAATTTAGGAAATAAAAATGGTTTTGAAATTGCTAATACCTAGCTATTCCTCCTTTATTAACTTTACTTTTCAGGCCAAAAATAAAGATTCCTGCCATTGTTATAATGCCAATTGCACATCTGGTGGAGTGGACATATCGCCTATTTAGGCCCATATGGCATGAAGCTTCCACAATTGACACCTTCAAGAGTTAGACTTCTATCTTGCAGCAGATCTTTTGATTGTTCAAAAGCAAAGGATCGGATTGATTATACACCAATTTTCTCACTTGAGGTTCTATCATGTTTCATCCCCTCTTGTATATAATGGCAGCATTTTTTCCTCATTAAGTTTAATTACTTTCAAGACTTCAAACTGATAAATTGATGTGTATTGGACAATATAAAAATACAATGAAACTATGTTTAATTTGCAACTAGGTTTATCATTACTTCTAAACTTCCCAGTTAAGTAATTTCCCCATGGTTGGTTGTTAGTAGCGGTCCGTGTATGTCACCAGGTTCATTCTTCTACTCTTAAGTTCAGCATATTGTATCAGCTGCAAATGTGGTTATAAACTGGAAGCATTTCATAGACTTGTATATTTTATTGTCTGTACAATAATTGATGGTTTATTGACAATGTGATTTAATAATGTTGCAGGACGGTCTACAGAAGACAATTGAGTCGTTCTCACATTTGAGAGGTGAAAGTCGACCCAAGAAAGAAGGGCCATCTAAAGCTTCAATCTATCTTGGATGGGGAAGGGGTATTTTTTATTTCTTCCTGCTTTTATGATGTCTAAATATGTAAAATACTATGGGTACATCCTCAAATCATAAGGTTGGAAGTTCAAATGGATTCAGCTTGATTAGTCTAATACAATATACTATGGATACATCCTCACAAGTCATGCCATACTCTTTCTCTGCAACATGGTGCTTCAGCATTGTTCACATTTGTAGATCTCTGTGTTGTTTTTCTGCTCTTTACTTTCTAGAATTTTGGAGGGTCAAAATCAAATTGTTTTAAGGGTTAGGATTTAAGACTTACTATGAGGCTATCATGTAATCTTGACTATGAAATAGATTAATTTACTGAGTTGAAGGCTAAAAGGCGATTGGGATAGTGTAGAAAGGGCTGTGTGAATCTTGTATCAAGCTTTAGATATGTTATTCAACTGATGTTGTAGTTAGACTGTTACACTGTTAAACTGATAATGATGATAATCTATGTCATAAACTTATATTGGAATTGATATATTTGTTCAGCTCATGTGCATGCTTTAATTTACTTAACCATCTGTGGTTTTTTGCAGTTGCTGGCACATTACTTTGGAAGAATAAAAAGCAGACACTTACAGTGTTGTTAGCATTGATTACAATTTACTACAACTTCATTGCTTCGGGTGCTACCATTATTACCGCAGTTTCAAAGCTTCTCTTGTTATCAGTATTTTTCTTGTTCATCCAAGGCAGTTTACCGAATAGAATGTATGTATACCAAACCACTTTGCCTTAAGAGGAAAGATTATCATAATCTTGGTCTTGAAAAATAAAAATGTATGCCTCCAAGTCGGGCACTTTTCTTACTCTGGGTCCTATGTATTTATGGGAAGGCTAAACAAGCAAAATTTCCTAATGCTGAGCACAATAATTGATATAAATGGTATTTTCTGACGATGCAGATTGGGATATACGGTAGAGAAAATCCCGACATCAACATTCCACTTATCAGAGGAGAAATCAAGGAACATTGTTATGTTGATGGTTTCATCCTGGAATGGTGGTGTGAATGCTTTGAAATCTCTTTGCAAGGGGAAGGATTGGATACTATTCCTCAAGGTATTATCATTCTCTGAGTTTGCTTCTTATTTGTGTACTTTCAAATATGCTAGATGTCTAGTACCAACAATGAACAACCTCTCCGTTTTCTAAACTTAAATACTACTACTATAAATTGATGGCACCTCATGAAAAGCTGTGTAAGACCATCCAATCTCAAGACTTCATCTCTTACGTGGCATGTTCATAGTCTTTTAGATGGCGAATGATTGATGCTAAACTTAGACTGGGTCCTCAATTCTTTGCCTCGGAGATCTGTAAGTACATACACGATAGATTCACTCTGTTAAACATGAGCTCATATGCCTAAACTACCAGCCTTCCTTTTCTCGTATATGTCGTTCATTCTGAAATGCCAAACACTCTTGACGTGAAAATTTATGGTGCCTAATCTTTTTGGCATAACTTTCTCTGCAATGAACAGGTGGTTTTTTCTTTACTGCTTCTAAGCTTCCTTGGGAGCCGTTTCTTTTCGGACTATTTTTGTCATAGGTTCTCCCTCTCTCTCTCTTGCACGCTCACTCACATGCACACACCGGAAAAGATGCTTAGGCACCTGCAAACAGATATCAAGGAAAGGTATCTGTATCATTGAACATGGAAGAAATATTTATTAGTACTAATGTTGCCTGTCCGACATAAAATTATCTGAAAATCCAGTTCTGGACAAAGCATTGTCATAGGCTTATTTCCTTGGACAAGCGTATTCTTTATAATTTTCTCCCTGCAACCAAAAACGTATAACTGCAGGACTTCCGCTCGCCTTTACAGCTTTCTTTGTATACGACAAAAAGGAGCAAGAAATTGATTCTTTCATTCTAGAAGCTTTCTCAATGGGGTGCAAATTGAAATCTGGTATTTCCAGGAAAATAGTGGCCTCCAAGAAGAATGACTGATAGCATACTACACCATTGGAACCCTAATTTTCCTTGACATGATGGGGGGTGGGGGAAGTATTATCTGTTATCTCGAGCTATTGTTCGAGGATTTTAAGCATATGGACGTGCAACATTGTTAATTTGTATTTTAGCCATTTCGGTTCTAGACCGTCGTCGATTTTGAGACCCCTTCATTGCGGTCAGTTATTACGTTTGTTTTATATGTTATCGCGTTTTTGGTCGCGGCGTTTTATCGCGGTTGCGGACAAAAATGGATAAATTATGGTTATTGCGGACTGCTCTTTTTTACAATAACGGTTTTGGATGGTGCCGCTATCGCTATATGTCGGCGGTTATCGTGATAGCGGACTGCTATTTGAATCCTTGATTTATGTATCACTTTCGTTCACACCCAGGATTTAGTTCACTTGTATGTATTCCTTAGTAATATTAGACACTTTTCCCCTTTGGATTGTATACTGAAGTTTCTTTTGGTTTAGTGTACCCCTTTTGTGTTTGATTTGATGAATAAAAGGACTTCCATTATCCGTCTCTCTTTTTTTCCCTATCAAAATCTGTTTCTTAAACTTAGTAATTATCAACTTCAGCAAATGAATTGATTTTGTAGCAAATATTTACTTATTTGGATAAATGAACTTTACTTATAAAACAAAATCTATCGTTGCTCTTTCCAACTACTCGTTGATAATATATATGATTTAGGGTAAACACCACTATTGGTCACTAAATTATTTTCGTTTTAATGTTTTAGTTATCAAACTATTATTTTGCCAAAAGCAAAATAATAATCACCAATAGTACATTTTTTTATTTTGATTACCTACAATTAAAAAATTTGCGAAAAAATATGAAAGCAAGAATAGATTAGTGACCAAAATGGAAAAATGAGAATAATTCAATGACTGATGGTGATGTTTAACCTGTGATTTATTATGAATTGTAAAACTAGAAAACAAATAATAGTTCCCATAAGTCGGACGAAATTCCAACTTCTTCAGGTAGCTTAGGTAACCAATATCTATGAAGATTTGTAATTCATAATTTATTTAAATTACCAACGGGTGAGTGGTTGTTGACCATTTCTTTCTTTCATATTTTTTTAATAGAAACTTTAGTTTATATGTGTCTTTTAATTTTAAGAGTTAAATTTTAGTTTAAAGTTTAAGAGTTATAAGGTTTAAAATTTAAGGTTAGTGTTTAGAATTTAGGGTATAGGGTTTAAGGCTTAGGGTTTAATTTTTTAAGATTAAGCTTAAAAATTTAAAATTTAAATTTTATAGTGTAAATATGCAGACTTGTATAAAAATAATTTTTTTTAATATCGTTGAAATGTAACCGGTGGTAGGTTTTTGTCCATTCACAAGCTAGGAAAAGTCGCTCCAAATTCTAGCAATAACAACCCTACTTCATTCTATTCAACAATGAGTACCAAAAGTCCTCAATTGAAGGATAATGCGTGTTTAAACACGTTCGAATTTATGTTTTTTAAAATATTACAACAATAATATTAACCGAACTAAGATTCGGTAAAAAAAAATTGCCAATCATTTGGAAACACAAAGTTGTTTAACTTTCGTATGATATTTTCCAAATGATTCAACAAACATTTTTGAATCTTCTATGTTTATGCTGTAATTATCCAATTTCTTTTTGTGTATACATATAATTTATATTTGATGCATTGACGGTATGTCAAGTTGTTTCCACTCGGACATTTCTACCTCTGTTTTCGACCATATATATGTATAAATTTCTCACATGCTCATGTTACATGGGGATTCTGCATTAGCTACCAAAGAACAAGGCAATTTGATCCGATTCCGCCAGCCACGAGTATGTGGATTGTGTTTTTCCACGCCACAATCCTTCTTCGTAAAGAACTCTTTGCTATCGTCGGTTTCATTCGGCACTACATAAACAAATGTTCCAACAAATTCATCCTCAAACCCTTGAACAGAGTCCAGGATCTTGACCACATCGCCCATGCTCGGCCTCAGCTTCGGCTGGTGGCTCAAGCATTTGTAAGCCAATGCAGCCACCTTTTGAGCCCCTCTGTTGGAAAATTGCCCCTGGAGTCTTGCATCTATTAGCCTGTCTAGCTTCTTAGGGTCCCTTAACAATGGCCTTGCCCATTCCACAAGGCTCTGCTCTTTACCGGGACGGCTATTGTCCACCGATCGTTTCCCCGTTAATAACTCTAACAGCACCACTCCGAAGCTGTACACATCACTCATTGTTGTCAAATGACCTGAAATTAACATAAAAAAGGGTTAGATACGTCATATGCTGCAAGTTTCATTGGGCGAATTACACATATCTTACCAGTCATGATGTACTCTGGAGCTGCATATCCTTGTGTGCCCATTACTCGGGTCGTTACATGCGTCTCTCCGCCTTCCGGACCGTCCTTTGCTAACCCGAAATCCGATAGTTTACAATTGTAATCCTGAAATGAGAATCACAAGCACCCAAGTCAGCATTTTGACAACTATTTTTCTCTCAGAATTCCATCAAACACTTGAGGATTACATGAAATTATTGAACTCACAGTGTCTAATAAGATGTTTGAAGATTTAAAGTCCCTAAATATCACTGGTTTATCTGCTTCATGTAGGAAGGCCAGACCCTTTGCTGCTCCTAATGCAATTGTCATCCTCGTCGACCATGGTAACGTCGCCGAATACCCTGTAAAATTTGGTATCGAATGGTTTAAAAAACATGTTCCCATACATAAAAATATTATTTCAGGCTCCTACTGTCTGAAATAGAACAACATACTTCTAAAGAGTTGATTTTCTAAGCTTCCTCTTGGCATATATTCATACACTAGGAGCCTGTTATCTTCTTCATAACAATATCCAATCAGCTTAACCAGATGGGGATGCCTCAGTTGACCAAGAAATATTATTTCAGCCTGCAACATAAAAATGTCACATATAGTCATATCACCCCTTATACTATGTATGTATGTATGTCAATTGTAGTTGATGAGTTAGACTAACCAGCCACTCCCTGTGACCTTGCAAGCCATCCAAGTCAAGTGCCTTGACAGCAACCGGTTGAGCTTTCAATCCAGGCCTAAGCTTGTCATCGATGAAACCTTTGTAGACCGGTCCGAACCCCCCTTCACCGAGCAGATTACACCGTGCAAAATTATGAGTTATTAGTCTTAGCTCCGCAAAGGTAAACACATGAAGATTCGAGCCTAGTAGAGAGGTGGAGAGATCGTCGACCCAGAGCGGCGAGCTCAGATCGCTCACGTCGGACATCGATAGTCTCTGGAACTGACACGGTTTCGAAATCTTTTCCGTGGGATCAGATGAGGAGATGTCCTGGCTCTTGTAACAGCTTAACATGAGGGATTTCCATGTCATCTTCTTCACTATCATGTTTTTGCAGATCAAACACAACACTCTCCCTTTTTTTTTTTTTTTGCTAACAATAGATTACAAATGATGTATGCAAAGAAAAGTATCCAAGAAAATGAGAGAAAATTGAAATCTTTTCCAGAGCTATGGGCTTTTTGTGAAGGCTCTTGAGATAATTCATACACTTACCTACTATATATGCAAAAAAAATATATAATTATATGCTTCATTGTATACAAGCCTGATTGTTTTGTGTCACCAACTCCCCATACCAGAATACCTGTTGACTTTGAACTTCATTTTAAAAAATGAATTTTATTGATTACTATCTAGAAATATGCATGAATCTGTATCTCCTCCATTGAGCAATTGCCTCTTTATGTATACTCATATATATATATATATATATATATATGAGTTATGATCCACCCACTTGCAATGTAAAACTATGAGATTTACACGTTCTTAAATCGAGTAAAATGGATGATTGAGACTGGAATAGGATCCGGTTACACAAAGTAAAAGTTTTTAACTTTATATGTTTCTTTTAGATCGTTAGATAAGTGAAACGAATTGCTAAGATTAACAGTGGGTCATGTGAAGATCTAATCTTCACATGACCCACTGTTAATCTTAGACATCCGTTTTACCCATCTAACAATTTAAAAAACATATAAAACTTAAAATCTTTTATACTATGTAAATGGATCCTAATCGTATATATATATATTCAAGCACCGTTTTCACTTTTTCTATGGGTGTTGAAAGATGAAAATTTAGAGAGTTTAAACAAGTCCGACAGTGGAAAATGTAGCTTTTGTCTGCAAGTAAATCAGACAAACCCCAGTTAATTAATAAAATTCAATTAGGGTTTAAGATTAATCAACTTGAGAATTAAGAGTAATATATAACATAATCACCTTAAATAAGAATACATTTTTTTTGCCGCTCTCGGTATATAACACTAAAAAATTAAATTATAAGGTATAATCTTAAATTTTAAATACTAACCATAAACTTAAGCCTAAAAAATACAACCTAAATCAAGGACGAAATTAGAATCAAGCATTGAAAGGAACAAAATCTATTAAGCTTTTAAATTTAAAATTAAGAAGGACAAAAATCTTATTTTATTACTATTTAAATTAAAAGCTACCTCAAATACAATTATATTAAAAAAAATTAAGAAGACTTGCACTTCCTAAGCTCTGGACAAAGCATAAATTTGTTTTAAAAAGGTAAATTACAACCAGTGGTCATTAAACTATGTAAAATAATTACTTTAGTCACTAAAATTTTAAAAGTTATAAAATGGTCATTAGATTTTATCAAATTGTTATAAAATGATCATTAAATTTTATCGAATTATTTTAAAATGATCATTAAATTATATCAAACTTTATTATTATTATTATAACTTTGCAATGACCATTTCGTAACAATTCAATAAACTAAATAAACATTTTGTAACTTTTAAACGTTTTGTGATTAAAACACATTTTAACATAGTTTTGTGACCTCTAGTGTACTTCACCCACTTTAAACCACAACTGGTAACACTGATTCTAGAAAACATTGACCCTTTTCATTCGGCTAATTAAAATAATTAAACTATAAATAATATGTTTGGGCGACGAGCATCAAATAATTTCAAAACGTGACTTCATGTTGATAAGATAAAATAATAAATACATTTGAAAAGAACACATTTGGCATAATAATTTGTACCAAAAACTGGTTTTAATCTGGCCTTTTTCTTCAAAATAATAATAATTTAAATCCTTCTTGTACCCAACAATAGGAAAATGTTTAAGCCATACATGCATGAAACTGGCCTCTTTGATTAGAATAAGGTTGTCAACTTATATATTTTTTATAATCACTAGTATCTGATTTATTAGTCGATTAATCTGGATCGAATACTATATATATGCCTATTATGAAAATTACCCTCTCAATTTAATTTATTTTATTAGTCAATTAATCTGAATCGAATATCTCATCACACTAAACTAAACATCAGAAAGTTTTAAATCTCATGTTAAAGTCTAATTTTATGCATGAAAAACTCAATTCATGATATAGATTACAGTTTTGCTAAAAAATGGTCAAAAGAAAAGAAAATTAACAAATCAAATCTACTCGCAACCACCGTTAGAAAATTTATCAAAAAAAGACTAGCATTTACTATTTTGTATACGAAATATATATTATATCCCACATGCACATTAATTAATTAGATTTAATTTATTTTTCAAATTTTAATAGTACAAAATTACCTAATCATTTGTAATACTATAACACGTTATTCACTTAAAAACATAAATCCAAACCAAACATAAAGGTGATATATATGGTTAATTTTGTCAAGCGTCTCTAAACTATCATTTAGATTTTAAATAAGTTCGTAAACTTTAATATATTGTAATTGAGTCCACAAAAAGTATATATAAATCAGGTCATTTCGTCAGTCTAACCATCTATCCAGACGTCAAACTCAAAACGTATTTAAAATATGTGGATCAAATTGTTAACACATATGTATCTATCACATGAATAATTTAAACATGACGCGTGAAAAAACAAACAATCTCGATAAAATTTAGGTGGACTATTTCTTTTCTTTAACATGTAAGAGTCAATATGCGTTTATGATTTAATCCATATGCTTTGAATACTTGCCTTGCAATTCGAACTGACATTTAACACTTAAGTTAATAGTTTGACTGATAAAAGGACCTGATTGATTCGATATTAACGTTTTGAAAATTGAATTGATTTAAATTCGACTTGAAGGTGGAGTGTGACTTGTGGAACTAACTCATATATTTAAACTTTTCGTGATGGAATACTACAAGTTTATTAGAGGCCAAACTTTTTAACTGTACAGAGTGTCAGTAACGTTGACAACAATGTTTAAAAAAGCAAAACTCTGAACTCCGAAGAAAACAATGGCTGCTTGCCAAATAGACATGATGATGGAGGCGGCTTTTTAACATATGATTTTAATTGAAATGAGACAAAAATGCTGATAAGCTACATCTTTTGATTTTGATTTATTCATTTTATCTTACATGATTTTTTTCTTCTTTCAATTTATCATTTTTTGAACATATTTAGAATTTTTTTTCACATTTTCAATTACCGAACAATAATGATAACATCAAAGCATTAGAAGAACGAAGCTTTGGATGAATGTTAAGATTTTATGTGGGTTTTATGAAAAAATAAGACTTAAAATTAAAATAAGTGTTCAAACAATATATTTTTATAAGATAAGTAAAATAGGTGACTCGCGTTTTTTCTTTGCCAAAATAGGTGTCTCAGTTAACTTTAAAACGAGTAAAAAATGAAACTTTAGGCACATTTTTCAATAAAAAAATTAAGCATCTATCTCAAAAAATAAATATAGTTTGAACACTTATTGGGTAGGTCTGCTGTGCGATAGGTTAAAATGCGGCTACTATACGGCGGCACTTGTTTCCCAATTATAGGTTACCAGCTAATTCAAACAGGTTTTGGTTAAGATTTTCAGTCGGCTAATGAAATGTTTTACCCTTAAACTAGTTTTTCTAACATTTTAGGTGTCGAGTTTATTGTTTCCCCATGAACTTAGAAAGTGGAATAAGCTTGTAATATTTTAGGTTTCCTAACCACCGAAACTCCTTTTTGGTAACATTTTAGGTGGTAAATGAAATGTTTACTCAACTTAAAAAGTTCAATATCTCGCTAATAATTTAGGTTCACCAACTCCAAACCTAATGTAGGTAACATTTTAGGTGCAGATGACGAAACTGAATTTCATTAACATTTTAGATTCAAACTGAAACTTAGGTAACATTTTAGGTGCCGATCTCGAAAATAAATTTCATAAACATTTTAGGGTCTGAAAGCCAAACTGATTTTCGCCAACATTTTGAATTCAGAAGGCAAAACTGATTTTCGTTCACATTATAGGTCACGAAGCCCAAACTCGTTGCCTGTAACTTTTTAAGTGCCAAGCCCCAAACTAAATTTGATTAATATTTTACAGTCCAAACCTTAAACTGATTACTAGTAGCATTTTAGGTTCTGAACCATAAACTAAATATTGATAACATTTTAGGTGCCAAACCCCAAACTAAATTTCATTAACATTTTACGGTTCAAACCCCAAACTGATTATCGGTAACATTTTAGGTGTCGAACTACAAACTGAATATTGGTAACATTTTAAGTGTTAAACCCTAAACTGAATTCCATTAGCATTTTAGGTGCAGAACCCCAAACTGATTATCGGTAACATTTTAAGAGTCAAATCCTAAACTAATTATCGATAATATTTTAGGTGCCGAACCCTAATTTTACCCTTACAAATATTCTATAAATCTAAATATTTCCTACACTATCATATTGTGCAGAAATTCTTTGTTAAAAATTATCATGGCAAGATTTTCTGCAACCATTTTCTTTTTAGGAACATACCTCAACACTTCATTCAACAACAACATCAAGAAGGATGATTTGTTTGAGCTGATTTCCACAAAGGTTAGCAAATCAACAAGGAATAAATTGGTTTCATTAGAATCCAAAATTCTCATCGATGAGCCCGACTCTGAAGCCCATTACATGCTACAGATATGTAATCCAAGTGACCTTCACAAGATGTTTAGGAGATACAATTGTGTAGGGGTTACCAACATCGAGTTGTATGTAAAATTTGATGAATGTGTTAGTTCATTAAGAATTCGAGGAGGTTCTCCTCCTTCCGCAGACGCATACGCTATTTGTGTACATAATTCTAGGAGACGACATGAGAAAGAAGAAATAATTGAGGAATTGAACGTCACATCTGATATATATACAAACTACGACAACACGGAAATAGACTCTTCTTCCATTCATTCTAACTGAATTAAGCCAGCTTAGTAGCAATGAACCATTCATCTAATTTCATATCGCACTTTTTAATGTAATTTATGTTTGTGTTGGTGATCATATTTCTCACAGTTCCTCAAAAAAATGTCCAAATGTAATGGGAGTTGTCAAGCAGCTTAATTAGAGCTGAGTATATCGTTAAAACCGTTCGGCATCGTTTTAGCATCGATAAGTATTTATACTATACTTCGTATTTCGATATTATTGAACATGAACATCAAATCTTACACAATATTGTAACATTTAAGGTGGCGTTCTCGTTATAAGTATTGCAACTCTTATATACATTTTGATACTCCCAAATACGTATGAACATGTAACTATAAATGAACATTAACATTGTACACGATTAGTATCGAAACTGTACATGAATGGGTACATTTTGTTAATCTTTGAGCATCGTAACTCACTTAGTTATGTTACAGCTAAATTCCTGACAAGAGAAGGCGTGTCAGGTTGGTACAAAAGAGAATTCTGATAACGAGATGGCATGCCAGCGACGTGCATTAGAGATTCCTTACATATGTTGACGACGGGAAATTATATCATAGGCATGGCTTACCACACCAGCCATGGTCTCATCCAATAAAAACCACCCACTTCACCATTATTGTGGGTAATAAAATAAATTAAAAAGCAATGCAAGTTTATATTTGCAAAAATGTAAGTGAAATAAAATAAAATAAAGTCCATACAAAATCCTCATCAAATTCCAAGAAAAATATTAACGAGTTCAAAAAGTCACGATATTAAAAGTCTAGTAAGCTGTCTTGCGTGCGGGTACTAAATTCTTGACAAATGGAGGCTATTTCCTTGTGAATCACAGGTAACTGAGAATCAGCATGCTTATGAAGCTTAGTAAACTGAAAATTAACATGGTTTCGAAGCTGTGCGAACTACGAATCATCATGATTACGAAGGTCAACTAATTGTGAATCAACATGGTCACGACAAGTAACCATGTACTCAAGTAGTGAATTCATCGTAATCTCCTCTGGAACTTGTTCGGCAAGCGAAGAGGAATATTCTTCCTCATTTTCTGTGTTGGAGCATCTTTTGTGTCCTTATAAATCCAACGCTTTTTTTCTCGTCAAAGTTGTATCCGCATTTGTGGGTTGAATGTTCGTCAATTTTTTCCTTTAAAGGGACATGGGGTCCAAAGAAAAACTGACATCATTCTTGTGAAAGATGTGTGTAAGGACACATATAGAAGAGAGGTTGAAGCCCCATGGCCCTTAGTGAAAAAGGATATTATATGGAGGAAAATGATTTTGGCAATGTTAGGAGTAACCTTAGTTCGATATTGGTTAAGCCACCAATAATCAATCTCTCGGATTGTTCTTGCCTTCCCACCAAATGGTCGAAAAAACCATGACATAATAAGGTAAAAGATTCTCTCTTCAAAATGAAGATTTTTGGGGCTATACCTTTTGTACTTTTTAATAGACCTGATATAAGTTTCACCGTAAGGGCCTTCATTTTCAATACCCAAATCATCTGCAATTGATTAGGGGTGATAGAGAGTTCCTTACGCATAACAAAAGAGTTAATGACAATGATCTCAGATGAATTTGGGTCTTTTACAGTTGTGGCATTATTATAAAAGGCCCGTACAAGTCTTTCACAAACATGAGGTTGGATGTCAAGAAAAGCATTCCAGCCCCATTTCTTGAAAGTTGACTACAATTTAAAGTTGAAGATTTTGTTTTGAAAGAAATTCATGGCCACAACACATTCTTTAAGAATTTGTCTGGCATAGAAATGTTTATAATATTTGGTCTTTGCGTTGGTGTATTTAAAACAAGAATCATCAAAATATGGTGTTGGGTCATTGGTTCGTTGACGTTTGGTTGGCTGCTGCATGGTTAATGGGTAGAGTGGAGATGAGTTTAGTGTGATTTGGGTTTAGAGATGCTGTAAGAAATAAAACAATTGTTTGTAAGTCGATCAACATCACAAATTTAAGAATTCAGCCAACCTCATCAATGAATAATAATATATGAAAACAGAAGAAAGTTCAGAGGAACCCATCAGTTATATGAACCATATTTTGAACACGAAGCCAATCCTATATCAACCAATTTCAAAGTTCAAAGGTAAGACATGAAAAGAATTGGGGTTGGAATGCATGGAAAGTAAATGAAAACCAAATGATTATATCAACCAAATATTCAAGAACAATTGTCATCCATGGAAAGTAAATGAAAACCAAAGAAGAACCAAACTAGACAGGGTTTTTTAACAGAGTTAGAGATTCTAGAAATATACCTTTGCGTGCTTCTAGCAGTCTCTTAGTGAACTGAGTTTAGGGCTCCTGTAAAAAAATAAACAAAATAATTGCGAAATATGAAAAAAAAACAAGGTTAATAATAGCAACCAAATCTTCAAAATAAATGGTTAGCCATGAAAAATAAATGAAAACAAAAGAAAAAGTAAGGCTATTTAAAAAACTTGGGGTTTCTAGAAATTCCCTCGAATCTTGTAGATTGAAATTGAAAACAAAGGGGATGGGCAGATGCTGTTTAAAATGAGTAATGGGTGAAAGAAAAAAAGTGAAAAGTCTTAATTTACAGTTTGTGAAGAGAAGGAAAGGAGGAATCCAATCGGCTGGTTTGCACAACTGGGTGAGAAGGGTATTAATTTTCTTCTGAGGGTTACCTTCCAACTCTGCTATATATATATATATTCCACATTAAGTAGCGGAACTGGGGCATAGGTTGCGCAACTTTTAATGAAAGCCGAAGAGAGAACAAAAAATGAAAAGGTTATACGTGTTTAGTTTGTAATTGAAAATGTTATAATTCAAAGTTCAAATATTTTGAAGGTGTCGCAACCTAGATACCAATTCTGATACTTTGATAGCAAACACTGCAACATAAGACATTTAATCAGAATCGAAACCAAATAACAAACCTACAATTTAACTGCCTTTTCTTACATTTTAAGTTGATCTTTAAATCTAATAGTGCCGAAACTTGGTTGCACGGTTTAGAAATCTTCTTCTTTTGTTAGCAGTGTTTTTAATAAGGATTATCAGAAATGTTGTTAGGGGTGCGATTACGTTGTTTGATTTATTTCGTGGGAATGTATGATTAAAATCTAAATCCCAAACCCTAACATCCTAAAATGTAAACCTTAAACCTTAAACCCTAATTACAAAATTTTAACTATAAACCATAAATTCTACACTGTACACACTAAACACCAAAACTCTAAACCCTAACCTAAAACCCTATATTGCTAAAATTGAAAGGCTTGTGTAAAATAAAGTTTACAGAACCTTGTGGTTCAAAGTATTTTCCTAAAAAGAATAAGAAATTGCAAAATTCTACAACGGGCGACGAACATCGCTGAACATCACTAACGTTGAACACCATTAAATTGCTTAATGAAGATTAAAAATTTGAATGACTGAACATATAATTAATAAGTATTTTGTAAAAAAAATCATTTAAATTATTTTCCACATATATACTTTTTTTAATATTTTTTAACAATTGGATTAAATTAGAAACGTAGTCAATTTTTAAAAAAAAACATAAAATACACTAACTATTCCCATTGTCATTCCAAATGTTGTTGCCATTAGACACCCATTCGGCGGCGAGCTTGTCGCCGCTGCGACACCGTGATTGCGTGACTATCGTTGGAACCGGGCCGACTTAAAATAAAGTTGGTATTTGATCCAATTATTTAGAAAAACCTTAAATTGATTATGATTGGTTTAGGGTTCATATAAATAGAAAAATATAAAATGTACAAAGGTTTTCCTATATTATATAGAAATGTGCCAATTTGTCTAATGTATTTTTTGTATACAAAAAACTCTAACTCAAATGTTTTCCTTCTATAAAAATATGTCATGTGTCTAATTTATTTTGTTACCTATAGAAAATTTAGAAACGCGTGCTTTTTTATTCTATTTAAATATTAGAATTCTTGTTGCTGGTGTAAAATGAAAGCAAGACAAAATAAGAAATTGCAATATAGGTGAAATAAAAGCAAGAAAAAGAAATTGCATAAATTAAAAACAGTAAACGTAGTCTAGTACCCAAGGTTCCAAGTAAGCCATGACAACATGAAATAGTTGTAATTCATTCCTCGCTATTTGGGCAGTATCCCGTTAGACCTATTTGGGTTGCATCCCTCTCGTTCCTCCACCATAAATCAAAATTAAACCCCAGCCCTAAAAAACTAAACCTCAAACTATAATCCTTAAACCCTAAAATAATATATTTGTTGCTAACAATTCCAGTTTGAGTTTTATTTTATAAGAGTCAAAACACCTATTTTTTGGTTCAAAACTATAATTTAAAAAGACGCATGTTCGCAAGAAATTACACGTCTTTTCATTGTCTATTTCAGATCTCTATAACCTGTTCCGATACGTCAGCAACAGATAGGTCTTTTCAGTTGAAGCGTTAGGGAGAATAGCATACAAATAAATCTTATCGCTGTGCCGAAACTAGTGTAAAAGTTCCGAAACCCAACACATAAACCGAAAATTGGAAATGTACTTTTAAGATTTTGTGTTTATTTTTCATTATCATTGTTTCACAACTAGATTACAGGTACCAAACATGTGAAAATATAAAATATTGTATTCCTATTATAAATAGGAGTCATTTCAGTTCTTAGCTTCAAACCCTAATCATCGACTCTGTTCTAGTATTTCTTTTCTAGTTTTTGTCTTTACATGTACTATTATTCAAAGACTTCTTTATTTTTTGCAAGATTCGGGAAGAGTTCTGATTTTTTATTTAGGTTGTTCGGGTCGACAAACAATGGTATTTAAAAGGCTATATTAGCCATTTTTTTAGGGATGAACACCGATGGACATAGTTTTTGGAAAGCTTTGTAGTTTTTGGAAAGCTTTGCTCTAACAATTTTACAATGCTATTGTTTGTTGCTGTTTGGAACTACATCAAGATGTGATGACTGCAGATCGAATTGTTGGGTCTGAACTATTGCGGCCACCACCGTGACAAGTACCAGCAACATCATATGCTTAGATTCAAGGAAGCTGATCAATTCCAGTTTTATATGGTGAAGCAGATCCAATTTGTTTTGCATTGGAAAACGACAACAGACCTAAATTATAGTGAGTATTGGTCTGGAATGCTCCCCAACCCTTTTGCAACCACACCCTGGCATAAGCACATTCCGGTGAAAAATGATGATTCTCGTTGTATTTGAAAATTACCATTTCGGTTATAATATTAAATTGGCCCAAATGTGAAGAATGACTCGCAACAAGTGCCTTTTTAGTAATACTACGATTTGTGAACTTTTTGTTTCATACCTAAAATGAAACATGTATTTGTTATTATTTCAGTCAAATTGAACCTTGAACTTCACATTTTCCTTTTGTTAGACTTTTCTCGTACAAATTGATCCTTGTAGCCATAAAAAATTAAATATAAAAACTAAAATGAATAGAAATATGATGACCATATTAAAATTAGGGTTTACATTTGATACATAGTAAAATAAATTTTACACAAGCCTGGTTACTTATACAGGCATACTATAAATCAAAACTAAACTATTGGTTTGAACTCGCAATTTAATGTATTTTTTCATTGAACATGCTTTATTAAAATAAATTCTTTTCCATATTCTTCGAGCTTTTAAATGCCACATTTATTGCTTGAACATTTTAATTCCTCTATTGAAAACATTAATCCCAAAAGATTAGATTATAGCGTGTGCAAATAACATATCAAAAGTAAAATCATATCAAAATCAAAATATTAACTCAAAACAGTAATCTTCAAACATGAAAAGGGATGGCTAGCCAGATTACCTAAAGGAAACTGTCACTGAAAAGACTCTTTTATATTGGGAACATGCGTCTTTTGAAGATTACCCAAATATGATGTAATATAGGGTTATTAGTTTATGAGATGCATTTTCATGGCATTAAGGTTGATGTTTTATGGTTTAAGACAGACTGTACATAGTTGTTAGGGTTTGTGGTCAAGTGCAGGGTTATTACTTTACGAGATGAACATGTATGTAATTAAGGTGTTTAGTCTACTTTAGGGTTAGTAGTTTACAAAATTAATTTGTACGGTTTAAGGTTTAGTGTTTAGCTTTGTGTATGACATTAACTTCAACCATTATATAGTCTATTGTCTACAATCTATATACCATACGTTATGATATTATTGTTAATGTAATCTTTTAAAACCATACATTGAATAGACGTCCATTTACTGGGAACATTGAATAGACGGGTTACAGAGATTCAAAACTAATAGTGAATAAATGTGCAATTACTGGGAACACTGAATAGACAAATTATTTGATTGAACGTGTGTCTTTACTGTTTCGAACCTTTCACGTGACACTTACAATACACAATGAGGAGTATCGAACATTTGTATTTACAGTTTCAAACATTCCACGTTAAACCTTAAATTTTAAACGTTATAGTAACGATTTAAGTTTAGGTAATTAGTATTGTGGTAGGTCTCGAAAACCATTATCATTGGTTCGAAACTTGTTTAACTATGTGGGTGTCATGCCGAAAGGTCTTTTCTGCAGTAATATTAAATGTGCCATAAATACACCCAACACCAACCATTACTGAAAGAACGCATAAAAAAGTATTATGGCGTTTTTAGCAAAAAAATATTAAATTTCAGGTTCAATAGATTTCTAATTTCAAAAGGCTCATGTTCCCGGTATGAAATTATCTTCTCTCATGTTATTTTTGAATCTCTGGAACTCGTTTCGATACGACAACATAGATAAATCTTTTCAACTATTGCATTTGGCAGAATAGTTTGAAAAATATCTTTTATCGAAGTTCCGAAACCATTGTGCAAATATTGAATCTCATACATAACCGAAAATCTTACATGCATTGTAAATAATTTTAGTTTATTTGGTAATGTTCATTGTTACGAAACATTTGATGAAGTACCGAAACTGATTTAAATATAATTTTCTTATTGAAAGACAGGTTTAAATGTAAGCACGACAAACAAAGGGCCATATCCCCGTCAAAATCTATTTTCCATTATAAATACATCATAAATGTCGGCTTCGATATTCTTGTTTCCATTATAAATAGGACTGCTTTGCGTCCCTTGTGCCATACCTTTATTCATTAACAATTCTTTCTTTTCTAGCGTTAGTCTTTAAAGCATTATATATGTGTAGTTTATGTTCTTAACTAGAGGCGATGGAAATTGTGCGGTGACTTCATTTTTTAGAGCCTGGATGAGTTTTTGTTTGTTTTTCAGGATTTTCTTCTTAACAAACAATGATATTTGGAAGGCTATGTTAAGCCATTTGTAGGGATGAACAACAACATACATAGTATTTGGAAAACCTTGTTTCTTTGGTCTCAAGATTAGATTGGAGTCTCGAACATGCGGTAAGTGACCTTACCTTATGGAAATCTGACATTGGTTTTCAGTTACTTATGTCATGTTTTATTATGAAAAGGTCTGGAATTATCACAAGAACTGTAATGTTAGCCTGAAACAAACCAACCATGGTTGGTTGTGCACTTGCAGAATTCAGAACTCCTTGGTCTCTACACAATTACAATGGATATGCCTATATTATCAATGGTATTTACTTACCATTTTGTATGTATTGTCTCTCGAATCCCGTCCAGGTTCAAGTGAGAAGTACCTAACCGTTGAGGACTGTCAAAGTTGTTGATTTGCGGTGGAATTATCACAAAATTGTAAAGCCCTGATACAAACCAACAGTGGGTGGTTATGCACGTGCATGTTTCAAAATTCGTTGGTCTTTACACCCGACAATGTCCTACCAGCAATAAACATAGTATTTTGATTACTTGTTTATTTTTGTCAGAATGTAAGATTACATGCTTGGTTGAGAGAATATAAGATTACTTACTCCCAATTCAAACTTTGTATTATCATTGTGATATATTTTATTTTTAACAAGTTAGACTTTAAACCTAAACCCTAAATTATGTGGTTGAGGCTATGTTTGGGCGAGTCTAACGTAAGGCATAGTAGGGTGCCCCATTAATTATACTTATCATATTAGAAATATATTCTGCAGATTTTAAAGCACGATTGAAATAATAAACTGAATAATAACTTTGCATAAAGTCAAGAATAAAATGTTAATTGCCTTCGCTGAAAAGTGACTTCACAGTAATACGACGAGTTCTGAACCTTGCCACAAGGTTTTGAACTTTCCATTTCATACCTAAAATGTAACATGTAATCCTACTGATTTCATTTTAAGTTTTCCTTTACTTAGAGACTCTGCTCGTAGAAATTGCACGTTGAAGTTTTCATGTTCCATTTTATTTGATCCAATTATGTATTATAAGTTAGGGCAGTTTGAACCTACAATTATGCCTAATGTTCATGTTCCACTTTATTTTCAGGCAAAAAATAGATACTTATAAGTATTTATACATTTTGAAGTAAGTTAGAAACATTATAGGGTTTGGACTAAATTACAAAATTTAAAAATAAATATGGGTCTATTACATTAAAATATAATTTTATGGACTAAAATGAGAACATCTTAATTTTATTATAGTTAATTGTAGAAATTAAAAATAAATATGGTTCAGTATTGGGGGGTTTAATCAGCCAATAAGCACTAATGGAGAAACGACGTTTGGAAGACGTCTATGGGCAATTTTATATTAAAACCCAACTTAAATATTTATTTTTAAAAATGACCCCAAATCTACCACGTTAGAACATCTCGCTTCAGGAATCTCTGGCCTCACGAGGTCCAGTGACATGTCAAATCTACGGCCTTTGGTGTTGACACGTCAGGAATCTTTGGTGACCTCACATTTTGCAGAATGTAAGGTCCCTAAAAAAACATGCCAAAGATCTACGTGCTTTAGAGGACGCAAGGAAGCCCCCTATAAATAAGGCAGAAGTGAAGGCAAGAAAGCCCGCCACCGAAGAAAAAAAACTCGACTGTAGCTATTAATGACAACAAACGACGTATTTGGAAATTCTTTTTCGAAGACATTTCGTGAATATTGTGGTTTGTTGGCATACGTAGTTGCATTTATATGATCAGTATATGCTTTTACTGGGTTAACAGTATTGGTGAGATGTGTCTTCCGTGTTTTTCTTAAAGATGAACGACAAATCACAATATCCGAAAAATGAGTGGTCTTTTTCAAGTGGCCACAACCTTCTTGACCTTTTGTTCGAGGTTGCGAATAACTAATTTTTATGATTTAATCGTGGAAGAGAGGTCAAGACCACTTCATGTAACCGGAGCTGAAGCCCTTACCATTGCTGATGATGAGGATCAGTGGGCAGAGGAAATCCAAGAAGCGTGTTTATCTGCCTACTTGGTCAAAGCATGTTTAGGGGTAGGGTACTAGGCTCCAATATACCCTTGAGCTTGAAGAAGAGCATCGTTGTCTTCTCAGCTCTGGAAGTAAGCGGAAGGTATATCGTTTGTTTATGTACTTTTATAAGCATGTTTAGAGGTACAATTTACGTGTTTATGGACTCATTTATAAGCTCGTTCATGAACACTTAAACAAACACGTTCACGAACACTTAAACGAAAAATATAGGTCGGGTCTCGTAGTTTTACAATTATTATTATTATTTAAATATTTTGAAGTAAGTTAGAAACATTATAGGGTTTGTAACAAATTGCAAAATTTAAAAATACGTATGGGTCAATTTTACATTAAAATATAATTTTATGGACTAAATTGAACAAAAAAATGACAACATCTTAATTTTATTATAGTTACTTGTAGAAATTAAAAAATATATGCGGTTGAGTATTGCGGGTATTAATCAGCCACTAAGCATTAATGGGGAAACGACGTTTGGAACACGTGTATAACTGTTATTGTCATGGGGAAATAGAATTGGCAGAAGTAGGAGAGAGAGTTAGATGTGACTATTTAGATTCTCTCGAGCATCTAAACTGGCGTGTTCAGGTAGGAGTGTAACAGAAGTATGTCGGCAAGCATTGGTTTATCCCCTAAAACCTAAAATTTCAGCCCTAAACTGTAAACCAATAACCCTTAACCCTTATCCAAATGCCTTGTTGATTATTGCCTTAATTACTAGCAAGAGAACTATAAACCTTACAACATACAATTTAATTACAGGAACCACAACCCTTAAACTACACCTTACACCATATAAATTAATCACATAAACCACTAACCCTAAACTACACCTTACACCCTAACCCATTAGTACAAAACCACAAATCATAAACCATAAACTTGAAAGCCATAAGAATTCATCCCATAAACCTTAAAGCCCTAAACTACACCGTAAACCCTAAACTCACTAACAATAAAAGGGTAAGAGTTGTAGCCTAAACCACAAACCTTGTAGCCATAAACAATTTTATCTCATAACCCTAAATTACAAAGTAGAAGATAGTCATATCAAAATTGGTTTAGTTTTGTAGGGTTTAGGGTAAAAACTTAAAACTCAAAGGAACTAAAATTAAAACAAATACCAACATTTTAATTTTTATGTGGGTAAACAAGAAATATAATGTTTGAAGTTAATCTCATACACAAAGCTAAACACTAAACCTTATACCATACAAATTTATGGCATAAACCACAAACACTAAACTACACCATAAACCCTAACCCATTAATAGTATATCCTAAATTCATAAAGCATAAACCTCAAAGCCATAGAAATTAAACGCCAAAAGTAATAACCCTAAACTACACCATAAACCCTAAACAACATAATAGAAGGACTTAAATCTTAGACCCAAAAACCTTAATTCCAAAAAAATTGGCAGAATAAACCAAAAACACTATATTACAAGTAACTCTTACCGATTTTGGTTTTGCTTCTTTAGTTTTAAGGTAAAAATTTAATCGAACGAAGTGGGGCGGAGCCAGGAATTTATTTAAGGGGTGTCATTTTTGAATGGTATTTAAGGGGTCACTTTATTTATAAAGGGGTATCATTATATTTATAAAAGGGTGTCATTTATTTTTTTAAATTTAGTATATACAATTTATATGGGAACAAGAAATTTCCAAAAAAAATTGGGGTGAACAGACACCCATTGTTATACATGGCTCTGCCCAGTACTAAAATGAACACAAATAACAGCACGTTAAAATTTTTAGGGTACAAATTCATTCTTAGAAGTAAAGTAATATGATAAATGCTAATGTTTGTGAGAATCAACAAGTTAAACGACAGCTGAAGGAACAAAGAGTATAATAATAAGAGTATGGAAGGTATGCGTATATAGTGTCAAACTAGTTTAGGTGAAACCTAAGATATCACATGTTTTACTATTGATTTCAGTTTAGGATTCCATTTATATGTACCGAAACCCATTAGAGTAGGTTTGAAACTAGTTTGGCATTTGTGGCTCCCAGTCTAAACTGACTTTTCCGTTGTAATAGAAAGTTTTCCATAAATTAAACCGAACAGGTTCAATGCATTTCGAATTTCAAATTACACGTGTTCCCAATATGAAAGTCTTTTCAAATTCAGTTTGGAATCTCTGTGACATGTTCCGATACGTTAGCTGTAGATAAGGCTTTTCAATGTTTGCATTAGGTAGAACAGTTTGCATATAAACCTTAGAAAGAAGTTTTGAAACCGATTAACAACGTTCGAAGCCCAGACGACCAACTATAACTTATTACTACACTGTAAACTTGTTCGGTTTAAGTATAATGAACATTGTTCCCAAACATTGTAACGAGTACCGAAACATGTTTAAATAAAAGCACTGAAAACAAAGGACCATATCCCCTTAGAAATCTTTTTTCTTATTGTAAATTAATATTAAAAGACAGGTTCAATATTCTTGCCTCTATTATAAATAGGACTCCTTTGAATTCATAGTGTCATACCCTCGATAACAATTCTTTCCTTTGTAGTCTTCGTCTCTACAACATTATATGTGTGGTTTACATTTTCTTATTTGAGGGGATGGTTACTGGCCATAAACTTTAGTTTATAGATCTTGGAGGAGTGGTGATTTGTTTTTAGGGTCCATAGTCGAAAAACAATGGTATTTGAAAACTGGGTCTCCACTCATTGTGTCTCGCTTGAACCTAGATGGGGTTCAATAGCAAGGACATACAGACAAAAAAACGTATTTCAAAGGCTATGATTAGCCATTTCTTGCGATGAACATCAATATAAATAGTATTTGGAAAACCTTGTTTCCTTGGTCTGAAGATTTTTCAAATACTATTGTTTGTTGTGGTTTGGAACTACATTCGCGGTCGGCCCATGTAGAGCAGAGTGTCAAAGATGTGTTATGCAACCTTACGTTAGGTCAATCAGACATTGATTATCTTCTTCTCCCATCAAATTACGTGGGCCAAAGTCCCGTGATTTATTGGTATTCAGATACTTCTGTCATGATTTTTTTATTTAAAGGCTTGAAATTATCACAATATTTGTAAAGACGTGATTTATTGGTATTCAGCTACTTGTTATTTTTGTAGAATGTAAGATTATACATGTTTGGTTGAATGAATACTTACTTATTCCCAATACAAACTTTGTATTGTCTTTCTCATATATTTTACTTTTTAACAAGTTAGACTTTAAATCTAATCCATAAATTATGTGTTTGTGCTCTGTTCGGCCGTGACTAACTAAGGTATGATGCGATACCCCATTAATTATACTTATCACATTAGGAATATATCCTTCAAGTTTCAAATCACGATTTAAATAATAAAATGAATAATAAATTTGCATAAAGTCAAGACTAAAATGTTAAGTAGACCGCAATAATAATATGATATTATGTAAGAATGAACAAGTTTAACGTCTGTTGAAAGAATACGGTTAGGTTTTAATAAACCATGGTAATATGAGTAGTACCGAACGTCTGCATATACAGATTGGAGCCTTGGACGTGAAACCTAAAATAGTACATGTTTTAGTGCATATTTTAGTTTAAGTTTTCCTTAATACGTATCGAAACCCATTTATATTTAAATCTGTAGGGTTAGTGTACAAATTACATCTTAGGTTCTAAGATGAAAAAATAACACCAACCTAAATAAAATTTCATGTTAGAATCACCGTTCGCATGAACATGAAATAATACATTACGACTACGATTTTAGGTTAGGCTACGTTTCGAACGCATCGAAACCCATTTCCCTCGGTTCAAAACTATTTACATTTGTGCTTCCCACTCGGAACTATCTTTTCTGTTGTTATACTACATGGTGCCATAGATTTAACAATTCATCGGGATACGTTATGTGCCGAAACAAGGAAGGTGTAATGTAATTTGGCATGTTCAGTATATTTGAAAGACGCATGTTCCCAATATAAACGAGTCTTTTCACTGAAAATTTCCTTCTATGTTGCTTGCCATCCATTCCTTTCATCTTAACCATTAATTTTTTGCAATAATATTTTGAATTTGATATGATTTTTCTTTTGATATGGTAATCTTCACTCGATTTAATCTGATCTTTGGTTATTAATGTTTTAAATATAGAAATTAAAATGCATCTAAAATGTGGCATTTACCTGCTTCTATCTTTTTAGTGGTTGGTTCCCATATTGAATGTCTACATATACAGTCTCAAACTTTTATCATAAACCTAAATTATTATATTTTCACTAGCGATATCCGTTAAATTTTTGATGCACGCGTATCGAAACACATATTTAGTGGTTCGATCTACGTAAACTTTGATGTTCCCACCAAAAATTGAACTCTCATTTCTAAAATCAAAAGATTACGAGATAGAATATTTTAATATTAATTGGTATGTTCAATAAAAAATTACATATTGCCAGTTCAATGAAATAATTTCAAAAGAAGCATGTTCCCTTTAAATACACGTCTTTTTTTTTGTCTTGCCAATTGTTGCATTGGGCATAACAGCTTGAATATAAGTTTAATAATTCAGTTGGCAACCGGTTAACAAATTTCGAAACCTAGACTTCCAACTAAAATTTTAATCTGCATTGTAAAGAATTTTGGTTTATATATAACAAAATTTGTATCGAAGCAGGTTTATATATAAGGAATGCAAACAAATGACCATATTCATGTCAAAATCTTTTCTATTATAAATATATCCTAAACGCATGGTTCGATTTTCTTGTTTCTATTATAAATAGTACTCCTTTTGATATGTCAAACCCTCATTACTAATTATTTCCTTTGTTGTCTTCGTCTGTAAAGCATTTATATGTGAGGTTTATGTTCTTACTGGAGGTGATGGCAACTGTCTAGAGACTTCATTGTGTTCATCCTAGAAGAGTGATCATTGTTTTTAGGTTTTTCTTGTCGACAAATAATGGTATTTGAAAGGATTTTATTAGCCAATTTATGGGGATGAACAACAAAAAAGATAGTATTTGGTAGAACCGTGTTTCCTTGGTATGGAGATATGAACACATTCTATGTTTGCTGTTGTTTAGAACTACATCAGGAGACCAAGGGTGAAGATTCCATATGGTGTTTAGTGTTTGGAATACATTGAAAGTCGGCATCAAGGTATGTTTCTTGTTTATCAAGCTTATTCGTGTCGACGAACAATGGTATTTGAAAGGCTATACGTAGCCATTTTGGAAGGGTGTTCCTTTCTCACTTGTGGTCATGTTCACTTGCGGCCACCGTGACAACGCACAAGCAGCACCAAATGATAGCCTCTGAAATTTATCGTTCCATGTGTAGCCTGGTACTATAAGGAAATTATATTTTGTCTCACTTTAAAGGGTTGAATGTTTTGTCGTCTGAAATATTTTGATTTCTTAAGATGAAATCCTTATGAATCTCATAACAGTATTGATGTCTCAAATGTTATTATTCCGTTAGTTGAAATCTACAAGAATGTTTTACCCCCTTAAAAGGTTGAAAGTTTGAAAGCCATTTTCTTATTTCGTTCTGAATCGAGTATTCATAGTAACAAATTGTGGGTTGATTATGGAGAAAAATATACCACACCATGGCTAAATTGAAAAAAAAAATCACCATCATTACTTTATTGTATAAAATTAGGACGATGAAAAATAAATGTGATTCAATTTCATCCATAAGAAGAAATCTTATAAAACCAAAATGCCATCCCTAAACTTGGTCAACTTTATAGTTCCCACTCCCGCTCTCTCTTTAACACTATTTAGGGGTCAAAATTTATCTATGATACAATGTGTTTTATTAAAAATTATATTCTACTTAAGTTTTTAATCTATGAATAATTCGCAATTATTTTTATATTGTGAAAGCTCAAATTTTCGCTCAATTTAAATTTATCAAATTAATTAATTAAGAAATAAAAAAAAGATGGGTAGGGGAAAATGATATGATGTGGGTTTTTCTTTAAACAAAAAATAATAAAATAATTTGGTGTTGCTACAGTACCACATCAAATATGGTGCCAAGATTGGAGATGCCCATTGTTGAAGTTTAGGTTACGAGTGCAACGTACCGAAACCCATTTAAATGGTTTCGAAACTCGGTCAACTTTATGGTTCCCGCTCTCACTTTGTCTTTTCAATTGTAATACTAAACCGGCCACATGTATGCATCATCAAAACGTTAGGTCCAAGAACGCGCCAGTCATAAATTAATTTGGCATGTCAATTCATATCAAAATACGCATGTTACCAAAATAAACGAGTCTTTTCAGTTGTAAGTTTCCCCAAAATTACTCTAGTCTTCTGGCTTTCCACTCTTCCATGATATTTTTCTTTTAAATACAGCACAACTGCACAAGAAAATCTACCAGGCACCCTTGACTTCCCTACACTTCCTTGACTCATCTTCCCTTTTCTTACTGAGAAATCATGGTCTGACGACTCATAGTAACTCGTCGCAACAACCAGACTCCTTGAATGGTTAGGAACCCTAGTCTGCCATCTTCTCCTCTATCGTCTCCTGAATCGAATACGACAACCTCTAGTGATACGACCATATGACAACCTCTGGTGATACGACCAGATGGCTCCCCCAACGGGTCCAAGTCATGAAGGGATTGAGAAAACTTGATGAAGTAGGCACTTTGTCAGCTCAAGACATCCCTTCACTACCAACTAAACGCCTTCCACCTGCACCTGCACCTGCCACCACTAGGTCCACCACCATCCCTAGGAAGAGACAACAACCAGATAATGATGTTGGTACAACCTCCCACCCTGCGAAGAAACCCACTTCCAGCCAGAACAAAGGCAAAAGCATCATTATCAGGGAACCACCTCCCCAGTAACCACATCTAACCATATTACACCAAAAAATATTGCTTGATTATGCGTATCATTAGTTATACTTACCATATTTCGATGATTCTCCTAAAATTTTAAAGTTGATATTTAAATATGTGTAAACCATCCCATGTATATATATATATCTTCACTTTATACATTAAATGTTATCAAAATAGTCATTCCTTATTTGTAATTAATACTCCTTCATTACACTAACTCATTTATAAACAATATTTTCTTCCTTAATTGAGCCTATTGAAGTTACTAAAAATAAAGTTTATTTCATATTCATATTTCCAAATTTAATAACCTGTTACAACATCATTTAACAAAGTATGTAAAGCATAAACTGTCTTTTCGTGTTTCAAAAAAAAAAGAAAAAAAAGAAGCTATGTTTTGATGAATCCAACGAGTACCAGCTGTCCACATATACAATCTCGAACTTTTCTTTGCAAACATGAAATATAATATTGTCTCCTAACGTTTTAAGTTTGTGTTCCCATTTAAAAGAATCGAAACTAACATACATAGGTTCAAAATTATTTACAAATTCAGTTCTTTGCCCTAAACTGTCTTCTGAGGTATACTTATAAACGCGTCATAAATGTCATTTAAATATGACAAGAATGTTTCTTTACGGTAGGTTTAAGACTTAAAATATGAACAAAAATCGTCACATTCACGGTTGATCAGTCTTATTTGTAGTTTCGAAACACGAAGAAAATTTTAAAATATAATAGTAAACCTTTAATTAGCATAAGTGGCCAATACATAAACATAAAAAACTAATATTACAAGCAGGTGTGGCCAATGCATTTCAACCCATAATCTTCCTCGCATAGTTTGCAAAGCGTTGGGGATTGTTCTTATAAATCAGAGCAACACCCTCACAATTCGGGTGAGGGTCATCTAGGTTTGGAACAAGTGGCAAACCTAGTATACACGTAAAAATCTCTACAACTTTGATAGCAGGGGTCCAGTTTTCATGGAGGAAGTCCAGCCTAATTACGCTAGCTTCAGTGAAGTTGGGATGGAATAAGTCCCCATCAAATTTTAAACTAACCTATATAAAACAGATAACAATACTCTTTGAAATGCTTCAACATAAAAAATGAACAACATATAACAACAATCTTGGGATGCTAATTATATAACCTTAGGAGGATTCATAGGGTAATCAGGTGGGAAGAAAATGCTAATTTCAAAATTATGCCCTTCATAAGGGCTGCTTTCAAGTGCAGCCATTTGAAGTCGATAATGATACAGACATTTGTCGACATCTACCATTACTAAAGCAGAATCATGGTAATTATAAAGTGCCTGCAAATGAAAATTTTGCGCATATTACACCATAATAGAGGGATGTTTAACAGAAAGCAGATAAGGGGCTATAAATGAATTCTCCAAGGCATTAGGACGAAACTCCCTTCGAGTACGTGCAAGCGAACCCATGTTGATCTCTCAATGTAGATGAAGAAATAATATGAAAATGCCGATTTACAACACAAAGTGGGGGTATTTATAGTCCAGAACGTCCCGAGCCATGGCTTATTATGGAAGCTGTCGCTTCGTTTGGCAGTATCGACACACCGTCAACTTCGTTCGGAACTCTTAAACTTTCAACCTAAACTATTACCTTTTGTTCTCACATTTTTAGTTTTAGGTAATTAGTACTGAACATGTATTTATGAGTTCTGCATCTGATGTTAACAACTATTTTACATATACAAAGACACTTTTTTCCAATAATCCAGCGTCTTTTCAGTGTTAGTTTCGAATCTATGTTACCCGTTTCGATACGCCACCAACAGATAAGTCTTATTGGTTTTACCATTAGGCAGAATAGTGTCTTCTCAGTTTAATTGCCTGACGATTTTAGTTTAAGTTCAATTTCTGGCTCCCGCCCAAAACTGTCTTCTCAGTTATAAGAGCCCCAACTACAAACATCCCAATTAAATTCTAACTTTCAACATAAAAAAACCTCAAGGTCCATTTATCTGCTAAATACGTGAAGAAGAAGGAAGAAGCAAAAGTGGATAGATGGATTATGTCTCTGAGGTGAACGAAATTCTGACCTGCAGATGTAGCAAGCCTGCCGTGTTGGAGACATCTTGGTCAAATAACATTTCGGGAAGAAGATTTTTTTGGTGTTCTAACCATGGAAAAAGATTTCAAAAATCATGTAATTTTTCCCGGTGGTATGAACCACCTATGAGTCCGCGTGCACATGTACTTATTCTTAGACCCTTAAGGAAAGTTTGGGCCAATGATAGGGGAAGAAGTAACGAAAATATTGTTTGGGTTTTGACTTTGTTTTATGTTGTTTTTCTTTTACTGAATTGGTTTTTTCATGGATATGAGATAAGGTTGCGGTTCTGGAATTATTTTAGAAGACACTTGAGGGTAGGTCTGTTACGAGTACTGCGCAAACCTGTCTTGCCTTTAATCATTTACCTCGCAGTAAGTGTCATTTCCTTATAATACCACATGTATCGAACGTTTGCAAATACAGTAGCGAACGTATCACGTCAAACCTCAAATGTAACACGATTTCCTAATAATTCCAGTTTGACTTTCGCTTTACAACTTTGTATACCCGCACTCATAGTTTCGAACATTAAAAGTAATAATATGTTAAATGTGGGGTGTAGATTTCGAAACTAGTGTACAAAAAAGTTGACCTCCGTACGAGGATGTACAATAATATTTTTTAAAAAAACAAAAGGGGACGCCGCCAGATCCGCATGAACCAAGATCCAACCACTAACTGACTCACATTTTGAACATTTGCACAAACCTGCTTGCATGCATAAGATCACCTCAATTAAGTACGAATTATCTTAGTTAGTTGACACTAACATTTTTTAAAATTTAAACATCGTCCGTCAAGATGGGACTGATGATAATTTCTCACAAAAATTTGTCCGAGGTTTATAAATCGATGCATAATATGCTATTAATCCAAGCGGAAATGGGGACCAAATCGCATAACTCATATTATAAATTTTCCAAAAACCCAATTTTGTTAGTCCATAATAGAAATCAATAACTATGAGTGAGACAATTTTAAAACAAAAAGTGACAATTTAATTAGAATATAGGGAATATATTTTTTATTTACGCTAGGCCGAGTCTGATCAAGTTTATATTTTTATTCTAAAATTCGAAATGAATTTGAGTCTGGTAGAACATTACAGAACATCAGATCGAGTCGAGTTTAGATAGAGTTATTAAATTTTCGAGTCGGATACAGGTTGGCCAAAATCCGATTCATAATCATCCCTAATATAAACACATGTGTATGTCTTTTTAAATAATATGGGCAGTGTCCATACTCTCATATTATGTAATCATTCATATGGAACATCTAGGGTTGTTGAGTTGATGGCAATTTTAAGATAACAGCTAGCTTATTTACGTCATATTTATTATCACACCATGACAATCTGTTGTCGACGACAGTGTGATTGATTTGTGGTTGCCAAAGTGAGGATGGATGATATCCTTTAGAGCTTTAAGGACGAGGTGTTGTGGATTGTTGAGAAGTGACAAGTCGAAATATCGAGCATCTTTTGGCAGTGTGGCCTTGAGTGCTGCAAGCTTGAGAACGACCCAAATATGGTCTTGCTTGACGTTGATCAGTTGTAGGAGGCGTGTCAATGGGACCTGATTGTTGGTGGCCGTCGATTTGAATGATTTCGGAAAGTTGTTGGATTTGCCGTCACCAGTAGTGATGGAGAAGATGAAAAAAAAATCTGAAGTTGTTGAGAAGTTCAAAAAAAGAAATTGTCATGTAACGGGTACACAAATTGAACCTTACTAATTAGGAAATTAACCTAGATTAATGTCAATACTAAAATTAAGGGATTATAATTACAATTTGACTAACTAATTGTAATGGAGACAATCAAGGGGTTGACTATACAACTAATCACAATTGGAATAAATTTAATTATAATTTATTCTCTTATAAAGAATATGTATGAACAGATAATAACTTGTAATTACCTTTACTCTTTAGATTATTCAAAAAATAAAAAGGCATAAAGATAATTTTAGCCCTTAATGTTTACTATTTTTGTCATTTTGGCCCTCATCTTATTTTTAAGATAAATTTAATACTTAACCTATATCTTTTTGTCAAATTGCACATTTATTAACTAACATGTTGATCAGACAGTTAAAATTTTAACAGTGATAATATATCACATATACATAACAATACATTTTAAATGACATGGCATCTAATATATATTTTTATTTTTAATATAAAATAAACAACCAACTAAATTTCTAAAGTAAAATAAACAACAAACTCCAACAGCAATCCTCGAAGCATTAAAAACATTCCATATATTATTTTTGAATTCATGTTCAAATTCGGAATTTTTAAATCAAAATTCTAAACCCTCCAAATAAAATTATGCACCAAAATTCTTAAACCCTAAAATCATAAAAACCCAATTAATTAATAACAAAACCATACATTTGGTTCAACAATAAACGATCTCTGCAACACTTATAATCACCTTAAATTTTCATTGCAATTCTTATGTTGCCGGTTGATTCAAAGTGATTTGTGTTTTAAAGAGAAGATTTCATTCGAGTGATTCACCTTTTAAAAGGAAGATTCGATTCAAAATGGATTTTTTCCACGTTTGTTTTTACTTTGAATTTTAATTGTTTTTAAATATTTTATTTAAAGATTAATTGTTTTTATATTTTATATTAAAATTATATCCCACGTGTAAACATTTGATAGGTTAGATGACATGTCACTTAAAATGTATTATTATATATATGTGTCATGTTATCACCGTTAAAATTTTAACAGTCTAGCTTGCATGTTAGTTAAAAAATGTGTAATTTGACAAAAAAATATAAGTTGAGGGTTAAATTTATTCTAAAATTAAATGAAGGCTAAAATGACAGAAATAATAAATATTAAGTGCTAAAATTATCTTTATACCAAATAAAAAAATTTAAATTTTACTATCTCTGTGGCTGGTCCACCTTAATTAGATTAGATTCACCATTAAGCATGAACCTCATAACAAATATCCTCTTTACAATTAGCGAGCTAGGAACTTAGAGAGAAAATGATGTATTTAAGTTTACTTCTGGTAAAAAAGGAAATATTGTTATTTTTAATGGCGATTCAAGCAGTTTATTTATAAATTATGTATGTTTTTAACAAATGATTAAGAAAAAATAAATAAATACTACCATAAAATCACACCGGATGTTACAAAAAGTTATTAAGTGTTTAAATCTACTCAAATGCATAATTTATGGTAGTTTTTATCTTTTTTAGACTATTCAAAAAAATATCATTGCACAAACCAACTAGATTAAATTCGAGTTATTGTTGCTTAATTTCTGTTTTTCTTCCTAGAGTAAGCTAGGGTTCCACTAACATTTCTAGTTCAAGTCTTAAACCCCCAAAGACAATGTTGTTGCAGGTAAATAAAACATTATTTTCTATTCTTTTACCCAATGGTGGATCCACGTATAATGTAGGGTGTGTCTATGCCCACACTGAACTTTTTAAAGTCTATACATTTGCTTTTAATTTTTTAATTTTTATGAATTAATCTTTAAATTTTTGTAATATTTAAAGTTATGCCCACCCTCAAATACATTTTTAAATCCGCTACTGCTTTTACTAACCGGTAATAATGTTGATCCTGGTTCAACTTTGGTATTACCTTCCATGTATGGTTAATTTCATGCAAAATACAACAGAAAAGAGAGAAATGGAACTTTTAAAGGGAGTTACACCTGGGGGCGTTGATGAGTCATTCAACCTAACTCCACTTCAACATACATAATCTATGGTGCTCAGACTTTTCATTTTTAATTGAAGTATTTATGTTCGACACTCGTGTCTGATACATGAATATGGGTATATGATTTTTAATGGTCCTCTAAATACATGAAAAATCTTAGAACAAATCTAATTGTACACGTGTCGGATACACACTCGTATTCTATACTCACACCCGAATCAAGTAACATACTGCATCACCAATTTCGCTAGTCACCCTCCAATTATATCTGCAAAATCTTCTCGTTTCACAATACTTTTACCAACACAAAAAAATAGATTTAGGATTTAAGATTAACGTCTAGGGTTAGGGCGTAGAGTGCATAGTATATTTTTTAAGGTTTATGGTGTAAGATTAGAGCTTATACTTTAATTTTTTAGTGTTAAGGCATAAATAAAAACACAAAAATGGGGCAAGAGATTTTTGTTCATACTTAATTGACTCGATATACTAATTAATATTATTATATATATTATTACACTTCAAAGATATAACCTATATAATAAAATTTATGTATGAATTCTTTACAACTCCATCCATGATTACTTTTAATAAAGTTTTACAATATATATTTCACCTAATATCTAGATATTAATTTGAGAATATTAAAAATAGAGGGGTCGCCATATAAGTACTTTTATGCTTGGGTACATGACCAAAATAAATTCTAAGGATCAGATTAAAAAATTACTAAGTTCAAGGACTAAAAAATATTTAGCCCTATAATGAACGAGGATACTCCCTTTCCTCCGCCAACTAACTTAACCAGCATTTGCTGACACCCAGCTAATAGTGAATATGCATTGAATTGTCTCTTCCTTTTACGTCAATTTTACAATTTCTTTTTTTTTTATCTTTTTTATGTGTTACGAAGCGAAAGAACACGAACGAATGTGTATTCATGTACTTTCGTTTAATTTAATTGAACAAATAAGCAAACACGAACAACTAGACGAAACATGATTTTTTGTTCGTGTTCGTTTATTAAGGGATGTAGCTTGTTCATGTTCGTTTGTTAAAATGATAAACAAACGTAAATGAACACAAACGAACGAACATAAAAGAACATATGTGAATAAATTTAAACGAACCAAAATGAACGAATATATGCGAATAATTTTTTTAAAATATAATACATTTGTTAATAAATATAAATAGACATACGTAAATAAACAAATGTAAATAAACAAACGAGCCCTTTGTTTGTTTTCGTTTATTTAATTAAATAAACAAAAATCTTGTTCATGTTCGTTCGTTTAATAAATAAATAAACATAAACGATTTCACACCGAACGATCACTGAACGTTTGATTCATTTACCGCCTTAGTTATAATATTTATTTTACCATGTAAATAAAAATATAAATAAGCATTTATATTTGATGTACTAAATGAATTTTTTATTTTAAATAAACGAGTTTTAGTTGAAAATCATGCCAAAAAAGGTTAAAGCCGACGAAAGTTATAACCGTCGCTAATTAATACAGTTTGAACTTTTTGTTACGATCCAGTGGGCCCAAAACCGTCAGCGTCACCAAAAAGTTTTAAATAGTGAAATAATAAGAAAATCTGTTTTCCAGTTTTGCCCTTCCAAAATACAAATAGCTTTAAATCACTGTGATTCTCATTTTCCTCGTATGTTGCCTTTCCCTTAACAGGGTCGCCCAACATATTCCTTTCCCCTCTCCCGTCAAATAAAAATCTCAATTTTTTCACACCCAAAAGTGAAGATTTGAAAAGAACCCTAATTTCCCTTCTCGGGAATTTGAATCTCTTGATCTCTAAACGCATGTTTTTTCACTCGTGATTCCAGGTACGTTTTGTTTAACATTTCATTTTCTTTTTATTTATTTTCTAGGAACAATGATGATTTATACATTCTTGATTTCCTTGGCTTTCAATTATTTGAACTTAAGATTTGTAAATTTTGATTCTTTTCACTAAAGGGTGCTTTTATTTATTGATTATTTTCTTTGCTTTTCTTAAATGGATCATGTTGAATTCTAATTGGATTATCATTTTTTTCCTTTGTAGGTGCATTCTTTCGAATTGGGGGGTGAACTTGACCACCCAATTTGCTCAGTTCAGAAAAGAAGATTAAAGTTTCTGAATTGAGCATTTAGCTGAAGTCCAAAGTATGCCAAATAATTGGTTGCATTTCATGGATTTAGATGGAGGGTCTTCGGATATTTTTCCAATAGAGACCTTTGTTTCTAGTGGTTTGGGAGCTCATTTGTTTTCGCAGTTTAGTTCGTTTGTTGACAGCTCTTTGTACCATTCTAAACAATTGTATGTGCCTGGTAGTCTCGCATTTCGAGAAGCTTTTAGTTGTTTGTCGAAGTTTACAGGGGTTGTACTGTTTTGCTTCTCTAGCATGTCAACTTCGAGGTTGAGTAGGGACGTATCATCGTCTGGTAATAATCAATGCGGATTGAAGTCTGGGAGTTGTAAGTCTTCAGCTCTGGTTAAGCACATTGCTTCATGTAAGAATAATATTGCTGGATTTTGCTTTGCTTCTGATTCAAGAGGCCTATCTGCCTCCCCCATTGTTATTGGTAAAATTTCGAGTTATGCAATGAGAAACTTCTTTGGAGAAGCAGAAGCAGTCCAACACATTCCTTTACTGTCATTAGCTGCTGCTTTGATACCACCTTTAGACAACTTGTAAGTTTTTTTAATCCCACAAGTTACATTGTTGTTTACCGTTCCGCAATGTGTTTGTCTGGTAACCTTGTTTCTCGTTGATTAAGCTATTTGATTTCACGTGATCAGATCTTCGAAAGTACTAGCTGTTCCCCTTGATAACACAGAAGTTCAAATTCCAGAATGCATGGACCGATGGCCTTGTGAAGTTGGTCAAGGATGTGGCAGCCTATCTTTTCTAGATTTGAACCGGAGACGACATGCTGTTGAACCCAGAACTGGCATCGAGTTCCCAACAATATTGGATAACATATTAGATACACAGAATAATTCCAGTTTAGCTTCTGAGGTAAAAGATATCAAGATAATCTTCTTAGGTATTTGGTTTTTTAAGATTTTCTTGTTTTATTAATGATGTGAATGGTTGGTGAAATTATATTCATCCGTACTCTGTTTGCCGGAATTTTACTTTTATTCCAGTGGGTGAACTAAACAAACAAAAGTCAAGACCAGGTAAAGATTTTCATTTGAATGGACTTTGAAAAAATTCAATCAAGACTTTTTGTGAACATTCATAAGTTGTGTGTTCTAAGTCAAAGTCATGAGTTGGGACAGATTTTAGTCCTATGTTCTCAGTCCCATGTTCTTGTTATTTTTTGTCTTTTTTGTAGACGATGTCTTTCTTTGTCTATGTTAGTTGGATCTTTTCTTATACAAACGTTTAGGGAGAATATTGGTATGACCGTTAGGCTAGTGCATTTGAAAAACTGCAATGGGATAAAAAGTCAATCCCCACACAGCATTCTTTTACACCTTCAAGTGTGTTGGCTCTAATATCGGTTGTATGCCAGGGGCTTTCTTTGACATGTACATCGGAGATTTACCGGTGTCCGAGCAAGCAAAAGAAGACATTGGCCGAAACGTCGCGAGCATCATAAGGAGATGCTGAAGTGGTTTGTTTCCTGTCACCATTTTCTCAGTTTTTAAATGAGCGAAATGGCGACCGGCACAGAAACTCGAGTCTTTCATGGATGTTTTTATACTGTACTTTTAGAGGGGGCTGGCTGATGAATAAACACAATGAGGAGAATCAGGAAAAGTCAATGCAAAATCATTGCAATAGTTTTTGTTAGGATAGTTTTAAACACGTGTTCTTTGTAGATTTGGGACAATCATCAGTTGAAATAGATGCCCCCTTTACAATATATATATTCTGCTTGTACTAATGTAAAATTATTTTGGTTTTATACACTCGTAATTCTTTTTACGATTAATATTTTGATAATTTGATTGTCATGTTTCATGTTTATTCACTTAGATCAAGTATGTTGAATTTTTGAGTAAATTAAAAATATTTTGATTTTCTTGATCGATATACAAGAAAAAGAGAAAGTTGGCCTTTAGTCCTAAAGTTTATGAAATATAAATCGATAGAAAATGTAAAATTGTATTTTGACCTTCCAAAAATTTTATGATTCAATTTGATCCTCTAAAAGATATTTATTTGAAAAGTGGCCTTATAAGCTAAAATATATTGTGCAGGGACTTCATATACACATCACTCTTCAATTAACTCATCAATGGCTTTGAATTTCCATCACCATGTATTCAATTGCATAGCCAATGTGTATTTGGTCAAATTTCCCACAAACCACACCAAGCAAAGAATGTACGTGTGTTAGGATCTAATTACATTATGTAAAACTCAATTATTTTTATACTCTTTTTTAACCGTTGAATGAGGGCAGATAAATGGCTAAGATTATTTACTTATCTTTTTTGCTATGATTATTTCTCATTTTCTACTGTTAATCTCAATCATCTATTTATCTTCATCCAACGATTCAACATAATGTAAAACTTTCAAGTTTTACATGGTATAAAGGATTCTATCCGTCTATTTACTTATATATAAGAAAATTGGTTCAACACAGCTTTTTTATTTTGATTCCTGTTCAAATCAATTTAACCATCGAATCAATAGATTCTCGATTCAACCGATCAATGTAATTCGATTTGGACAAATTGTTTCAAGTTCAAATTTTTTTCAAGTAAAAAGATGAGAGGTGGAGCTATGAGCAAGGGGGGACCCCTCATTACTCTAAAAACGGGTAAGCCTTCTTCCCTCCGCACATAAACTCAACCTTTCAAATTCCATCATCAAAACCCAATGCTTAGAATCAAACTTTCCCACACACTATAACCATTAAATGCTCTGTTTTTCTTCCTTACAAACCAATGTTTTTTTTTTTTGTTCCATTGTAGGTTTTAGATATTGAATTGTTTTGGAATGGTTGTTTCCATGGGATTTGTTGTGGGATGGTTGGCTCTTTTTGTAGGGTATATAGTCCCTGTTAAAGGCCATGATTTTAACTACACTGAAGCTCTCTCAAAGTCACTCATTTTCTTGGAAGCACAAAGATCAGGGAAACTGCCTACCAATCATAGGGTACCCTGGAGAGGAGACTCTGGTCTAGATGATGGCAAAGAAGCAAATGTACCCTCTTTTTTCTCTATTTGATTTACATGCATGTTGATTTTGATAGTTACGTGTTTGATTTTTGGTTTAAATGAATCCAGGAGGACCTTGTGGGAGGATATTATGATGCAGGAGACAATGTGAAGTATGGTTTGCCAATGGCATTCACTGTCACCACCTTGGCATGGTCCGCCATTGCTTACAAATCCGAGCTACAATCGGCCGGCGAGTTGGAACATGTTCAGGACGCCATCCGTTGGGGCACTGATTATTTCCTGAAAGCCGCTTCTAGACACGACCGATTGTACGTGTGTCGAAAAAAGGTTGGTGACCCTGAAAAAGATCATCAATGTTGGGTGAGACCAGAGAGTATGAAGGGTCCAAGGCCTGTTTTGGAAATCAATGACAACACACCTGGATCGGAAATTGCAGGTGAAACTTCAGCTGCAATGGCTGCTTCTTCAATGGTCTTTAGGCGCTTTGATGCTCCTTATGCACATCATCTCCTTAAAAAAGCCAAAATGGTACCTATTTACATGCATTTTCGTTAATGAACATTTCTCATCTGCTGTTTAATTGCAAGATTCGAGACATTGAAGTCGTTTTCGTTCTCGGCAGCTGTTCGAATTCGCGAAAGAACACACGCACACCTTCGACGGAGAATTCCCCTTCTATTGCTCTTTCTCCGGCTTTCATGTAAGGTCTCGTTCTCCATTATTTTTTAAAAGTATTTTTAAAGTCAAAAGTGCTTTGGAGTAAAAAACAACCCTAGTTCGAGTTGAGAAGTAGCGTTTGAAGAGAAGATTTCAGCTTCTTCAAAAATCGTGTTTGAGACCAAAATTAGCACGAAAGCTGGGTAACGAGAGACAAAAGTTGGGTGTTCGGCAAAGCTTCTCCAAAAGCTGGGTGGAGAAGCAACACCGAACATCTTTTTAGGTCTCAAAAGTATTTTTCAGTTTAATTTGAAAAGTGCATTTTAAAAGTTAAAATTTTTATTTTTAGGATGCGTTCAGCAATGCTTCTCCAACCGGCGTTGGAACGCCAAACGAAAAAGCAATACTGAACATGTATGGGATACGCGCTGGACAAGCGTTAGCTCCCATTTTTTCTCTTGATTTAGCGCCCAAACGGGCGACCTATCACATTTGAAAAATCTAATTTCTGAACAATCGATCGTTTGCCTTCGACAGACGTTCAAAATTGATGTTGAACGAACCTTAACTTTTTCAAAAATACTTTTGAATATAATTGCTCATTTATCTTCGATTATATCACTAATTCGTTTATATTTTTAAAAATAATATCTGAAATAAATATTCTATCTACTTAAAAAATACTTTTTTTAATTACGATACCTAACCTACTCTTATTTTAATCCAAACAACATATAAACACCTTTCGAAATCACACTTCTCAAAAGTGTTTTCTCACGACGCTTTCCAAAAATAATGTTAAATTAACCCTAAATCTCTCTATACTCGATTCCACCATGACTATAACTTCATCATGGTTGTGGAACACATGCAGGATGAGCTGTCGTGGGCGGCAGCATGTCTTTACACATAGTGGGACGTATTTGAAGTATATCATGGAAGAAACAGTTCCTGCAATTGTGGACGAGTTTAACTGGGACCTCAAATTTGCTGGGTACATGAATATCTCATCTATACATATATATATATATGTATATATATATATTATCTGCAAATATGCAGTCTTTCTTTGAAGGTACCCATGAGTTGCATACGTTCAAGGAACATGCTGATAGTTATATTTGTGCAGCACTTCCCGAAAGTCTTTATCATAAAATTCCCATGACTCCAGGTCTTTAATAGCTTCCTCTGTCCAATTCAATATGTCCAGTATTGACATTTTCGGTCAAATTTTTTGATTTGATCGAATATCAGGTGGTTTGATTCATTTAAGAGATGGAGCCAACCTTCAGTATGCTACTGGAGCTTCGTTCTTATTCAGTGTCTATTGCGATTTGCTTAAGAAATTCAACCAGAAGATCGAATGTGGAGGCAAACCTTTTGAGTCCACGCACCTGTTGGCTTTTGCTAAGCAGAAGGTGAATGAATTTCCTAATTGCTTTAAACTTGTTAATTCTAATCCCAACTTAAAAATTCAATTTGTTCGACTCAAATTAGAATTTGACTCAGTTCGATTTGATCATAAAAGGTGAACAATCCAAACATGTCTACTCGAATCCTAAAATGAATTAAATCAGAGATGATCAAACTGATGACTCAAACCCGAAATTACTCGAGCTTCGCTCGTTGGTTTAATAGAAATGCACCCGTCTACACCAAGCTTCGCTCGTTGGTTTAATAGAAATGCACCCAATCCGAATGAGTTAACCGGCGCCATTCTCGGCGGACTAGACAAAAAAGATAAATTCAGTGATTTACGTTGGACATCCGTCTACACCGAGCCATGCACTTACGTTAACTCTCTAGCCGTCGGGCCATTGGCCAAGCTTACTCCCCCTCTCAAAAACTTATAATTTCAACTTGGGATAAAACAACTTTTAGTCATTAAATTTGGGCTTTTTTAATTTGGTCTTCTTTTTTCCACTTCAATCATTAAAGCTAACTATTTTTCTTCTTCTTCTTATTTTTAGTCATTTTGTAACATGACACCTTGAAATTATGTTAAACTTTTACAAAATAGCTGGAATAGAATAAGGATGGTAGATTTTTTTTTATGTGTAAATTTTGAATCCATTAGATGTAATTGAAATTGTTTATGGCCGGAGTTAATTTGCCAGATTTAATGATTCTTTTAAGAGACAGGAGACGTTTAATGATTTGAGCTCCATTCTTGCCAGATTTAATTTACCCATTTTGATTGGTGGGGACTTTAACACGGTCTTTATTCCTGAAAAAAAGTTGGGCGCCTGTGTTAACTACAGTGCTATGGAAACTTTCAATAATTTTATTGATTTGCTAGCTCCTGTGGACTTGCCGCTATCAAGAGGAAAATTCCCTTGGTCAAACTTTAGAGAAAATTCTTCTTGCAGTAAACTTGATCGTTTCATGTTAAATTTGGAGTTCTTGGATCTCTGGCCTGATTTAGTGCAGAAGCTGCTTCCTAAGAGCCTGTCCGACCACAACCCAATAACGTTATCTAATCCTGCCATTGATTGGGGGCCTCAGCCATTTAAGTGGTTTAGTTATTTGGATGAAGATATTGATTATGTTGAAAAAATTCATAAAGTTTGTGAAGAAGCTAAAGGAATAGACATTGGAGGCATTCTCAATAAGTACAAAGTGGTTTCTAAGAGTTGGGTATTCAATTCATAAATTTTTTGCTGTCTATTCTGAGAAAAATAGGCTTCGGGTCACTTTGGTGCCAATGAATTTCTGCTTGTATCTCTACGGCCTCCATATCTGTTCTAGTTAATGATTCCCTGACTAAGGCTTTCTCTATTCGTCGGGGTCTTCGTTAAGGCTGTCCATTATCCCCGTTATTAGTTAATGTTGTTGGGGAAGCACTTAATGTTCTATTATCAAAGGCAGTGAATCAAGGGGTCTTTTGTGGTTTCGCTATCAGTAATAACTCTGTTTGAAATATCTCACCTGCAGTATGCCGACGACCTTATTTTATTTTGCGAAGCAAGAGAACTGCAGATTACCCTTTTGTGAATCCATCTGCAGGTAATGGTGATATGATTGTAACAAATTCTGCAGCTGGTGTGTCCAGGCTAATACTGTTGTTGGGGGTTAAGTTCCACCCCTATAAATAGAACCCAATAAGCCGTGGATATCTAGATTTTTGGGTTTTATTCCAACTTAAACTCATCTTCATCAACAACAAATCTAACCTAATAATTCCCTATAAATAGAAGACCAAATTGCAGCCTCCAAAGTGTGCTTGACGAGAGAGGGAGATAGGGCTGATCGTAAACTTCATCTTCTTCCTTACTCCTTTTATGCGATTCATGTTGGGGATTTTATCTTTTGTATTTCTTTTGCACCAGCCATGAACTAAACTAAATTGGCTTGGAAAATGATTGAATTTGTTTAGGTTTTTTATTGTAATTTAATTTAAAATTTGTTCATTATTGATTCTTATTTTGATTTCAAGTGAATTGGGAGAATTAGATTCAAGAAACGAATGAGCATGATCTTTATTCAACAAATCGTTAATGGAGGTTAATTCATCTTAAGAATAAGATTCAGATTTCAACGGCTAATATGAGCGTAAGATTTTCAACGGCTAATATGAGCGTAAGATCGGTTGTTGTTCACCCAAGGTTAACGCAGAGATGTATCACCAAGACATGCATAATAAACTAGTGTTTTGGTTAGGAATAACCAGAATTCATTGAAGAACGCTTCGCCGAGCTTTGAAGGAAGAAACTCAGTTGCTACAGCAATTGAACAATTGCCTCTACAATCAAGTTGTCACAACAATCAATTGACACGACAGTTCATTCGACATTCACACCACTACTCACGATAACTCAACTTACTCTCTTATTTGATCATAATATCTTTTATTTACTTGTGCTTTATCTACTTGTTATTCCCAAACACCTATCACCACCAATTACTTCTCTTTTCAGTGCAAAGAATTAAAAATTAGAGTTTCACAAATCCCTATGGAGATGATATATTTACTATACTATTACTTGCGACGTGTATACTTGCACCGTTTGCGTTGAACTCAAATCACGCAACATTGGGCAAAGTGGTGCTACTGATGGTAAGTGGTTTGTGGATTCTGGTGCTACACACCATGTGACATGCAATCCTCAAGCTATTCAACAGCCTCTTGAGTATCATGGTAAGCGTAAGGTACTCATTGGTGATAAATCTGGTTTGGATATTGATAGTATTGGTGTGTCTTCCTTTGTGGCTGCTAATAGACATTTAACTCTGCAAAACTTAATGTATGTGCCTCATATTGCAAAGAATTTGTTGTATGTGTCTCGTTTTGCAAATGATAATTCAATGTATTTTGAGTTTCACTTTGATAGGTGTTTTGTGAAGGATAAACATTTTGGATTGGTGTTGCTACAAGGAGTGCAACAAGATGGGTTATACAGCTTCCAACCACAGTCTTCCTCCTTCCCAGTTTCAGATAGTATTGCTCTACATACCTCTATTCCCTCGTTTACTACTCTTGACCAGCCACAATCTACTTATTTGGCTTTGACATAGGAGATTGAGCCATCCTGCCCCACATATAGTTAGTTTAGCCTTAAATAATACTGTTGTTGCTGATTAGTCAACTGTTTGTACGTCGTGTCAGTTAGGGAAAAGTCATAGACTTTCTTTTACACATTCTAGTACTGTATACACCAGACCTTTTGAGTTGGTGGAGATTGATGTATGGGGTCCTGCCCCAGTTTTATCCTCTGGATATAGATATTAAATTTCATTTGTTGACATGTATACTCGAAATACGTGGGTTTATCTACTTAAGACAAAATATGAATCTGTTCAAGCTTTTGAATTGTTTTTTTCTTTGGTCAGTACTCAATTTTTTGCTAAGATTTTTGATGTCCAAACAGATGGAGGTGGTAAGTTTCATTTTTTGGGAGCCACCTTGGCTAAACTTGGCATTCAACATAGACTGACTTGTCCTAAAACATCGCAGCAGAACGATGTTGTCGAACGCAAACACATGCACATTGTGGAGACTGCCCTCATTCTATTGGCTCAAACCTCAATGCCACTTCAGTATTGGTCCTTTGCTGTTTTGAGCTCTGTGTATCTTATTAATAGGCTTCTTTTGCCTACTCTTGGGGGTTCATCACCATTCTAGATGCTCCTTGGAAAAGCCTCTGACTACAACTTCCTCAAAGTCTTTGGTAGCCAGTGCTTTCTTTGCCTTAGACAGCACAACAGACACAAATTTAAATTTCATTCTCAGCCCTGTGTCTTCTTGGGTTATTCACCCAAACATCATGGCTATCAATGCCTTGATGCTTTTGGTAAAAATTTTGTTTCTCGCAATGTTACTTTTAATGAGAGGGTGTTTCCCTTTGCAGCTCCTCATCAGTCAGCTACCAATTCCACCAACAATGATTCTGCTGATTTTCCTCTTCCAGTACAACCTGGGCAGTCTCACCCTAGTACACCAGGCTCGGATACTACAACACCTGCTGTTGCTAGACAATGTCTTGAACAAGATGCTGGCTCGAGTGCCTCACATGGTGTACCTTCTGTAGCTCCTAACACAGAAGATTCTCCTGTTACAACTCCCACAACTCTTGTTGACTTGGCTGATGTTACAGTTCCTGCTGCAGCAACTCCCACAGCTTCTGTTGACATGGCTGATGTAACAGTTCCTGCTGCAAAAACTTCCACAGACCCTGTTGAAACCACTCCCAAAGCTCATGTTGACATGGCAGATGTTAAGCATCACCCTTTTTTCTTTGAGTTTCAGACTCAAAATTTTGGTCTTCAGGATGGTGCTCAGCTTGAAGTCTTTCATGCATTTCTACCAGATGAGGATGAGTACAACCCCGTGGATGCACCAGATGGAGCAAATGGTTCTATACCCATAGGTACATCTGAGATCTCAAACCCAAGTATTTATGGTGTATCAAATCAGCACAGTATGGTGACGCGAAGCAAGGCGGGGATATTCAAACCCAAGGTATATCAAACAACTTGTCTTCGGATTCCTTCGATTGTAGAAAAGGCTCTTCAACAACCCTTGTGGCATGAGGTAGTCTTGGCCGATTACAATGCATTGATACAGAACAACAATTGGGAATTGGTTCCGGTCCCTCAACATAGAAGGATTGTAGGCTGCAAATGGCTATTCAAGGTTAAGTTGAATGCTGATGGGTCCGTTAACAAATACAAGGCTCGATTTGTCGCAAAGGGATATTCTCAAACTCTTGGTTGCGACTTCACCGAGACCTTTAGTCTAGTTGTGCATTTCTTCACGGTGAATGTTCTTCTATCCTTGGCTGTTCAAAGTAATTGGCAAATTCATCAATTGGATATAAACAACGCTTTTCTCAAAGGAGATCTACATGGGGATGTCTTTATGATACAACCACCAGGGTTCGAAAAGGCAGCCCCTGATGGCTCTAGGCTTGTGTGTAAACTGTTTAAAGCTTTGTATGGGCTTCTACAAGCACCCCAGAGTTGGTTTCTGAAACTTAAAGGCTTTCTGGTTCAGTTGGGATTTACAAACTCCATTGTTGACCCATCTCTCTTCATATTTCGTGATGGTGAAGCTCTTGTTTACACAACAGTTTACGTTGATGATATTTTGATGACTGGCAACTCAGAAGATCATATTCTCAGGTTCATCACTCAGTTATATGATACATTCTCTCTCAAAAATTTGGGGGAAGTCAAATATTTTCTTTGGCTTGAGGCTGAGCGTACACTTGAGGGACTCTTTCTATGTCAAAGAAAATATGTCAGTGAGCTTATTGACAAAGCAAACTTAAGCACTACAAAACCTGTTGATACTCTCATGGCAGCCTCGACTAAGCTTAGCAAAAACAATGGAAATCATTTCTGAAATGTTCAGCTGTATTGAAGCATAGTTGGAGGGTTGTTATACGCATGCCACACAAGGCTAGAGATTTCATTTGATGTCAATAAAGTGGCACAATATATGCAATACCCTACTGAGATTCATTGGTTCGTTGTTAAACGTATTCTACGGTATCTAAAATATACTTTAGATTTTGGCCTATTCTTTGCCATTGCATCCGATAAAGATTCTGATTTGGTTTCCTTCGCGGACGCTGATCGGGGAAGTGACAGTGATGATCGGTGGTCCATATCTGGTTATTGTGTTTATCATGGGACACATCTTGTTTCTTGGAGCTCCCGAAAGTAACGTGATGTGTCACGATCTACGGCAAAAACAGAATATAGGAGTCTTGCCGATGCATCGTCTGAGGTTATGTGGTTTCAAACTATCTTGAGTGACATGGGGGTTAGCATCACAAAGACACCAACCATCTGGTGTGACAACACTAGCGCAGTGGCATTAGCTGCCAACCCGATTTTGCACGCTAAAACCAGGCATGTCGATTTGGATCTCCATTTTGTCCGAGAAAAGATTGGAGAGCATAAGATTGTGGTCAATTACGTTCCTACTAAGCATCAAGTGGTAGATGTGTTTACAAAGCCTCTCTCCACCAACAGATTTTGCAAACTTTGTAGTCAACTTTGTGTGTTCTCAAAAGAGATTATTCAAGAAGGGAGAAAACAGAGTGAATATTGAAATAAAATGGTTTTGGCTGCACCAGATTAGGCTTGGTTGTAACTGGCCAACAACCTCAAACGGATTGAACGTTAATGGGCAATTTGTTAGGTGGTTATCAAATGGGTTATATTAACCACTTTAGTGGCACTGACCCATTCACGTTTTCTGAAAGAGGCCTACATTGAAAGATAAACAAAATACTCAAATTATTTTGTTTTTAGTTTATTTTCTTCTTCTCAGAACCCTAACTCATCATCTTCAATAACAAACACCGCTCACATTATTAGTAATTAATACTTAAAATATATAAAAATTGTATATTAAGTTAATTATAATGAATGCATTTCCATTATAGTTTAAATATTAAATTAACACCAAAACTTCAAAATATTTTTAATTGAACCCTTCAAATAGTTTGTTAATTTGCTTAATTTACGGTTTTACTCTGCCGGTCAAAATGAACTGTGAATTTTCTGATTAAATTGATCAATCAAATCCAATTCGGACAGTAATAAATTAATTTATATATTTGTGAAAACAAAAAAGAACACACTGGCACATCCAGGAAAGTCAAATCAAAAGGCTTTTTTTTTAAGACAAAGTCAACTTATTCATAACAAAACAAGGAGAAATAAAAAGAAAACTGGGGAAAGAAGAGAAAACAAGAGCATACAACAGAACACAAAGCAAACAACAGAAAAAAGCAAAAAACAGGGGAAAACATACAAAGAAAGACAATAGGAATGTCAACGGAGAAAGGGAGAGCACACAACAACAACAACAACAAGAGGAGACAACAACCACTCCAAGGCGTAGAAAGCAAGGAGATCCAAAGAAAAGGACTGAGAAGGAGACAAGCCAGCATCCACTCTTCAAAACTACATAGTCATTTCTGCTTTCGCAGAAGCATCAGGGTGTTCATGGTGATGCAGTGAGAGACAGTCAACGGCAATGTGGGCGAATATGGAGCATCATGAATCTTGGAGACACGGTGAAGGGCAAGGCGCTGGAGCGCAACCGCCTGAAAAATGATGGATGAAACTGGGAAAGACCTTTTCTCGACCACGAACCAAAGAAACCCCCTTACTCAAGAGGGTCCGATGGGTGAAACAAAACACCCTAAAAACGGAGAATAAATAAAGAAAACGAGACGAGACGAGACGAGACAGAGCTAAAAAAAGAGAAGCGTAGAAGAGCTGTGGGGGGGTGGCGACCGCGTAAGCAACATCACCACCTAAGGAGCAAACCCTAGCCTTTTGTTTTAGAGAGAGGCAAGAGTAAAAAGTTTTAGAGAGAGGCAAGAGTAAAAAGTTTTAGAGAGAGTATTTCTCTACTCTCTCTAAGAAAGGCGCTTTTTGAGTCTAGGTGAACTGAGTCGGGAGCCCGAGTCACATGCATGATACATCACGCGTAAAGTTATTTAAAAAATAGGCTAAAGTTGTTAAAATAAATGAAATAATAATTAAATTTTTAAATATTACAAAATGATAATTAAACTTTGTGTTTTATTATAAAATGATAACTCAGACGTTAAGTACTTAACGGGACTGTTATAAAACTTTTTTATAATAGTACATTTAGTCCTTCATATTTACATATCTAATCCATTTAGTCCAAAATCAAAAAAAATTAATAAACTTAGCTCTTATTATTTACGTATTCTTTCAATTTGATCCTCATTATTTATGCATGAGATTGACTCAAATTTATACATTTGGTTTTCACCTTATGCCAGAGATAAAATAAGTTTTGCTCTGCAAATCTCTTTTATCAGTACGAAGTTGGCAACTGATAGTTTTTATGTAATATTGAACCCCAGAAAATAAAAACAAAAGCAATGCCCGTAGGCCATAACCTGTCTTACATTTAACATGACTAGAGTTTTGTGGAGTATTTTTTCTTTTTTGGTGGAAAGAAAATAACCAGAAATCGCACAATATGGCGGTTTTAAAACAATTGATTTGAGTGGTAGATACGAGTCCATTTGCGGTGTAAATATGGAGGGCAAATTTAAATATTTAATACCATTTTCAATTAGAAACATGATCAAATTGGGAGAATGTGTAAATAATAAGGGTAAATTTATTATTTTTTTCTGAATTATGACTAAATTAATTAAATATGTAAATATAAAGGATTAAATGTGCTATTATACAAAGTTTCATAACATTCACGTTAAATATTTAATGGCCGAGTTACCATTCTATGATTAAACACAAAATTTAATTGTCATTTTGCAACATTTGAAAGTTTAATTATCATTTTATTTTTTTAACAAAGTTTAGTTACCATTTTGGTACTTTATTCTAAAAAATAATTATGTACCATACATTCTCAAATTAAAACTTTCATTATAATTTGATCTCTAAATTTTTTAATATTTTAATTTTATCTCTAAATTATGTATCTCGTTTTACTTCGATCTCTAATTTTTTGAACATTCAAATTTTATCCTTAAATTATGACTTTTGTTCTAAATTAGTCCATAAACTTTTAAACATTCAAATTTCACCCTAAAACTATGACTTTTGTTCTAAATTAGTTGTTAAACTTTTGAACAGTCCAAACTTCATCCCCAAACTATCGATATATTCTAATCATGCCCATTATTAATAACATCTTTAATTTTCATGTAAACATTGATGTGTATTATGTAATATTATGATGTGCCATGAATGATAATTAAGGTTGTATCTATTAATGCTCAAGGTTGAAATTATAACTTTCAAAATTTTAGTGACCAACGTAAAATAAGGGTCATAATTTGAAGATAAAATTAAAATATTCAAGAGTTTAAAGATTAATTTATAACAAGAGTTATAATTTAGAGACATGTGATAGGGACGTACCTGTTGGCTGTTAGGAGCCAAGAGAATCTTCACAAAATTTGAAAATTTTGATTCTTAATCCCTGAAATTTTAAAAATCCTGTGTACATATGTAATGGCACCCCAAATTTCTTATCTTATTAGCTATAATTTTTAAAAAAAAAATTTGTATGATTTTATAGTCATCTCCCTCAAATATTCATGTCAGGATCTGCCCTTTATATGATGCAATCAATTTTTTTATTAGTTTAACCATCAGTATTTTATTGTTAGCTTACTAATTCGAATTAAGTACTATATAGATTTATTATGAAGGTGACCCTTTTAACCTAATTATTCTATTCACAACATTAATATTCGACTTTTAACCTTATTTAAGTGATCTAATATTTCATCAACAAACCGTCGTCGGTGACACAATTAACTAACAATGAAAAGAAAAGAAAAGAAAAACTTAATTCAGCCACGTCACCCTTTTTTTATTTAACTTCTTTTGTAGTTACCAAATTAAATTACCAACTGCAGACCAATCTTCCAAGTCCAGAGGAAAGCAAGCAAGCTTTGCTAAAAATGGACATGCCTTAATCACCATTTCTTATTATTTATTAATCTCTATCAAATCCACCCTAATCATTCATTCCCATTAGCTTATAAAAAAAAACAAAAAAGAAATGTGATGAATGAGTAAATTAAGAATATTTCAATCTAATTTTTTAAATAAATAAAGTTTAACGGTAAAGTTGAAGTTTCAAAACTTCGAGTGTTTGAGTTTAGGGGTCGGGACTTTAGGGAAGGAAGAAGACGTTCATAGTAAGTTTAGAACTTATGACTTAAACGAATATGAGTGAACATAAATAATTAATTTAGCCAACCAGTCAAATGTATTTGCTCGAGTTTATATATATATATATATATATTAATTTAGTACTTACTGTATGTAAACCTTATTTATTCAGGTCTAAATATATTTCGATTATTAGAATATCTATTCACATACTTATATGGTGTGTTGATTACTTGATTGCCAACGTAATTATAATCATTAAAATGAAGATGTATAAATATATTGATTTATATTTTTATTGTTTTTTTTTGGTAATATTAGGGTAGTTATTCGTTAATCCCAAACTCTATTATTCATTAAAAAATTATATTTGAGGTTCGTAATTGTTAATTTCAATAATATTTTATCTAAAAGTAAACTTGTTTTTTCTCATTAAAAATACAATGTATTTTATGTAAACCGTACTTATTGACAATTATTTACCGTTATTTTTTATTTAAATTACCAATTCATAAGACTACTTCAATTAATTAATTTCATTCGAAAAATAAAAAATAAATATAAATCAAATTTGCAATACAAGCGGTAATTGAATTCGAGTCCACTGAGTAATTTGTAAGTAAAATTTTAATTTGTATGAGATCAGCGATATATTATTTTAGAAATAAAATATTTTATTTAAAAAATATAAAGGAAGAGTTTAGAAATATCCAAAACTTATTATAAAGAGAATAATAATAACATAGGTAAAACTTTCATACGCATTATGTGTTAAATTAATTTTATACAAGCATGTGTATATATACTATAAAAATTTAAATTCTAAATTTCTAATTTAACTCTAAAAAACTAAACCCTAAACCCTACACCCTGAATTTTAAACACTAACCTTAAATTCTAAACCCTACAACCTAAACTCCTAAACTAAAATTTTAACCCCTAAAACTAAAAGGACCGTATAAATTAAATTTTACACGGCCTGTGTATCAAAATTTTCCCAATAATAATAATAATGGTCGTATAGAAAATCAGAAATAAAGGGGGTAATTATGATACGTGGATGTGGCGGTCACCATAGTTGTGGTTTTTATTTATTCACTCGAATTTTCTTTTTCTTTTTTTTTTTCAACTAAGTACCTCATTAGTTCATTTCCACATTTTTATGGATTATTATAATCTTTTATATTCAAGAATTTAGGTTACAGATTTAAAATTTAAGAGTTAGACTTATAGCTAAGATTTTAAAGTTTTAAAATTTAAAATTTTAATTTTAAAATAAATATATTTGTGTAATTTTGTACATTGACAATAAATTAAATAATATCCTTGTTAATATAATATTAATAGTAAAAATGAGATGGTAGTGATTTTTTTCAATTCATCCTTTATTATTCAGACAAAGAGTTGTAGTTGGTGATCTTAAAAAGAGAAGGAAAAATATAAAAAATATTAAAGGTGATTAACAATAATTTTTGAGGTTTTTTTCTACGTCTCTTAATGAGGCTTGCGAGAACATTTATATGTTTCGACAATTGAAGTTTAACTCGTGTCAAGCCTAAAGTTAAAAACTAATGATAAGTCGATAGAAATAGACCCAACTGCCAAATAATAAAACGCGTTCTAAATGAACTTGACAATAATCACATTGAGGTGCTATAACTAAAGAAAAAATATAGTGAAACTTTCTCAGAATAAGTCTTGAGTTCCTCATAAAAAACTCCAGAAGCTTTGAAAGCCAAATGCAGAGTTGAAATATCATAGAACTTCTAAACTTGGAGGTGCAACATATAATTTTGATACAATATCATAATAAAATAAAGAGTAAATAATAATTAAGTTAAAAATAATTTTTTTAACCACTAAAATTTTAAAAATTACAAAATAATTATTAAATTTATTGAATAACTAAAAAATGTCAATAAATTTTATCAAAATAATAAGGCAATCATTAAAACTTATCAATTATTGTATACTAACTTTTAATTTTATAAAATTATCGCTATTTTATAACATATAATAAATATTTTGCAACTGTTCAATAAATTCGTACTTTATTAAAACAAAGCTAATTAGCATTAGGGCTACTTTGGCATGGTTTAAAAATGAACTTTTATTCAGAAAAATGACTTTTTTTACCTATAAACAATGTTAAATTCGTGTGAAAAATCACTTAAAAAAGTGATTTTTTGCCTTAAAAAAGTGATTTACCCTCAAAAGTTAAGATTTCAAGTTTTTGGGTGAAAATCACTTTTAGGTGTAAACTTATTTTTTTACTCTTAATTAGTAACACTAATATTAATATTAAGGCTTAAATGAAAAATAAGTGCTCAAAACATACCTCTTTTGAACTTTAAGTGACTAAAGTATTTTTTTTGTAAAAATAGGTGCCTAAAGTTTCAAAAGTTATAATTTTAGGTGTCCGGCCGTTAAAAAAACTGTTATCCATTTAAAACGTGACACATGGCACGGATATTGATTTTTTTTATTATTTTTGAAAAAAAACTTTAAATTTTCAAATTAGTCCGTAAATTCCTAAAAATCCTCAAATTCTCACCGCTACCGACCCACCCGTTCGGCCGCCAAACCCATTCGACCATTTTTCTCAACTCGTCGTCATCGAAAATCGACGAATGGTGTGCCAATCGAACGGTTATCTTACGTTCGACGTTCAATGTTCAGCTAACACACCGCTCGTCGATTTTTTTAAAACTTTAGGTACCTATTTTTATAAAAAAATACTTTAAGCACTTAAAGTTAAAAAAATACTTTAGGTACTTATTTTTCATTTAAGCCTAATATTAATATATTAAAATAATATTAAATATAATAATAATAATTATTATTATATTAAATTAATATTTTATATATAAAAAATTACTAATAAATTGTCATGATTTTTATATTTTTATTATTTAAGTTAATTTTTTATATAATAATATTAATAAATTTTATAATAACGAATTTAAACATTATTTGGTTTATTTTTTTTTACTTTATAATATCATGTTTAAAATAGACATTTTTAAGGGTAAAACTTTGATACACAGGTTGTGTAAAATTAATTTTTAACAAGCCTGTATATTTACACTATAAAAATTTAAATCTAAATTTCTAACCCTAACCCTAAAAAACTAAACCCCAAACCCTAAACTCTAAATTCTAAACACCAACCTTAAATTCTAAACCCTACAACTCAAATTCCTAAACCTTAAACCCTAAACTAAAACCATAACCCCTAAAACTAAAATGCACGTGTAAACTAAAGTTTACACGACCTGTGTATCAAAGTTTTTTCTTTTTTAATATATTTTTAATAATATTATTAAACACTAAAATTATACAATTAACTTTTTAAAATTATTTTCTAAGAGCACTTTTAAAATTTTTTAATACAACAATACCATCACTAATATTAACCTGGCTGCTACATTTTTTCATCTAAAAATTTATTATTATTTATTTTTTCAATAAAAAAACTACTATTAATTATTTATTCTTCATCTCAAACTCCATCTTCCCGTCCTTTATAAACTTCCAATTTTATTTTTAGCTCACCTGCACAAAATAAAAAAAAAAACGCAAGAAATTTTATTTTCTTTTATTGTTATGTATTAAAAGAATAAGAATACAATATTGTTTAAATTTTATTTCGATCTCCGTAACCTCTTCAATTTCGGCCGTGATTGGAGAAAGATCGCAGATTCTGTCAAAGTAATTCGGCGTTTGGCATTTGTTTTGTTTGGCTGTGAAAGGGGGAAAAATCGAAGTTAGGGATAAGGAAAAGGTCAAACCTCCATAGCCAGCTTCTCTGAGTTTCGTATCTCGTCGTTTTGCTTTGTTTTTGGTTCCGATATCTCGTCGTTTTAGTTTTGTTTTTGGTTCCGATTGCAAGTAAGATGCTGTATTTGAAGCAGCCAAACTCTATTATCTGCAAAGGAGGAGCGATTTCGGTTTGGATAGAATAAGTTAATTCCGGATTAAGGTGTGGATTTTTTCTCTCAACGGAAGATAAAAGCAAGAAAAGTTCCGTCGTTAGTGCATGCTCTTTTGATAAATTCCCGAGCCTGGGGCTCGGGGGGATCTGAATCTAGAAATCGAAAACGGAGAGAACGAAGAAGCTTGCCATGGAATCAGCCGCTGCAAAAAGGTGCGATTGCGATAATATTAACAAGAATGGGAGCTCCTCCCAATCTCAAACGTCTACGTGTATGCAGAAATTCAGACTCTACGAAACTCGATCGGTAATTTTTCTTTAATTTATATATTTTTTATTTGTTTGTATTGCTGTTTCTTTGTTTGCTTTGATTTCATTGTGATCTCATTAATTTACGTTGTTAGCAGCTTGGTTGGGATGTAATTTTACTTGAATGGATTTGTTTTGATGTTGAACTATTAAATTAAGTGGGAAAAGAATTTTGTTTTAACTAATTTCATTTTGGTGTTTGTGTGTAGAACTTTTATATGATTGGAAGGGACAAGAGTAGAACATATTGGAGAGTGTTAAAGATAGACCGACTTGATCCTTCCGAGCTAAACATTCGTGAAGATTCTACCACGTATTCAGAGAGTGAATGCTCCGAGTTGTTGAGGCGAATACATGAAGGAAATATATCCACTGGTGGATTGAAATTCGTTACAATTTGTTATGGCATTGTCGGTATGGATGTTGGAATTCCATTATGACTTTAGGGGACTGCTAATGTTATTCGAATGCTAATCTAATACATAAGTTGTTCCATGTTTTAGGGTTTATTAAATTTTTGGGGCCTTACTATATGCTTATTATTACGGAAAGAAGGCAGATTGGATCAATTCGCGGTCACAATGTATATGCGGTTTCAAAGAGTGAGATGATTCCTGTTCCAAATTCAACTGTTAACTCAGACTTTGCGGACTCTAAGGATGAGAATAGGTCTTCTTCTTTTCTGTTTGCTAATATACTTGGCCCACTTCTAAGAAGTCATGAATGTTATGCAGAAAGATTATATGTTCTGTTCTGTTCTGCACTATGATATGTAGAAAATTATTGGCATGCTATTTTGCCCCCTTTGTTTTTTACTTTTAAATTAAGTGAATTTTCCACTACATATTATGCATATAGTTTTTAATTCGATTTAGTTGTTTTGTTTTTATTTAGATACAAGAAGCTCATGTGCACGGTCGATTTAACAAAGGACTTCTTCTTCAGCTATTCATACCATGTTATGCGTTGTCTGCAAAAGAACATGTGTAATAATGAACCAGGTCAGGTTCTTTATGAGACTATGTTTGTGTGGAATGAGTTCCTAACTAGAGGGATCCGCAATCACCTCCAGAATACTTTATGGACAGTTGCATTGGTGTATGGCTTCTTTAAGCAGGTTAAGGATGGTGCTCATTTGAAGTTACTATTAGCTAATATTTTATTAAATTTCTGTTGTGCTTATAGGATGGATGGTTAGCTTTATAGTTTGACATTGGGCTGTATGAATGTAGGCCACGCTTTCTGTAGCTGGAAGGGATTTCAAACTTACGCTCATTGCAAGGCGATCCCGCCACTATGCTGGTACCAGGTAAGAAAGTTTTCCCGTTTTAAAGGGGAAAAAGCTTAGTTTCTTTTTGTAAAGCACTAGTGATACGTGAGATGAAACCCTACTTGGTTATTTTCTGTGATATGGTTCTGGATAGTTATGGATTGAAACTTCTTGTCTTCTTGTGCACTTGATTTTGTATGTAGGTATTTAAAACGTGGAGTAAATGAAAAAGGCAGAGTAGCTAATGATGTTGAGACAGAGCAGATTGTCTTCGAGGATGTCCCTGATGGACTTCCTGCAGAAATAACTTCTGTTGTCCAGAACCGAGGCTCAATTCCACTCTTTTGGTCACAAGAAACCTCGCGTTTGAATCTTAAACCAGATATCATATGTATGTGCTAGTAATTGCTGGGAGTACTTCAGGCGCTGCTGCAGGCATTTTTCATTTGCTCAGAAAAAGAAAACCTAACCCTTTTTTCTCTTTTTACAGTGTCAAAGAAGGACAAAAATTATGAAGCAACCAGACTTCATTTTGAAAATCTTGTCAAAAGATACGGCAACCCTATAATTATTTTGAATTTGATTAAGGTAATTTTCATTATATCACCTTGTCTCTCTTTATGGTTTCTTCTGCTGTATGTCTTAATTATCCCGGTCCTATTTTCGTTAATTATTTCATAAACTGGTATATTTCTTAAAGTTAGTGCATGTCTAGAAAATCTAAAAATTGGTACAGAAGAAAGGGGGGGGGGAGGGGGCGTTAGCATGGTACTTTGATGTAACTCTACGATATCACGATTTAATGATAAGGTTTTGTATCTTATTGCTTTTGTGCGATGAGCAGACACAAGAGAAGAAGCCTCGAGAGTCAATTCTTCGTCAAGAGTTTGCAAATGCAATCGATGTTATAAATAAAGATTTGTCAGAAGACAATCGATTGAGGTTCCTTCACTGGGATCTACACAAACATTCTCGGTGGTATGTCATAAGCTTGTTATTTTGTCCCCAAACTAATGCACTTTATCATTTCTTTCCCCTTCTATTTATTCCTCTTTGCTCATTGTTGTTGATTCATTTTTATTTTTATAGTTTTGATTCCTAACCAGAAGTCTTCAATTTTTTCTGTTCCAGCAAAGCGACAAATGTTTTGCTACTTTTGGGCAAAGTGGCTGCGTATGCGTTAATGCTAACAGGTTTCTTTTATTGTCGGGTGACTTCAACCCTGAGACCTGAGGAGTGCATGGCTTGGTCTTCCTTTGAGTACGTTTTTCACATTCAGTAACTTCCAGTTTTATATATGAAAATTTTGTAAATATGGATTTTTTCCGAACATAGTAATGAATGTAGTCTAGATACCCAACACAATCTCACTCATCAGTAGGGATTTTGAATTTGCAACATATTAGACTTTTGCATTAGGTTGACACTTGGCTTTATGAATTATGGATATCTATCTATTGTTAATGTAATATCGTGGGACTTTAATGATGCCATGTTATAAATATTAAAGATCTCTGTTTTGCATCTGCCACGAGTTGAAAATGGCATTTTTGTTCTCAAACAATGATACAGGAACATTAATGAGATTGACATGTCACCCCAAAGATATCGCAACAATGTTACTGATGATGCTTACAGATTGGAGAGGAATTGTTCTGGATATAATAATGTTACTAATGGAAATCATTCTCTGAAGCCGCCAACATTCCAAAAAGGTGTGCTTAGGACCAATTGTATAGACTGTCTTGATCGCACAAATGTTGCACAGTATGCATATGGATTGGCTGCTCTTGGACACCAGCTTCATGCTATAGGGATTAGAGATACCCCGAAGATAGATCTGAATGATCCATTGGCGGATAATTTAATGGGTTTCTATGAGAGAATGGGTGATACACTTGCACACCAATACGGTGGTTCTGCAGCTCACAACAAGGTATTCCAATTTGTGATTGTAATATTTGTTCTTTGAGAAATAAATGATGAGGGAAATATTTGTTACTTAAGACACTAATTCTGATTACATGCTTCAGCTTCCTGTCAAATTTAGTTATAACTTATAAATACAATCTTTTTTGTTAGTTCATTTTTCTTTTCTTTTATACCATGCAGATATTCTCTCAGAGAAGGGGTCAGTGGAGAGCCGCAACCCAGTCACAGGAGTTCTTTAGAACACTTCAACGATACTATAGCAATGCATATATGGATGCTGAGAAGCAAGATGCAATTAATGTGTAAGTTTCAGTATTATGTTTGTATTACTTCTGGGGTGAAGATTGATGTCCATTTCACTTTGTCACCGAATGGTCTTAAAACATGTTGCTCTACAACTTTGATGCATTTAGGTAGTTGTCCTTTTCTGGGTTAATACTTCCCTGATCCTACTGCAATGGAATAAAAGGCTCATATCTTTTATTTGGAGTTCAGTAAATTTGACATTTCCCTTGTAATTATCTTCAAATCATTTCTTAAATGTGTTATTGTTAATATCTTGAGCAATTCTTTTAATAATTATTTGTGCAGATTCCTTGGGTATTTCCAGCCCCAGGCTGGTAAACCTGCTCTTTGGGAGTTGGGTTCAGATCAACATTATAGGGGAAGAAACGGGGAAACCTTTGTGGACGACGATGGAAGGTAGATTTCTTAGTAAAACCTTGAGCTTCATGCCTGAATCGTAAAGTAGTGACTAGTAATATCGTCCATCTTTATTTTGGGAACCACATCTCTGTGAATATGCTTCCTGCAATTTCTTGTTTTAAATGCTCAACTTTCTCGTTAATTAGGAAATTCTGGTTATCGGGGCTTTTCTGAGTTGTGGCGGAAGCCACTATGAGTGGCCCATTAGGACTTGTGAGAATGAAAAACACACAGTTACATACTGGCATCTTGACGCAGGAGCTTATATTGTTATAATAGTTATTTATTTCAATTTTTTGCATTTCATTTTCTTCATTGTTTTGGTTTGACTTTCTATTTAGTTATCCGATTATGTATATCACTTCACTTTCTAATACTTCATATTCAGGTCATTTTTCAAAAGATCATTTTCTGATGGAAACATTCTTCGTCAAACTGGGTCACCTCTGCCAACCACAAAAGATAAGCTGGAGAAATTTACCAATTCAACTTTGCCTGATCTATCGCAAGGAAGTAATGTTCTTTCAGAGTCATCACCCGAGATATCAACTTGTGAAAGTGATGTGTCGTATTCAAGGTTACTTGCTTTCCATTCCCATTGTTGAATGCCGTTTACTTGGAGATGTCATTGGTTGTCCCTTTAAATTTCTTGTTTGATTAGCTCAACAAAGCATATAGATTAAAGATTCAATGATCAATACAAATGAAACTGCAGATCCTGTCCCATCTCCCAGCAGTTTATGGGAATAGAAGGTTGTAGCTATTAGAAACAAATGACATTTCAAAGCTTTGAACTGCACGTTTCACAGTTTCCTGTAATTAATGGATCACCTGTAGCATGTTGCTTATATGGTTGTCCCTTCAAATTTCTTGTTTGATACAGATATCTTCAATTCTTTGCACAGGTGTACACCCTCTATGCCTCAAAGGCAGTTGTTTGGAGACGTGCAAAGAGATCGCTATCTTGAAACTGGTCAAATTTTCTTTTCGGGACATGGGGATGGAGTTAATTGCTCTAACTTTGTTGACTTAGACTGGCTTTCATCCTCTGGAAATTCATGTGAAGACGAACCATATGAGAGGTACATTTTCCCATTCTGTATTTCATGAATGCTCCAAAGCTCAACCTTTAAGACTACGGACCTACGATGGCATTTGTTCAGATTAAAATAGGCATAAAATTTTGCTATATGGTATTTTCTGCTTGTACGCTTGTTTGTCGTGCTTATTACCTGTACTGCAAGTTAAAAAAGAAGAGATTAACTTGAAAAATCAAATGATTTAAGTTATTATTCAGAACTGACCCGTTGTTCCCCAATTCTACAGCATAGTTGCCATTCCAGATAGGGCTAAGCAAGAGTTTCTTGACACTGCCAAAAATGGAATCTTGACATAGTAGTGTAATATCCCCCAACACTGGTGCATTACATGCATACAGAAGGGCACTGCTCTTTCATGAATTGTTCTACAAGGTTTCTGCATTTTTAGAGCAATGAGATAATTATCTCAACTTGTAATCACTATAGAACAATGGGATAAATTTTGTATAACCAATGAGTGGAAACTACATTTCAGACATCTGTAAATATGTGCAGGTCATCGCTACTTCAAATCTCTCCGGGGCTTTCATCAGAGAATGTTGTCAATGGAGTATTGGGAGTAACAACCCCATCTACCAGTGAATATGGATCGAGTATGAAGGTTGGTACTTGTATTTCCAGTGGAAGGCTCTTGAAACTTACTTTTATGGTTATATTAAATATATAGATTTTTTCACAAAAAATGCACCATATATGAATCAAGGTTTTCTGGTAAACTCGATTTGACGATAATAGTTTTGCATCTCATAATGCTGAGACATTCTTCTCTTTTGCCATAACCATACATCTCAACAAAATTTTCTGTGAGACTAAGTTGGCCCTTTCTTCCTCTATATACCATTTATGCAATGTATTATAAAAACTGCAGCTGTGAGTTTCTCGAGCACGAAATAATGGCTAACCCAAGTTGTATATTTTTTGTAGGGAATGCAGCAGAAAGGAACCGAGGAATTTCCCGATGGTTTTGTGCAGTGGGTAAACTATGGACATGTGCTTTCCTATTAAAGTTTTGATCGGTTTCCTCAAATCGATGGCATACACATCCATGGCTCCACCGAGTCAGGTTGCTGTGTGGAGGCCATTGAGTCAAAAGGAGAAGTGGAAGCAGTTGTAATGGCACTCTTATGTAAGATAACCTCGCTAGCATTCCAATCCAATCCCCCCATGTACGACTAGTACAGCAGTCATCCCTTGAAAGAAACCCCTTCAAACCTTACTCCTACAAAAAAAGAGAGTAAATAGTCAACAGTTAAACATAGATATTCTTTTGGGAAGCTCATCATCCATCTCTCTTTGATTCCTGAATAGGGCTTTCAGTTCCAGTCGGTCGGATTTGTAAATATTTTTTCTTGGTTTTCGAAGAGCTCCGTTTCTGAGTTTTCGGGTCTTTGATTCTTTATTTCCTTTTCAAGTTCATCCATGGCCAGACGATAAACGAAAATGAAACCGACGTTGCATTTTGGGGGGATGGGGGAAGAATCAATTTATAGGACTGATGTTGTCTTTCTGGCAAGCTGCCAAGTTCTACATCTTTAACTTTTTTTGGTATTATTATTGTTTTGAAAAACAATCTTTGTTTTGATAGTATGCTTTTTGACGGTGTATAAGTAGGGAAAAGTAAAACCATAATCTTCTAGGCAGTAGCTTGGCCTTAAAATTACTCACAATGGTTGCAGCTTTTCTTTATTAAAATTCATTTATTCATTCCATCATCTATTGCACGAACTAGGTGAAGATTGCTTTCGAACATGCTACCACATGATTTTAATTTTTAGTCGATCAAATTTTAGTTCAATTAGTATTGTTAAAAATATTGAAAGTTGTGGGTTTGACTAGGATGATAATGAGCCTAATCAGCTTGCAAGCTATTTGAGCTTGGCTTGGTTAAAGCTTGGTTCGAGTGAGCTTGATTCGGACTTTGCTCAAGATTTTAACAAGTCGAGCCAAGCTGATTCAAGTTTGGCTCAAAAAGCTTGTGAACAGGCTTTGAATAATTATACATATGCATAAAAAAAATATGTTCAACAAAAGAAAATTAATAAAATAAATTAGGGGGAAATCTACTATGTATGTTTGTAGTTTTATTTTTCTTGATTTTTGTTTGATTTTGTATTTTCTTTGATTATGTGTTTGTATCGTAAGAATATTTCTTGGTTATTTGAATTAATCTAATTTTTGGGTATTCTTTTCCCTTTTCCGGCATTAAATTTTGTTTTAGTGTTAGTTATAAAAAAGGTTTTAACGAGACTCTATCTTTTATAAAAAAAATTAGCAAAATTGTTTATTTCGAGCCGAGCCCGACGAGTTTAGAGCTCGAACCGAGCCTAATAATATTATTTTAGAGTGGAGTTTGAGCTTAAAATTTCGAGCTCGATGAGCCCCGAGCCCGAGCTGAGCCAATAACACTATTTCCATGCTCAGGTTCGGCCGGGCTCATTATCACCATTAGATTTGACTGAGATGAACTTTATTATTGTATAAAAAATTAATCAAAATTATCCATTAAATTTTTCTATAAATCTGAATCAATAAATTTGAATCAAACAAATTTATTCTAAGAGATTCAGGTTTGAGTAGCTTTGACTACAAGGTGTGTATGTAATCTAAAACATGAATGGATATTACTTTGTAACTATTATTTTTTAAGAAAATCTAGTGATTGTAATAACTCAATCCAATCAAGGGGATTGGTAGCTTGGTATCGCTTATGTAGGTCTTAAGTTTGATATCTTGTGTGTGCAGAAAATTTCCGTCAAAAAATTTACCTATTAAAATTAAATGTGCCATGCGACTTGTTTTGAATTAGCAAGTATAAAGCTCTAAACAACCAAAAAATCACTCGATCCAAAACTGAATTGGAATTAACTGAAATGGCGAGAGAAAAATAAATGTAATACAAAAAGTGTTATATTTTGATACACAAGCTCTATAAAAGAATTTGTACACAATTTTTTTTTATAAAATTTAAAATTTAAATTTCAAATCCTAGCATCTTAGACTCTAAATTTTAACTATAAACCTTAAATTTTACGTCCTACAAACTAAACTCTAACCTAAAATTCTAAGCCCTAAAATTAAAAAGCTTGTATAAATTAAAGTTTACACAAATTTTGTTAAAAAGCTTGTATAAATTAAAGTTTACACAAATTAAAAAGCTTGTATAAATTAATAAACAAGATAAACTAAGTATGCCTTTTACAACCATCTCATGATTGTTCTTTGGGCATACTCTAGCAGTTACCTTTTAGATTGTTAAAAAAATTAAATTTAACTTGAACTTAAAATTCGATTCGCTAATTCGAATTAACTTAAATAATTTGAACAAACCTAATAACTTAAAATAAAAAAAAATATTTTCTTTTTCTAATCAAACAAAGTTTTACTAGACCATAATTTTACCTATTTGAATAGATACATATAGGAAAGATGTGAAGATTTAACTTGAAAAAAATGAAATAAATGAACTTTATTGACTAAGACTATGAACAATGTAGTAAGCCATATCCATTTAATCATTTTTCCATCTAGGCTTGTTTCTAACGATTCCGATTACGTCGTTCTTCGCAACAGACCAAATATAATTACGCCATCTTTTGTTTTTTTTATTTTGTTTTCAGTAGCCTTTTCGGACAACTGTGACCCCACTCCGTACGGTAACTGCCGAGCTGTGACATTAGGGGTGGAAATCTGGTGGGGCGAGGACGGTTTTGCACTTTGTCTCTAACACTTGCGGTTATGGTTTAGGAGCATCCCATTACATGTTTCGGTGATTTTTTCGTCCCCATACTTTCTCTGTGCGGATCCCTGCGGTTTCCGCAGAATCTCCATCCCCACGAAAATTAAATAAAATTGCTATTTTACTAACCAAAATAAATGACCAATTCAGTTTAAAATATAAAGTTTGGATACTTCGATTGGAAGTAATCACGAGATGATGAAGATTGAAAGGATATTGTGTCGGGGAAGATTTAAACGATGGTTTTAGCTTATATCTAAAAATTAAGATAGGAACACGTTGAGAAATTTGAGTGTGGCTAAGTTTGAGAGAAAGTTAAAGCGATAATAATATAGTTAAGATTTTTTATTAAGATATATATATATATTAGAGGTATATAGATAAATAAATATATTTTTTAAAAATTCTTGTAAAATATCGGGGATCTTTGCAAATATTTTTTTTGGGATCCCTACGGTTTTTTATACGGTTGCGGTTCGGTTATCCTCAAAATTTAGATATAACAATCTCCGTCCCCATCCCTATTTGAGCTTTGATGATAAAATTTTTCATGTCCTCGTCCCGATAAGTAAAGATTTCAGTTATTTCTCATCCGGTCGGTTCGGATCCCTACAGTTTTTAAATATTCTTCACCCAATTTCCACCCGTATGGACACAATGCATATGAATTTTGTAGGATTTTTATTTTGTTCAAAACAAGCAGAAATTATAGAAAAAAACACTAAATATCTAAACATTTATCGGGTTTTTTTTTATCGAACTAAACATGTATCTGTTAGGTCATGTTGTATAGAAAATCCTTATATCATACATTTTCGGCGTATTTAATTCATAAACTTTAATTTTATCTTTCTATTCCCTCTACTTTTGCAACAAATATATTTTAGTCCCGAAAGTCTACACAACTTTTTTTTTTTCAAAAATAAGCCATGCAAAATTATTTGAACGAATTAACAGAAATAATTGGCTTCAGAACTGAAATACATATTCAGTGAGGTAGAGAACTTGTAATAATCAAATTATAATAGATTGGTAAAATTCTTCAAAACATATAATACAGGGACCTTCTATATGATTTGACCGAAAAAATTCAACCCAAAAATATTAAAAAAACATCTATTCTTAACTCAAAGACTACAAGAACCATAGAGAAAATGAAATCTTTTAAATATAATAAACCACGAGAGTCGGTCATTGCCTGTAAAGAGAACACGATTTGTAATCGTTTAAGAATTTGATTCGAATATAATTAAGATTTTGTGACTACTGAAATAGAACGTAAAAGCAGTTTTGTGTTTATGCTATGCATTTTTTATAATCTTAAGTTATAAATCCTAAATTTCGTGTTAAGAAATATAATAATATTATTTTTAATAAATTTTTGTCTATTTTAGATTTAAACTTTAAAATTTAAACTTTAACCCAAAACTTCAAATATTAAATTTTAAAACTCTAAATCTACTTAATATTAAAATAAGTATTTAAACTATATATTTTTTAGATAAAATTTTATTTTTGATAAAATAAATGTTTAACATTTTATTTTTAACCTGTTTTAAAACTTTTTTATTTAGACATATTTTAGTAAAAAAAATTGAGTCACCTATTTCAGTTAACAAAAACCTCATACGTTTATATTATAAAAATATATTTTTTTTAATAAATTCTAATTCTACTCTTAGTCCTATCTAGAGGGGAAAGGAATGGAGAATTTTAAAAGAAAAAAAAAAGATGTTCTTTATGGGTCTAAAATATATAATTTAAACTGACCAAATGTGCTTGCCGTAATTTAGATACTTTTAAAATTATGCATTTCTTTAATGAAATGTATTTGTACATTCAGAAACAATTATTACATCAGAATTAATTAACAAGTGTCGTGTGCGTTGGTAAGACATTTTACATTTTTAAGGAGAGTATGCATCTTCGCTCCTTAAAAAAGACATTGTTAAAAAGGATTGTTTCACATTTCGAACATAAATCGTAAAATTGACATGCATATTACCAAGAAAGGGTATATAAGAATAAGATAAAAATTTTAATATTTCTAGAATTTTTAGCATAATCTTTCACAAAAGTTTAACCTGTGTGTTTGTATCAGCACATTCACCATAATTAAACACAACTTCCTCTTCTATAAATTTCGTCCAAAATCTCCACCTTCTCCCATTCCATTCTCCCTCTCGTTATTTTAGTTCAGGTGCTCCTCTGTTTCTTTTCATCTTTCATTTTTGATATGTTCTTTAGTTTCTCCGCCTTTGAATTCTCTTCATTCCCGTGTTACTGAATCGCTGTTATTTTCTAACCTTCTGGTTCTGAAACTGGGGTCTAAATTTTTCACATAATTTCCAGTAAAAAATGTTGAAACAAAGCTCTGTTTTCTCCTTGAAAAAATGGATTATACTTACTCTGTTTTTCCTTTTCCCAGTTGAAAAAAATGGCCAAGCTTGATATTAGTCAAGTCCACAGCCTCCGTGAGCGTTTGGATGAGACCCTTTTTGCCTATAGAAACGAGGCTTTGGCCTTTTTCTCAAGGTAATTTTAAACCTGATCATTGAAAGATTATTTTTTTTCTTTTCAAATGCTTTTCTTATTGAAGGATTGAGGGTAAGGGAAAAGGAATTCTGCAGCACCATCAAATTATTCTCGAGTACGAAGCTATCCCCGAGGAGAACCGAAAGAAGCTCGCCGTCGCCGAGGGTGCATTTTTTGAAACATTGAAGGCTAGTCAGGTAAAATAAACCATTTCGGCATTTCCCACCATTTTTTTCTGGTTACAAGGTGTTTATTTTGGTCATTTTTATGTTGCAGGAAGCGATCGTGTTGCCGCCGTGGGTTGCGCTTGCTGTTCGGCCGAGGCCGGGTGTTTGGGAGTATATTAGAGTGAATGTTCATGCTCTTGTTGTTGAAGAACTCTCTGTTGCCGAGTATCTTCACTTCAAGGAAGAGCTTGTTGATGGAAGGTAACTTGAAAATGTTCATATATTTTTTTGTGTGTGTGTTCGGGTTGGTTTTTAATAGTGTTCCCTTTGATTTGCTTGCAGTGCTAATGGCAACTTTGTTTTGGAATTGGATTTTGAGCCCTTCAATGCTTCTTTCCCTCGCCCGACTCGGTAACGGTGTCGAGTTCCTCAATCGTCACCTTTCGGCTAAATTGTTCCATGATAAGGAGAGCATGCATCCCTTGCTTGAATTCCTCAGAGTCCATTGCCACAAAGGCAAGGTATGCAACATACAGAAATATCAGTTGCTCGTTTTCGTAATTTGAAGAATTTGCAGAACATGATGTTGAATGACAGGATTCAAAACCTGAATTCTCTTCAATATGTATTGAGAAAGGCGGAGGAGTATCTTGTTACACTGTCTGCTGAGGCACCATATGCTGAATTCGAACCTAAGTTTCAGGAAATTGGTTTGGAGAGAGGTTGGGGTGACACCGCCGAACGTGTGCTCGAGATGATCCGACTCCTTTTGGATCTTCTCGAGGCACCCGATCCTTGCACGCTCGAGAAGTTCCTAGGGAGAGTCCCCATGGTGTTCAATGTTGTGATCCTTACTCCCCATGGATACTTTGCTCAAGACAACGTCTTGGGGCACCCCGATACCGGTGGTCAGGTTAGCCTTCCGAGCCTTGTTTAGATCGAGAAAATGATTTGGATGTGCATAATTTGTGTGAAACGTAAATACTTCTACCTTCTGTTATAGGTTGTGTACATCTTGGATCAAGTCCGGGCTTTGGAGAACGAGATGCTCCTCCGTATCAAGCAGCAAGGACTCAACATAACCCCTCGGATAATAATCGTAAAGAGTTGTTGATTGCTAGTTTTTTATGAACTTCTGTTTCGGGTTTCTTCCAATATATGATTGTGACTGTTGTTGATCAGATTACCAGACTTCTCCCTGATGCCGTGGGAACAACTTGCGGTCAACGAGTTGAGAAAGTATACGGAACGGAGTACTCCGACATCCTACGAGTACCCTTCAGAACGGAGAAGGGAATTGTATGTAGATGGATCTCAAGATTCGAAGTCTGGCCCTACTTGGAAACTTACACTGAGGTGAACCATATGAACCATTGATTTTATTGTATCCCATTTCTTAGATGTTATGTTAGTTGAACTTACAAGTAAATATCTCTTTGTTTCTAGGTTGTTGCTCATGAAATTTCCAAAGAGTTGCAAGCCAAGCCTGATCTCATCGTCGGAAACTATAGCGACGGCAACATCGTTGCATCATTGTTGGCTCATAAGTAGGGAGTCACACAGGTTTGTTAGAGACCGGTTCACAGTTTTTCGTCGGTCGTATTTCAGTATAGTGACATCTTCTTTTTCATCCTTCTGCAGTGTACCATTGCCCATGCTTTGGAGAAGACGAAGTATCCGGATTCTGACATTTACTGGAAGAAGCTCGAGGATAAATACCATTTCTCGTGCCAATTCACAGCTGATCTTATTGCCATGAACCATACAGATTTCATCATCACTAGTACTTTCCAATAAATTGCAGGAAGGTATATGTATATATGTGTGTGTATACATTTTTTATAGGTCTTTACTTCATAATATTCTTATGATTTCAGCAAGGACACTGTTGGTCAATATGAGAGTCACACTGCATTCACTCTTCCTGGTCTGTACCGTGTCGTACACGGCATCGATGTGTTCGATCCAAAATTCAACATCGTGTCTCCCGGTGCCGACATGAGCATATACTTCCCTTACACTGAGGAGAAGCAGAGGTTGATGCATTTACATCCCGAGATCGAAGAGCTCCTGTACAGTAAGGTTGAGAACGAAGAACACTTGTAAGTACAACACACTGAAAATGTTTTCACTTGCATGGTTTTTAATCCTGATTTCAACTATTAATTTGTTTTTGTTTTGTTTGTCATTGTACAGATGTGTGCTAAATGACCGCAGCAAGCCGATCCTGTTTACAATGGCAAGGCTCGACCGTGTTAAGAATTTAACGGGACTCGTCGAGTGGTACGGCAAGAGCGCGAAGTTGCGTGAGTTGGTTAACCTCGTGATCGTAGGCGGCGATAGGAGAAAGGAATCAAAGGATTTGGAAGAGAAAGCCGAAATGAAGAAGATGTTTGAGCTGATAGAAACATACAAATTGAATGGCCAATTCAGATGGATTTCGTCCCAAATGAACAGAGTCAGGAACGGCGAGCTTTACCGCTACATCTGCGACACGAAGGGCGCCTTCGTACAACCTGCATTGTACGAAGCCTTCGGATTAACAGTCATCGAAGCAATGACTTGTGGTCTGCCCACATTTGCTACCTGCAATGGTGGACCGGTTGAGATCATCGTGCACGGTAAATCAGGGTTCAGCATCGATCCTTATCACGGGGATCAAGCTGCCGAGATCATCGTCGACTTCTTCGACAAATGTAGAAAAGATCCATCCTATTGGGACAAGATCTCCCAGGGTGGCTTGAAACGTATCCAGGAGAAGTAAACACACAATACTCTATTACATTGACTGTATGTTTTTGTAGTAAACGATGTTTATTTGTTTGCATTGTCGGAATCAGATACACATGGCAGATTTACTCGGAGAGGCTATTGACACTGACCAGGGTGTACGGCTTCTGGAAGCACGTTTCGAACCTCGACCGCCGCGAGAGCCGCCGTTACCTCGAGATGTTTTATGCTCTGAAGTACCGGAAGCTGGTACTTTTTGACGCATGTCCTTTCTTTCATTAATCTCACAGGTGAAAATTGCCAAAGATTTAACTACATTGTCAATGTGTTTGTAATTTGTTTCAGGCTGAATCGGTTCCTATGGAGGTTGAGCAGTGAAGAGAACTCGAGTGGTATTGAAACAAGAATAGAATTCGTCTGATTCTTTTCTGTAAACGGGCATAAAAAATGACATACTGTAAGATTCTTGTCGGAATTCTTGAGAATAATCTTTGCTGTTATTATAGTTTCTGTTCGGACAAGAAGAGCGAGCCTCTTTTGTATTTTCCATTTCGTTTTCTTTTATTGCCGGCATAGTCCATGAATTCCAGCAAGAAAGATTTGTCATGCTATTCAAAGTTTAATATGAGTTAATTGCATCTCACGTTTTCGAATTATAATTTTCTCGTTTTTTATTGGTTTATAAATTTTTGAATGTTCTAATTTCAGCTTTGAATTATGACGTTAATTCAAAATTGGCCTCTTAACTTTTAAACGTTCCAATTTCATCATCAAATTATGACCGATATTTTACTTCAATTTTTATAACGATTTTATTATCATGAATATATGATTAGTGTATACTCATAAATCATGAATGAAACCAGAACATTCAAAGGTTCGTGAATCAATTTACAATAAGACATAATTTAGATATAAAATTGAAACGTTTAAAAATTTGAGAATCGATTTAAACTGAGACTCATAATTTGCTGACAACATTAGCACACTCAAAAAATTTAAAAATCAAATTAAAATTATAAAAGTTATAATTCGAGAACGTGTGATTCAAATAACTCGACTAATTGCTTAAAAGAATAAAATAAGTCGTCTAGTGGAATCCAATGTGCTTTAAACTAGGTTCAAAGAAGTCCGCGTTTAAAGGTTTAAAATAAAAACAAGGTATAATAAGACAATGGTTAACAGTGATTAATATTATTAATGAAACCTCGATGAAGCTAATCACATGCTATATATCATCATAATGTTGCAATGATGATCAATTAATTTGCTTAATCCATGCATATAATTTCTTGTTGTTCTTTTCTTTTTGAACATGTTTTTTTACATGTCTTGTCTTTTAAATGAACAATTCATCAGATATTTTTGACTTCTCTTGCTGCAGGCAAGACGGAGGTATTAAGAGGTGGAGAGCGACAATCGCCTCTTACTCTGAATTTTTTTTATTTAAATTTTATTATAAAATAATTTATTTATAAATTTGTCTCTTTCACTTTCAAATATTTATAATTTGTTCTTTTTAATTTTAAATTCCGGCTCCGTCCTTAGCTGCAGATGATAACACAAACTTTTGTTTGTTTCCCAGGAAACAATCGAATTTCATAAGTAACCAGAAATAATCTTATCCACCCTTATTGACACGTGTTGTTCATTTTAATTTTGAATTATTTGTTGTTTCATTGATTTAATAAAGTAAGATCGATTCTCATGATCTCCAAATTTGTTAGTTTCACCACAAAAACAGACACAAAAAAACCAAAATAGTCTGATCAACATGTTATGTCATTAATATTCCATGCATGAATCTTCTCATTTTATCAATAATTCTACAAAAAAATTATTTCTCACATTGTTGATAAAGTTTAAAAAATTTCGTCAACAATCTTTAAAGTAAGTAATTAAAAGTTTTTAATCGACATCTTTCTTTTTCTCTTAAATAAGAACTATTCAAAAGGGTTTTAAAATATTTTCCGAACATAACTAAATAGTTGTTATATGACATTTAAAATTTAAGATTTAATATAATATTATTTGAACAAGTTATATCATTATTATCTCATGCATGTTTCTTCTCGTTTTATCCTTAGTTTTCTAAAAAAATATTCTATACACGTCAATAAAATTTAAAAAACTTCATAAGTAGAGTTGAATAGTATTCAAGTTTAAAATTTTAGTATTTAAAATTTAAGATTATAATTTTACGGCTTAAAATTTTACGAATTAAGATTTAAGATTTAGAACACGTTAAATACTAATTGTACTAACCCTAATTTTATTCACTTATCAAAGGAAATTTTAAAATTTTATCCTTAAATTAATTAGGTGATAAATTTTCTTGTAGGGTATATTTTTTTTTGTTGAAAAAAGTTTAATTAAAAATTTAAAGAGTAGTTCCAATAGTAAAAGACGATATGTTCTATTTAGGTATTTTTATTCGAATAACTTAGTATGTTGGTATGCGTAAATGTATCTGAAAATGAAATTGAACCTGAACATTATCTTGATGAAAGATAAATTTTATAATTATCATTAAGTCTTTTTAGTTCTAAAACATGCACCCATCACACACAACATAACTACTTTGTTTTCTAGTATTTAGTGTGTACGTTTTTAAGGTAAAATAATTAATGTTCCAACAGCAGACAAACATCCTTGACTCTTTCAATGGTTCATTGAATTTGTATCAAATATATAGTTGAATTTTGAATATTTGTTGTTATTTTATTCAGATTTAATAATTTTAAAAACGATATAATAGGTTTGAAATTAAGCATCAATGTATAACATGATGTTTTAATTTAGCTGTTATTATATCATAAAAATGAATAAAGACAAATATATGTTATTAGACATAATGTCAAGAAATGTTTTAATTAGGCCAAAATGGCTCTACCACAGATAAAAGTGTCATAGAGACAAATATGCTGATTTGACATAATGACATATTAATTAAAAAATAATTTTATAAATATCAAATATAATTTTTTTGTGTGTGGACATATCATTCTGTCAAGTCATTTCGAGTTGTTTTTCATTAGTTAACTAGTTTTCATCCACAGGTGGGTTATTTTGACCTAAAATGAAATATGAGGAGTTAAAGTGCTTCAAAAAAGGAATAGGGGCCAAAACAGAATGTAATACTTCTATTTAATTAAAAAAAGAATTGAGGACAAAGTGACTATTCAGTCAAACGGTAGAGACTTTTTTTTATTTAATTCATGTTATTATATCAAAAACCTTTTCAAAATTTAATATATTAATAAAACATTACTTTAGATTAATATGATTTAAATATTTGACTGACTCTAAAATTTACATGTATAACAAGTAAAATAATAATAAATTTAATGATTAAATGGTTAAAATATCAATCATAGAAAAACTTATGAAGATATGTAAAATTAGGGGTGGGAATTGGGTGGGGAATATCCGAAAATCGTGGGGATCCGAACCGATGGGTAGAGGGAATAAAAAAAATCTTTACCCATGGGGACGGGGACGAGGGAAGTTTTATCACCGAAGCTCAAATGGAGATGGGGACGGGAATTGCTATATCAGAACCGTGGAGATAACCGAACTGTAACCGTATAAATAACCGTGGGTGTAATACCCCAAAATTTACTAAGTTGATTAGGGGTCATTTAATACTAAGATAATAGCTTAAAAGCTAACTTAGTGACTAAAATGACAAAAATACGAAAGTTGGGACTTCTTTAATTATGGGTTTTGGAAAGGAAATTTCTAAGGTTTAAAGGTCTCATGTAATAGATAGTGAATTGAATAAGGTATTCTTAAAGTTTGGTTGAATTCCAAGGAAAATTGGAATGGGAATTGAAGTTTAAAAAGGTAGGACCAAAATGTAAATTTTGAAAATTTTATGCCTAAAGTATAAACTTTGGAAAAGTTTGGGGACTAAAGTTGTAATTTCCCAAAATTTAAGGGTTTTATTTTATAAATAAACAGATCACCTAAGGGTGTGAATCGAATGCGGAATTATTGGTTCGATCTGATACTTCGATTATTGGAAAAATCGCAGTTAAAGTTTAAGTGGAATTCGGATACCCGGACCGAACTGAAAAATTTTGAAACTTTACCATATGATAGAGAAAGGTTATAAAATTCATTTCCAAGTGTTGTAAATATTTTTAGTTCGATTCTAGATGAATCCTACAGTTTATTTCTGAGTAAAGGATTATTTATCGGTATATTGGATCGAATGGAAATTTTGGAGACTGATCGAAAAGCTATGGAAAAGTCATAAAATGTTATTTTAATAATATTTTATTATAGTTGGTTGGATTCCAACTAGATTTAGTTGAATTTTTACAAGAAAGGAAAACTAGTAAATAAAAACTAGTTGGAGGGCAAATTGATCATTTGGCCCTAATGGCAATTTTGAAATATTTAAAAAGTTATAAGGGAAATTTTGGAAAGAGAAAATGGAAGATTAAATCTTGGCCCTTGATTGATGATAAAATCAATCTCAACCATTGGATAAAAAGGGCAAAATTATAATTTCACTATTAAATGAATTTAATATTCATTTAATAGATATATGTGTAAAATAATGGTGAAAAGATGAAGATTTTGTTCATCGTTTCCAGCCAAAAACGTAAGGGCTAGGGAAAGAAAGAGAAAAAAATTTCCAAGCTCGATTCAAGCCCCGAAACTTGGTTTTCAGGTAATCTCTTCAACTACAAAGTTGTTCTACTCTTCAAGCTCTATCTTTTGATGTCGATAATTCATGGAATCCATGCTTTATTGATGAGAATTTACATGAGAAAAAAATAGGGTTTATGGATCAAATTGGGGCTTTTGAGATTTTATGATTCCATGATTGAATTCAAGTTGAAATCAAGCTAGTATGATGTTAAAATCATGATGTTGAGTTGGGATTTAAGTTCTACATGTTTTGATTATTATGAAGATGATTAGGGTTTATGGATTCAAGTTTACTTTATGGTTTGTAATATTGAATTAATGATCTAGTAAGCTTGAATTGTTATTTGGAAGCAAAACCCTAAGCTAAAGGTATAGGGACCATTTCGGCAAGTTTAAAAGTTAGAGGACCAAATATGATTTTTATGATTTTGGTGTGTATTTATGTTATTAATGATGTTAGAGACATGAAATTGAAGTTAGAATGTTAAACTGATGTTGAACTGAATTAGTGACCATTTTGACAAATTGTCAAAGTTAAGTGACCAAATTGAAATTGAAGTTTTGTATGGGGGATAAATCTGATTTTTAGCTGTAATGATGGAATTAAGGTAGTAATGTTGAATTGAGGACTAAATTTTAAAGTTAAGAAGCTTGAATCCTTATCTTTGCATTTTAATGACTATTTCGGTAAATAAGGAAAATTAGGGAGAATTATTGTGAATAATTATTTGGTGAAGAATGTGATGAGTTGGTGGTTTAAAGCTAGTGATTGGACTAAATTGAAAAGTAGAGAAATAAGGAGAAGTTAGTATAAAAGTTGAAGTTGTTTATGGAAGCTGTGTAGAAAAACTGGTTTATGGCAGTAACTTTGAAAATTCACCATAAATTCTACAAAAATGGTTATAAGGTGAATTTTATACCTATGAAAAGGTTTGTTCGTCTAGTTTCGTGTCCAAGAAACGGAAACTGATTTTGAGTTCCGAGTAAAAAGATATGAATTTTTAAGTGGTGAAAGGTCAGAAAATAGTATAGCAGGCTGTTCCGAAATTCAATACTGGAAATTGACTTTGAAACTTCGTCATAAATCGTACAAGTTGAATTTGGGCTATTAATTTATATGATTGGAAATCTTATTGAATCTAGTTTCTTTCAGAATAAATGGAATCAAATTTCGAGTTGTATATTATTTTATAGAAATATTTCTTTGAAGGTAGTGCAATCTGGCAGAAAACGAGAATTGATATATTTTGTATCTAAGGTTAATTAGTAAGCTTGAAAGGGGTTAATGGGAGTTCAAATTGGTCACTGAGGACCATAATGAGTTTTCAAACAATACAAGGAAGGAAATTTTGGAAAATTTTGTATATTCGAATGATTAAGTTTGATAGCATATTTAAAATATTGTTAGATTTGAATCTAACAATTGTTATTTATATTTATAAAGTTTGATATGAATCAAAAGTGGTTCGTGGTATTATGAAGGAAAGGATCAAGTAGAGCTTAGTGAGGCAAGCTAATGAATGGCCCAGGTGAGTGCAATTATATGTTTCAAATATGTTTTGATAAATTTTTATGATTTTTCATTTATATGATTTTATTGAGATGACAACATGGTTTTGTACAAGTTATATGATATTTTCACAAGCAAAGGAAAAAGGTTAGTATATGATAGGGTATGAACTGCCTAATATGTTTTATATGGTGATTTATGAATTGTTTATATATGAAAAATTTTATAAGGATATGATCTGGATTTATTGCCCAAGATTTACTATAGAGAGTTACAGTATGGTGGCATGTCATTGGAGGTCTAGCAGTCAAGGATTGCGTGTAGCTACACATCGATCTTCGGATCTGTATGTTTACCGGCACTTTATGTGTCTATATGTTTTTGGCACTTTACGTGTCTACAAGTTATTGCCACTTCGGTGACTAGTACTCAAGGAGTACCGACCTTGCATGCTTAAGTTTCTTTCTATACATAAAATTATATTATAGAGAGTTAGAGTATAGTGACATGCCATTAGAGGTCTAGCAGTCAAGGACTGCGTGTGTAGCTACACACCGATCTTCGAATCTACATGTTACCTACACTTATGTGTATATATGTTACTGACACTTTATGTGTCTATAGGTTTATCGTCACTTCGGTGACTAGTACTCTGAGAGTATCGATCTCGTATACTTAAGTTTCTCTCTATTTAAAATTCTTGGGCTAAATGAGTAAAATGAATCAAAGGAACATGATGATAAGCTTGAAAGCTTACATATGAAAATGGCAACGGTATCGTTAAGATCTAATCTTATCACTTTGATATATGCAGTTACATATGAAATTATTTATGTTTATACACATAAAAAATGGTAAGGTGGTTATATGCATTATTAATCATTTAAATTGATATTTATGTCAATATTGCAATCTATTAAGAATTATTGCCTCACTAAGTTTCATACTTAGCGTGTGATTGTTTCACACGTAGGTTAAGTTGGAGCACTTGAAGAGAAGTCGAGCTTGCTGATCAAGCTTCAATCTACACAACATCAGTAAGATAATCTAGCTTATGATAATATCTAGCAGGCATGTAATTATTTATCTGCTAGTAGTATATGATGCATTAAATTAGATTAAACAATAGATAATTGATCAGTTCTAAAGATGAATCATATATGGATAAAGCAAGTAGGTATTAGTAATATGAAAGCATAAACTAAAGTAGAAAGGAAGCTTACTTTGTTAATATGAATAATCGATAAGCTTAAAAAGTAGTAAAACGTGTTTAATCGGTTTAAATTTTATTTATCGGTAATCACATAAAGATTTTAAAATCAAGAAAGGGTCTAGGCAGTGAACCTATTTTTCACCCCGAATTGCATTATCGTTTTAATAACTGACTAATATGTTTTACAAACTAATTCAGGGTCGAATTAGCCAACTACACATAAATTATGATTTCAAGAAAATCGAGAAAATAGTTAAATTAATAAAGACAAGATTTATATGTATAAAAAAATTATTATAAGTCATGATTTTTTCCTTAACATCTTTAATGTATATTCGGTCTACGGATATACGTTAAGGGTGTTACAGTGGGGATCCCAAAAAATATACGCAAGGATCTCGATATTTTAAAAGATTTTAAATATATATATATATACTTATTTATTTATATACACCTAATATATATCTTAATAAAAATTCCTAACTATATTATTATCACTCTAGCTTTCTCTCAAATCTAGCCACACTCAAGTTTCTCAACATGTTTTTATCTTAGTTTTTAGATATAAGCTAAAATCATCATCAAAATCTTCCCCAACACAACACCATTTCAATCTTCATCATCATCTCCTAACTACTTCTAATCGAAGTATCCAAACTTTATATTTTAAACTGAATTAGTTGTTTATTTTGGCTAGTAAAATATTAATTTTGTTTATTATTTTTGGGCATAGGAATTTCCCGAAGAACGTGGGGATTTGCAGGGGAGGATATGAGGACGGAAAAAAATCCCCGAAGCATTTAATAGGGATTCCTCAAAACTATAACCGTAAGTGTTGAGGACGGAGTAGAAAATACAAAATCGTCTTCGCCCCACCCGGTTTCCACTCCTATGTAAAACTCATTTAATTTTATACTAATATAATAAGTCAATTTCCCATTTCATTTGATAATAATTAATATTATTATAATATTTTTATATTTTCATACTTTATATAGTTTTTAAATAAAATAACTAAAATCACATAACTAAGGATAGGACGAATGTTTAAGAAGATTCATATATAAACTATTTACCATTTCACATGTGATTAGGGACGATCTAAGGTGGAATATTACGAGGGACCGAAATATTGAATTTAAAAAATACAATAAATTATTAAGTATTTAAACTTAAAATTTATGAGACAATGTCTAATTTATCTAATATTTAAACTTATACTGACCTAAATTATTATTAGACCAAAAATTTGAGTGCACGAGCTCATCCTTCTTTAGTTTAGCCCTTAACTAAATATTTAATATATGTTTGTATTTTTAAATTTAAATACTTATTTTTATAAGGGTCAAAGTGTTATTAGACCAAAATTTATCTAGTATTTAGAATTTTTAAGTTTAAATTATTAGATATTTTCAATTTTTAACAAAAATTTGGTGCCGTCACTTTTTATGTCCAACATTAAAAATATCAAATTTTAAGGTCTAATCCTAAATTCTAAAAAATTTACAATTTAACCCGTTATCGTTCTTATTCACATCTTGTCCCAATGGGATAACCACATTTCTAATGAATTTACAATTTCACCCATACCAACTTCCTTTATAAACGAACCTTCTTCCCATTTTCGTAGCTCACAAAACCACCTTCTTCCTCTCAAAAATCCTTATACCTCCCCATGGCAAAAGGCATCAACAAGCTAACAAAGCTCAGGTCAATTCTCAAGAAGCTAAACTCATTCAACCACAAGCAAAGCGGTCCGGCGTCGACCTCCGTCGTGGCCGCTTCCGACGTCTCCGAATCATCCTCGTCGTCATCGGACGTCAACCTCCAGCTAGTCTACGTGGGAAAATCCAAGAGGCGGTACCTCATCAGCTCCGACGTCGTCGAGAGCCCTCTGTTCCGCGAGCTCGCGGAACGGTCGGGCGAAAACGACGACGTCACAATCAACGTGTCGTGCGAGGTCGTGTTGTTTGATCACTTGCTGTGGATGCTCGAAAATGGTGATCCTCATCCCGAGTCCTTGGCGGAGCTCGTCGAGTTTTACGCTTGTTGAAGTCGTGCTCCGGCGATCGAAGGACGGATCCCATGGGGTCGTTCTCATGGTACACAAATTTGTACATCATGTAATGATAATAATGCATGTGATTAGGCAGTGTAGATTAAGAAACGAGGCATATTAATGATTGTAGAGGTTAAGATCAGAGAGAAAGGTCGATATCAACGGTGAGGATTTAACCGAGTTCACGCCGGCTAAACTATAAGCCTGGTCGGGATTTCATCAGCGCATCACTGTTGTTCATTTTCATTTTTTTTCTTATATAAGATTAATGTTTCATTTTTGCTACAATAATTCAAGAAATATGTCGCATTTTTTATGTTATACACTTATATTTTGTTTTATTACACAATAATCCCTTTCTGCCTTTCATTTGTTTACTTTAGTTTTTTTTTGTCTCATTTTTTTTGTCAAATTCTTAAAAAATGTTCATATATTATTTGTTTTGTTATGAATTTAGACCATTTCTATTTTTTTCTCGAAATGTGTATTTCCATTCTTGAGATGAATATTTCGAAAACAAGTTAAACTATTTGATGGAATTGAAGAAAAGATCCAATCTTATGACTGAAATGCACATTTCAAGAAGTAACAATACTCAAAATAATGAATTAAAAGTTGAAGAGCTAAATTTGCCAATGACATAAAAAATGAGGACCTTCTGTACAATTTGACCAATTTAATTTAACTTACTAGAGTATTGGTGAAGTAACCTGCTGGTGATGTGATGGAAATGGTTTAAAATAGCGAGTTTAGGGTTTAAAAAATTAAAGGTATGATATAAGGTTTAAAATATAAAATTTATAATTAAAATTTAAAAATTAATTTTTTTATGTTTTTCTAATTTAGAACATAGAAAAGGGCACATAATTTTTGTTTTGGTGATGGATGCTCCCCCGCCGGCCTTGCTTTGAAATTGCAGCAAATTTAAATAAGCAAATCAAAAGCCCTCAAATGTGAATTTTCCCATTACAACAAAAATAAGAAAAAAACTTTTAAACAAAAAGTAATAGAGTTGATTAGCCATCAAATCGAAGTGAATTAAAAAATTACATGGAAGTCGTTGAATGGTTCTAATAGTAAATCGCGGCAGATTTGGCGTTTTCATTTAAATATCACCCTTTAATAAATTATTATTATTTTAACACCCATTTAAAATAATTTTCCTGTATAATACTTTTACAGTAAACTAGTAAAATAATCATTAAGTTCTATTTTTTTAATCTTTTGAGATGAGTAATGGACCTTTTAAGGGGAATAAAATTTGATTTGAAAATATTGATTTTTTTAATTTTAATTTATTCGAGTTAATTGATTTAACTCGGGTAATTTAAAAAAGATTTGAGTTCAAGTTTAAATTTGTCCAACTCAAAAAATCAAAAAATTAAATTTTACAATTTTACGATTTAATTTTTTTTAACTTCTCTTTCGTTTTAAGTCTATTTTTGACTAAATTTAAACCATATATTATTAAACTAATTTAGAATACCTATTTAGATTCAATTAATATTTGTAAAATTTTTTTTTACAATTTAATCTTTCAACTTTATATATTTTCCTCATTTCTTCAATCTCTCATTCGTTTTAAGTCCATTTTAATCAAATTTAAACCACATACTTTTAAACCACTTTAAACTACCTACCTAACTTCAATTTATATTTTAAAATAAATTTTTTATTTTTTTAATTTAAACCCTCAACTTTAAATGATTTTTCATTTTTTAAATTTATTTTTCATTTTAAATCTATTTTTAACTAAAATTAAAACACATGATTAGCTAACACTATATAGTATATAACTTCAATTCAGTTTTTAACCAGATATATTCTTTTTTTACAATTTAATCTTTTAAGTTTATATTTTATTCAATTCGATCCGAAAATTTTTATACATTAAATTATTTATACTCTAATCAATACCTTACCTCAAAAATTTTCTTATTTAAAAATAAGATTATAAATATATTTTAAAAGTTTAAATTATATTTTTTAAATTTTATTTATGCATATAAAAAATAATCTGAAAAAATATATATACATATCTTATATAGTTAGAGAAAGTCATTTAAATTAAAATCAAACTGTACTATAACATTATAAGTAATTACAATAAAATTTATATAAGAACTTGAAAACTTAACTCAAACTCGACTCAAATTTTATAAACTCAACTCGAATCGAAAAAATTTCAAATTAAATTTAAATTGTTAAATATGACCCGTTTGTACACACTAATTTTTGAGCTCTGGCCACATATAAAGCTCAGGCTCATAATAGTAAAAACAAATAAAAATACCCTAACCTTAAAAAACTAAAAGCACTCTATAAATCTTAAATTATAAATATAAACTTTAAATTTTAAAACCTCCAACCTAAACTCCTAAACCTTAAAAATTAAATTAATACCCTAACATCTAAAAAAAACGTATAAACTAAAATTTACAAGAGTATTAAAGTATTTCTAATAAAAATTAAAAGTAAAAAAACAGAAAAATTAACAATATAAAAAAAGCCCAAAAAAGAGAAAATCCTTAATCTAATCTACAAACCCTATCCGTCGCCTTCAACAGTGCACATTCGGGAATGTTTTCTAGCTTGCAAGCCACTCGCCTAACCGTCTGAGGTTTCCGGCGCACGCAACTACCTCCGAGATATCTGGTATTCTAACGACTTAGGAGACTCTCCTTGCCCCCTATAAATAACGAGGCAAGAAACGATTATAGGGGAGAAGGATTAACAAAAAATCAGAGCAAGCGAAACGGAAATAGTGAGATATAACGAGCGAATCAAAAAAGTAAAAGAAGTTGAACGTACTATACGATTTTCTGCGAACGGAGTTACATTTGCGAGATCATAACGGTGGAAGAGCTCCCAACACTGTCAGATTCAACATATCCCGAAAATAGTCCTATCAAACGGTGGATTCAAGAGTTTGAGAGAGATAAAATTCGATTTTTTTTGTCTAGATCTACTTCGATTCACTTGGTTTTTACCGAAATTAACGTTAGATCTAGGTTTAGAGTTAAAAACGAACAAGAAAAGAGTGTCCTTTTTTGATTTCAGTGTCGCCGGTGTTAGACCGACAACGGCGATGGTGAGGGTTGAGAAAACAAAGGAGAAAGAGTGAAGAGGTTTGTCTTATTAGACGCGATATCAGACGATGGAAAAGAAATTAAAATCTCTTTTAAAATTCGAACATCATCGCTTGTAGGTGTTTGATTGTGAGAATAAAATTGAATAAATAAGCACATGAAATAAGTGGGATAGATTGGACACAGCATTTAAAACTTCTGCATATATAGCCTCGTGAGAGTAAAAACACATAGCTGTCCAACACATTTCTTTAGGTTTTAGGGAAAATCATACTTTAGGTCATTTTTCTTATTTTGGCTCTTTTAGGTTATAGCTTTAGTTTGTTTATTTTAAATATGATACTTAAGATTTAGATTCCTTTTAATTTAGGTCTTGATTCACCTTTCCCTTTTGTTTTTTTGGATGATTGATTTTTTAAACAATTTTAAAATTGAGTTTAATTCTAGATTAATCTTAAATTTGTGCGAATAATGGGATTAGTTTTTTTTAAAAATACTCGATTAATAATTCGCTTAATTTGAGATTAATTATGATTTGGCTTAAGGTTATGACTTTTGATTAAAATATTAGTTCTCCATTTGTTTTTAATACCATTTGTTTGTTTTAACATGTTTAAGTTTGTTTATTGATTCATTTGATTTATTTGTATATTTTCGTCTTTTTATAATAGTGCTATTGACCTTACCTTTGAAGCCTTTTAGACAACACAACCCCCTTTCGGTACCAATTTTGGGCGTTGTGGGGGTGCTATAACCTTTCACACACACAACCGACTTCCGAGCCCGACCATGAACCCGGTTTAGATGCAGACTAGTTCTACAAGTTTTTGGTCGTACCCAACCCAAAACGACCAATGACGACTCTAATAATGATGAGCTTTTGAAGGCCCAATACATTTTGGCATAGACAAAAATGACATCGACAGCTTGGCGACTACGCTGGGAACATTCAAGAGATTCAGGCCACACAAAAGGGGTATATTTTGTGTTGTATCATTCCAGGAGCTTTCAACCCGAGCTCGGTCCCATGTAAGTGGGGGCAAAACGCTGCTCCTTCGTGAGGTTAACCTCCGTATGTGATAGTAGTCGCCTCCGGGATGCATATGATCTTTGGCTTCATGAGGGTAACCTCCGTATGGTCATAAGGAAGTGCATACCCTCGAGTTGAACTTGGTCCTGAGAACCTATAATAAGGGAGGACTAGGGGCCTTACCAGCCTTAACAGGCGACAGTGAGTACAATTCGGGTACCCTATCTAAAATCGTAACCCATACAATAAACCGTAGAAACCTACCCTTGTTAGAGCCGTGTTAATCTCAAACCTTAGTGTGTTACCCATTGATATATGAGCATGTGTTTTTTCCTACTCTTTATATTATGTTTTTTAGTATATGATTATTTATTATATTTGTGTGACACTAACCAAATTTTCTTGTGTTGTTTATTGTTTGTATGTACATATGCATCAGCATCATAGAGAAGTGTTGGTTATAAAATTAATTTGATAGAAAATCTTTGATATGGCCAAAAGAGTTCAGTGCTTATCAAAGAAAAATGACGATGTTTGAAAATGGTCATAAAATACCTAGATAAGAAGAGGCGATAGCATATTAGCAAAACTAGATGAACAATTCTCAAGTTATATTCATCTTCAGCTCAAGCAGAATAACACTCGAGAGTTAGCATAGATTTGGGACTAGTGGATAACTGATCAGAGACATATGTTGTACGACGTTTATGGAGACATTGCCTACTTGTTGCGAGTACACGTAGATAAAAGACTAATACGGGCTATGGCGCAATTCTGGAACCCTTTTATACATCTGCTTCAATTCAATGGGGGAAGACATGACCCCGAAAATAGAGGAGTATGTTGCATTGCTCCATCTAAAAAAAGTGCATGAGTTCGAAATCTATGTAAAAGGGGCTCAGCTTAAAATGTACAAAGAGAAGCTTGCGACTTTGAATGGGACAAGCATGTCATGGGTTGATGCTCAATTTCAAGGCAAATGGGGAAGCATTATTATTGCCTGGGATAGACTTCGGGGATTGATCCATTCTCATCCTGATTTGAGAAAGTAAGTCGACATATTTGCCTTAGGGATTTACGGCTTGATCAATTTTTCCTAAAGTAGCCGGACATATTAAAGCATCAGTGATAGATTTATTCGAGGAGCTCAAGTCAGGCTTTCATCCAGCTCCTGCTATATTGGCAGAAACCTTTCAATCATTCAATATCCTCAAAAAGCATGAAGTCGTGTATTTTTTAGTGTGTGCACAACTCCTCACCGTATGGATGCACAGTCACTTGAGGGCAAAGGGGAAATTGACCGTCCACGTGCATACTACACATTATTCACCATTACGAGAATTCTTAGCAGAAGAGCAGAAAAAAGAAAAAAAACATTGGGAAAATGGGAATCAATCTTGCGAGGCCTGAGGTTAGAAGACATTACTTGGTGAGCTTACTAGTTGGACTACACGTACATCTTATACAAGTGTGGTGCCTTTGATTGGGTCCATCTTCTTGGGATTTGGGGTAAAACCGAATATGCTCCTATACTAGTATCAAGGCAATATGGGTCGTTGTAGTTTGTCCCAACTACGAGGGGATTAGGGATGTGTGAGTTCGCCTTTGAAGGTGATGGATCTAAGAAGTAGATTATTGAAATGGCCAAGGTTTGGGCTCATCCATATCACGCCATGCTTACGTCTTTGAACCTTACCTTAGATTATCAAGTTTGGAGAGCTATGAGGAAAAATTGCAACATCCTGCCCCCTAGCCAAGGGAAGGCTCCGACTTTAAAAGAACAGTTCAGAGAAATACTGACTGGAGTTGAGATTGTTAGAAAAAAATGTGAAGATGAGAAGAAGGCTTTGAATAAAAGAATTGTTGAGCTAGAAGCTAGAAACGAAGAGCTCGATTACAATGTTAAGTATTTCAAAAATCAGTCAAAAGGGTTTGAGAAATAGCTAAACATTGTAAGTGCAGACTTAAAAAAACTACAAGGGGACTATAAGAGGCTTAAATAGAAGATGAAAAATGCCGACTTGCAAAAAATTCCACAGGAATGAGAACATGAGGTCTGTGACCGTGAGAGTAATACAAAAAAATTGTATAAAGTTATTGAAAGCAAAAGAAAAGCAAGCTGAAGAGCTTACAACTAATTTGCAAGCGGCCCAATAGACAAATATGACAACATTTAATGATTTCATGGCTAGTCGTGCTCAGAACCAAGAATTGCAAGAACATCTAGCATCTCTGTAGGGAATTCTTCAAATTTATCAACAACAAGATCCAGTGATCGAGCTTGAAAAGATACGAGTTGAAAATGAGACTTTGACGGAGTTGGTGAGAACACTAGAGAGTTCACTACAACAACATAGAGACTTAATAGAAGACATTTAAAGGGATTCTAGACTCATCGATGAACAATGTCACCTACAACTTTAGTTTGCAAGGGGTGACATCAAAGTGAGAGAAGACTTGATGAGAGAAGCCCTAACTCAAATTCGAAAAGTAGCTGAGTGCATCACTGGCTTGGCCAAAGAAGTTGAGTGACTGAGATTTTGGATCAACCCTTCGACACGTTTTGCAAACGAGTGGATGAAGTTCTTGGGAAAAGTCAAGAAGTTGGGAGATGAAGCTAAACCATATCCCCGAGTTTGGCATTAATTGTCTTTTTGTTGTTATTGAAAACGTTGATTGAGGATTTGTTTTTAGGACATATTTTGTTGTTTTAGTGGATGATTTTTTTCCTACTTTAATTTCTCGATGTTTTTAGGTTGTTTTAGTTGATGTATGTTTTCTTCTAGTTATTTAATAAAGTTATTTTTTGATTTGTGCGAATATTGTTCTATCTTATTAATTTTCTAACCAACACCTAGTTGCATTCATTCTTGCATTCATCATTACACATTACATTTATACAATATGTGTTTCATATGCATTAACATTAAATAAGACACTAATTCATGGGGGTTTGATATCAGTGATACTGGAAATGGAAGACAATTAAATCAATCACCCCCACTACACGTGATTCAAGGCTAGAAGAACGGAATATAGACTCTAGAAGCTAGAGAAATTTCAAGAACATGTCACTTAGGATATAAAGGGCTTGAGGGACGACATAGAAAAAAGTCAAAAGAATATTCTAAGCAAATTAGAAGACAAACTGTCACAGTAGTTATCCAAGACAACAAATGCCGACAAAGGAAAAACTCACGAAGTTCATGAGGGAGATTCATCATCTTTACCTTTTGGACCAAAGAAAATACATCATCGATTTGTGTTCTCTGCCAGTGGACTACTATATAATATCCATAACCAAGAAAATCTTCATGGTGCTTTTGGTTCAAATGTATAGACGAGCCACAAGACTTGTGATGTGATAAGAGAACAAAATTCTGATAGAATACGCTTGTAAAATGGAAAAGAATATGATGAACGAGAAACAAAAGGAACTTTGAACCCCTAACAAACCAGAAGTCCCAAACTTCGATGACCCGGTTGAGTTGAAAAAACTAAAGAAAGTGCAACACAATTTTTGATGCAGCTGATGACAAGTTCAAGTGCTTGGAAGAAAGAATTAAAGCCATGGAAGGTATTAATGCCTTCATGGGGACTGATGTAATGGAGCTGAGCTTGGTCTCTGATTTAATTTTGCCCAAAAAATTTAAAGTACCAGAATTTGAGAAAATTGATGGCACAACCTGACCTAACGCCCACCTTACCATGCTTTGCCGTAAAATGATGGGTATGGGAATGATGATAAGTTGTTGATCTATTGCTTTTAGGACAGCTTAGCCGGTTTTGCTATGCAATGGTATAATCAGTTGAATAGGGCCCAAGTAAGCACACGGAGAGACCTAGCACGCGCTTTCAAAGAACAATAAAAGAATGTCTTGGACATAGTGCCCGAACGTTTGACACTCCAAAACATGGAAAAAGGCACAATGAAATGTTCCGACAATATGCCCAACGGTGGAGGGACATGGCTGCACAAGTCCAACCACAACTACTTGAGAAAGAGAATACAACCCTTTTTATTAATTCCTTGGAGTCCATATACTATGAGAAGCTTGTTGGTGGTATCCCTAGAGATTTTGTTGATTTAGTAACAGCAGGTAGAGCAATTGAACGTACCATCAAAAGCGCGAAACTTAGAAATCTTGAGGTTTCCAAAAAATTGTATACCAAAAAGATATAGAATGAAATTAATGTTGTGGGAGATAATGGGCATTCATATCCCAAATATCAATCTTCACCACAATTCGTATATCATACAGGATATTTGAAACCAACTACAACCTCTTCAAGCCAAGAAAAACAATGATGATGAGGGCCCAAGCCATCAAGGGCTAACACGGAAAGATAATCTTTCATACCTATCCCAGTTTCTTACAAAGAGTTGTATGCTAAATTATTAGAAGAACGATTGATATCCCCTGTATTTCTCACACCATTGCAACCACCATACCCAAAATGGTACGATCCTTTTGCACATTGTGATTTCTATGCTGGAATTCTTGGACACACAATTGAAAATCTTCCAGCTCTCAAAATAAGGGTCCAGAGCTTGATCAATCAAAATATTCTTCAATTCAATACACTAGGTGGACCTAATGTTGCTAACAACCCTTTGCCAATACATGAGGAACCAAGGGTTAATGTTGTGATGAATAATGGTGATTTCAAGATTAAAAAAATCTTATCTGAAGTGCAATCACTATTAAAGTGGGTTTGGAAGAAAATGGCAAAAAGAGGATTGATGAGTCCTAACCATTGAGTTGTTGTGACTAGTAAGGGTGATTTCTATGAATTTCATGGGGAAGTGGGTCATGACATTCAATATTGTGATGAATTTAGAAATATTATCCAGAATCTGATGGACAATAAAGAAATAGAGTTTTTGAAATAGAGTCAAGAAGTTAGGGATATTTTTTACAGTGAATGAACAATCATCCAAAAATAGTGATAAGGCTAGTCAACCTTTTGTGATTAATTGGCCAAGAATGCATGAAGAAGGATCAGAGAAACATCCGCCTCCATTGGTGATCGAGGCTCCTTCTTCTTTCCCATATAAGAGTAATCAACAGCTGCCATGGAATTATGGTTGTAACATGACCATTACGGGGAAAGATGATTCTGAAATTGTGGCTGCAAGAATTAGTAGAGTTGGTAACTTCACTTGAAGTGGAAGGTGTTACTCTCTCGTCGTTTCAAAACTAGTGGAAATAAGAGATGTTGAGCAAAAAGATAAGTTTTCGCTGATTGAAGAAAAAGTAGAAATTAATGAACCTGTGACAGAGGAGGGAGCATGTGAATTCCTAAAGTTCATCAAACACAATGAATACAGTGTGGTTGAATAATTACACAAACAACCAGCTCGTACTTCTTTATTATCTTTGTTGCTAAGTTCGGGGCCCCACAGAAATGCTTTGTTAAAAGTTTTAAACAAATATTTTTCCTGGATAGTGTTTCAGTGGATAAGCTGGATAGATTGGTGAACAATCTACATGCCGAAATTTTAATCTCCTTTAGTGAGGATGGAATTCCTACATGCCGAAATTTTAAGACTCATATGAATAGCCTTTAGTGGACATATATTACCTCATATTTTAGTGGACAATGGATCCGCTTTGAATGTCATGCCCATGACCACATTGAATAGGCTTCTAGTGGATAAGACTCGTATGAGACATTGTCATACAATCATAAGGGCATTTAGCAAAACCAGAAGGGAAGTCGCGGGGAAGATTAGCGTCCTATTTTTTGATTGGTCCAGCTACGTACAATGTAGAATTTACTGTTATGGACATCACACATACTTATAATTGTCTATTGGGATGACCCTGGATTCACGCAGTTTGAGTAGTACCTTCAACACTTCACCAGAAAGTTAAGTTTGCGATTGACAGGCGCCTTGTAAGTTTTAGCGCTGAAGATGACATCATTGCATTTGCGTCAACTGTTGCCCCATACATAGATATGGATGAAATTGCAGTCGAGTGTACATTTCGATTACTCGGGTTTGTGAATGCGACTTTTGTCACTGAAGGAAAGAGGATCCAAAACCTAAACTCTCAAAGAATATTATGAAGGGAATAAGGCTCATTGTGGGAAATGAGCCAAAGCAGGAAAATGACTTGGGAAATCCTTGCAAGGAATGCACACAGCGATACAACCATTTTAGAAATATGATCGAAGTGGTGTTGGATTCCAGCCTAATTCGGGTCAAAAGATGAAACAAATTTTAAAAATAAGAGCATAAAGAAATGCCAGATTGATCGGCCAAAATATCGAAAGGAAATTGATGGTTTTTCCCATATTTTTGAAACCTTCGTGTCCATAGGACACATTAATTCTGGAAGGAAAAAGAAATCCTAATGGTACCGTTGGAGAAATTTGAGGAACTGAGCATAAATGCTATTGGGGAAGAGGAAGAAATTGTAAAAATTTGGTCAATGATCTGCCCATGTCCTTCGGGTTGTGTCTTATATAATTGGACCGCTATCGAACTCCCTATTATTTTTAAATCTTTATTAGAGTAATGCTCGGAACTTACCCCACTGCTTGAGCCCGAAAGTAATGGGGATTTATTGTAAGAGCCCCCATTTAGGCATCGGTTTATCAATTCAATAAATGAATGCATTTTCCCTTTCAATATGGTCTCATTGTTTGTTCATTTTTTCCATTTTTGTTCACTTTTTTTCTCATTTCATTAAACATTCAACACTTTTCTTTCTTTTGTCTTGTATATATATATATATCCTCTTACACATTTATGGGCCCTTAGATAGCAATTGTATGAATGACATTGCTTCAAGCTCAAAACTCAACTTTGAATATGCTATATGCTTAGGAGAGCATGAGTCCGACAACAACTATGAGGAATGTGAATTGTTTCCTGATTTACACGGACTAATTGAGCATGAGAGTAAACAAATTCTTCCCCGCCAAGAATCGATGTATACAGTGAATTTGGGAAATGAAGATGAAAAAAGAGAAGTAAAATTTGGTACTTTCATATCGTCATATACAAGAGACAAACTTATCTCCTTATTTCAGGAATTCAATGATGTGTTCGCTTGGACCTACCAAGATATGCCTGGATTAAACACGGATATTGTAACACACGAACTTTTGTTGAAGACAAAATACAAGCCTGTACAACAGAAGCTCAGAAGAATGAAGCCAGAAATGTTACTTTAGATGCGAGAGGAAGTAAATAAATAGTAGGATGCTGGGTTTTTATAAGTGACCAAGTATCCAGAATGGGTGGCTAACGTTTTTCTAATACCAAATAAAAATGGAAATGTGCGAATGTATATCGACTATCGTGACCTCAACCGTGCTAGTCCTAAGGATAACTTCCCTTACCATATATAAACACATTGGTAGACAATACGACAAAACATCACTTGTTTTCATTCATAGATGGTTTCTCAGAATATAATCAAATCAAAATGTATCTTGAATACATGAAAAAAACCACGTTTTTGACAGAGTGGGGCACATTTTGTTACAAAGTGATGTCTTTTGGTCTGAAAAATTCAGGGGCAACATATCAGAGAGCCATGGTGACATTGTTCCATGACATGATGCACAAAGAAATAAAAGTTCATATGGATGATATGATTGCCAAGTCTCGAACAAAAGAAGATATGATTTACGTGTTGATTTTGGAGGTCATTGCAAGGAGCTCTAGGCACCAGAGTCAATCTTAGTACAACTTTCCACCATCAATATAATGGCCAATCAGAAAGGGTAATCCATATATTAGAAGATATGATTTGTGCTTGTGATATTGACTTCGAGGGGTCTTGGGAGAGATCTTTACCTCTCATCGAGTTTTCTTATAATAACAGCAACCAAGCATCCATAGACATTACACCATATGAAGCATTGTATGGCAGGAGGTGTAGAACATCGCTATGTTGGTCTGAACTCGGTAAAGGCAAGGTGTTGGGCCCTGACTTACTTCGGGAAACCGATGAACAGATAACCATCATCCATGACTATTTGAAGGTCGTCTTCGACCGACAAAAGGCCTATGCTGACCTCAAGAGAAAAGATATACATTTTGATGTTGGTAAGAAAGCATTCCTAAAAGTCTCATCGTGGAAGAAGATTTTTCGATTCAGTAAGAAGTAGAAGTTGAGTCCTCGATTCATTAGACCTTTCGAGGTGATTGAAAGAATTGGCTCTGCAGCTTACCGACTAGCTCTACCCCAAGAGTTGAGCAAGATTCATGATGTGTTCTATGTATCAATGCTCCACAAGTATAGATCGAATCCATCACATGTTATAGAGCCTGAAACTGTGGAACTCCAACCCAATTTGACGTATGAAGAAGAACCAATGCAAATATTGGCAAAAAAAGTCAAGAGACTTCGAAATAAGAACGTTCCTTCAGTTAAAGTAATGTGGAGGAGCCACAAGACCGAAGAAGCTACATGGGAACCAGAGGAAAGGATGAGGAGTCATTACCCACATCTCTTCGACTTAGGTAAAAATTTGAGGACGATTTTTTTTATGGGGGAGTTGTAACATTCCAAAACCGGGCCTAGTTAGAATTTGATTTCGGTGACCAAAAATTTCACATCGGAAAGTCAAAATTTAAGAGTTGACCTTTGATTAAGTGGCATATTATTAGCTTATTGAATCCCAATTAACCATTGGCATTGTTAAAGGCCATATCGTAAACTTCAAAACATAGTCTAATGACCAAATTAAGAGGATTGGAAGTTAGAGTGGCAAAAGTATAGACAATTAAAAGTTGAGGGACTAATCTTGCGATTAGCCCCTCCTCAATCTTAATCATCACCTACATGGATGACTAAGAATTGATTTCTTCATCCTAAGGAAACCTCAATAGTAAAAAGAAAGAAAGGAAAGAACTCGCCGGTTGAATGTTAAGCAAGCACCTCCCCATCTTCTTTCTCTAGCCACCTTAAGCACATACCTCTATTGAAGGTGGAATCAAGCTTTACTTTTTCTTAACTTCATCAATCATAAATCAAAGCAATCGATCGGGTAAGTAGTTTCCCTCAATTGGTTTATCGAATCTATGGCTAAATCATGTTTAATCTTGAACCCATGGATTGAGTCAAACCCTAGAAATCTTCTAGGGATATCATAGCTTAATTGTTATTGTTTTTCATAGCTATTGAGTTACTATGAATCTATTATCGGTATTGAAATCCTTGTTTCATTGTAGCTCAAGAGATTCAAGGTGAAGAATCTCCAAATCCTCCCAATTCCACCAAGCATTGAAAAAGGGTAAATCGAGTATGCTATGTGATTATTGTCATTGTTACCGTATTGTTATTGTTATCATTATTGCTATTGTTATTGTCATGGACATTGACAAGTATTGAATCTTTGGATATGAATGGACATGGGATACAATTGGCATGCCATAGAATTTATAAGCTCATTGGTAAGGAGTGGACTACGGTCCTTGAGCTAAGGCTCTTATTGGCGGGATGTGGTTGAGTTGGTCTTATTGGCGATGTTGGCGGACCATTCAGTGTTGGAGATGTTGATTGGGAATTCACGTATCCACATTACATGTCGATCCAAGGAAAATATGTGAATAAGTATTGCAAGTATTGTCATGATATGTCTTGAGAAGCATTTCCATTGTTATATATATGTCATGGCTTTCATTGATGTTCATACTATTGTTTATGACTACCTCACTAGGCTAAGTAAGCATAATGCATCTCATTTCCATGCATTTTTAGGTTAAAGCATAGTTGGATCAAGGATTGGAGCAAGAAACGTTTTTGGAGCAAGTCACAATCCTCTATGTAATGTTAATCTATTCCTTGAACTCCTAGAATGGTGGCGTAGGGCCTAGACAAGTTGGTTTAATCTCATTTTGCATGTATATATGGATCACTATGTTAAAAAGGGGAAAATCTTCATTTTGTTCATGTAATGTTTTGGTTAAAAAATACCAAATATGCTTAAATGCCACTAAAAGGTGAAAACCTAGCAAATGTATTTGGATGACCCTAAAAATTTGCATGTTAGTGGACTATAGTGTTTAAAAGTTGCTGGTAAAAATGTATTACATTTGGACATTGTTCAACAGGTTAAATCGATGAAAAACCAAAAAAATCTGTCATTATAGTGCATAGCGTACCGATACAGGTCAAGCTGTATCGATACGGCCTTGCATAATTGGTCGGTCAAGGCTTAAGTCAACTAGGGCGTATCGATACGGCCTAGGACGTTTTGGTACGGATAATGGCAGTAAGGTTTGGGGATTTATTTGTATCGATACGACCCTAAGCGTATTGAAATAGGGGTAAATAGAAGTCAAATTGAGTCAACCCATATCGATACACCCCTTAGGCGTTTCGATATGGTGTCTATTAATTCCATTACCCCGTATCGATACAGGTTAAGTTGTATCGAAACATAACTTACCAGTTTCGAATTAAGGCTTAAATCATGCTTACTCGTATCGATATAGCCCCTTGGTGCTTCGATACGGTGATGGTTAATTCTGTTAATGGGCTAAGAACACTGTTTTACATAGTTTACAGATTGGTCACCAAAGTATTGTGTGGTTTAATTGAACTAGTAAATGAACTCCAATTGAACTAAAAATTTACATGAATATTGATCATGGACTAAATTTCATTTTAGTATATCTAATTTTAATCAATGACCCCTGAATGACAGAAATTATGGTTTAGTTCCTAAAACTTGTAAAAGTATGAAATTAGTCCCTAAATTGTAAACCCAAGCATCATGTTGAATTGGTAAACCTCCTATGCTAACTAATCTTGATTTTCAAGCACGTATCGATTGTTTGTCAAATTATGATTAAATCTTATCGCACCGATCATCATATTGTTCATCAGTAACGTTCTTCGACCCGATTTTTTATCAGGCCGGGTGAAAATGTTACAATAAAATTGAATAAATGAGCACATGGGAAATAGTAAATAAGTGGGATAGACTGGACAGAGCATTTAAAGCCTCTGCATATTGAAAATCGGTATAGCCTCGGGAGAGTAAAAACGCATAGCTGTCCAACACATTTGCTTAGGTTTTAGGGAAAATCACACTTTAGGTCATTTTTCTTATTTTGGCTCTTTTAGGTTTTAGGTTTTAGCAGTCCAACACATTTGCTTAGGTTTGTTTCTTTTAAATATGATCCCTAATATTTAGATTCTTTTTTATTTAGGTCCTAATTCACCTTTTCCTTTATTTTTTTGGATGATTAATTTTTTAACCAGTTTTAAAATTGAGTTTAATTCTAGATTAATCTTAAAATTGTGCGAGTAATGTGATTAGTTTTTTTAAAAAAGATACTTGATTAATAATTCGCCAAATTTGAGATTAATTATGATTTGGCTTACGGTTATGACTTTGGATTAAAATATTAGTTCTCCATTTGTTTTTAATACCATTTGTTTGTTTTAGCATGTTTAATTTTGTTTATTGATTCATTTGATTTATTTGTATATTTTCGTGTTTTTATAATAGTGCTATTAACCCTACCTTTGAAGCCTTTTAGACAATACAACCGCCCTTAGGTACCAATTTTGGGCGTTGTAGGGATGCTATAACCTTCCCCGCACGTAACTGACTCCCGAGCTCGACCATGACTCCGGTTCACAAGCAGACCAGTTCTACAGGTTTTCGGTCGTACCCAACCCAAAACAACCGATGGCGACTCCAATAATGACGAGCCTTTGAAGGCCCAATACATTTCAGCCCGGAAAAAAATGACGTCGACAACGTCAACTCGAATAACTCAAAATTTTTTGACTCGACTCGATCGAGCGCTCACCCTACCTTTAAGCATTAAAAGAAACAAATTTTCATGTAACTCTTCATGTTCCATTAAAAAATTAAAAAAATTATGAAACTCGCTAAGTCAGTCTGACGAGTTCACTGTAAGTGAGATAGATTGGAAAATAATTTTGTATGTGTGCTAAAAAATAATTTTTAATGGTGATATTTGAGTGAAAACGCCGACGGATTCATAATTTTTTAGGGTGAACAAATATATATATATTAATAATACAAAAACGTTTGTATATGAGTGAACACAAATAAAATCTCAGGTTGGCACAAACAGTAAAATAGACAACCAACAAAAGAAAACTCAATCCCACCCTAAATTTGCTCCTTCAAAATAATTTGGGTTTGAATAATCGAGTATACAAGTGTGTGTGAATTTATGTAAAGTTAAAATCGAAAGTACTATACTGTAATTAAATTAGAATACTAAAAAGATTGTATGGATTCAAACTGCTAATGATTGGGTGGTTGAGAGCTGAACCTTGTCACACACAATTTCTTGGCGGAGGGGGTGGTGGAAGATTTTTGGTAAGTGGAAAACACGAAAACAAAGTCATTCTAGAGATCTGTAACGCGTTTGCCAAGCTGCCATGGCCACCTCAGAGAAGGTTAATTCTAGTTTTCACACTTTGATCATTGATTGCACGTAACCCCCAACCTTATTTCACACGTACCATATTTTATTTAGTTTTTCATTCAATTTACATTTCGAGGTAATGCAACCGCACGTTCTTAAATAATGATTTTTATTTTAAACTAATTTTTAGATTTTGAATTATTTTAATCTTATTCTCACACCGTAGTTTTTATTCTAGATTGAGAATAAGTGTGAAGGTGGTTGTCAATTTTGAGATTTTATTTAGTTTGTGTTTTGATAGCTCTCAAAGATTATTTTATAATGTACTGTACGGATTTTCTTTGGTGCAACAAGAAAATGTCTGATTTGACTGGTGCAACACTTATCTTTTCTTTTTAGATTTACCATTATCTTTTATGTTGTTTTTAGGTGTTCTAGAACCTTTATTAGGTTATGTTATGATTTTATTTTATTTATGAATAAAGTTGCTTGATTAATGCGTAAAAAAAATTGGTGATTTTCATAATAGTTTGCCATTTTAAACGTTGTAGTAGAAATATCAATTGGGTTAAGACTATAGCATTAAAAAATATACAATTTAAATAAAGAGAACAGAGAGATACATGCACGAACGTAGGATTTTCGATTAAGAGATACAAATTTTTAGAAAGTTATATTAGAAAAGTAGATGCATAAAATTATAAAATTGTAGAAATGAAGAAATTAAATTATCAATAGAAGTATAAAAATTATATCTAAATTTAATATTTATAAAGATATTGTCAGTTTTATGATCTAATTTTATTTTGGATCCACCCAATCATTTATAAAAAAATAGTTCGGGCCGGCGATGCAACATATCCCTCTAAATAGATACTGGGAGATAGAGTTAAAATCGTCCGTTGTAATCTTTTCTTTACGACATAGTAAAAATTTCTCATCATCTTTCCGTAGTTTTTCTCAATTTAAGTTATTCACATAAATCTTAATATTTATTTTCTTTTTCAGCTTTTTACGATCATTTATTCTTGTTATTATCGTCTCGATAATCATAACAGATACGACTGCCTTCACAAATCCATCTTAAGATGATCCCATGTGAGAGGTGGTCGTGGAAATCGGATATGAAGTGATGATAGGTCCATGTTGGAGGAAGAATTTTTGTCCCCATTTCTGCTTAATTATTGCTCTCTATTTAAAGTTGGGACGTATATTTTCGTGTGTCTCTTACGCTCCCACCCCCCATAAACGCACAAGCAATTGACGAGAGGATCATGTACACTTTCTTCTCCACAATAAATGATTCATGCACACATATACATATCATATAAAATGTTATTTTACTTACGAATCAATCAACCAAAACTATATTATTTGAATTCGAAATTGAATACCAGATACGAATACGAGTCCGGCATAAAGATATATTTAATACCATACATGATTTCGTATGTTTAAATATAAGTTCGAGACGTAAAATGATGTTATATGTTCATCGAACCATATCTATAAGAAATCTAAAAGTTAGTTTTTTTTTTAGTTTTTTTTTGTCATATTAAATCCAAGGAGGCATGGGCAATGGCAACCCTAGGTAGCTTGTTCATGAATCTGGTATGTTGGGACTCGAAAGAGATCGGAATACCCATGTTTCATTACGTATGAGAATGATCAAGACAAGAAACAATACCCTACAAAGAGGTGCACATGCATGCCATCAACATTGTAAACAAATGAAATGATAATATATATATTAATCTTAATGTGATTACAGAAAAAGTTGTTCGAATCAATGACAGAGTCAGAATTTTCATGTAATAGGTTTAGAATGGAGTACGAGGTATGGAAGATTCTCGTACTATAACAAGTATTGTTGACCTTATATCTCAACAAATCAAGTAGGGTCAATTGACCCTAATTTTAAATATAACTCCGCCTATGGTTCGAACTTAAATCTCTTAAGATGAACATCATTTACTTTTTCATTAGAACCGCTTGTTGGGATATAAAATTAAAAGGAAATATGTTTATGTATCTATGAGGAGGGGACTAGAAACTGACCCCGACAAGGACAAATCAGTGAAGAAAACAAAAGCTTCAAACCGATACATATGGATATGAGTCTATTGATGCCTGTTCTGCAGTGAAAAGCTCATAAAACGTAGCTAAGAAGCCATGTGATGAACTCCACTTATCCATGGTTGACATGATGCAACTTGTGATAATGTTGAAGCTCATGTATGGTCAGAGACGGTTTAAAAATTCAGGGTCTTGTGTAATTTATTAAAATGTGTCCTCATGTTAAAAAAATAAATGATTGTTGATTTGTTGCGTTTGTTGTAGGCTGACTTTTGAATATAACATAACTCAAAATCTATAATATTATTGACTAGTAAAGTGAATAAGGGTCGAAGACGACGATCTGGTGGTGATCTTGATGGTGGTCATTGGTTTGGGCTCGGGTGTAGTCTCCTTGATATGGTGTTGGTTTCTCGTAGTGGAAGATCGGGGATTTTCCTTGTTGCGTGCGTCTTTTTGTACTACCCAGACAGATGTCACAATAGGGTTATTGTGGCGCTGTGATTGGATTGACTATGACTTGATGTCTTAGGTTTACTTTATCATCGATAACGATCATGTGTGCCGACACGTGGTTGCGAAACATCATTCGCCTAGGTACGTTCGCAGTTAGCTTGCCTATCACGAATTGCTTCTACTTGTTTGCCTATATGAGGTTTGAAGGAGCGGGTTGTCATCGTTCACTCACAGTATACATTCGTAGATCAGAGCTCCTCGACACGTGACTGTAGATGTTCACAAGCACTAATATAAATATAATAACATTTTGAGTCATCTATTTTCCGAGACTCTATATAGTTGCTTTTATTACAACTGTTCAGAAGCGCATATATATATAACTATGGTTCACTCAACTTTTGGGTCTTTCTACCTTAGTATGGGTGTTAAGTGGTGTTATCTTCTTGTTCAAAACAAAAGTGGTGTTATCTGATAATATTAAATTTGTTGGGATCTTGTAATAAAATTGAACCTTCTACTTATAATATCATTTTCAGGGGTGTGGGACATGGAATAAATATGCTTGGGGTCCTAACGTTTGTGCATTAAATATTGAAGCATAAGTGTAGGCGGTCCACAAACATTGTATTTTAGCACTCAACCAACAGTATGGTATTAGTTTTGTAGGCACTACAATCCAAATGTTCAAAACCATTTAATCGACATGACATGTGACGGTCGAATTCTTAAATACCACGGTTCCCCACCAGGCAAAACTATGGGTTTTTGTATTCATCCTCTCTCAAACAAAAACAAACCATAAACCAAATAAAACATAAAATGGGCTAGCGTTTTTCTTTTCTTTCCAAAATGTTCTTCGAGATTTCAGTTGAAAGAAAGATTAAATATGCAAGTTTGTATTTTTGAATGCATTTAAATATAATAATTTTTAGTTTTTACCGTCCCTATCTTGAATATAAATCTTAAATATGGTAATTATTTCATATACTGGCGGTGAAAATAAAAAGTTTTCACAAACGTCTTAGTTTAGAGTTTATGGTTAGTTTTTAGGATTTAAAGATTAGAGGTTTATGTTTAGTGGGTTAGAATTTAAGGTTTATAGGTTAAAACTTAAATCACTAACCATATTCTCTTAACTCTAAATCATAACCTCTCCACCCTAAATTTTAATTCTAAACCATAATCTCTCAAGACTAAACCCTGAATCCTAAACTTTAACCATAAACCTTAAAACTAAGGCGCTTGTGGAAATTTTTTATTTCCACAACAACATGTGTATTATAGACCTGACAAATTTGACTCGAGAACCAAACCGAGACTTGAAATCGACCCGAACACGATGACCTGAATTTGATCAGAAACCTAAAATAAACTGAATCGAAACCGAATCAAATTTCAGTTGAACCGAAAATGAACTCGAACCGATTTTCAACTTAACTGATTTCACCCAAACCAAAGGCAACCCGAAATAAAAAAAATATATTAAAATAAATAAATAAAGATGAGACGTGAATTGTCGCACAACTCACCAAAAATTTAAATATAAATGCTATATAAAGTCATATATAGAGTGGAAAAACTTAACTCGGCCTGAAAACCGACTAAAACCGATAGATCTCCTATTTACCCGATATTGACCCGACCCGAAATCAACCAAACAGAAAATAATCGACCGTAAAATAAACCGACCCAACATCCTGACTCGATACCCGAATCGAAAACACCATAGACCCGAACTTAAACCGAATGTAATAAGACTCGAAATGACCCGAACCAAAATGACCCGAATCGAAATCGAATGTAATAAAAACCTCGATTAGTGAACCGAATAAGAATCTTGTTGAATATAAATCCTGAAAGTTATGGCATGCATATAAAATAAGGTGAGATAAAGGACCAACTTGACTTGGATGATGATAATGAAAAACTTGATTAATGGTGAATCTTGTTGTATGTGTGAAAGTAGAGTAATCCTAACATTAGGAGAGTTAACTTGATCTTTGTTTAAGGATTCAATTCGGTTCGGTTCTAGATTTAGTCAGAATTCAATATAGTTATTAGAAAATTGGACCAATTTTATAGGGATGGTTTTAGGAAGTCAAGGAGCATGCCTTCTATATCGGATCTAAGTTGTAATTAGGTAAGAGGAACAGTGAGAAAATGGGAGGATTAAGGCCATTGCCTTGATTAAGTTGCAGACAGTATGATTAACATTAGATCGAGCCGAGTTAAAAAATTTTGAGTTAGTCAAGCTTGCGAGTTCTATTTTACAACTCAAATTTTATTTGAAATTTTTTCAAGTGGAGTTTATAAAATTCGACTTGAATGTAGTCGAGTTTTCGAGTTGTTGTACAACTTTAATTGTAATTATTTACAATGTTATAATATATATTGATTCAAATTTAAACGACTTTTTATATTCACATACAATACACATTTATATTTATTCATATTTTTTCATATGTGATATATATATAGAAGAAAAACCTAGCCACTCTCTCTCAAATCTTTGCCGCCTGTAACTTTGCTTTTCATCCTTTGGTTGGTGGTCAGAAACCACTTTTAGTATTGGTTGTTGACCACTGGGTCTATTATTTTTCTTGTTTTTTCTTATTTTAATAAGAATCTCTGCCTTGGTGGCACATGTTTTCTCTGTCCTTGTGACATGTTTTTCTTTAATTTTTTGTTGTTCGTTTCATCTATTATTGTGGCATGATTTCAGCATACCTTAGTGGTCGGTTGGTGCTCAGAGATCTTCACGACGTTAATCTCTTATTATAGTTCGTCAGTGATCTTAGAAAGATGGATCCTCACTCGGTTGATGGTTGGTTGTCAATATAATCAGACCTAGGTAGCGGAGCAATCTGCCTGATAGCTTGGTTCGCTCACCACTCTTTTTCTCACTCGTAAAGCATCTCGTTTAGATAGAGACAATGAGATTCAGGAAGGTTTCTAGAATTTAGTATGATATTCTCGAAGGAAGCGTATGTTTTTCTTTGCACCATTGTAAGAGACTTTTACTGAATTTGTCCCTTTCTTTTCTCTTTTTGATGCATTGTATTGTATTATCTTTCATGGTGATTAATAAAATTCGAATGTCATTGTTTAAAAAAAGAATTAAGGGACTCGACTCAAACTAAAAATTTCATCAATTAATTACTAAAAATTTCGAGTTACTCGAGTTTTTTGAATTTTCATTTTACAGCTCAAACTTTATTTAAATTTTTTCGAGTTAATTTTTTCACATCGAGTCGAATTTTTTTCCCCATAGTCCAGATATTAGATGTCCTATTATGAACGAAAGTTGTATGATTCATCTTAGGCCCAAACCCATCTTCCCAACGCTCTTTACCGAGCCGGTTTAGTTGCCCATCCGCCAAATCGACTACTACTGAAAAGTGTGAAACTTGGCTAGTAACCGAGCCTGGCATGGCACCTAGGGTGAGTATAAAATAATAAAATATGTATTAACGAGTTTTATTTTATAATTTAAATTTTATTTTAAAAAATTAATCGAGTTAAGTTATTTAATTTTTTGTTTAAAATTTAATTGTAAATATTTATATTGTTATAATATTAATTTGTTCTAATTTAAATAGCTTTCTATAACGATATACCATATATGTATTATATGTGATATGCATTTATGAGACAAATTTGAGGGACTTAATTAAACTTAAAAATCGATCTATTAATTACCAAAAAAATTAAGTTATTTAAATCTCATTTTATCACTTAAACTTTTATTTAAAACTTATTCGAATCCAGTGAAATTCATAAAATTATAATCCGGGTTGAATTTATTCGCTATAGCGATTAAAAAATTGACTTTTTCTCATTCCTAATGACACATATCTTAACGACTTAACCACAAACATTACAATTCTCGGCCCTGGAAAATTACACTGTCAACTTCGATTTACCATTTTTTAATTTAATTGTACCATATCTCCCTATATTATGACTCATTTAAAATTAATCTCTAAACTTTTAAAATTTTAGTTTCACCCCCAAATCATGACACTCATTTTAAATTGGTCTCCAAATTTTTAAACATTCCAATTTCATCTTCAAATTAATATTTATGCCACAATATATTATGGGTAAACTTTGATACACAGGCTGTGTAAAATTAATTTTACACAAGCCTGTGTATTTACACTATAAAAACTTAAATCATAAATTTCTAACCCTAACTCTAAAAAACTAAACCCCACACTCTAAACCCTAAATTCTAAACACTAATCTTAAATTCTAAACCCTACAATCTAAACCCCTAAACCTTAAACCCTAAAATAAAACCCTAACCCCTAAAACTAAAAGACACGTGTAAACTAAAGTTTACACGGCCTGTGTATCAAAGTTTTTTCTATATATTATTGCCTAAAACACATCAATGTTTACATGATAATTAACAATTTTTATAACAATTTTATTAACATGGGATATGATTACCATATATTGATAATTAGAGATGAACTTAGAACAGTGGACAAATTTAGAATGAAAGTCACAATTTAGGATGAAATTTAAACGTTCAAAAGTTTAATAACCAATTTAAAATAAAAATTATAATTTGAAAATAAAATAAAAACGTTCAAAAATTTAAGAATCAATTTAAAATGAGGATCGTAGTTTGAAAGATGCAATTAAAGACTCAATAATAAAATATAAATGGAAATAAAGATAAACCTTACTTTATTGCGACCAATTGGGACAAAACCCAAAGTTCAAAACATTCCAAAGGGAAAAGGAGGAAATTTCAGGTGGGACATTTTTAGCCCAATTTGAAATCAAACATTCAAAGGAAAATTGCAAACAAAAAGGGAAATAAAACTTCAAATAGCAACCATTCTTGGAATTTCCAAAACTTAGTTTCCAAGCAGCCTTCACTTTTTGTTTACTCAATAGCAAGAGGCACAGTCTTGACCTGAAAATCACCACACAAACATTCGTAAACATGAATATTTCGAGAAAAATGAAGAGTCTAAACAATATAGAACGTAATAGACATGAATATGTACCTGCTTGTTATACACCAATGCATGCAACATTTCGATGTAACGTTTGCGGCTGCGTTGTTCGAGGTACGAAACATGCTTCGAGAAGCCATAAACACTGGTGAGAGTCAATAGCTTCTCAGAGTAAATCTGCCATGTATACTTCTCCTGTATGCGTTTCAAGCCTCCCTGAGAGATCTCCTCCCAATAGGATGGATCAGCCTGGCATTTCTCGAAGAAATTAACCAGGGTCTCGGCGGCCAAATCGCCATTATAAGGGTCGATGTTGAACCCTGATTTGCCGTGGACAATAATCTCAGCAGGGCCTCCATAACAAGTTGCAAATGTTGGTAGCCCACAGGTCATTGCCTCAACGACAGTCAAGCCAAATGCCTCGTATATAGCAGGCTGAACGAATGCGCCCTTGGTGTCGCAAATGTAACGATAGAGTTCTCCGTTTCTCACTCGGTTCATCTGGGATGATATCCATCTGAATTGTCCATTCAGGTTGTATTTCTCGATAAGTTCATACATCTTCTTCATTTCGGCCTTCTCTTCTATGTCCTTGGATTCCTTTCTCCTGTCTCCACCTACTACAACCAAGTTAACGAGCTCCCTCAGCCGGCTGTTCTTGGCGTAAAACTCTACGAGTCCGGTTAAGTTCTTTACACGGTCCAACCTTGCCATGGTAAACAGAATCGGCTTGTTGCGATCTTTTAGAACACATCTGATGAACAACAATGTACAACATTGTTAACATTATGCAGATAATCTAGTGAAAAATGGTGTAAAATAGGACATAAACTCACGAGTGCTCTGCATTCTCAACAGGGCTGTAAAGAAGCTCTTCGATATCGGGGTGGAAGTTCTTCAACCTCCGTTCCACTTCCGTGTAAGGGAAGTATATGCTCATATCAGCACCGGGAGAGACAATATTGAATTTGGGATCAAACACATCGATCCCGTCAACAACACGGTAGAGCCCCGGAAGAGTGAAAGCCATGTGACTCTCGTATTGTCCGAGAGTGTCCTTGCTGAATATCACGGAATGCCATCAATGTTAGCGTCTCAAATAGGTACCGCCATTAGTAGTAGGAAAACGGAAGATATGTATATTACCTTCCGGCAATCTCTTGGAAGGTGCTGGTGATGATAAAATCAGTTCGGTTCATTGCAATAAGGTCAGCAGTGAACTGACAAGAGAAGTGGTACTTATCATCGAGCTGTTTCCAGTTGATGTCTGAATCCGGGTACTTCGTCTTCTCGAGAGCATGAGCAATGGTGCACTGCATGAAACATTGAAGAACATGTTTTTAAACTGTATATGAAACATCAAAATACATTAAAGAAACATAGTTAATGAGTTGGTTTTTAACAAACCTGTGTAACATCGAACTTATGTGCCAGTAAAGAAGCAACAATGTTTCCATCACTGTAGTTCCCAATAATCAGATCAGGCTTGCCCTGGAACTCTTTGGTAATCTCAGCTGCAACATCCTCGGTGTAAGTATCCAGGTAGGGCCAGACTTCGAATCTCGAGATCCATTGACGTACAATTCCCTTCTCGGTTCTGAAAGGTACACGAAGAATATCGGAATACTTGGTTCCATACACTTTCTCAAGACGCTCACCGCAAGTTGTTCCTACGGCATCAGGGAGGAGACGAGTGATCTGGTATAAAAACAGCCAAAGTAAGCATCAAACATGGTGATCACGAATCAAAACCGATATAACATTCGGATACTCACGATGAGGATGTGTGGGGTAATGTCAAGTCCCTGCAGCTTGAAACGGTGAAGCATCTCTTCCTCCAAGGCGCGAACTTGATCCAAGATGTAAACAACCTGGCCACCAGTGTCAGGGTATCCCAAAACATTGTCTTGAGCAAAGTATCCATGAGGAGTCATGATAACAACATTGGTGACCAATGGGATTCTTCCGAGGAAGGTCTCGAGAGTGACGGGATCCGATGCTTGCAGGAGATCCAGAAGTAGATGGATCATCTCAAGAACATGCTCAGCATTATCACCCCATCCCTTCTCCAGACCAATCTCCTTGAACCTTTCCTCGAAAACCGAATATGCGGTATCAGATGGTACGGCATTCAGATACTCCTCTGCCTTCCTCAGTGCAAGCCGGAGGGATTTCACATCTTGGATTTTGTCATTCAATAGCATACCCTGTGACATAACACTGAATGATTCTCAAGTTCTGATGCATTAAAAGTTACAACGAAAAACAAACAACAGATCGATCATTCGATCCTTCAATACCTTTCCCTTCTGGCAATGAATCTGTAGAAATTCAAGCAATAAGTTCAAATTCTCCTTGTCTTGGAATAGTTTAGCAGAAAGGTGACGATTGAGGAATTCCATGCCATTACCAATGGACTTCGAAAGCGATGGACGAGGAACAGAATTGTTGAATGCACCAAAGTCCAATTCCAACTTGAACTCGCCACCATTGGAGCTGAATCACATCGTCGAGCATCGTTCAACATAAAATCAATATAACTCGAAAAATAGAGCTCTAAAACTACCTACCTTCCATCAACGATCTCCTCCTTCAACTTCAGGTACTCAGCAACCGGTAATTCCTCCACAAAAAGCTTCTGGACATCCAAAGCAATGTACTCCCACACACCGGGAGCCGATCGAATGGCAAGGGCGACCAACGGAGGCGACACCACAGCTTCCTATTACACAATCCAAAACGTATCAGACCAAAATTCTCATCAAAACAACATCAAGAAACATAAACAAAAAAAGGGTCATTCAACATCACCTGAGTGGACCTGAGGACATCAACAACCACCCCATCAAGCGCTTGACTTCCGGCCTCCTTATCGAGAACCGAGAGAAGCTTCTGAGACTTATGAATACCCTTTCCGAGGCTTTCAATACTGCAATCACATATGAACAAATGTAATCAAAATTAACAAACAAAAAACCCCAGAAAGATAAAGATCATACCTTGAGAGGATAGACTTGGCTTGCTTTGGATGAGAAGCTAGAGATTCACCCAAACGTCCACAAACGGTGGCAGCGGCCATTGTTTCTCTTTTTCCTGGAAAAAGGGAAGAAAATGTATGGAAAATCAAGCCGTGGATAAAATGAGAGAATTCATAGTTGTTATATAGAACTGGAAAAGCTGGACAAATGCAAAACGGAGAAACCTAATCATTGCATTAAATTAGATAATTAAACAAAGTGGTGGAGATTACTAGACTAGAATTAAGATCCAACTACAATACAAACAGTAAATCCTGCCAAACAAGTTGATCAAAAGCAGGCAATTAATATTAAAAAAAACCCAGAAATTTCAGTATAAACTTGAAGGACCTACCTAAGAACAAATTCAAAGAAAAAGAAATGATTAAAGGGGAAATAATGGAGAAGTGTGGTCTAAGAAAGCATGAATTGCATTGAATTTATAGGTACCCTTCATGTTCTTGGCTAACTCTTTCACCAATAGAAATGGAATCTAACACCAACTTAACTGAGATTAGAAGGAAAACTTTTTTCCCAGGAAATTAACATAAAGATCGAGTCTTTTTTTAGAAGGTAACGTTATAATATTTGAGATTTAGCAGCATTGATTAAGTTTGATATTTATGGAAAATTAAGTATAATTAATGCATTGTTTTCTCCTCCATTCAAGAAAATGGTGTGGTAAATGTTATATTGTATGAGTTCGGATTTCGATACGAGAATATAATATCTTTTTTAATAATTAAATAATTTCTTATTATACTCATAAGATTTTTCTACTAAAATTAACAGGGTTAATTTGGTTTCACTTAAGCAGGTTTTGAGTTCGAAATCTTGTGTATGTAGAAAAGTCTGCAGAGAGATTCATCCATCAAATCAAGTGTGCGACGCGAGTGAATTCGAATTAATCATGACAATAAAAAACTACTAAAATTATAATTGAATTTGGAGGGAAGCTAGCTACTGTTGTCAGTTATGTTTGGCTGACAGTTTGGTCCCACGTCAACCAACCGACCAATCAACCATCATCTTCTTTTAATTTTTCTTTTATATTTACATCATCATTATCACTTTTAAAATCAAATATCAGTTGATTTATCGGACGACGATAATATATTAATTGTTTAAATAAGGTCTTCAAATCAAATTTTAATGTTACAAATAGAAATTAGGTTAGAAGATCAAATTTGTAATAAGAATTTATGGTAAAGTAAACAAATGGTCACTCAACTATTTTTAAAAATATAAAATGGTCTTCAAAGTTTTAAGTATTACATAATGGGCATTAAATTTTAGTTTTGTTACAAACTGGTCACTAAGCCGTTAACTTTCGTTAATTGGATGATGTGGTAGTTACAAAAGTTTGAATAATATAACATTTAATCATCCATATTGACACATTTAATCAAATTATTCACAATTTAAACCTCATTATTGATGTCTAAATTATTTGGATGTGTAAATATTGAGGATTAAATATGTTATTATACAAATTTTCGTAACTACCGCGTCTCTCACTTAACGGCAGTTAACGGCACAATGATCATTTTGTAATAAAAACTAAAGTTTAATGACCAATATGTGATTTTTAAAAGTTTGAGGACCATTTTATATTTGTTGGGATAGTTTAGTAACCATTTGTGTACTTTACCCAATATTTAATATATATCATGAATGGAAAAAATAAAGAAAGTCAGAGATTAAGGTTTATGATGGTATGAATGTATGATGATATTTTAATAATGGTGAATCATTACACTTACTACGCTCACTTAAACATACATTACTTTTTCATTAATTAATTTCAACTTTATTTCCTAAAACAATATTAAATTACTGATGGAATTATGACACTGATTCATGTATAGTATATATAGAAGTCGTAGATTTGGTCGATTGGCCAACCTGTTTATTTTTGTTCTCTTAGGTTTTCATAGGTCATTAGGAATATTTTTCTTCCTTTCCCTAGAGTCTCATTTTCCTCTATTCTCTAAGTAGGATTAACATTAGATATAGAATTTGTCCAAAAAAGAAGTCGATTTAATCTTTATACTTTACTTTAATTTTGAATTTTTACTCTTGACTTAAGCAATAGAATGACAATATGATTAAATTATAAGGATTATAAATGATCAAATTCAAGAATATGTTATAAATTTACAACTTATGCATATTGTAGGGACTAGTAGAAGAATTTAACTTAACATATTTGAAGACTTTTTTAGTCAAAACCAAAATTTTTAATTTTGAACAAGTAAAAAAAAACTAAAAGTTATCAAATTTAAGTACATAGACTAAAATTACAACTTACGCATAATGCAGGGTCTAATAACAAAATTTAACCTTTAATTAAATAATTGAGTTGTTCCTAAATTATCAATACATCAAATCTTAAATTTAGATCATTTAAGACTTAAACACGTTTCACCTCGATAATGTTTAAGATATGTGCCACAATAACAACAATATCCTTCAACTTTAAATTTAATTGATTATATTTTTATTTTAAAAATAACCCTAAAATTATTAAAAAACTAATTATTAATTATTTACAGCACAAAATTAGAGAGGAAATAATATCTAAAATTCTTATAGATGGAGAAAGAATAATTGATCTTGAAATGTATAATATATAATATTTTATTATTTTTCTCTCATTTTTATTATTATTAGAAATTGATTGCATGGGATGTGATAGGTCTTCATTGGTCAGCCTTAAAATTGCTTTTTTATATGATTACTTACTTGCTAATCAATTTGGGCTTTCAGTCCGATAGCTAAATAAACACTCGTATTAACTCATTAGATTGACTCATTAGGTTAACGTATTTTGATAAATATTCTACCATATATATTGAGAATTCTAAATAAACACTCGTATTGACTCATTAGGTTAACGTATTAAAATTTTAGCTCCTGAAATTATAAAATTTTAAGGTGTAAAATTAAATCATCATAAGAGAATTCTAGATTATATGAGAATTAAAAAAAATTTAAAAATGTTTTCGATCCATTCCTAATTTTGCATATGTATATTGTCACGAAACTAGAATTTCGACCTACCAAACCGCGCGCCTTTAGGCAAATTTCACCACACAAATGCCTAAGTAAGCATGATTTTCCATTCCGAAAGATCAAAACTTCCAAGGCACTTAAGAACGGAAGATCGTTTTAAACAGAAGCAAATTATAGAGAATAGCGTTTAAAGCCAAAAGAAGAAAACCAAGAACGCAAAGAACAAAATAGAGGATTTTAAAGTGAATGACTTGATTACTCTAAAGATAAAAAATTGAATGAATTACAAGTGAGGTGGGGGAGCCTCTATTTATAGTTGAACTTCCCTAAACATGACGGTCAAAATTGATTTACATCGACGAACGAGATTACATGACATCTTTACAAAATCTCTAATTATCTCAACATTATCTAAATAAATCATTTGAAATAATTCAAATGGATAATGTTTGACTGAGTCTTCCAGGGACCGGGCAAAATTTGGTGGTCTCTTCAAGCTCAATTTTTCGATTTGAACTCCTTGAACAACTAAATGTGCTTTTATAAGATAATTTTTTCAATATTGTTTTTATAGGATAATTAAGGATACAATGTTTAGAAATATAAGATTAGGAACAATATCTTAAATTGAGAAATCATTAATTTAACGAATATATTTCGATTTCCGATTTGAATGTACATTGTAATATTTGATTTTGAATTATAATTATTTGAGTTTATATTATAGTCATGTTTGGTAAAAAACGGTTTGAGCTAAAAAAAATAGATGTTTGAGTTAAAAGTAAAAGTTTGACCGGTCAAATCTGCTAATTTAGATGTTTGGTGAATACCGAATAAGAGTGAAACCTATAATTTTGAAAAAACAGCTACGTGGAACTTTTTAAAAATAGAAGTTTTTACATAACAATTATATATACTAGCTTATCCTTAACAATTATAAAAAATCTCTAAATAACTTAAATTTAACATTTTATATTTTAATTCTCCACCCTCACTTGTTTACATTGTCACATTTGTAAACTAATATTTTTTATTTTTTTCTTTTAATTCTCATACATTTATATTTGTATTTAAATTTAATAATTAAGTAAATTGCATTTGTATTTATATTTGAATTATATAGATCCTCCAAATATGTTAAGTAATGTTATATTAAAAAATTATTTTTATAATCTAATTAATATTAATATATACAAAATATTGATAACTAATAAATTATTCAAACAAGTATCGAATATAATCATGTCTTTATATATCATTTTGTTTGTTTAAATAATCAAACAACTATCAGCTATCAATTAATTTTACTAAACATTTTTATACAATCAGCTAATACAATCCGCTAATCAAATCAACTAATGTAATCAACTATTTGCTATCAGATAATTGTCAAACTGTAATTGCAGTTAGCAACCTTAAACGAATAAAGAAGTATAATTTTTTTAGCATCTAGTGTGATCTTAGGGTAGTATTTGTTTATTTTTCTTAGCCTTTTGATAACACACATACATTTTACAGATAAATTATTTAAACTCTAAATTTTTTGAAATAATAGCATTTCTCTTTTTTTTTTCTTTTCATTTGAACCACTCGGAAGATTCAAAGAAATGAAAATTTGAAATAATAGCAATCTTTTGGATCTTGTGCAATATTATCAAAAGGAATAGTGCAAACAATTGAATAATCTTCTAGGGTTCATAATAAAATACAAAATAAACAATCATATGAGCTTATGGCACCAGATTGTCATGCTGCAACAACAAGGCAAAACTAGGACAGCTCAATAATAAGATCCAAATCCACATGACAGTTCCCATATTATATTACATAATCACTTGCACTGCACTTAGACCACTTCTAATGGATCTGCACCTGCAAAAAAAGAAAAAAAACATGCGTATCAAGGTAAAGGTGGAATGGAATGGCAATGCAAAGGAAATGATGTAACTTGTAAAACAAGTAAGGACCTGTTCCGAAACCGAGCTGCCGACGGGGTGATCCTTAGGATGGTACTCTATGCACTTGAGGAGATACTTGAACGTCTCGATCTCACACGGCAGAGTAAGTCCGCCGTTATGATCGTACCCGAATTCCTCCTCGGCCTTCTCGAGTAGAATCGTGAAGACGGGATGACTAAGGTAGCTAGTGGGGATGATAAATCTCCGAAGCTCCGGCCCGACGTACACCGCAAGATATCCCTTTGGGACATCGGGCGGTGGCTCGGGACTGTGGCAACTATCCTCATCGGAATCATGACACATAACATCTTTTAGCCTCTTGTTGATTGCCGGTGAGAAAACCCCATAGTTTTTTTCCGAGCGCGGGGTATCCGTATCCGGAATCGAACATAATGTGACGGGTTGCCATTTTTGAAGGATTTCTTTTAGTTTAATGAACTGCCGGATTCCGGACTTGCTACCGGCACCGCCGTGATCATCCATTGTTGAATCTTCTCTGCAACGGTGGAATGAATTATGAAACCCGGGATTGGATTCGACAGGCCTGGATCTTCCTCTACAAAACAATGAGTGATATAAGATCAAACCAACAGAATTCCATTACCAGAATGTGAAATTAAGCTAAGAAATTACATGCTTGAAAAAAACATCATGAACAATGAAACATCAAGACAAAGTGGAAGCTTCTTGCCTGAATATGATTAGATTATTAGCAGAAAACCCGAAGAAGAAACGCCATTGCAATACGGGAAGAGGTCTGGGTCGGGAACTGTAAACCGATGCTCAGAAAATAAAAGAGAAAACAATGGAAACAGAAAGAAAAAAACACACCCAACAAAGACAAAAGACAGAATAATCGTTAGTGAAATGGAAGTTGGTTGTTCTTCTTGTTCTGGGTTTTAATCATTTGGAAATGTTTAGCTGTTCCGTTGATTGTCGCAGCAACATTTGCTTTGGGTTAAGCGACTGTGTCGGAGATTGGAGTTTTCTGGTTTTTTATTCTGTGGTTTCTTCTATCTTTTTCCTTGGCCGCTAAATGCAGCAGGGTGTCCATTTCAATGGGTTTTAAAGCAGTATTTTCAGTTAATTAGATATTAATTAACCTTAAATTAATTAAGACATTGTATTTAATTAAATCATAAATAACTTATGTTCATCACGTATTGTAAATATAAAAATGTAGTAACGTATATTTTATAGCTAAAAAAGTAGGTCTAGATTCATTTAATGAAAGATTGAGTTTAAAATTCTATTGATTTTTGAAGTTAATTGTAATCATCATTAATATACATTTACACAATTGTAATTAAATATAGGGTAAAACTTTGATACAGGTTGTGTAAAATTAATTTTACACAAGCCTGTGTATTTACACTATAAAAATCTAAATCTTAAATTCTTAACCTTAACCCTAAAAAATTAAACTCTAAACCTTAAACTCTATATACTAAATTCTAAACACTATCCTTAAATTCTAAACCTTACAACCTAAACTCTTAAACCTTAAACTAAAACTCTAACCTCTAAAACAAAAAGGAACGTGTAAACTAAAGTATTTGTGGCTCCTTAGAAAAGTATTTGTGAAGTGTCGTCCATCAAACATACGGTTAAAAAAATCTCAACATATCATATTTTGAAGGTACGTACATATGTGCAGTTTTAGTCATGGGATTTACACAAAATATACGAGAGCATGTGCGCTTAAAAATGTTTTAGAGTTCAAAACCTACTAAAGTTAAGATTTATTTATGTTTTAATAGTTAAAAAAATGTACAACTTATACCTTTTTTTTAATTTAGTGTCTAATGTTTTTTTGGGCCACTTTGGTGTCTAAACGTTTCATTTCGTAACTCAAATTAGGTTTTTTTCATGACGGACGTTAAATTTTTTTTGTTATCCAATAAAAATACAACACGTGACATATTTTGGTATTTTCTTTCATTTTTATTTTTCTAAAAATTAAAAAAACTTTAATTTTATAAAATCACCCAAAATCTTTAATTTCTCTTGAACCCCCAAACCTAAATCCTATATCCCTAAATTCCTCTCCTCCTACTATCGAATCAACCACCACCGGCCACCATTGCCTTTATCGGTCCCCACGACTAAAAGTCCCATGATCTCGTCGTCGAAAATCGGCAAATAAATCGTCAATTTCTTTGTCGACGAATATTTAAAAATAAAAAAATAAAAGAAATCGATTGAGCTTCTAACCGACGGTTAGAGGGTGGGGGTGTTGAACGGTAACATATCCAATGCTTGAGTGGTGAATAGTGAACCATCAACGTGTGGGCGTTTTCGGACGGTGAGGGAGATATGATTTGAGGGTTTGTTTGAAAAAAATTAAAATTTTGAGTTTTTTTTAAGAAATACATAATTTTAAAGTAATTCGGAAATTAAATAAATAAAAAAGCATGTTACATGTTATGTTATAATTGGTTAACGGTAATTTTTAACAAACGTTGATAAAAAAGAAACGTCAGACATAAAAGTAACCTGAAAAAAACGTTATGCATTAAACTCAAAAAAAATAAGTTGAACATATTTTTTACTATAAAAACAAAATCATATAATCATGATAAAACATAATTATAATTACAATATACAAATATATAAATTGATAATTAAAATATATCCGAACCTAAATCAAAATAAATTTAAACAACTTTACACGGTTTGATTCGTATAAGAAAAGTGATTCCTTTTTATTATTTATGTGTGGTGGGGTGGAAAGGTAGAGATCGAAGGAAAAAGGGAGAAAAAGAAAGCGTAAGTAAAGGTAAAAGGGTAGATTAGCTAAACTTTGGATGACGTGTCACCCATAAATTGGACCAAAAATCGCTTTCCGTTTGTTTGCCTTGTCTTAAGGTTTTTAGCTTTGGTGTGCACGTGCTTCATTCAATCTCAGTGGGCCCCGCCTTGTCTCTTATGTTTCATTATTTTCCTTATATATTTTAGATTTATGTTTGTGTTGTTTTAAAATTTTAATATAATATTCGTGTTCGTTTGTTTAGTGAACATGTTCGTTAAAATAATGAAATTACACCATTAGTTTTTAAACTCCTTAAGCTTCACAGTTTGAACTCTAAAGTTCACACAATATTCAATTTAGTCCTTATTTTCATTAATATCTAAAATATATAAAAAAGATAATGGGAACCAAATAAACGATCCAAAAAACGAGTCGATAAACGAGCTTATTCGTGAACATGAACAAACCAAACACACATTTGTTCGTGTTCGTTCATATATTAAATGACCACAATTTTTTGTTCATACTCATTTATTTAGTTTAATAAACCAACATAGACAAACGATTCATGAACAATTCACCGAATGCTCTTTTCGTTTACACCCTAAATATTAGGGGTATGCAAAACCGTTTATCCAATCTAAAAATTTGGATATCCGATCATTTTTTATTTTTTGGATAATTCAAATCGGATATCTGAAAATTTCAGATAAGAGACAGATAGTTATTTCACATTCTGATTAGATATCCGATTATTTGAAATCTAAAATTTTAATTTTTTATAGATATGAATCTTGTTATATTCGATATTTTTACTTGTTATATATGAAAAATGAAATTTACATGGATACAAATTTTATTATATTCAACAATTTATTGATTGTTATATTCAAAAACCTAAAATTTTCATGGATAGGGTCGTCAAATTAAAAAAACACTTAAATCAAGTCATAAATATAAATATCCGAAAATAAAAAAAATTGAATATCTAATTTTTTTAGATCTAACACGGATCGCTAAATCACCCGTCTAAGAATTTTGAATATACTAAATGCACACCCCTACTAAATATAGTTTTTTTTTATTGTTTTTTACATAAGCCATCAGTTGATTATTTTATTCATAAAAGAAAGAAAGTTCAATAAAGGCAACACAAAGATTAAAAAAAAAAAAAACCTGAACAGACAAAAGAACAACCGATAGATCTTCTAACGAAAAAGAGATTGCATGAAGGGTCATAGTAGAAGAGCGAAAAAGGGAAGACTCCAAAGAGAAAAGCAAGCATCTTCCTCAGAGAGGTTACGGTGGATCAACAAAATGGCGGTCTTGAGCCGCGAGATCTCGACCAAGGGCGGGGGCATCTTCCACCCAGGAGCAATATGTGGAGAGCCTTAACCCTTCAGTAGTCAAGGCATGTGTTAGGCTATTGTCGTTGTGCCCCGTGAAGGTGAATCGACAAGAGGTAAAATTTTATCCGAGTAATTTTGCATCTCGGATCAAAAACCCAATTTCAGACAGGTCCGTCGAGGATGAATTGAGCTTTTGAAATACTGATTTGTTATCACCTTCTGTAATCACAGATTGAAGGCCCAAATCGAACGCAAAGATGAGTTCTTGGAAAACAAATAAAGCTTCTGCCTCAAACACAGAGGTAACATCAGTATTGAAACGATAACATGCCCCAATAATATAACTTTCATTGTCTCTGATAATGATACCGGAGCTCGATTTCCTTTCTGACCTCTTGAAGCTTGCATCAACATTTATTTTGTAGGTACCCGCCGGAGGAGGAGACCAACGATCATTATCATGGCGACAATACAAAGTGGAAGCAAACTCAAGCTCCTGACAGTACCTTTTACAAAGGTAAAAACATCCTTCATTCTTTGTATAACACCTTCATATAGCAATTTGTTTCGCGAATGCCATAATGCCTATAAGGTAACTAGTATTATTATATGAGTTTTCTGAAAGAGATAGATTAGCCACTCCTCAAAAGTAATAAACTGAACCCAATTAACAAAATTAAATCCAAGGGAGGACCATACCTCATTTACAAAGAAGCAATCTCGAGTTACATGGAGAATATCTTCAGTAAACACTTGGCATCTTGGGCGAAAAGGGTCATTTGTAGCTTGCTTAATCACTAGATTTTGCATAGTAGGAACGAAATTCTAAGCCATTCTCCAAATCGAAACCTTAATTTTCAATGGACAAGAAACCTTCTAGATGAAACCAAAGGTAGATGGTTGGTTAATAGTCGTATTGGAGAAACCCATAAGAAGCCTATAACCACTACGTACCGAGTAAATTCCAGAACCTTCACCTCTCCACGTGAGGATATCATCTTGTTGAAATCGTGGGAGCTTTATTTTTAAAATTGACTATGCTTCTGAACTATCAAAGATAGCACGGACAATGTCTGGATCCCACTAGTTTTCATTCTAGAGCATCAGATCCGAAACTATTTCAACATTATCAACACGAGGGGACACAACAAGATGAAAGGGTAGACCTAGGAGCCAGAAATCATTCCAAAGAGATACGTTTGATCCAGTCCCCATAGTCCAACCGATACCCATTTCCAACAGACCCTGGAGCTCCATATGCTTCCCAGATTAGCGAGGGAGACAAGCCAAGATTGGCACTATAAAAAGTAGATTGTGGGTAGTACTTTACCCTTAACAATCTGGCAACTAGAGAGTCTGGGTTAGTAAAAAAACACCAGCCCTGTTTAGCCCAATAGAGCAATATTGAACTTGTTTAGGTCACGGAATTCCATACCCCATTCTTCTTTAACTTTACTCAATTCCTTCCAAGTGCACCAATGAATGCCTTTCTGAGAAGAGGATTTTTGCCACCAATATCTAGTAGCAATGGCTTCAAGCTCTTTGCAAAAACTAATCGACAATAGGAAGCAAGACATAGCAAAAAGTGGAATTGCTTGAAGAATGGACTTAATAAAAGCCTCCTTACCCTCTTGTGATAAGTTCTTAGAGCTTAGGGAAAAGACTCGATCTCCAAATTTGCCCTTCAAGTAGCCAAAAGTTTCTCGTTTGTTATGGCCAACAATAGCAGGGAGACCCAAATACCTTTCAGGGTTATCAACTTTTGAAACGGCTAGAATACGACACACATACGATCTATTTTCCTCGATAACATTTGAACTGAACAAGATGCTAGACTTCTCATAATTTACTAATTGTCCAGAACAGCCCACATACTCTTGGAGGGGAGCTTTGAGGTTCCCAGCACTAGTAGCCAACGCTTCACCAAATATAAGGCAATCCGTCAGCGAAAATGAGATGGCTAATTAGAGGCGCACTACGAGCTATGCGAGCACCTCAAAAAGAACCATTTGTTGTGGCAGTCCATAACAAAGAAGATAATCCTTCACCACACAGTAGGAAAAGATAAAGATTGATGGGGTCACCTTGACACAAACCCCTAGACGGGGTGAAGTAATCATTAGTGCAGCTATTAACCACAACCGAGTATGAGACCGTAGTAATGCATCCCATAACTAGATCAATAAATGTCTGGTCAAAACCCAAATGAAGCATGACATGTTGCAAAAAAGGCCACTCGACATGGTCATAGGCCTTGCTCATTTCGAGCTTCAAAGCAAAAGAGCCTAACCGGCCAGTCTGTCGCTTCTTAAAAGAATGGAAAATCTCATACGCGACAATAAATTGTCAATTATTAGCCTTTTTGGGACAAAAGCGCTTTGAGCCTCGTCAATACACTGATCAAGAGCCATCTTCAATCTGTTGGCCAGCATCTTGGAAATAATCTTGAAAAGAACATTACACAGAGAAATGGGTCGAAACTGCTTCATTAATCGTGCATTAGTAACCTTCGGGATCAACATAATGTGTGTCTTATTAATCTCGGCAATAGGCAAATCACCTCTAAGGACTCCGATGCAATAATTGGCAATATCATCCCCGATAATACCCAAAAACGTTGATAAAATACCCTCAGACCATCTGCACCCAAAGCTTTCAACGGGCTCATGGAGCTCAAGGCAATATAAACATCATCTTTAGTAAAAATAACCAAAAGAGTCCGATTCATTTCTGGGGTAATACAACAATTCATGCCTTGCAGTATAAGCGCAGGGTTGGAAGAACCTGCCGTAGTAAAAAGAACGGAGAAATAATTCATTGCAATATTTCTCACTGCATCATTCTCATTATAAAAAATTCCTTCCTTATCAAGCTCTTTGAATACGATGAAAGAAGCCACTATTTCTGTCACCATTTCGGAGTCAATTAGCGCGAGCTCTTTGCTCCCAATAAATTTCTTCCTTATCAAGCTCAAGATTCAATTCTAATTTAGCTTCAACCAACTCACCAAGGGTGTCATCTGTAACTTGCTGGTTGGTAAGAAATTGAATACGCTGCTGAAGATCTCGAATGGACAACTTCTTTCCTTCTTAATCTTCCTAAACCAACGATCCAGTCCAACACTAACAAATAATAAACGATCAGGGACTGTACCCATTGCACAATCCCAAAGATTGCGAACTTCATCTTCACATGAGCTTTCAAGTAGCCAGGCAGCCTCAAACTTGAAATGCCAGATCTGATTCGCATGATATGGGTTGGGTTTGGTGTTGAGAAGTAACGAACAATGGTCTGAAAAAGAATGAGGGAGATGATCTAACTGATAACTTGGGAATAAATCTTACTAACTCGTTAAAGACACACCACGGTCAAGCATTTCCCGTATGTTATTAGTTGTTGTTCTACCCCACTTCCAAGTGAACCAACTTCATCTATAACCCGCATCAGATAAATCACAATCTTCAAGGGCCTCTCAGAAATTTTACATTGGGAACAGCTGAATTTTTTCATTGGGAACAGCTGGCCGCGTGTTCCAACTGAATTTTTTCATTGGGAACAGCTGAGTTTTTTCATTGGGAACAGTTCGGTCTATCCCCAAGCCGCCAATGTTCCAACTGAATTTTTTCATTGGGAACAGCTGGCCCCGTGTTGGAGGCCTGCCGATAACGTAGGTTGAACCCCAGTCGAATCTTTCACCATAGAAACTTCTGGAGGAATGGGTTGAAACCTTGGGCGTTTCAAATTGTCGCAATTATCCAAAGGGTCATCTTCTTCCAATAGGCTCATATCTGTATCAAAGCCTGCATTCGCATAAATGGTCATAGTTTGGCCCACAGTAGGTGAACCCGATAAAGTTGAATCATTAATAGTAGATGATAGAGGAATTTGTGAAGAAATAACAGTCTTTTGATTTGTTTCCCCTAATAGTACCAACAGTTTGACTTGATTGACCTTGATTTGCAAAATTTGGTGTAGGCTGAACATTCTCTTTTGTTTTTAATGATGCAGGAATCACGGGTAAAAATTTCAATCTTTCCATACCCTTCTCAATCAACCACTTACACGTTGTCGGAGCTGCTCGCCGGGAAGGGGCTCGGAGAGATGCGTTCCAGCCTAGAACTAAATCCATACTACCATCAGCAAACCAGAGTGGACAAAAAATTTTCACCATGCCCAGTATGCCCTAGAGAAAGCAAAAAACGGGTTAATTTCTCATACTCAAATCGCACATAATGGTGTTGTCCATTCGCAAGAATAAGCTTCTTTCGTCGCTTTAGTGGCTCTCGAATATCAACACGAGTATGAATTTTCATTCTACGTTTATACCCCAATGCGGTAGCTTTAGATTCATACTGTAAGAACGAGCCAATAAAGTTGCCAAGCACTCGTCCCACCTTCTCAGACATAAACCCCAAAGGAACATCATGTACGTAAATCCAATAATCCAAATAATTAAGAGGGACTTGTAAGGGTTCCTCGCCCTCTTGTAACCGATGGAGAATAAGAAAATGATTCTTAAAAAACCAAGGACCATCACCTGCAATCCGACCAACATCTAAAATATGATAGATTCGAAAAAAGGAACCTGCCCTCACCTAGATCGAAAATAGAGATTCCACCCGGGGTGCCATACCAAGGCCATTGTAGATCTCATAGATTGATAATTAACAACACTGAAGTCAGAAACGATCCCACAAAACAAAACTCAAAAGACGGGGGAGTGTTTGTAGTTTCCAGATCGATCTGGACGCCATCGCCTTCTCCACCCCAGATGAAGAGATTGGCCAGATCTTGCTCCACATCAGCCATGAACGATCAGACAAACAAATAAAAAGCGTGGGAAAAGAACCAGAGAAAAAAGAGCGTACTACAAGAGCAAAGAGAATACGTGCCACAAGAGCAAATAAATATTAGAAAGAATAGTCTTTTTAATGTTAGTCTAATATTATAATACTATAATTTATACATTAACCTTACGTTTAGTAAGAATGTAATTTATCACTCATGTGTTTAATATATGAGCCAGTAATAAGTTGATTTTACTTTTGTAACTTTTAGTTACTTGTATGGTTTAGTTTGGACAAAAATAAACAAATATTATTTATTTTGAGTATATATTATTTTCACTTATTTGATGGTTTAATTTGAATTTGAACTAATTCTTCCTTCATGATAAACAATTTTAAAAATTATTTAGAGATAAATCTATTACGATTTTAAAAGAGAATATGTCATTTTTTTTAGTATAACGAGATGTTACGTCTTTTTCAGTTTTAATATTAGTCAAACAAATACTTTTAACCCTTATATTTTTTATATCCAAATTTCGTCCATAAAACCATCAAATAATTAATATTTTCCATGTTGGATTATAATCAGAATTATTTATTGATTAAATTGAAAAAACAATTGTCCAAAATAACCTTTAATAATTACGAATGTATATATGTTCAGTAAACTGAAAATCAGCAGGGGATGTAGCTCAAATGGTAGAGCGCTCGCTTTGCATGCGAGAGGCACGGGGCTCGATCCCCCGCATCTCCATTTATTATTTTTTCTGCTTTTCTTTCTTTTTACTTATAGAAAGTACCTTTACGGCGCCGTTTCGATTGCGTTTGGTGTCCAGCACTCATTCATTTCCCTTTGTCTGTCTCGACGGCGCATATTATTCAAAAGAAAATTGTTCATCTAACTGCAGCAATTCGCCTTCGCTAACTCTTTGCCGCCAAACCTAGTCGGAGTTCTCGGCTTAAAAATCCAGCAGAGCTATCTGGTTCGATTCCCTCTTTTATCTCGTTACAAAAGGTATATACATATATTTTATTTCCTAAAGTTCTTCACTTGTTCACTTCAATTGTTATTTCTGCTTTCTTGGGATTTAATTATTTGCCTATTATCAATAATCAGCAGCTTAGATAAATACCCTTTTGAATCTTTTTTTATTAATTCGCTTTGAAAAGCAAGTTCTTTTGAAATTTGATATGTTTGCCAGACATGAAAATTTTAAGCTCTAAAGCTTTAATTTTTTCCCCCGTACTTTACACAGGGCCTATCTTATCACTTCAGATTATGTTAATCTCTAGGCTTTGTAGAGTTGGATTCCGGGTTGTCCAAGAGCTATCGAGAGGTATGCTTTTATTTTTCAATTTAGCTTCAGTTCTTATGCTTATTTGCCATTATTAATATTAGAGAAATAAAATTTGATTGGACATGTATTTTCTAAGTATACAATTTGTTTTGATGATTATGGTATATTTTATAGGCTTGTTATAAATGCATGAGTTGTATGAAACTTTCACATACAGACTCGACTTGAAATTCTGCCCTTTTCGACAGGTGGATATACGTATACGTCTAGAACAAGAAATTATACACAATGGCAATATCGGCAGTCTCTGGTTAGTGAGTGATAGTTACTTTTTTGTATATTTCTTTTGGGGGAAGTATAATTTGGCATGCTTTACGTATCCCTTTCATGTCACTGAAAGAAAGCAACCTAAGAATTGAGTTGTGGTTACATTCACATTTGGTTGTTGTCAAGGATGGGACGAGGGGTGCTGGAGGGGGCAATCACACCCCCTAAAAATTTCAAACTCCCATACAGTTTATGTATTCTATATATTTTCTTTGTATTTTCTATCGATGATCTAAGATGGCACCCCCTAAAATTTTGTAATTTCTCACCTTTTAAATTTCTAATATAACTCTCTAACCGTTCGCACCTTCCAAGTTATTCTAGCACTTATGACATGCTTGACCCTGTAAGGAATCTTGAGTGGAAGCTTTAGTTGTGAAATGTTAATGAGATTGGCCTCTTTATCAGTAGTTAGTTATGTGACCCAATAGTGGATAGATAATCTTATAACCTTTTAGGAGATGAAATCTGTTGACTACTCTAGTCATTGAGCTAATGACATGATTAGTCCTTGCCCCTCGTTCAAGTTTAGAAGATAATTAGTAGTTAACATAATCGACTTATTGTGGTTTTTGAAGAGTCGTAGTTTTCATTTGAGAAGAATAGAATGGTCCCTTGTTGATTTTGTTTTCTAAGGGGATAGAATGGTTTGATTAATGTTAGTTCTACTGACAATTTTTGGATTTGTCAGAGGGATAGCAAAATAGTGCTAAACTTGGGTTCCATTTACATGAGAAAATATGGTTGAAATAGTTGGAAGTTTTTTTTGTTTTTCTTTTTCTTTGGGGGCGTCTTGTTGCGAAGGTATTTAGGAAATAATTTCCGAGATATTGAAGGATGGCACATCTATGGTTGGTATTGGTATAAACATTGAAGAACGATACAATATCCATATTGTTTCACAGATTTGGATGAGAAAGGATTTCAATTATAGCTATTTATCTGGAAAAATATGTTTTTGTGTTCAGTCCATTATCTGTGAAATTTTCCACCATCTTTTCTCATCTCTTCAATTTTTTGGACAGCTTGAATTACTTCCAGAAACTAGAGCCTTTCAAGGTGCCGTATTTCGAAAGCAGTATGGTTTTTCTACCTCAGCTTCTGACGGTGTTTCTGCAGGAGGGGATGAAGAGAAAGACGTGTAAGTTCTTTAAATAAAATTTTAATGGCATGGTGTCTATGACTGTTGGATGAAGTTATGGATCTTTCATTTACTACTAATCTTATTAGATTGGTGAATTATTTATTTTGTTCATATTAATTCTCAACTCCCTGATAATTTTTTACAATACAATGCACGAAAAAATTAAAGAAGAAATACACAAACCTAATTTCGATTTTCAAGTTCTTGGAAAGATGGTGATATAACTTCAATGCCATTTTAAGTTGTTCTGTACTGATAGTCTGATTCTACATAGGAAAGGTATTTCTTTGTCAAGACGAAACATTGTTTGACATTTTAGCATGCTTCGAAGCAAACTTGAACTTTGATGTTCAATTAAGGCCTCAGCTAAGATGTAGGTAGATAGCATCCTCCAGAACCCATTTGTGGGAGGATCTGTGGGAGATTCAGATTGCAATTTATGACATTAACCGACTTCGAAAGTGGAGTTCGAGTTCCCCACAACATTTGCTCTTTAAACACTTGACTTAATGGCTTCATACACCATAATCTAAATTTGATTTTTTTTGTCGTTCCTTTTTTCACGGTAGATTGTCTTATATGGCAGGATATCTGTCACATTTGTTTCAAAGGATGGAGAAGATATCCCCATACGAGTGCCTATTGGAATGTCTATGCTGGAAGCAGCTCATGAAAACGATATAGAGCTTGAAGGCAAGGATCATTATCCATTGTTGAACCCATGATTTTCTTGCATTCCTTGAATCTAACTTTTATCTTCTTGGAGTAATTCGTTTACCAAAACCCGTTCCGTGATGGTGTATGTCTTACACATATTCTATTCGCATGAAGAACGCACTAAAATTTAACAGGTTAATTAGTTCGGTCGATTAACTTATAATTCATTGCTAATATTTAACGTCCGTTTGTACTGTCGTTTCAGGAGCATGCGAGGGTTCACTTGCTTGTTCAACATGCCATGTCATAGTGATGGTATGCTATTGCCATTATATTTATCAAACATGATGTTGATCGGTTTCTGTTAATATATAATATTCTTTCAACCTATTTATCTCCTAATTATTGACTCTTTTGCTAGGACATGGAGTACTATAATAAATTAGAAGATCCAGCTGATGAGGAGAATGACATGCTGGACCTGGCCTTTGGACTTACAGAAACGTGAGCTCCTTCGTTATAATCTGCTCGATAATATATATATATATATATATATATATACACACACATATGTGTGTGTGAAATTTAATATAAATGGATTGCCATGTTCTTGAACTATTCCAGGTCTCGTCTAGGATGTCAAATAGTCGCAAGTCCGGAACTCGATGGAATTCGTTTAGCAATCCCTGCTGCCACTCGGAACTTTGCTGTTGATGGGTATGTTGCAAAACCACACTAGACATGATTGATACAACACCCAACACTATTTCAATGAGCATAATAGAGGATCACATCATCCATTTTTGTAGCTTTCAGTATCCTATTCGAATCGATGAGCATGTATTATGCTCAAATGATTGCTTTTTGTATCGTTTATTTGCCTTATTAAACTCCCAATAATCCTGGTGTGACATTGATTCTACACATCAAACGATGTCGAAGTTCCCTTGACCTTTACTACTCTGTTGCTCACCATTTTATAGGAGGGCGGATCAAAGTTGTCAAAACTTGTTTAAAATTTGATTTACGTGTTTTAAATATATCTGATGCCATATCCGAGCTATCATTTAATGTCGAAACTGAAGATTTAGTTGATAGAAGAACCTGATTTATGCGATACTTAAATAGTAAATGTTGGGCCAGTTTTGTGTGTGTGATTGGTAGATTCTTAAAAGGGATGAAATGAGAAAAGCGATATACTTTAGGGACTATGGCAAGTTAAGCCAAATTATGAACTAAAATCTTTTTATATTCCTCTGCAACAAATATACACACCAATGGCCAGTTAGTTTTACGAGGGCGACAAGGGACGGAAAATAGCAACCACTCATGCGCTAAGTCGTGTCATAAGTTTTTTTTTTTAGCGAAAATAGGTGTCTCAAGTTTTCTTTCTTAATCAAATAACGGATATAAATTTTATATCTTTTTTCGGTGTTTATTTTTATATTTTAATACTAAAAAATTAAATTTTAAGCTATAATATTAAATTTTAAACCTTAAAAAATATACTCTAACGTTAATTTCTTAAACCTAGTTTTTTTAAAAGGGGAAGGAAATTTTTATTTTAAAATAAGTGTCTCAGATGATTTTAAAACAAGTCAAAAATAAAATTTTAAGTATTTATTTTAGCCAAAAAAAATATTTTATGCACCTATTGAAAAAAGAGCCCATAATGAACTCGAAAAAGTCGTCTTTTTATTCGAATCATAATTTTATTGATCTAATTTGAAAAAAAAAATCAAATAAAGTTTGAATTATAAAATGAAAGACGGATAACTCTAAACTTTCTGTAATTAGTGAATCAGTATTTAAATTTAAGTCGAGACACTCAATTTTACTTGTATATTATATATAGTTAGTTATAGAAAACCTTTTAAATTACAATCGATTAGTACAATAACTACAATTGGATTCAACTGGAGAAAAAATCAAATTTGAAATTATAAAATAAAACTCTATCAATTCATTCGAGTACCGAATAGAAATCATCTATTATTTTTAGTGCCTCTCATCACAAAAAAATAGGTTTAGGGTTAGAGTTTATGATTAGAGCTATAATTCTGATTTATGCCATATTTAAATAGAATTTTATTATCGAGCGTAAAATTTAAAATTTAAAGTTATAATTTAAAATTTTAATTTTTTAATGTTGGGAGAAATAATTTTTGCCCCTTGAATACTAGCCCTTACGTGACGTTATTAGAAAAATAGATGAATTATCTTAGCAAATTAGCATATTTCCTCTCAGATTCTCGGCATCTTCTTCAACCCTCAACTTGCTCTCCATTTAAGCCTTAGATTTTTTTGTCATCGTCTTAATCTATACCATATATATATATATATATATATATATATATATATATATATATATATATATTAGCCAGATTGTTTTTCTTATAAAACCAAACACAGAACCAAAACTAGAAAAGAAAATCTTCAGACAGCCGAGTTCCAGAGATGAATCAGTTGTTGGATTCTCCACTCGACGCTTTAGCATCTAACTATGTAAGTTTCGGGATTCTCACGGTTGTCAATAATCTGTGGACGTGGGTCGCTGTTCTCACGGCTGGGCTTAGTTTTTGGAGGATTAGAGCCGCCGCGGCCGGAGCTACCACTTTAGCAGGGTGTGTACAAAGTGATGACCAAAAGCCGTCTCCGCCCGTTTCCGACTGTGCCCGAGATGAGTCCCGACCGATTCCTGAAGCCGGTGACAAGCCGACCCCTTCAGCTGTTAGGTGGCGATTGTAATGAGTGGTGGGAGAAGTGTTGAGGTTGAGGAACGGGGAAATGGGGTGGTACCGTTATCAGGATTTGGCGGCGTTAAACGGCAACGTCGTGAGGTTATGGGATGAATCATGCAAGTGTAGGAGAAGAAGATAAAAAAGCTCAAGCTGCGGTGCTGTAATGGTGGTCGGTGGCGTTTTAGGAGTAATGGTTGTACGATGTAGAGGAAAACATGTAAAATGTAAATGTATATTATTTGTTGGGTGGAACAACCTTTGATAAACCAAAGGAAATGCTTTTTAAGGTCTCAATGATTTCCTTACTCCTCGATAAAGAAAACAATGATTTCCTTACCGTAATATTAAACTATTTATTATTTAGATTAACTCATATGGTGTATTTTAACCCTAAAATACTTTGCGAGTAATTGAAGTAACCTAAAGAATCCTAAATCAAACTTCAATATAAAAAAGTGATTAGCAGTTGGGAAAAAGGATAATTAATTTGGGTTTGGTTAGAGCTAAGAGTAGGTATAGTGGGAATGTGGGGTGGGAAAGATTAATTAAAGGAGGAGTGCATTAATCTCAAAAGATAATGGTGTAAGTGCTACGGGTACCAGTTCCTGTTAAGTCAATTTTTTTTTTAAACTGATTCTATTTCGAGGGAAGAAGAAGAAATTTTAAGGGAAAGAAATGTTTTTTGTTGGATCTTAAATTCAAAACCTAAAGAAAAGGGGCAGCTCTGATCAACCGGCCATCAACGTTTGCTTCATTAAGGCTAAATTTGGACTAATTTGAAACTTATTTCTTTTTATCCATAATCAAATAATTTAACAAAATAAAACATTAGATCCTTAACTAAAGTCTTATATTTTAATTCTAATGTTATGAATGGAATAAATTTGATAGAAGAAACCAACCTATAATGGACTCTTGTTTCTGTTAAGGCTAAATTTGAACTAATCTGAAACTTATTTTTTTTTTTGACAATGACAACTGAATAAAAAACTATGAAAGATATTATAAATACAATGTATTTAGAAGAAAGAATAATGGGGACTAGTCCACCAAAATTCAAAATTCATAAGCCTTCTTGAATATCATCGTCTTTGTCCAAACGAGACACATTAAGTGATGAAAAAAGAGTGGTGAGCGATCCAAACTATCATGAAGACTACTCCGCTATCCAGAACATATTATATCGGCAAACAATTATCAACCAAGTGAGGTCTATCTTTTTATGACCAACGACAAAATCATAATTAGAAACTAGCGTCAAGAAAGTCTTGCACCAAACAACCATTAAAGTATGCTGAAATCATATCAAAACGATAGATGAAATGAAACTACAAAAATAAAGAAAACGTATCACAAAAACAAAGAAAAATTCTTATTAAAACAAAAAACCTAAAAAATTAAAAACATAACAAACAAAAGCAAAGGGAAATATTATCTATTAAATATACAATAATTCTTAACTTTTTTTTACTAATTCGTTAATTTTATCTCTTAAAATGGTTCATGTCAGAATATCTAAAACTTGTTTCTTTCTATCAATAATCGGTTGATTTAATGAAATACAACGCTAGATTTTTAACAAAAGTCGTATATTAAAATTTTAATATTATGAATGAAATAAATTAGATAAAAAGAACCAATCTATAGTAGACTTTTGCAATACTCGATCTAAATTTAGATAGTTACGTATAACTAAAAGGAACACAACAAGCTTGCATTACATTAACATAAGAAACCACCAATCTACAAGTGTAGCTGGCAATACAGCCAGCTCAAAAATTCATTACAAATTGACTATCAAATCAGTCATTTCTTCTTGTAGACGATAACAAAATCTAACATCTACCACATCCACTGGTTCAATGGCCCATGCCAACTGAAAAACCATGACTAAAAGCTCCATTGTAGCTAGATATCAGGAGAAAACAAAATCTCGGAAACAACGGCACGTTCTCTCCTTCCAACTCCTCCGAAGCTCCGACTACTAGGCCACCGATACTTTGTATAATAATAACCCTTTGAAAGTGATGTTTGTCTACAGATGATATACTTTGTTGGTACCGTACCCTGCATGGTAGCTGACTGCGTCAACAAAGTTACCAACCCAGTTGCCGATGGAAGTGTCATATATCGGCAGGTGGTACAGATACGATATACATTTTTATTCTAAACTATCGACAAAGGAGCTTACATACCTTCAGCCAGATCCAAGAAAACACTGGTAGAGCAATGATTGAACTATTTTACTTGTATGGCGCGAAAATGATGGAGGAGTTGTGGCCGCCAAACCCGAAAGAATTAGACAATGCAGCCTTTACGTTCAGCCTTTCTTTCTTTGGCCCCACAAGCACATTTGTGTCCTGAATTACATGTGTTGGAAATATAGGATAGTATTAGTATCGTTGGTTAACCGAGGGAAATATATGACTGTCAAAGAAAAAGAAGGAAAAGTAAAACAACGCAAGGCACAACAGCAACATACCACTCCTTCATCTGGGGTTTCGAGATTGATGTTCGGATGGACCCAACCGGTCTGTATTGCCTGCAATAAATAAACATTACCATGTCATTGCTCAGGACCCATCAAAAGAAAAGAAAAGAAAAGGAGATATAAAAAAATGGCAATTGCATCGGAAAGTTTATCGGTACAGGTAACATATAGCCGGAAAAACAGTTTTTTAGAACAGTGCAGAAATAACAAACATTCAGCACAAATTATGCCCGTGAAGTCTGTTTTCTAAATTCAACAGAAAACCATAATCAAAGTTCTGCATACTTGTACTGCCGCAACAGCTTCCACGGCACCAGCAGCTCCCAGTAGGTGTCCGATCATTGATTTTGTAGAGTTCACCCTTAACTGCAAATAATGGAGATCATATCACTAATCACAACGCATAAATATGACAAACAGATTGAATGCAGATGGAAGTATCAGAGAATAAAATGCAATATTACCTCAGGATTGTTGCCAAAGCATTGGAGAAGAGCCTGGTATTCTTTAATGTCTCCAGATGGTGTAGATGTAGCATGAGCATTAATGTAATTTACATCTTCTCTCAGTACACCAGACTGAGCCAAGGCCTTTTCTATGCAGAGAATGGCACCAATTCCTATTTTTCGATTTCACAAGATGGATGTTAGTTTAATAGTTCCTACAGTAGCGTGTGTTGCTTCAGAAGAAACATACTTATACCGGATAGAAATAACTTCCAGATTAAAGAAGAAAGAATTCCGGCAGTAAAGACGTGGTTCATTACCATCAGGATGTGGCTCAGTCAAATGATAAGCATCGCAAGTGAAGCTTCCACCCAAAAATTCTGCATAGATGGTCGCGCCTCTCCTCTGCAAAATCAAATCTAAACTTGATAATTTTCTCTTCTAAGAAGGAAACTAATGTGCATTCCTGAAACTTCACCATAAACCACTAGGTGCAAACCTATGGCTCAAATAAGGCTTGTAAGGTTGAAGAAAGAGTACCTTAGCATGCTCCAATTCTTCTAAAAGCAGAACCCCAGCGCCCTCCCCCATGACAAATCCATCACGATTCTGTGTAGAAGTTAGAACAATTACACTCATGACGAAGACCGAGAAAATTATGTATTTAAACTGCCTAGGATTAGAGAGTACTTGGGAAATAGTCACATTGTCAAAGTACCACGAAAAGACATGAGAACAACAGAGGCACACAAAATATAAAATTACCATTACTTTGCACCAAGTTACTTCATTAACTCATTCCAAGTATTATTGATCTTGTTCAAGAACTTGATAAAAACCAACGGCAAAAGAAAAACGGAACTCTGGAAATACAAGAGTAATTGAAATATTACAGCATCCCAAGGGCGTGAAGCTTTGGTAGGATCATTGTTCCGTTGAGAGAGTGCTCGGCATGCAACAAATCCTCCGAGTCCTGAATAAATAAAAAATCATAAAATCAAGTATATCCAGCTTGTACCAACTGGAAAGATTGTAAATGAAGTAAAATACAAAAAAGAGAAAGAGATACCAATCGGTATAATTGCTGCATCCGAGCCACCACAAAGCATCACATCCTGCAATTTTGTTTCAAATACCTCAGACGCAGGGTAATAAAAACAAACTACAATATACTAGATTTTATCTTTCCTCAACTTACAGCTTCGCCTCTAATGATGTGGTTTGCTGCATTTAGTATGCAAAAGTTACTTGTTGCGCATGCAGTGGAGATTGAATAGTTAGGGCCCATCCATCCCTGAAGAAATCATCAGTTTTAACTTAGAAGTTCGAAGTTAAATTTCAACATCCATCTTAACATTGCAAATTCTAAATTTAAGCTCACCAAATCCATTGCAAGCATTGCCGAACCCATATTTGTAGTAGCAAACGGCACGCAAAAAGGATTCATCTTCTTATACGAGATCCTCAAAGCTTCAATTGCATCATTGAAAACCTTTTCATTCCAAAAACCGTCTAAATGAATCAATGTACAGAAATAGGAAAACGATTAGCAAAAGCAGTTTGTTTCTTAAGGTTGTGAGCTCTCATGCGGGGTGCTACATACACTATGTCACTTATGATTCAAGAGATTTTATGTTATTAAGGCCGGCTTTAAACACTAAGCTAGTATTTCAAAATTTTACCACTCTTGTTTTAAAGTATGCATTATGCAGGTATGTCAGCATGTTCTGTTATACTAAAACCATGAGCCCAGCTGCTAGTGTTCGTGTTTTACTTGCATCGAGTTTAATGTCTATAAATAGAAGGGTTTATCAGCTGTTTCTTATATCAAAGCATCCATCACCTTAAAATGAAGGCACATGCTCTATAGACTAAAAAATTTACCTTCATGCCACCCATTGCTGAGCCAATCAAAACTCCGCATTTCGTTTTATCTAACTCATCCATTACATCTTCAGTTACTCCACCGTCTTCCAAGGCTTTCTTTCCAGCAATAAGCATGTAAAGCATGAATTTGTCCATCCTCTTGGAAAGTTTTGGTGCAACCCAACCATCAGCTGAGACAGATTTTATCTCTCCGGCAATTCTCTGGAGAGAAAACGGGAGCAGTAAGAACAAGCACTGGTGCAAACAAAAGCAGCTGAGCGATACTAAACTCGACTTACAGTTGGAAACTGTGCACAGTCAAAAGTCTCAATTTCACTTATACCACTAGCACCCTCAAGCAAGTTGTTGTAGAAGACGTTGGCATCATGTCCGAGTGGAGTCACCACTCCCATCCCTGTCACAACAACTTGTCTTTTGTTCGTAGGAGGTTTCTTCTTTGTTGTGATTTCTCTTGTGGGTTGCACAGCTACAGCCACAGCTTCCCCTACGTTATTAAATAAATTAACCCGCAGATCATATGGAATTTAACCGGTAAGTTATATGATATTATGTGCATGAAGAAGTGTATTTTCTCTATCATCACTATTTAGCAGATAATGTACACACAAATAAACAATAACATGTATACAGAAAAGCCCAGAAATTTAGTGTGCTAGACAAATATGCTCCTTTTTTATATTGAAAGAGGCAGCAAATCCATGTAAGACTGTTACAAAATGCTCATCAAGACAAGACAAAAAAAAATCAGCCTACACATCTTGCCAGAGATAAATAGATGATTATAATATAATCTACAAAATAAAAAATAAAAAATGCACAATTTATCATTTATTTTTCCCTTAAAATTACATGATTCTAATCAACATAGAACTAATAGCACCTTGAATTCAACTACATGTCTACTCTTAACTAATCATTATATTCCAATTGAACCATAAGTTGTTCATAATACAAATAAAACCTGGGTGTATGAGTATCAAAATTGCTTTGAATCGAAAGCAATTAAAGGAAGGAAATATGTAAAACACACAAAAAGGAAATACACTACTCTAAAAAGGATCAAATTACAAACAACAAAAAACAGCTGAAAATGAAAATAAAAAAGAACCCAGATTTGAGCAGGCGGCAAAAAACCAACATACCCTTTCCTATTGAATCAGAGAAAAGAAAAGAAAATTACCAGAATGGTTAGCTCCTCGATTGAGTCTGCGTTGCTTGCGATTGTTATTGAAGGGAACGGTGTTGGATCCAAATAAAGAAGAAAAGCTTCCATTTTCACCAAAAAGGCTACTGTTTTTGGAGGAATAGTACTCATCACAGGGCTCAAAGGCTAAACACGAAGTCATCAAACCTTGGATGCCGGATCCACAAAACGACGAAATCAAGCCCCCGTTTTGGTTGCTGTCGGAGCCGCCGCCGCCGCCGCATTGAGAAAGAAGAGCTCTCCTTCTAGTACGAGCCCAACGGCCGAGTCTCTTAGAAGAAGAAGAAGAAGCTGATGAACGGAGCATTGACGACGACTGTGACTGGTCTTTACCGCACGTGACGGACATGCAAGCAGCCACCAACCACGTGCATAGCGGACTCGCCAATGATGAAGATGTCATCCCCAGAGAAAAAAAAACAACCCAGAAACTGCAAATTCACAAAAAAAAAAAAAAAAAAACTGTCGAGAATTTGGGTTTTTGATATAAAAAAGATTGAATTTTTATGTAAGATTAATCGAAATCTAGCCTTCCATCAATCAAAAATCCGTAGAAGAAATGGTGGAATGCATTGGGTATTTGAAAAATAAGAGATTTTGTTAAGTTTGGGCAATCTCAGAAATTAAGGTTTTAGAGTAAAAAAGGACTGCTAAAATACTTTCGAATGAAAGAAAACAAAAACAAAAAAAGAAAAAACCACGTGTAATTTTTGTCTTTTACTTTTAGGGTTAGAGTTTTAGTTTAGGGTTTGAGATTTAGGGATTTGGGTTGCAGGATTTAGAATTCAATGTCAGTATTTAAAATTTAGGGTTTAAGGTTTAGAGGCTGAGTTTAGTTTTTTAGAGTTAAGAATTTAAAATTTAAGTTTTTATAGTATAAATATACAAGCTTGTGTAAAATTGTATCAAAGTTTTACCCAAACAAAAAATGCGGAAAATACAGACGTTTAAACAAAGATTTATGACCAGAAATTTTAAATTTTATTTTTTCAGATATTTATATTTTTTATTAAATAAAAATATATTGTAATTAGAATTCGAATCTATACAAAAGGACAAAATAAATATTTTTAACCACTAAAGCAATTAATAGATTTCTCAAATAATTTTTTTTATATTTACTCGTATTCAATTTATTAATCAATTAATTTATATTAAATACTACAAATTTTATTATATTAATAATTTTCTCTTAATTAGTAGATCTCGTTTCCATTTTATAATAAGTAAAAATTATTTTTATTTTACTATTTGTTTAATTTTTTCTAGTAGATGCTGGATCAAATGAAGGATGTTTATTTAGCACAAAGGAATATTCATTTTTTACATTCCCCCATTGAGTAGTAAACTTACATCGAAATTATCGAACACAAAATAGGATGTATTTCCTTCTAATTCCATTAATTTATATTTTAATGTGAAAAATATATTAATGTTTCAATGCGTTACATCAATCTGTCATCACACTTTTAAGGAGACTTAATAATTAAGAGATTATAATGTATATTATAATGTAATGAACCAATAATGATTACAACGTATTTATAAAATATTAATGACTGTATAATTTAAACATTAAAATATAATACGAAATTGAGATACGTTAATTAGTTTAGTAGCTAAAAATACTCATATTATTTTATTTTGTATGAATTCATATTTCAGCATGAGAACGTAATACATCTCCATTTAATAAAAAATAATACGAAAGCTCATTTTTATTTATAAACAGTATGATTAACAATATCATACATGAGACCTGTTATCACATGTATGTCGGAGAAAAAAAATACACGTAATAACACAAAAATTACTGATAGAAACATAAAACAACCCAAACAAACAGAACAATTACGCCGAGTTCAAACTAGCTTGATCCTGGTGATACAACGACAATACATTCAGACTCGGACGATAGAGCAACACAACTCTCAAGTTATATTGGCCCTCGACTGGTGGTGACCGACCGACCACTTTTCTGGTTGAGACCAAGCTCAACTTATAGTTTTTATTAAATATTTTTGGATCATATATGATAATTTCATTTTTTTTTACTTTTAGCCCTTTGAAAATATACACATTGTGCAGACAAGCTGCTTGAACTCGGGTCTTTTAGAAATAACAACACTTCTTTTTTTGTTGTGACCACTCAATGAATTCAACTTGTAGTTATATCAATTTAAATGTTAAACTCAAATTCGAATATCAAATAAAGATATTAGATCCAAGTTGAATGTTTTTAAGGGTTTATAATTTTTGCTATAACCACATGTGTTTAATTTATCGTCCGATTAATTCAAATCATGTATTATAGAGACTTATTATTGGAACGATTTTTCTAACCTAATTTACTTCAATTATAATATTAAAATTTGAGTCTTTAATTTTATTTGAAAAATCTAGTGTCTTGTACTAGGATATCCATTAACAGAATCCTGCTGGTTCGACGAAACTGTCTTCTTATAGTATAGATATTATGTTTGGCAGCCGAGAAAAAGTGGATAAAAAGTTGGACCAATTTCATTTTTACATTCTTTCATTGGCCGAATAGACTAGGAGTACACTTGGGTTGGTGCTTGGTTTGTCTGTAAAATACGAAGGCTGCTAACCAAACTTATTAAAGAAACTGAACTACTTTGTTTTTCTTGGGTTAATCACATCTATTTAATTTATTAATCGACTAATTCAGATCAGATATTAATGTATTGTAGAGACTCATTATATAAACAGTCATATAAGATATGCATATATAAATTTCTTTATATTTTTTCATATGTGACATATATTTTTTCATATTTTTATATCGATTTATATATACCAGAAAAAAATTGAGGGATTCGACTCGAACTTAAAAATCAATCCACTAATTACTAAAAATTTTGAGTTATTCAAGTTATTCGAATTTTTATTTTACAACTCAAATTTCATTTGAAATTTTTAAAATCAAGTCGAAAATTTCAGTTTTTTAGAGTTGAGTGGAGCTTTGTTCACTCCTAATACTACATTCTACAAAAACTATAAAAAGTTTAGGTGAGATTTTCGTAAATTTCTCTTATATGTTAAATGCACATTGAAAAAATATTACAATAACTAATAAATATCAAATTTATGAGGTAGGGGTGAGACGAGAGATTATGGATGTAATTAATATCCATGAAGGTGGTAGTGATTACGAATCTACCTCGTTTTGTTTCATTGTCATCCTTAATAGTATACGTGTATTTTAAATTTGATTTATATATTTTTAAATTGTTTCGTATAATTCAAATTAGTATTTAATGCTTAAACTAACAATTTGGTTGACAAAATAATCTAATTAAAGGTGTAACTAAGGAGTCGGATGGTATTTGATATATGAGTTGACTAATCTAAATCGAGTACTAAAGAGAGTTTATTGTTGAGTAATTTTCTCAACTTGATTTGCTCTATTCACAATACTAAGATCAAAGGCGAAAAGTAAAAGAGATCAGTGGGGATACACCCCCATTTTTTTTAAAAAAATAGTAATATTGTTATTTAGTCCCCTAAAAATATATAATTTATTGTTGACCCTATAAATTTAAATATTTTTAAATGGCTCCTTTATAGAAAAGCTGAATTCCTTATCAAGATTCAGACCTTTGATTTTGTTGAAGAGCTCTAACATCTCATCCCGCTAAACTAACTCATGTTAATCTTTTTTTCTCTAATCAGTCTGTATAACAACTACTTGTTTCGAAAGATGAATCCCTACTCGATTGATGGTTGGTTGCCGATGTAATCCGACATGGGTAGTTGAACAATCTGCTTGATAGCTTGGTTCGTTCACCACTCTTTTTTCACCTTGTAAAACATCTCGTTTGGATAGAGACAAGGAGATTCAAAAATGTTTATAGATTTTAATATGCTAATCTTAATGGAAGTGATTGCTTTTCTTTGCACCATTGCAAGAGACTTTTAGTGGACTTGTCCATTTTTTTCTTTTTGATGCGTTGTATTGTATTATCTTCTATGATGATTATAAAATTCAGATGCCATTTGTTTAAAGAAACCAATATTAATTACCTTTATTTTAATTGGTAAAATAAAATTTTTATTGTAGGTAAAATTTAGGGTTCTTAATTTTAACCATAAACCCTAAATTTTAACCATAAACTTAAAATTCTATAACAACCCCTAAATTCAAAACTAATACAATTAAACCTTGAACTCTAAATAAAGTCCATAAAACTAAGGCGATTATGTAAACAAAACCTTCACAAGCACTTGTACGTAGAATAATTACTCTTATTTTAATGGGTAAAATAACATTTAGTTCTTAAATTTGGATATTTTTATAATTTGATCCTTAAATATATTTTACTCCGCGTAAATACTTCGCCGTGATAACTTTTTTCAATGTGACATAATATAATGATGTTATAACAATGAAAAAAATTCAAATTCTTAATACTAATGTGAAAATTTAAGGATTAAAATTTTAAAAAGTACTACATTCAATGGCTAATTTAGAGCAATATTCTTCTTTGAGGAAAAAATTGGAAAAACACAACTCTCTGAAGTTTATTTGAAAAAATAGCTCTCGTTTGGTACACGTAGGAACAATTCGCGTTTCACGGAACGCGAATTCTTTACTCGCGTTGCCTCAGACGCGAATTCAAGCTGATGTGGCGTATCGAGTCCAGTCGCGTATTTTAAATACTATATTTATGGAACCCGCGTTACGCAGCACGCGAGTTCCACGAGATTTGTAGCCGATACGTCGCGGGTTTTCCGCAATAAATTCGAACGGTTGAAAATTAAATGACCGCGTTGAAAAAACACCAAACTCGCGCCGCACGAAACACGGGTTTCTAGGTAATCACGAAACCCGTGTTGCACGAAACACGGATTTCATTCAGTACCTGCATTTGAACCGATGCGAGTTTGCTATAAAATGCCCCCAACTCCACCACTTTATTCACACAAAAACAAAAATTCTCTCTCAATACTCTCTGCAATCCTTCTCATTCGCAAAAATTTTTCGGTTAAAAACTCGAGTTTTGAGTAATGGCGGGGCTTATACGGTTGGATCAGAGACACATTTTCTATTATTGGAGGAGAAATGTAAGTTTTATTTATTTTATTTAAATTTATTTTTTTTAGTTTTAATTTTGTTATATATTTTTTAAAAACATTGTAGAAAATTTATTTATTTATATTAAAATCCTTTTTAAAATTTATTTTGTTATATTTTTTTATAATACTATTGTAGTTTGAAATTGAAATTAATTTGCGGTTGTTTAATTATTTTTAGAATGGGATTTATCACTCGCATGTCGACTTTGTCTGACCTGCGTCTAGAGGAGTATATCTCGAGGGCTGGATTTTTCCACGTATCTAGAATTATTGGAGGTGCGAGATTGGATGTTGATCCGATCAACGCTTGTAGAGAGGTGGAGATCGGAGGCACACATTCCACCTTCCGTGCGGTGAGACGACTATAAGCTTGGAAGATATGTCGCATATTCTTGGTCTGCGGGATGAGGGAGAGGCTATTATCGGTACCGATAGTGGTGAATGGTGTGGCCTGTGTTTTGAGTTGCTTGGGGTTGCGCCAGAGAGGATGGATGGCGGATGCGTGTTATTGAAGTGACTGCAGGACAATTATACACATTTACTGGATGACGCGAACGAAGAAGTGGAGAAGGTAAAAAATATTATTTTTGTGAATATTAATAGAATAATTATATTTACGTATATTAATATATTTTTTCTTATTGTAGGCATATGCTCGTGCTCATATTTTACTAATAATCGGAGGGATTTTGTTTGCCGACAAATCTCACAACAAAGTGTGCTTGTTGTGGTTGCGGCATTTGCGTGATTTTGATGATGCTGGTAAATTGAGTTGGAGATCGGCAGTACTGGCGTTTCTATTTAGAGAGATGTGCAAGACCACCAATCCAGAAAAGTACGACATTGGAGGTTGTTGTTTGTTGCTCCAGTCTTGGGCGTGGTTTAGAATGTCATTTTTACACCCTGAACTGGTAGTGTCGAGTCCTTATATTTTTCCACTATGGTAGAGGTAACCCAAAAAAATCAATGAATTTTTAACATTACTGTTATGTAGGTGTAGGTGGTGTGGTAATTTAAGTCATGTTGGTCTGGCTGACGATATAAAGTCTATCAAATAGGATATTGAGAATAAATCAGGGAATCAGGTAAATATTTGGAGTTTGAAATTAATATTTAATTTTATTTATTTAAAATAAAGTTTATTAATTTCAGTCATCATTGTATATTGTATAGTTTTTGTGGGCACTATACGAGGATCTGAGTATCCACGAATGCCTGTCGGATTTTTCGGACAGGACGAAGAGTGCTTGGACTGCGAAGGTACCACTCATCTTCTACGCTACAGTTGAGTGGCACCCGACCGATCGCGTCTTGCAGCAGTTTGGTTGTCTCCTACGAATCCCGCCGAAACCTCAAAATTTGGACAACTTATATAGGCTCACTCGACAATGGAAGCTAAAGGTAAAAAAATTATATTTAGTTTAATATTTTTTTTATCAATTTGAATCTTTATATTTATAAAGAAAAATAAAAAAATTGATATTGTCTTGTAGGTTGCTTGGTTGGTGAGGCATGTAGGTTGGATTGCTCAGTGGAGGGAAAGACATATTTCGCACCGGCAGCTCATTCGTGACTACGTAATGTTTGACACGATGGTCAGCCATGACTACTTTTTGTGGTTTATGGCGAATGAGAAGTTAAATCTTTTGACTCCAGAGGAACAAGTGGCCGTTTATGAGCGAGTGCAACACAACCGCCCATGAACTCAACGTACGAGGGGAGCACGTAGGAGTTCTGGCGCTACCTCATCATCGAGGGGAAATGCATCTGTCTCCTCAGCACTGGGACCATCTCAGGCCACCTCATCGATCTGACCACAGCCTATTTCTGTATAATCAGCAGACCATCCGCCGCAGAGTCTGATAGAATGTATTTTCACGCATGTTGTGGCCAATCCCTATAGTGCATTTTCGACAATAATGGGTGGCATATCAAGTGTTACTCCAGGAAACTTCTTTTTTGTATCCATATCAACTGCTGGCAACTGATTTTGGGACCCTCTATGTTTAGCAAGCACACTCTCAGTCCTTGTTCTTCACAGGTGGGTCAGTTGGAACGAGTGGTACTGCTGAAGATGAAACCAAGAGTGAGGACGATGATGATGGCGATGAAGACCAGCAAGTTCAGCCCCGTGGTCGACGCAATCTCGATCGGCCTTGTCGTCCACCGTGGTGTGGTACTGGTAGACATATGCATCATTAGTTTTATTTGTTCAAGTAGTTAATAACTTAAATAGACTTTGTTGGAATGCAATGTTTGAATTTAGTTTTTAATTTTTTTTGTGTATTTAACAATGCAAATAGTTATAAAATCCGTTTATGATTTTTACTATGCTAGTACTAGCTCTTAAATTTTATGTTGTATATAATTTTAGATGTTACATTATTAAACTCGCGTCCTATGAAACACGAGTTCTAGACTAAGGAATTTGACACGTCAACATGAATTCGGGTTAGAAATCTTACATGTCCACATGAACTCGCGTTAGAAATCTGACACGTCACCATGAAATCGTGTTGTACCAAACGTGAGTTTCGGGATTTATATACCACACCACACCAATACTGAACCATACGCCACTAAAATTCGAAGAAAAAAACACTGCATTTTAGTACCTTATACAATTGTATTGTATCTGCTAATGTCAACGAGCAACGTATTTAGAAAATTCTTTTGCAAAGAATTTTCCCGGATATTGTGGTTTATCGGTATTTGTAGTTGCATTTATATGATAGGTAGATGTTGGTGGGTTACTAGTTCTGGTAAGATGATTGTTCGGTGTTTTTGTTCACGATGAACGACAACAACAAATTGTATTATCCGGTAATTTGAGGTCTTTTTGAATGGCATGCAATGGTCTTAACCTTTTGTTCGAGGTTGCGAGTTACGTATCTTTTCGCTCAATATTAGAGGCTAGGTTAAGATCCCCGGTTGTAACCAGAGTCAAAGCCCTAACCATGGTCGTAGAACACGATCAATGTGTAGCATTGGCCGTGTGACTGGTCTCACGAAATCTACAAAGCTTGGTCTTATGCCCATTTCATGAAAGCATGTTTAGGGGTAAAATACTTGGCTCCAATAGACCTCTAAGCTTGAAGACGAAGACCAATTTGATACTCAGCTCAACAAGTAGGCCGAGGATATGTTAAGGCCTAGTAGTGGCAAAATGCATACCTTAATTTTGGTTATTGTTGGACTATTCGAGCATTCAAAAGAAGAGAACTGGTTCTCTACTAAGCTCTAGTTGATGAACTAGCTGGACTATTCAGCTTTGGAAGTAAACCGATATTAGCCTCAAATATCTGTCTAGGCTTGAAGAGGAGAATCAAGTGCTGAGGGGTACAATTGTACAACTTGAATAAGGATGAGACCAAGAGAGCAAACCGAGTTATTTCGATAATACTGTTGGAGTATCTTGTATGTTTACACATTTCAAGGCAGAGTGAAGAAACATTATGCACTAAACAACGAGTTGCGAGCGTGGCTGAAAATTATGCAGAAATATAATTCAGGGATGATTGTGCAGCTGAATATAATACTGAAATACTACAACGATCATCTCGTACCTGGGAGTGCCAATTTTTTGCCTTTTCTAAACGTTTCCGCAATGCATTAAGGCTTTTCGGCACTGCAAGCTGATGTTCCAAATCGATGACACATTTTTGTATAGTTGATACAGATCTTACTACTGGCAGCTACACAATACGGCAACCAAAAATGCATTCCAGTAGCGTTCGCAATCGTTCCAAAAGAATATATATCTTCTTGGGACATTTTTCCTCACCAACTTGCGTAAATATATCCTGTACCCAATTCTACGAGAAAAAGAATACGAGATATATATCATTTCAGATAGAGGCACGATGATATGGGGAGCAATATCGAGTATAGAGCTATCTTGGCAACCCCCATACATACATCATCGGTTCTGTTTGTGGCATATTGCAGCAAACTACTACAAAAAATATAAGAATGATGATGAACGCATAATGGTTCTTCGCATGGGTACACTGTCAATTGTCATTCCGTTTTATTTGTTATTGCTATTATTATTATTATTATTATTATTATTATTATTATTATTATTACTCGTTAACCATTCCATCTCTTACTAAATACGTAACACAGACCGGGTAGACGAGGTTGATGAGCTGTTGGAAGAGTTGAGCCTAAGAAATTTAGATAGATATGGTATCTTGCTGATATACCGAGGGAGAAATGGCTACGATGTTATGATGAGGGCCATCAATATAGTCACATGACAACGAACTTGGTGGAGGCGATCAATTCATCTCTGAAGAGAATAGGTCATTTGTCTATCACATCCGTTGTCAATGCGACATATTACTGACTGTCTACCCTTTTATAACCCTCAGAAAACAAACAATGAACTGGACGGTATGTGACCATCAATTCCATCCAGAACTCCAGCAGAAACTTTAAACATACACTGTGCACGCAAACGCGATGGGTGCGGTATGCTTCTCTCGTCGCCACCATCGCTTTCAGGTATCAGAATATTTATGAATGCTTGAAGGAATAATGCAAAATGATTACGTGGTTGATCTAAAAGCAAGAACGTGCAACTGTGGAGTATTCTAGACCTCCAAGTACCTTTGTGCGCACATCTTCGCTGCATGTGTGTATATTTGTTTTGATGCCATAACACCCGTTGATCCAGTATACCGACTTAAAAATATATTTAAGTATACCGAAATAAGTTTTCTCCAATCAAGAATGAACATGATCGTCGTATCATTGACGATGAATCTAAGATTTTCCCAGATCATTCATTGCGTCGTAAGAAAAAAAGTCGGCCAAAGTCAACTAGGATTCACTATACCGAGGATATGGTTCCTCGAAAACGAACCGGATAACCTAAACGGTGCAGTAGATGTAACAACATTGGACACAACAAGAGAAAATATCATCTTAGGACCGGCTTTCAAATCAACTAATTGTACTTCTACATCTACTGTTTCACAACCTTTTGTAACAAACTCTAAAGCTTCGTTAGAACACGACAATTTTAACACCATTATTTTCACTCAGCTTCTTCAGACTATTCAGTTTTCCTAGAATGACATAACAAAACAATCAATAATCAATTTGACCATGATTCTACGCTACACTCATTTCATACACCAACATTTTGACGTCCACTTAATTGAAAAATTACTTTTAAATATTTTTGCTCTTTATTTAATTATAAAATTACATATAAATATTTATTTCTCCAAACTCGCGTCCTACAAAACGTGTTTTCACTAACACGTCAGGATTCCTTGACCCGTTAGCCAAACTCGCGTTCTAAGAAACACGAGTTCTCTGACACGTTAACCAAACATGTATATTACAAAACGCGAGTTCAGCCTATAAATACCCCCAGCCAGCTGGGTTGCAATCATAGAGCTTTGGTGGGTTTTTCACTTCCACTATAGCTACTAATGACAACAAATCACGTACCCGAATTTTTTCCCAAAGAGATTTTTAAGGTATTGTGATTTGTTGCCATATGTAGTTGCATGATGAGTACATGGTTGTGGTGTGATACCAATTTCAGTGCGATCTACAAGATCGTGTTTTTATTTAAGGTAAACGATAAATCACAATATCCTGAAATGCATGGTCCTCTTAAAGTATCGACAATCCTCTTAATCTTCTTTTCGAGGGTACCGGTAACTTATTTTTGCGCCTTCGTCGTGGAGGCTAAGGAAAACCATCTCACGTAACCATGGTCAAAGCTCATACCATGTTCGCTGATGATGGAAGTGGGGATACAATGCAGAGTAATGAGGTTTACCTTAATACCCACGACTGTGCGCATCAACGAAAAATGTAACATATGTAAGGGTACATTGGACTGGTTACTATATTGCTGACCCCGGCCCGGTAATGTACAAGATGCTCTTTTTGGTCGGGGTGTCATCTTTGATCAGGGTCAGTACTACAGATATGACGTAACCCAAACTCTACAGCTGATAATGCATAACAATTATTGTATTTTGATGTTACCGACCTCAAATGATCGGCACCACTAAATCCACGAAGTTGCAACTTCATCTGTCATGTCCAGGATTACTACTTTTAGCGGGTGTTGGGATACGAAAGAATCAGTCTTCTATATTGTTCTTTCAAATGATGTAATATAAGTTGATATTGAAATGTAAGTTTTATTTTGTTGATTTTGCATAAATTAAAATTTATTTATTGTTCGTTTAGTTATCACTTCTGAACGCAAGCTACCCTTACGTGGCCCGAATGGGGCGGTATTTTTCCAAATATTGCTTTGAAGGGGTTATTTGGCCAAATAAAATCTCAAAAGGTAATATATGGTCAAATCCTTCTTTTCCAAATTTGGTGGAACAACACTCGCATTGCACATAACACGAGTTTAACATTTCACCCTATAAATAGGGCACCACATTCTCTGAATATTTTCACATATCATATTCATTATTCTTCTTCTTACTCTACATTTCAATATTATTTGTAAACACTTCAATCGATATAATATGTCGAGACAATAGATTATTACAGCTTTGGTATACCACGATAGACAGATAGTCGATGATGGATCTCTCAGCATCGTATTCCAGTCTTTAAGTGCTATATTGCTTCTGCTGCCATACAACTTAACGTATAAGAAGTTGATGAATGAAGTGAAGAAACATGTTCCACATGGTCATGGGAAAAATCTGGAACCGTTGAAGTATCGATTACAAACATCGTTAGAATCATTAACGTACTCATTATTCCATGTTATACACGACGCTGATGTGGAATTGAAGGTGGATCTTACCTACACACTCCTTTTGGGGCGGCCTTAGAGCTTGAGCTGTACGCAATGTTTTTCGATGATAATAATGTTATCGGAGTCCCAAATAATACGTAAACTATATTTTAACGCCAAAAAACAAGGATGCGATAGTTTTTAATTTTTTATTTAAGCATATATGTTCATATTTACAGTATTTTCGTGTTCATTACACATAACATTTAATAATCAATTTCACCACATGATCTTCCTTTTCTGAGCTTTTAAATTTTAAATTTACACCCTTATTTAACACCATGAATTCACTTATTTCATGCTTCATCTTTCTGTCTTTCATTTATCGACCAGTACAAATGACCACCAACCCATGTTTACTTGTTCTTCATGGGGGGAAAACTTGCGTATATAGCATTTTTAACACGATCTCTACACCCTTAAGGATGCCTTATACGCGCCAATTTTAGCACCATTGTAAACATATGTTGCAATACTAAGACGTGAAACTCAAACAACAACAAAAAATATCCCCCAACATACTACAAAATCAACTCAAACATGTATATGGACCCATGTTTGTTTGTTCTTCATAGGAGAAAACATTCTTACATAGCGTTTTTAGCACAAATTATACACATTTTATGGTGTCTTATACGCACTGATGTTCAAACCATTTTTAAGAGATGTTTCAATACTACGACATGAAAGTTCACAAATAGGAAATACTATCCCCAACACCTTGTAATTTCACCAACAACATGCCTATCAAAGCTTGATTTAACAACAGGGAAGACCCAAACTCGCGTTGTACCCAGCGCGAGTTACGTTGATATTGCCCAACAAAACAAGCCACATCTTAAAATCCCGTGTATCGGCTACAAATCATGTGGAACTCGCGTGTTGCATAATGCGAATTCCATAAATACAATATTTAAAATATGCGCCGGATATAATACGCCACGTCAACTTGAATTAGCGTCTAGTGTTACTCGCGTTCCTTGAAACGCGAATTGTTCTTACGTGTACCAAATGAGGGTATTTTCCAAATAAACTTCAAAAGGGTTGATTTTCTAATTTTTTCCTTAAAAGAGATATTGCTCCAAATTAGCCGCATTCAATCACTAAATATTAATTTGTACGAAATTTCAAGTCCAAAGTCAAAAGAGAAAAAGGCAGACGCACGCCCACGCGCCGCACGCGCGCACCTCCCAAGTCCTGAAAACGGTGAAAAGGATGCTACCGGCAGAAACTGTTCACCTATTACGGGCCTAACACCACGCGCGCGAATTTACCAAGGCCTGATTGCTTCATAGTTCAGCCTTCACAGTCCATTCCATGTCGGCACGTTTCACAAATTATAAAAGAAAACACAAGGAAAAGTGAAAAAAGAAAGCTTTTTTCTTCGCCCTGCCTTTTGCTTTGGTTTTCGCTTCTCTGATTTCCCGGCCACAAGTGTGTCTCCCTTCTCCTTGATCCTATAAAGTTCATTTATTTTCTTTTTTTGTTATCTTTTTAATGCCGAAAAACGATGAGCTTCAAGTGAGGCGAGGAGCAGTTTTAGAAACCAGTTGCTAATGTTCCATGCAGTTGGTTCTTTTTAGCTGATTCAGCTCTGGAATCGGATTTATTATTCGTTTGGAGTGTACTGAATGCTTCAGGGGATTGAAATAGCTGAAAAAATCAAAGCTTTTTACGAGATAATCAAAGAAAAAGGTTTTGGTTTGCTTTCTCATTTAGGGTTTCTGATTTTTCTTTTTCTGGGATTTGAATGTTAATGGAAGCTGCGGTGTTTGTAATTTTCCTGCAAAGGGTTGCTGCTAGTGCAAGAATGGATTTTGTTTTTTGAAGAGGTTGAAGTAACTATATGGTGAAGAAAGTTGATCTCTTTTCAGTGTTTTGTTGGAGCAAAACAAGTGATTGGATTCCTTAAGAAAATTTTTTCTTTTCTTTTTTCAAATTGATCCAAGAGTGTAAGCATGAAGGCTCCGCCAAATGGATTTATGGAAAATTCTGCAGAAGGTCTGATTTCTCTCTTAATTCATTCATTTTTTGGAGTCAAAATGGTCTTTGGGTTTTCCTCTGTTAACCAGATCCCTCTGAGTTGTTTTTGGTTTAAATAAATTTATTACTTGGTAGTATTAGTTTTGTTTCTATGTTCTACATTTGTCAATGTAAAATGTGATCTTTTTTGAGAAATCCTATAAGATCCCAATTTCATAAAAATGGAAATAAGCAAGTAACAAGACTAAAAGTAAAGGTTATGGTAACTGAGTCAACTTTCCTCATTTTAACGGGGGAAGGTTTGGGTTGGGGATCAATCATCATTTGCAAATTGAAGGTGAGAAAGAAACAAATCATGCAACAATACATATATATATATATATTTCAAGTTCAAATATGAAGTGTTAATGCAAGAATATCATGACAAATTTTAATTGTGGATACCAGGCAATTGGGGAGTTTTTGCTTTGAGACCATAAAGTTGATTACTGTCTTGTATATAGTTCGATTTTCGGAAGAATATGGTTATTGAGATCTTTTTTTGCAAGTTGATGCATTTTAATAATGTTTATGACTTCTTTGTATGTGGATTTTTTGGGATGTTTGATTAACATTCTAGTTGTTGTTTTTTGAAAGCAGCAGAAAGGAAGAGTATCAATTCAGAATTATGGCATGCTTGTGCTGGACCACCTGTTTCTTTGCCTCCGGTTGGAAGTTTGGTTGTTTACTTTCCGCAAGGTCACAGTGAGCAAGTGAGTTGTTTTCCTCATTCATTCCTATGAAATGATTTTATTTCCCTGAATCCGGCATTTTATGGAATTTTCTCTAACTATGATATAATTTTTCCCCAGGTTGCAGCATCAATGCAAAAGGAGACTGATTTCATACCAAGCTACCCTAACCTTCCTTCCAAGTTGATTTGCATGCTTCATAATGTAACATTGCATGTAAGCAAAAAGCGCTGCACCATTATCCCGAGTTTCTTGTATATTTGGTCATTGAAGGGGAAAAAGTTTTTCCTAAATGAGTTTTGTGCATGTATTAGCAACTTCGGATTGACCATATCCCTTTCATATTTTAGACAATCTTTCTATTTAACTGCCAAGTTATTTTTCGGCCTAGGAATGTGGCAGATCCACGTGCTATCTGTTCAGTTTGTGATTGTATGGTATATGCATGACCATAACTCTGTAATGGTCAAAATGCTGTATGCAAGGGAAGTTGACCGATTATTATATGAAGTTGCTAATTGATCGATTATTTAAACTTTGAATCAGGCTGATCCAGAAACAGATGAGGTGTACGCCCAGATGACTCTTCAACCTGTGAACAAAGCAGGTCAGCTATTCAATTTGAGAATTAATTTATGGATATTGCAGAATTGCCTCTCTTTTTTGGGTTCATTTTTCCACATGTTATGAAATATGGGATGAATCTTTAAAGTACTTCTTCTACAGTATGACAAGGAAGCGTTACTTGCATCTGATATGGCCCTCAAGCAAAGCAGATAGCCTGCTGAGTTCTTTTGCAAGACTCTTACAGCGAGTGACACTAGCACTCATGGTGGATTTTCTGTGCCTCGACGAGCAGCTGAGAAGATCTTCCCTCCTCTGGTGCTTACAAACTTTCAGTTTTAGATTTCTATTTTAGGATTTAAGAGGTCTGATGGAAGCATTTGTGTCCATTTTTCGCTAAAATCTGAATGATGATATTTGATAGGATTTCTCGATGCAACCACCTGCTCGGGAGCTGGTAGCTAAAGATTTACATGACAATACATGGACATTTAGGCATATTTATCGACGTATTGTTCTCTTCAAGATATCATTGCCCTTCCCTTTCACAACCAGAGGTCTACTGGTATTAAAACATAAGACCGCAGTTCGATCAGAGTGTTCATTACTTTCTTTTCATTAGTGTTTCTTATTAACTTCCATGCTACTTAAAACTTTTCGGTGTAAAAGAAATTCATTTTCTTTTGGGAAGTAGTCTAGGTAGGAATGGTCGCAAAGATTCGACAGTTTCATAGTTCACTTAAATTTGAATTAATCTTCATTAGTAATGCTTTAGGGTGATACTAATAATTCATAGCATTTTGCTCTGCAAATTATGGTAGCTTACTTATTTAATGTTATAGGCATTTGAATAACATATCTAAACGCGTAATGGCTTCTTTGCAGGTCAACCAAAGAGGCATCTTTTAACTATGGGTTGGAGTGTCTTTGTTAGCACGAAAAGACTCTTTGCTGGTGATTCTGTTCTTTTCATAAGGTGTGTTTCATATACATATACACCTACAAGCACCGCACACGCACGAACGCTAGTTTGTTTGTATGTATTCCATAGAATTTCAATAGATTATTCATTTTGCTGCTTAACTGAAATTCTTTGCTTAAATGTAGAGATGAGAAGTCTCAACTTCTCTTGGGTACACGGCATGCAAATAGACAGCAGCCAGTGCTCTCTTCATCAGTAATTTCTACTGATAGCATGCATATTGGGATCCTTGCTGCTGCAGCTCATGCTGCGGCAAATAACAGCCCGTTTACTATTTTCTACAATCCAAGGTATTGACATAACACATTTGGCTGTATATAGATCCGTTGTTATTTTTCTAATCATCAAAAAAGGTCTAAAAAGATTTTATTAAGTTTGACAGGGCAAGCCCTTCTGAGTTTGTGATACCCTTAGCGAAGTATAACAAAGCTATGTATACCCAAGTTTCCCTTGGCATGCGGTTTAGAATGATGTTTGAAACCGAGGAGTCCGGGGTACACAGGTACATGGGTACAATTACTGGTATCAGTGACTTGGATCCTGTGAGATGGAAAAATTCAGTGGCGTAATCTTCAGGTATTTTTACCGACATCCTGAATGCCAATATTAGCCTCTGTTTTTATTTTGCATTTTTATTTCAGATGTTTAGGCATTATTAACATGCAAATATTAAGTTACATCATGGTTGTCATTCATAATACATCGCTTTATTATGTGAACTTGCTACCTATTGGAGCTTATACATCACTAAGTTGGTGATGAATTAATTTTTTCTTGTGGCTACTTTTTTATTCTCAACAGGTTGGTTGGGATGAATCTACAGCTGGTGAGCGGCCAAGCCGAGTTTCAATTTGGGACATTGAGCCTGTCATAACTCCTTTCTACATTTGTCCACCTCCGTTTTTCAGGTCCAGGGATGTCGGGTAAATCATATTTGCCATGCATATGATTAACTGGCTGCTTTGCTTGGTACGAAGGATGAAAAATTAGTTAATCAAATGGTTTTGCAGATGACGAGTCTGATATGGAGAATGCCTTCAAGAGAGCTATGCCCTGGCTTGGAGATGACTTTGGTATGAAAGATGACCCTAGTTCAATCTTCTCTTGTTTGAGTTTAGTTCAGTGGATGAGCATGCAACAACAGAATAATCAGTTTCCAGCTGCTCAATCAGGATTCTTACCATCAATGGTTTCTTCAAATCTGCTCCATAATAGCCTTGGCACCGATGATCCTGCCAAATTATTGAATTTCCAAGCTCCTGGGTTACCTGCATTAAATATGCAATTTAACAAAGCAAATACAAACCAAGTCAACTCGTTGCCTCAGACGCCTATGACATGGGCCCAACAGCAGCAACTTCAGCAGTTATCGCAAAATCCTTTAAATTAACAGCAGCAGCAATTGCAGCGGCAACAGCCACAACAACCAGAGCAGCAGCCTAATCCTCAACCTCAACCTCAGCCGCAGCCACAATCACAGGCTCGAACACAGTCTGTGAATTGTAGTTGAATTAAGAGAGTATTATTAGAGTTAGTGTTTTATGTGTATCTCTAATTTAAATTAGAGTTCTATCTTTATCAGGTTACCTAGAGATAGAGTTTGTAATTATGTAAAACTCCTAGTCTTAGTCTAACTCTTGTACCTAAGCCTTTAAAAGTATCTGTAACTATCTTATTCAAAAAAAAGAAAGTGAAAATAGAGAAACACATTGTTTTTCTCATATATTTCTACATGGTATCAGACTAGGAATCGATTCCTGATTTACTTCGATGGAGTTTATGTCTACATCCTCTAACTTGTAGCCTGTAGCAAATGATCATACGGCTGTGAGGAGTTTTTTGAAATCACTGGTAATTCTGCCAATTCTGTTAATAGCAGTCACTTTACTAAAGAACTGCTTGCAAAACTTCAGAAGCTGTTTGGCACGATGGGAGGTTCTAGTGCAACAAATGTAGTCATGACAAAAAGAAAAGGTATACAAGATGGTTTCTCTACATCCTTGTTATCCATGAAACCTGGTTTAAATTGGATTCTTGATTCGAGAGCATCAAACCATATGACTGGTAACAGGGATTTATTCTGTGATTTTGTGTCTTCTTGCTCTAAACAGTCTATTCGAACTACAGATGGGTCATTATGCCCTATTAAAGGGACTGGTTCAGTTCTTATTCATAGAGACTTATTGATTACTGATGTGCTCTTTGTTCCTACTTTGGCATGCAACTTATTAACAGTGAGTAAACTGTCCAGGGATTTGAGGTGTTGTTTAAAGTTCATTGACTATGGTTGTGTATTGCAAGCACTGGATTCGAAGAAGATGATTGGCAATGCTAGGTTGCAAAATGGATTCTACATTTTTTCTGGCCCTCAACCCTTAATTCCTGCAGCTTTTTCTAGCTCTATTCCTCAGTTATGAACCTTTGATGAAATAATGTTATTGCATTATAGATTAGGGCATCCCAATTTTTCTTATCTTGCTAAGTTGTTTCCCCATTTATTTATCAATAAAAAGTTGAATTCTTTTCAATGCCATATTTGTCCTATTGCTAAACAAACCAAAAGGTTCTTACTTGCCTTCTACTTACACACCATCCAAACCATTTTCATTAATTCACAGCGACATTTGGGGGCCTTCTAGAGTGAAGAATATCAATGGGTATAGGTGATTTATTACATTTATAGATGACCATAGTATAACCACTTGGTCATACCTTATGAGAGAAAAATCTGAAACTGTTTCCATCTTTGAGAGGTTTTACACCATGGTTGAAACTCAGTTTGAGTCCAAAATACAGATTTTTAAGTCTGACAATGGGGGAGAGTATTTTGCTAATTCTTTGGGTAGTTTTTTTCAAAAATAAAGGGATTGTTCATATTAGTAGTTGCGTGAATACTTCACAACAAAATGGAGTGGCAGAGAGGAAAAATAGACATTTGTTGGAGGTTACTAGGTCTTTGTTATTCTCGGGTAATGTACCTTCTTATTTGTGGGGAGAGGCTTTATTAACAACTGCATACGTTATAAATCGAATGCCTAGTAGAGTTCTTAAGTTTGACACTCCACAATCTATTTTTTTGAGGAGTTACCCTAATTTCAAACCTCTATCTTCGAATCTGCCCCTAAAGATATTTGGTTGTACTGCCTTTGTTCAAAACACTAATCCTTCAAAGTCTAAATTGGATCCCATGTCTTTTAAGTGTGTTTTAGTTGGGTATTTTTCACTCCAAAAGGGCTATAAGTGTTACTATCCTCCTAAAAAATTGTTTGTTTCTATGGATGTCATCTTCTTTGAACAGGAACCGTATTTTTCTAAGGCTGGAATTCAAGGGGAGAATTTCATGGAATTACAACTTCTTCTCACTCATCAGGTACATCCATTTCCAATTTCTTCCTTATCTTCAAAACCATTCATTTCTACACCTATGTCTACACATAAACAGACTACATCTATAACTTCACCAAAACATATTGAACCTCAAAATTCTTCTACACCAGTAAATAATTTTCCTAAACAGATTGAACCTCAAAATTCTTCCACAACAGTAAATAATTTTCCTACTCTAGCCACTGTTTTCCCCCAAACAGTCCCTTCATATTCCCTTGCTCAGGCTATTCATTTGAACACACAACCCCCTAAACAGTTTAATGTGTACACTAGAAGGAAACGAAAAATCATTCCAGAAGAAGTTTTACAGTCTGACACTTGCCAAAAGTTGGAAATGAACCCAGTTGCTTTAAAAAAAGGTTGAAGGTAATGATTTTTCTTCTTCTCTATGTGAAATGGAGTATGTACCTATTGCTAAAATAAAAGGGGTAAGGCAATGTACTAAGTATCCAATTCAGAAGTATGTTGCTTATGGGAAATTAATGCCTTCATTTAAAGCTTTTACAGCTTGTATTGACAAGGAAAAAATCCCTAGGAACATTGAAGAGGCCTTGAAGGATCCAAAATGGAGGCAAGCTGTGGAAGAATAGATTCAAGCCCTTGAGAAAAATGGAACTTGGACTGTTACTGAGTTACCACTTGGCAAGAAACCAGTTGGCAGCAAGTGGATTTTTGCAATAAAATATAATTCAGATGGGAGTGTAGAGAGGTACAAAGCTAGACTTGTGGCACAAGGTTTTACTCAAACCTATGGTATTGATTATAATGAGACTTTCGCACCAGTAGCAAAATTAAATATTGTTAGAGTACTTTTAAGTCTCGCTGTAAATAAAGATTGAAGTCTTTATCAGTTGGATATAAAAAATGCCTTCTTGAATGGTAAGTTAGAAGAAGAAATATATATGAAGATGCCACCAGGTATGAAGGGTGAGATGAAGAATCAGAATGTTTGTAAGCTTAAAAAACCTCTTTATGGCCTAAAACAATCTCCTAGGGCTTGGTTTAACAGGTTGACTAAGGTTCTCATGGGAGATGGCTACAAACAATGCCAAGCTGATCACACATTGTTTATTAAGATAACTGCTAGTAAAAGGAAGGTTATTCTAATTTTTTATGTCGATGATATTGTGATCACATGAGATGATGAAGATGAAATCAGGAATTTAAAGGGACTGTTGAGCATGGAGTTCGAGACAAAGGACTTAGGAATACTGAGGTATTTCCTAGGTATGGAGGTGGCTAGATCAAGCAAAGGCTTGGTGATAAATCAGAGGAAGTATGTGCTTGATTTGCTCTCAGAAACAAGTATGTTAGGCTGTAAACCTGCTGATACTCCAATGGAAACTGGTATGAAATTGAGAGGAGAAGAAATGGGGGCTGAAGTAGACAAGAATCAGTTTCAAAGGCTGGTTGGGAAACTTATTTATCTCTCCCTAACCAGGCTTGACATCTCATTTCCTGTAAACATCATTAGTCTACACATGACTAATCCTAAGGAAAGAATTTTGAGGTACCTAAAAGGTACACCTGGACATGGATTGTTTTTCAAGCTGGGCAAGTGATATCATTGATAGAAGGTCAACCAATGGGTATTGCTTATTTGTATGAGGTAATTTGGTGACTTGGAGAAGTAAGAAGCAAGCTGTAGTTTCAAGAAGTAGTGCTGAGGCAGAATTTAGAGCCTTAGCACTGGGAATATGTGAAGGAATATGGTTACTTAGATTGTTGAAAGAATTGGGAATGATGGAAAGTGAGAAATTTGAGATTCTCGGTGATAATCAATTTGCTATTCAGATTGCAAAGAACCCAGATTATCATGATCGCACTAAGCATGTAGAAGTTGATAGACATTTTATAGCCGAGAAAATAAATGGTGGTTTAGCAAGTCTGACTTATGTTCCTACAGAGAAACAACTTGTTGACGTATTCACAAGGCACTATCCAAACAGATGTTTGACAAATTTCTATCCAAGCTAGGTCTATACAATGTATATACTCCAGCTTGAGGGGAAGTGTGAATTGTAGTTGAATTAAGAGAGTATTATTAGAGTTAGTGTTTTATGTGTATCTGTAGAGTTCTATCTTTATCAGGTTACCTAGAGATAGAGTTTGTAACTATGTAAAACTCTTAGTCTTAGTCTAACTCTTGTATCTAAGCCTTTAAAAGTATCTGTAACTATCTTATTCAAAAAAAGAAAGTGAAAATAGAGAAAACACATTGTTTTTTCTCATATATTTCTACACAGTCACCTCCACAGCAGCAGCTACAGCAAGAACAAAAAAGACAACAGACGCAACCGCCGCAGCAGGCATTCCTCCCGTCTCAAGTAAATAATGGAATCATTGCTAGTAACCAGATCCCAAATCAAAATTTGCATCAGCCAGCTGTTTACTCACAGCTTCAGCAGCAACAATTGCTGACGAGCAACAGCCAGCCGGCCCAAACTCTCCTCTCTGCCAATAAAACTTTATATCATTCGACGTCATTACCACACGATATAGAGATTCAGCAACAGATGGATCAGCAAACTAACCTTATACAGAGACAACAACAACAGCAGTTGCAGCAGTCGCCACTACTATTGTTGCAACAAAGCTTGTCCCAGAGGACACAGCAGCAGCCACAGATGATGCAGCAGGGCTTCTCAGAGCAACAGCTTCAATTACAACTGTTACAGAAATTGCAGCACCAGCAACAGCAGCAGCAGCAGCAGTCGTCTCAACAGTTACTCTCCCCAGCCGGATCACTGTTGCGGCCGCCTATGGTGCAGCAACAGTCAACCCAACAACAAAACCAATCATTGCAGCAATTGCCTCTTTCACAGAGCCCATCACAACCTCTTGGCAGCAATGGCTTCTCAATATCGATGCCTCAAGTTCATAACAAGCCTCTTACTGCTATGAGAACCCAATCTGGTCTTACTGATGGAGATGCACCATCGTGTTCAACGTCACCTTCTACCAATAATTGTCAGGTTTCCCCATTGAACTTTCTAAACAAAAACCAGCAAGTGCCATCCATGTTGGTGACGGATCCGCTTGTTGAGCCTACAAGTACCCTGGTTCAAGAGCTTCAGAGCAAGTCTGATAAACGAATCAAACGTGAACTACCCACCTCTAGAGGACCAGAACTGTCGAAGTACAAAAGTACCGTGACAGACCAATTAGAAGCATCCTCTTCTGGAACATCATACTGCCTAGATGCAGGCACCGTCCAGCATAATTTCTCCCTCCCTACCTTTCTGGAAGGTGATGTTCAATCACATCCTCGGAACAATCTTCCTTTTACAGCTAATATTGATGGATTGGCACCTGACACTTTGTTATCAAGGGGATTCGACTCTCAAAAGGATCTTCAAAACCTGCTTTCTAGTTATGGTGGCAACCCAAGAGATATTGATGCAGAGTTGTCTACTCCTGCAATAAGCTCTCAGTCGTTTGGTGTGCCAAACATACCTTTCACGACTGAGTGCTCTAATGATGTTGCTATCAATGACACAGGAGTCCTAAATGGCGGATTGTGGGCCAACCAAACTCAACGCATACGAACATATACAAAGGTATGTAGCATAGCCCCCATTGATTATTGTTGTGCTTGTTACCTCATTTATTCTATTTGTTCTAGATATGATTTGGTTTTTATATACCAAAAACTGAATAAACCAATCCATTTAATGTCGAAACTGAAATAATCGAACTGAATTTCTCCATAATCGAATTGAAATAACCGAATGAACCAATTTATAAAATAAAATTATCATTGTAAAATTAAACATTTATGTACAATTAATTAAATAAGTTGATGAGTTATTTCATATTTAGATCAACTTTTTTAAACATATACATATAATTTTTATTGCTTGAAAAAGCTTAATCGTTTCATTCGGTTTGGATTTTAAAAATCGAAACCAAACTAAATTCCTTAAAAAATCGGTTAAATTGGTTCGGTTTATTTGGTTAATTTGATTTAACCGACTATTTGCTCACCCCTCCCCATTATAATATGGTGAATTGTCTAAATATATGGTGCTTGTTCGAAATAATGAAGGTGCAAAAGCTGTGGCTCGGTTGGAAGATCAATTGATGTGACTCGTTACAAAGGGTATGATGAACTCAGGCACGATCTAGCTCGCATGTTTGGCATCGAGGGGCAGCTGGAAGATCCACAAAGTTCTGACTGGAAATTAGTTTATGTGGATCATGAAAATGACATACTACTCGTTGGCGACGATCCTTGGGAGTAAGTGAAGAACCCCAATTTGAACTCTTTTTAACCTTAAATTTCTGTTTCTATTCATCCTTATTTACATTTCTACTTTTTCTTTGCAGAGAATTTGTAAGTTGTGTTCAGAGCATAAAGATACTGTCATCTGCTGAAGTACAGCAGATGAGCTTGGATGGTGATCTCGGTAATGTGGCAGTTCCCAATCAAGCTTGCAGCGGTACTGAAAGCGGAAACGCGTGGAGAGGACCGTACGATGATACCTCGGCCGTGTCGTTTAACAGATAAAAAAGGTTTCAAGATTCAGATAGAATAACAAACTGATTACATATCTTCACCTGTTGGACTTTGCTTGGGCTCCTCAATGCAGATGCAATTTAATCGTCCTTCCAAGGCAAATCATCTGCCTGAGCACAGAAGGTGACAGGAAGATCATGTTTTAATTCACTTTTAACATCAACTTTCTGACTTGGCCTTTGTTGGTAGAACTGATATTGGTAAGGGACCATTGATGTATAATATAATATATAACCATTATATTGACAGAGCTGATCTGACATTCTTATGTCCTGTAAATGACAATGATGTAAGAACACAGTTTATCTCTTGTACAATTAGAATGAATTTTTGTTGTTGTATGTTGCAACCGGTGCTTCCTTCTACCCCTTTTTTTATTGGACTGAACAACATAAAAACTAAGTTCTGTCTGCAGCATCCGCCACCTCCCAAGGAGGCTCGTCGAACAACAGAGTGGGACGGAATCAAAATTGGGGGTTAGGGGCAGTGTTATTTGAAATATGAGTTGCAGAGACTATATTAGTCATATCTCAAAGAACTTTCCGAGAAACTGGGATTCTGCAGATTGTCTGTATGTCAACGTTGAATATTCATTCATTAAACGGTCCGAATTCAAAAAGGCAGCAAACAGTCAACTAAAATCTGATAACCATAGAGCTGGACTTATGGGACTTGTTTTGTTCTTCCTCGACACGGCAGTATGACCAGAATGCGAGAAAGATGTAAGAAAAAAAAAGAAGATACATTTGATAGATAAGTTGAACATCGTTTGGAATAGCAAAAGGTAGAGTTACAGATCATGCATAACGTTAAGTACTGTAATTTATGGTGGAGCAGCTGTCCAAAAATGGTTTGAAATCATTGAAACGAGATGCATGGGGAGTGTTTGTTTAGTAAGAAAGTGAAAGAAAAAGTAGTAAAGATCGTGATCAATTTTAAGTTTACTATAACAACTTCAGCATTTGTGTTGGTATATATTTTACCAAACAAAAACAAGGGGATTTATTTATTTTTTTTTGTCTTTTTATGAATCTTAGCCGTGTATCACTATCAAACTACGTTCCAAGAAGCCCTGGGTTTTGAAGTGTCTGCCTATCAACGTTTCATCAAACTAATACATTTGGAATCAGAGACGAAATCAGGATTTAAAATGAGGTCAAATATAAATATTTAAAAGTAAGAGATAAATTTATAAATAACCAATTTTTAAAATTTGACGTATAAGAACAAATATAAGGAGGGGTTGGAGGGATGATTTCTCTCCCACCCCTTAATAGTTTCGTCCATGGTTAGAACGTAGAAAGCAAGAAACATCTTCGTTGTATCAAAAATAGTGTTGTTAGGATTGTAGATTGATCTGCTACGAAAATTTTAATTACGATATGAATTGTTCATTTACGTGAAATGTGATTCGATACAAATAGTCTTTTTTGATGTATTTACTAGGAGTAAACCACGATATTTTCAAAACTAAAACCATGTTTTACAAACTGATTTATATAGGTTTTCTTTTGTGTGGTTATATAATTATAATTATGTTTTGTTCATTTAACGTTCGAGAACATGTTTAGTTATATATGTTTAGAATTTATGGTTTATAGTTTAAGTTTTTAAGTTTAGAATTTAGAGTTAGAAGTTAAATATTAGAGGTTAGGGTTTATGTTTTAGGGTAATATGTTAAGAATTTAAGGTTTTACTTATAACCCCTAACCCCTAAATCCTAAACTCTATAATTTTAAAGTTTGAAGTCAGGTTGTATGGGCTTAGGAGTTGACTTTATTTACATAGAGACGTTGACTGATAAGTTGAAGAATGTCTCGTGAAGAGAAGTAGATGATCATCATGCATGGCGTAACGCATAAGCGCGTGTGGAGATGAGAACAGACATCCAATTGTGCTTTGGGCCCCGTCGGTCGGAATTATATCCAAACCCTAATTGCTGACGTTTCTTTGGATGTCCCAGCTTTCTTCCCTTCCATGTGAGGACGAGCATACTAATTTCAATTCTCTTTTACCAATCCAATTAAAGAGAAGAAAATTTCGATACATAAATTTATCGAATTTAAGGTTATAATTTATGATATAAAATTTTGAAGTTAAAAATTTATATTTTAAATTTTATAGTTCATATATAAGAAGGATTGTATAATTTTTTATATATATTGTGAATAAAAAATAACACTTGAATTTATATTTTCTTCGAATTTTTTTTTTTTTACAAATTTTTTCAATTTCTTATGATTTTTAAAAGTATCGTTTTGCCATGTAACATGTCACGTTCTCGTAAATTTTTTATAAGGAAAGTTATTAAGTAGGCACCATACGTTTAGGATTAAAAGTTAGGAATTAAATCAAAATCTTTGGGGTGAAGTTTAATAAAAAAATTTAAGGGTCAAAAATGCATTAGTATCATTATTGTATTAATTTAAGGGGAAAATATTTTGTGCATATTGGAAAAATAAGTTTCCACAAACTACTAATTTTTAAGGTTTAAAAATTAGAGTTTAGGGTTTTAGTGTTTGTGGTTATGTTTTAAAATTAAAGAATAAAACTAAGAAAAAATTTATAGTGACAGTGCATCAAATAATTATCTATATTTTAAAATATTATAATTATTATTTTTTGACAATGACAATTGAATTTTATTATAAAATTATGAAAGATATCACAAATACAACTCATTCAGAAATAATAATAATGAGACTTGTCCACCAAAGTCTTATACAGAAATTCAAAATGCAAAAAAAAAGTAAATACTTTCGTAAATATTAATATACCGTCAAAATTTAAAAGCTTTCTTTAATCTCATTGTCTCTATCCAAACAAAATATATTACGGGCTGAAAAATGAGTGGTGAACGAACCAAATTATCAGACAGATAGCTCCGCTATCTAAGATTAATTATATCGACAAACAACCATTAACCGAGTTGGAATTTATCTTTCTATGACCATCGACAGAATCATAATAAAAAATAGTCCAAACACTAAATGATCATCAAAATATGTTGAAATCATACTAAAATGGCAAATAAAATAAAATTATAAAAAATATACCATAAAAACAGAAATTCTTATTAAAAAAATATAAAATAGAGAACGCGATGATCGACAACGTACTAGGACTAATTATCGGCCACAGACTAAAAAACGAAAAAAAATAGTTCTAGTAATAGAAGGGGCACGTGGTGGAAACATCAGGCGGAGGCAAACTCCCCGCGTAACGACGCTAACAAGGCCTTCAACAAAGCAAACGCGTCTCGTCTTTGACTGCTCACTCTCAGTCAGAAACCATGGCTTCTCCTCATAGAACTATAAATAAGCAGCAATTTCTCTCTAATTTTTCACTCTCCAAACAACAACAAAAACGATATTCAAATCCTCCGCAGCCAAGAATCAAAAACACTAGAACTCCGATTCAAAGAAGAAGAAAAAAAACAATGGTGAAACACATAAGCGAAAGGCCAGCGGTGGAGAGAACGGATTAAAATTTCAAGGGCGTTCGCAAGCGGAAGTGGGTATCGGAAATCAGACTACCAAACAGCAGGGAAAGGATTTGGTTGGGATCTTATGACTCAGCCCACAAAGCAGCCCGTGCTTTCGACGCCGCTCTTTTTTGTTTACGCGGCCGTTCCGCCAAATTCAATTTCCCCGATGACCCACCCGAGATAGCCGGCGGCAGGTCTTTGACACGGACCTAAATCCAAGCCACCGCAGCCCGGTTTGCGAACTCGGATCCTCCGAGGACTCAATCGGAGGACTCCAACTTTGGGTTCCAAACGGAATCTCCGTCGCCGTCGGCTTCGGACGGAACGATACAGTTCGACAACGAGTTGCCGATGGATGAGTCGTTTCTGGATCTTTTGATAACGGGTTCGGATTACGGGTCGATATTTCCTGGTTTTGATGATTTCAAGGGTGATTTTCTCGGATCAACGTTGCCCGACATCGGGTATGAAGAGGAAAATTCTGATGGGATTTTAGTTTCGGAATCTTTCCTTTGGGATTTCTAAAGACGGGTCAACCTGGGCATTTTAGTATCCAGGATTGGATCCGGATATTTGGCGGGCCCAATTTTTTTACAGCCCAGCCTTTTTTGCTTATCATTAGGAAGATGAAATTATAAAATTTTAGAAGTATTAAGAGATAATGTAGATTAAAGCTTATATTCTTTTTATTTTCTTATTTGTATGTAATTTTTGTAGCAATTGGTTCGATTAAATGAACAATTAGCACATTTTATGTTTTATACAATCTCTCGAATATTCTTTCGTCCATAAAATTTAAAAGGTAAAATTCACAAATAGTCACTAAACTTTGTTAAAAAAAATGAAACGTTAACCAAACTTTCAAATGTTTAAAATGACAATTAAACTTTATGTTTTATAATAAAATAGTAATTCGGTCGTTAAGTACTTAATGTGGTTGTTATAAAATTTTGTATAATAACACATTTAATCATCTATATTTATAGATTCAATCAATTTAGTGCTAATTTAATAAAAATAATGTGTAAATAACGAGAGTTAAATTTAATGAATTTAAAGAATGTAGTGGAACAATTTTGGAATTTTGCTCTAAGGACGAAATTGAAAAAATGTATAAATAACGAGAGTTAAATTTAATGAATTTTTTTCCGAATTAAGACTAAATTTATTGAATGTATAAAAATAAACGATTAAATGTGTTGTTATACAAAGTTTTATAACAAACACGTTAAGTACTTAACGACCGAATTACTATTTTGTTATAAAATATAAAGTTTAATTGTTATTTTATAACATTTGAAAGTTTAGTTATCATTTAGTTTTTTAACAAAGTCCAATGACCATTTGTACACTTTACCCAAAATTAAATAGAAGTTTTTTTTAACTGATTCTACCTAGAGTGGGAGGGGGAAACTCTAATGGAAGAAAATGCTCCATTAAGTCTTGAACCCGAGACCTAAGGGGAGGAGATGGAACAAGTGAACAACTTTGACCAACCGACCATCAACGCTTGCTCAAATTATATAGAAGTTAGCATAGAATTACATTAAAACTACTTTTAAAAGACATAAATGTGATCAATTGATTGCAATTTGTTTTAGGTTTCATTTTAGTTGAATTGATCGAGTGGTTCCAATAATAAAAAGGGATGATATTTATTATAGTCTGAATTTGAGCAGTTTTGTCTACAAAGTGTACATCTTATTAGATAATTAAAAAATATATAAACATATGTTACATTGTAATCGTTAAAAATTATTCAAAAAATTAAAATTTTAATAAATTTAATCATTATCGACCTATGTTATAGGTGAATATATATATTGAACTATAAAATGGAGAAGAAGAACATGCTTAAAGCAAGATCATCTAACTGACATCATCCACAAACAATATGCAGGTAACCACTGGAGGAACAACATCAAAACTATCGGACAACGCCGCCTTTGCAAGGCCATCAGCAATACAATTTCCCTCCTTAAACACATGTTGGAGTCGGACAATCCAATCCCGCGACACAGACCATGAAGATGCAGTAACGAAGAAGAACCTCATTGATTGGACGAATATGAACGAAGTAACTGTATAGTAGGGTGTTCAAAAATATCCGATTTGATTATATGTTGATTCGATCCGGAAATTCAGATATCCTATATGATTTTAAATTTTTCAGATCGGATACGAATTGCAATATTTTAAGTTTCGGATTATTCGAAAATTCGAAAATTCAAATTTTCATAAATACTAATTTTGTTATTTTTAACAATTTGATGCTTGTTATTTCCGAAAATTAAAAAAATCAAAATTTTCATAGATGTGAATCTTGTTATGTTTAACAATTTTTGTTTGTTATATTCAAAATTTTCGTAAATATAACCTTCAAATTCAAAAAAGATAATTAAATCAAAAATATTTTCGGATAATTGAATATCCGATTATACTTTCCCCTTCCAGAAACCCTTAGCTTTCTTGTTGATCTTTGTGTGTTCATCTTGTTCCCTGAGCGCGTGGGATATTAGCTAATCATATCCTTAACCTATTATCATGGCGTGTTTAGCTCTTTCTTAATTTCTTTCTATTCCATAGTCTTTAGAACCGGTGTGGTGGGAGTCCAACTTAACTGCTTCGGAGAGTGAGGCGCGTGATTTTTAATATTTTCCCGGAAAACGCCAATATTCTAGAAGTCTCCAATCAGCTAATAAAACCCAAATTTAACACACTAGGGTTTCTATATTCTTAGACTTCTCCGGTTCCAAGCAACAAACCCTTATCCTTTCCAGAATCTTCCCAAATCCATCTTCTTCAAAGGTATAATCTTTTTCTCTCCCCTTTAAAAGTGTGGGTTTTTATTCTTAATAAAAATTGGTTCCAATAATTGAATTTCGTTTGCTTTTTGGGCAAATTTGAATACAGAAAATGGCTACATCTCAGCTAACAGCACCGTCGGTGACAACATCGGCAAGGAACTTGGCTTCATTTGAAGGGCTTAGGCCGTCCACTGTGAAATTCGCTTCCTTTGGAACATTAAAGCCTGGAGCTTTGACCCAAAGGTCCTTTAAAGGATTGGTTGTTAAAGCGGCTACTGTTGTTGCTCCTAAGGTAATTCTCCTTATTAATTTGTTGTTTTTGTGTAAATTAAGTACCTTTCGAGTCGAATGTTACGACATTGTGGGGTATTTGTCAAATGTTGATGTATTGCCTTGTGTACACGGATTGAAGTTGATTGTATGTATGCATTATGTGTTTTCAATACGTCCAAGATGTATGAGGCTTGACATGAATCTGTTGCTATTGGCTTATTCGAATTGCGAAAACGGATTGATCTATTACGAATTAGGGTAGTATTAAAGATGATCATGTGTTCATCTCTTTGTATGTACTTTGGTATATGCAGTACACTTCAATTAAGCCCTTGGGTGATAGAGTGTTGGTGAAGATCAAAGAAGCGGAGGAGAAGACCGAGGGTGGCATTTTGCTTCCGACAACTGCTCAATCGAAGCCTCAGGGAGGTGAGGTAGTTGCTGTTGGTGAAGGGAAGACGGTTGGGAAGACCAAAGTGGAAAGTTCTGTGAAGGTGAATTTCGAGGATTGGATGTGCTTCTCGAGTTTTTTTCTTGTATTTGTTTCTCCATTATTGTACTTACACAATGTTATGGTTGTATTAGACTGGAGCTCAGGTCATATATTCCAAGTATGCTGGGACGGAAATCGAGTTCAATGGTGCAAATCATCTTCTCCTAAAGGAGGATGACATTGTCGGGATTCTTGAAACAGATGACATCAAAGATCTCAAGCCTTTGAACGACAGAGTTTTCATCAAGGTTTGCCTCCAAAGAGCTCCCACTAGGACCTTCCAATATATTTATATGTATCATTCGATCTGCAGTGATACATGAGTGTGACAGTCCATTAATATCCGATGCATCTTTGATCACCATTCACAAGTGGTTCTTACTCATGTGAAATGTAACAAGTTGGATATTAGTCCGTAGTTTATGGATTTCGGAGCACTCACTGACGTGTATTGGTTTTGTTGCAGGTTTCAGAAGCTGAGGAGAAAACCGCAGGAGGTTTGTTGCTGACAGAGGCAACCAAAGAAAAACCTTCCATTGGCACAGTGAGTAACAGTTATAAGTTTTGGGACTAGGGCATACAAACCTTGTGCTAATGGTGCAAAATGTAGTACTTATGCCCTGCATTAAATGAAACAGGTGATGGCGGTCGGACCTGGAACTTTAGATGAAGAAGGTAACGCAAAGCCACTATTGGTCACACCAGGAAACACGGTCCTGTATTCAAAGTATGCCGGGAATGACTTCAAGGGAACCGATGGTAGTAATTATATTGCTCTGAGAGCACCTGAAATAATGGCTGTACTAGCTTAGTTTAAGATTGTGCTTTAGGTTTTTAAGTTGAAACTGAATTCTACGGATGAGTTGCTGCAAAGAACCAGGATTTTGTAACTTTTTCCTTTGAATATAAATGGTCGCGGATTTTGGAATAGAAATGGTTTGACAATCCCATGCTTGAACTGCTGATGAATTCTCAGAAATCTCGATTTGCATCACGTTGGTTGGATAGCCGACATCGAGCCGGGTTGCTTTATTACTAATTATCGAGCTGTCTTTTTCTCTGTAGATCTAACAGTTGATCCTTTTTGTTAGAATTGTTATCAACTGATTTTGCATACTTACTTACTGAGCTCTGTAGAACCTGGTTCTGCTGGAGAAGATGAATCTAAATGCTTGTTTAGGGTTAAATCAGGGATTATCGTAACTGAGTTGCTTATGACGTCAACAACCGTATGAGAAGTATTTTTGAATGCAGCTTGCGTCGACGGGATTGTTGAGGGCAGCTCCAACAACCGTATGAGAAGCATTTTCGAACACAGCTTGCGTCGACAGGATTGCAATCGGAACTTGAGTTACTTTGGGTTTCGTTTTGGACTTTGTTTTGAGGTAGCCTCGATTAGCATTGCTTATTAAAAGTGTTTTTGGGGCCAAAAGTACTTTAAGATGCAGAAACAATACTAATTTTTGGAAAAAAAATTGCATTTGAAAAGTAATTTTTAACTTAAACGCAAAAGCTAAAATTTCTAACTTTTGCAGTTGAAAAATGCTTTTGAAAGTCTAATTACTATTTTAACTTTTATTTGTTATTGTGTTTATTTAAAATTTATAAATTTATAATTTTTTTACGAATATATAATTATATAATTAATAAATTGTTTTTTTATTTAAATATTATATATATTTATTCATGTCAAGTTTTTTAAATAAAATATTTTAAATTTATTATATTTTTATGAAACACGTATAATTGTTAGAAAATATGTATTTATAATAAAATAATTGTTTATGTTTTATGATAATTTAAGTTGATATATTTATATATTATAATATTAAAGAATTTGGATATCAATTGTATATATATATAACTTACAATATCATTTTCAAAATAGTTATTTATCTTCTTAAAAATATTTTTTGACAGTAATACTGAATACTTAAATCTCAAACTTAAAAATTCAGAAGTATTTTTGAAAAGCACTTTTTAAAAGAACTTTTCTACCGCACTTTTTAAGAGTACTTTTTTATCGCACTTTTTAAAAGCAATGCTAAGTTGGCCCTAACTCAGGCTCTAATTGGATACTGCCTGCACAACTTAGAAGTGTTTATAGGTCGAATTGAATTGGGTTTGAGTAAACAAAAATTTAATAATTTTTATTTAGGGCAAGGAGAACGAAAAATTTGCTCTTGATAAGTTTAGAACCCACAACTTAAGGAAGAAGAGAATGTGTCAACTGAAAGTTTTAATTTCTTGTTCTAGAGATTGTTGATAAAATTTTTATATACTCTACCATCGTTTTAAGTATGTTTTGACTCAAAATATAATATTTTTAATACAAATTTACTTATATTTTTAAATAATTAATCTAAATTCATAATTTGTTAATTGTTAATTAGATCTATTAGTTGATTTAGTAAGATAAGATGAAGGTTCTCTAAATTTGGGGTGGCTAAAATTCAACTTGAATTATTCGATTCAATATGAAAATATTTAAATTGTAATTTTATAATTTTTATTCAAAAGAATTTAAATAAAGTTTGAATTATAAAATAGAAATTTAAATAACTCGAAATTTTAAATAATTAGTGGATCAGTTTTTAAGTTTGAGTCGAGTCTCTCAATTTTGCTCTCTCTATAAATATAGTTTTAGAAAGTCGTTTAAATTAAAACTAATTAGTATCATAATACTATAAATGTTTACAATTAAATTTTACAAAATCTCAAATAACTTGACTTGACTCTAAACAAATTTGTATTATAAAACAAAACTATTTAACTCGATTAACTCAAAAAAAATTACTTAAACTCTCAACGAGTGTCGAAAGAAAATAATATTTTGATACTAATTATTTTTATTGAGGCATCTTGTTTGGTTGTCACTCAAACATTGGTCCTCAAATAAAAACAAAAAAAATACATATATTATCAATAATTTAATAATTTATGTAGTTCAATCTGTTTTCGTATGATGGAATCTAGATTGAAATTAAACAGTTTTCAAAATTAAATAACATATTATTATATTATTACTATATATCATGTAGATTTGGTTATTGTAATTTAATATTTCTATAGCTACACCACTACATTAAAATAATATCTCAATTCATAATTTAAAGATAATTATTCGAGTCATTGTCTTTAAATTAATACGTGGAGTTAGTTTGAGTATAATTCACTTACATTGTATCAATTTTTTTTTAATTTTATACTGAATTAAAATTATTGTAAGAATATAAATGAATAGTTGAGATTAAAACTTTGTACTTTCGTATATACGATTTTATAGCGTTATTTATTTTATTCTTCATTTCAAGATTTAAACCTTAAATGTTAAATAATTTTAACACTTCATTATGCTACATTAACATATTCATTAAAGGTAATTATTCAAAACACAGGCGGTGAAAGTAAAAAGTTTCCACAAGCACCTTAGTTTTAGGGTTAGATTTTAAGGTCTAAAGGTTAGAAGTTTAGTTTAATTGTTTAAAATTGAAGGGTTGTGGTTAGAATTTAAGGATTGAGTTATAATTTAGGGTTTATAAATTAAAACATAAATCTCTAACCATATTATACTAAACTTTAAACCCTAAATTCAAACATTATACCTTTAAATTATAACCACAAACACTAAATTATAAACCACTAAACCTAAATCTCTAACATCTAAACCTTAAAATCTAATCTTATATCTTAAAAGTAAGACGCTTGTAGAAACTTTTTATTTTCATTGTATTGAATATAAATCCATTCATTAACGGTTAGTTTTTAAATTCATTACTAAATAAAAAAAATTGGGTTGAGGTACTAGATTTCTTAAGTAAAGTTATGAGTTCGAGTCTTAACGTTGTTAATAGAAAGAAAAAAATGATTTAAAAAGGTCAATTAATAATAAGCCTATGCAAAACTCGATCTGAATTAACCGACCAGTGAATCAGACACCGATAGTTATAGACAATAATTGCAAGGGCAACACTACCCTTAGATTTATGCCACGCATGAGAACACAAATGGTGATGGTGGAGCAGCCGGAGAATCTTTAGTAAGGTCTCAATCATTGGACAAACACAAATTATAAAGATTGGTCCCATCTCAAAAGCGACCTTTCTAGAAAATCATTCTAGGGCTAATTTCATCACAAGTCCCTAAATTATGATATAAATCTCAAATTACTCAAAATTTTTAAAAACATACTAATGGGCTTTTGATGTTAATTTAAATCTGACCTCAAACATATTTAAAAATACACAAATCAAATTCTAAACATACATGTACGTATTGCGTAAACAATTTGAATATTATACACTAAAAACAATCTTAATGGGCACTATCTTTTTTTAATGCACAAATCTAAGTTGTTCACACAGTAGATACGCGTACATTTAAAATTTAATTAATGTATTATAAATATATTTGTCATCAGATTCGAGGAAAGACTTGACACGATATTAACTCAATTTTTAAATGTATCTAAAATGCTATTTCAAGTTGGAAGGTGAATCTAAAATTTAGATCTTAATAAGGGGTATTTGATGCAATTAACTTAATTTTTTTAATATATATTCATGTAAAACATTAAAAATTAAATAATTGAATTTGATGAAAGCAAAGTAGAAATAATGGCCCATATTATAATATATAATTTCAAACTAAACCATGGGCTAAGTCTACCACCCACTCCGCTCCATAAATTTATAGCATTTTTTAACATTGGCTACCTTCTTGTGGAGGAGAGCAACAGCTTCAAATATCTCTCCAATTCTCCACCTCTTACCTGAGTTTTGATTTGTTCCTTAGTTATGTCGGGGAGGAGAACACGTCCGATGATCGGAAAACTGTCCGAATTAATGGTTCCCGGCAAAACCCCCGGATTCTTTTAGGATGCTGCATCAAGCCCCACTAGTCCATTAGACATCAAAACTCCATCACCAAGAGGTATGAAGAGATATGATTTAGGTGGGGTTGGACTAGGAATAGTTGCTGCACTGGATAAGTCCAGCACTGATTCCTGCAAGCATGCTGTTTGCAGCTCGAACTTGATTGTTGTCAACTCCGGGAAGAATTGTGATGGATTTAAGGGAAGATATGGAGATTTAGAGATGGAGAATTTGGAGGAGATAACTTACGTGATTAGCCATGGATCTGGGAAGTCATCTATAAAGGTGTATTATGGTGGTGGTGAAGAAAGGAGGAAATTTGGACATGCAGCAAGGTTTGTGGAAGATGTTGGTTTTCCAGGTTCAGATTTTCTCAGCTGTTGTCATATGTGCAGGAAACAGCTTCATGGCAAAGACATTTACATGTATAGGTAAATACCCTTTGTCTGCTTTGTTTTGTTCTTGCTCTTTTAGTCATTCTAGATTCCTTTGATTGTTGAATTCATGGTGGGTTTTGTTTTTTCAGGCGAGAAAAAGCATTTTGCAGTTCAGAGTGTAGGGAAACTCAGATATTGGTGGATGAGAGGAAAGAACGGTGCAGATCACAAGTTTCAAGGTCTGCAACAAAAGTATCAACTTCTTATAATTCAGGGAAAATCTTCTCCACTGGGATTCTTGCAATTTAGCCTCACCAAGTGAGCTTGTGGGAAGAGATAAAAAAGTGAGCTTGTGGGAAGAGATACAAATGCAATGCCGCTGCACATTCTATCAGACATGTAGAATAATGATCCCGTAACATTTTGTCTACTAAAAAATACAATAAAATTTTGGTCAGATTCAAGCAGGGATGTATAGGTTGTAATGAGAAATATGGAATTTGATAAAGAAATGAACTTCCTCTTGTTGTAGTTTACATTTTTCATTTTGAAAATTTGATGCCTTTTCAATTTGATGTTCATGTTCATGATTCTGAACTGGGGAAAAGGTAAGAAATATGAAGCTATCTAATATATTTATAATGATCACAAAAGACATGATTTGATTAACAAAGGAATGACATTAGTACACACAAGATGAAGGTACAAAACAGACGGTTTGGCTGGGAATGGGAAAAAAAGAAAAGAAAAAGACAACATCCTACAGTTCTCCAAATACCGAGTCCTTGCGAAGCCATGATAGGGAAGACGGATCCTGCCGTTTACTGGTAGTACATAAGCTGCTGGGTTGTCGCAACGTTCTGGTATCCACCGTCGTAGATTGCTTGACCAGCTGCAGCCGCGCCCATTCCCATAGCCGCCTGCTTAAGGGCATCCTGACCCTGTGGATGCATCATACTCATTATCTGTGCACTACCATATTTACTCATTGCCATCCGCCGTTCATAGGCAGCGAGGTCGACAGCTGAAAACACAGGCATTGGTGCTGCAGCTGGTGGAGGAAGAGGGGTAGAGCTTGTTCCTGGTGCAGTAGGTTTGCTACCCCATGAGCACTGCAGCATTTAAACATTTTACAGGTCATGCCACCAAAAATAATATTTGTACCAAGTTGCCATAAGTATAACAAATCTAGAAGCACGTCAGCAACAACACTCGTAACGATAATTCCGAACCAGGATGAACGAGGCTTGGTAAGTCAAAATATTAGATGAGGGTCGTTTGTGACATCAATTTATCAATACAAGTATGGTTAACTGAATCTGCATTAAAAATCATTACTGCAAAATCTGAGGCTGGGATTCGGAAAGAGTAATACCTTAATTGGTTTACCACATAGAATTCTAGCATTTCCCATCTGTATAGCTAAAGCTGCTTCAGCATGTGAACTGTATCTCACAAAGCCAAAACCTTTATCTTGTTGCACACGAACATCTTCAATAGTTCCCACTCCAAGAGCATGGAAAAACATGTGAAGATTAACTGATGTAACCTGCAATTTTTTGTCTATTATTTAGAACCACCACCATCAAAAGAAAAATCACAAATTATCCATCCATCAGACATCAAAATACTGAAGTGCAAGGGAAATTTGATATTGCTACTAAAATTATTAAAAGTTGCCATTGAACCCTAAGGATGGATACTTATTAATCTTTTGAGCTACACTGGCAGCAACAACAGTTTTACTTCTCAATTGTCTACCATTTGGTGCTTCTAAGGTTAGCCATGGACATTATTGATCATTCCATTTGAATAAAAAAAACAGTGAACTGGAAAATTTTGTTCATCAATTACTTGTTAGGCGGGGAAACTTGGCCATGGAAAAAGAATCATGGTTTAGTAGAAAGATTGATAGCACCAACCTCACTCTACCAGTCAAAAGTTCGGATTAAGGGAAGAGGAGATAAACTTTAGATTGGAAAAAACCATTTACCTCTGGGGCAAGATTGCCGACATAAACGGTGGTATACTGAGGATTGTTCTCAGGAGCATCATCATTAGTGTCTTCTCTTGACCTTCTTCTGCAAGAGGCATGATACCATATGAGCTCTACCAGAAAAAAAAAATTGACTAATTAAATGCCCTACTCCACGCCATCATAATCAAAAAGAGTCGAAAACAAGAAAATATAACAATGGTATAACAAGCATGCCATGGTTTAATACTACTCTTGATAGTTAAAGATGATATATTAATAATATATCAAACATCCATATTGGCAATGATGGCTCCAAAGGCCAGGAACCAAATGCTGAGACCAACAAGTAGGATGTTTCAAATCATAGATGTAATGCATTCAAAATTTAGAAAGAAACGCCAATGGTTATTCCAGAAAAAGAAAATGATGTTTAGGGGGGATAAATAACTGGTAACAGATCTCAAGTACATGAATTATTTCAACACTGAAGGATGGTCTTACCAGAGGTTCCATTTGTCAGTTCTACAACACTTTTGGCATCTGAACCTGATTTGTCATCATTTGAAGTGGCACCTTTTGCAGCCCAGTTACACCGGATCTGTCTACTTCCAAGCCACTTCCCTATAATAAGCCAAAACGATATGATGGAAATTTGAAAAAGTGTTCCTCATAACACAGATGCTTAAACCTATAAATAAAACCAATGGTTCACATACCATTCAAGTCATTTATTGCACTTTGGGCATCCTGGGAAGAAAAGAAACAGATATCTAGACATGATTAAAACATATAGATAGGAGGGGGAGAAGGAAGATAAGTGAAGTGACCAGTGTACCTGCTGGTCCCTGAAAGAAACAAAACCAAAACCTCTTGAACGCCCAGTTTTTTGATCCCACATGACCCTTGCATCCCTGCAACCACAACTAAAAAGAGAAGGAGGGAGGAGGGGAGGGGGGTATGTCTTTCGGTCAGCTATCCTACTAGTTTAACGTTGATTAACCCAAAATTCATTTAAACCCACGTTTCCAGATATTCAAGATTGGTAAGAGGTAATCTAAAGGTAAAATGAGAAGAATTACTACTCACGAACAACTAGAGTACACAGAAAAGCATGCAAACAAAGTAGCATCTGTAACTTCAGGACTGAGATCACCAACAAAAATGTTGTGAAGACCTGAATGCCAAAGTAGAAATATAGCATAAGTTATTGATGCAGTAAAAAGGTATAACATTATTGGATAGAACTCGTTGGTGGACATCTACAAACCTGATGTGTCCTCCCTCTGACTACTAGCATATGCCCAATTAACCTTAATAGGCTGCCCGAACCTGCAAAGAATAACAAATATTAAAAGTATAGGACAATGGAAAAGGCCAACATCACAAGGGTTCATATTGTTACTTACAGATGCCTTCCATTAAGAGTCACAATTGCAAGTGCAGCTGATCTGCGATCGAAGTAGTCCACAAAACCGTAGGATGACAGCATTAAGAGCAGATATCAGTCCATTCCAATAAACCGAAGAACCCCAAAATTCCAATCCAAGTCGATGAAAATGGATATCAAACGAAAACTAGTAAAATAATTGAATCAAATGATGACCTTATCCTTTTTAATAAGTTTGCATCCTTCAATGGGACCAGTACCGGTGTATAAAATGGCACAAGGCGCTCTAAAGCGATAGGTGGTCCTAGGTGCAAGGCGTAAGGCGAAGACGCGCCTTATCGAAGTGAGGCGTAATTTTTTAAAATTAAAAATTTATTAATGAAGTGCAAATAAAATTATCACTTAAATATTATCCACTATTTCTTCCATTCTTTCTATGTAAATTGCATAAATACTTGGTTTAAAATTGATAAATTTTTTATTACATTATATTTATTATTCAGTATTGAATGAAAATGTTTCAAAACTTAACTTATAAAAAATATTAAATAAATATTAATTTTATTCAAATATTAAAATTATTGTTGAAAATTTATGTATTTAAAGTGATTTTTTTTCTTAATCGTTGTTTCTTTTCAAAATAAAAGGTTAAATTTTATAGAAATGAAAAGAAAACACATTTGTGTAATGTGTAAAAAAATTTGCCCAACAGTAAGGCTCACACCTTTTTGGATTAAAAATTTATTTTTTTCATCCATCCGTTTCCTCTTCTTTTTATCTTCTTCTTCGACAACCTTCCCCATCCATTGAAGTAGTTACATATTCATCATTTTCCTTTCTCTTTCTCTTTTTCTTCAACAAATTTCTCTCCTTTTGCCCAATTAATTGAACTTTTATTTAAATAATAACATAATAAAATAATAAAAACAATAAAAAATACGTTAAAGACAAAAAATTGAAAAAGACTGTGACTTCAGCGCCTCCCACGGCCTCAGTCATATGTGCGCTTTGCTGCGGCTTCCATCGTTTCACCAAAATCGCATCGCCTACACCCAGACAAGGCGTTTCAACAACGTGCCGCTGCGCCTCAGCACCTAGGCGCACCTCTCCTTCGCCTTTTCAAACACTGACCAGTACTCAAGAAAACTTCTTGCATAAGGGGTTCCGTAACTTGGGGATGAATATTTCTCACATACCTGCAATTTAACACTAGGTAAATGATCAAAAGTAACAATGAAACAGGAATAGGTTCTATCTGCAATTTAAAGCCAAAAGTGACAATTATTATTACTATTATTCATTTATTTAAGGAACTAGATGTATATGCAAAACTCACACACTGCGGCAAGTAGCTGCATCAAAGCCCGGAGGAAGGTTTCCACTCAGAATAGGTTCTATCTGCATATTCAAAAGAAGAAGAAAAAGAATTAAAGGTAAAAAAGGGAATTTGTTTCCTATACTGGACATGGACACTCCTCATATCGGCAAATAAGACAAACATTAGAAACATAGTCTAGAAGAGACACCTAAGCTTACAGTAGCAAAAAAAAAGGATCACATTTGCACAATTAAGCTGCTAATTGCTTTTTTAATTTCATAAAAAAGCCCCTAATTGATGCACAAAAACGATAACAATATTTCCCAAGAAAAGAACATTTTTTCAACCCTATTTATACAATATCAATCGAATTTTTTATTTTTCTCGGATAATTTCAACAGAAAAAACTAGAAAGCAAATTGGCACACGGAAAAGATGAATTTCGCAACAAACCCAATTCGAATAAGAAGAAATGAACTTCAAATAGAAATTGAAACCCCCTAATTTTGATCTTAAAAGAGAATTAATAGAACGACATATACGGAGGTGCATAAGAACCTGAGGAGCAGCCAAGAAACCGGGATTGCGTTACAGAGCTTGTTGCTGCTTTAGCCTTTGCTGCTGCATCTTCTTTCAAATTCGATTGAGGAATCTGAAGAAGGGTCTTGGGTTAGGGTTGCTGTAGAGATCGAATAAAGTTAAATAACGATGGGGGAATGGGAAATGAACAAAATTAAACGAAAATATGAAGAAAAAATTCAAAAAAAAAAAAAAAGAAAGAGAAATAAGCCTGGGAAGGGAAAGGAAAAGCTAGATTATTTATTTATCCCGTGAAGAAGCTCGCTTCATTTTATATCTTTTTACTTTCTGTTTTTATATGAAATTAAAATGCTTATTATGGGTAAATAAATAAATAAAAATGTTTGATTCGTTTTTGTTCACGAACATACTCATTTACTAACTCTTTTCTGAACTCGTTTATCCTATTTTTCCTTTTTTTATTTTTTTATTTTTTAAATATTTTTAAAGATATGAACATAAATTGAATACAAAGTAAATTTTAAAGTTCAAACGGTAAAACCTAAAGAGTTTAAGGATTAATGGTCTAATTTACCATTTTGACTATAAATGACCATTGACAATTAGCGGATTAGTTGATAGACGATGACAGATTATGATAGTTAATAGTTGATAGCATTAGCTGATTTGACTAGCGGATTGTATTAGTTGATTGTATAAAAATACTTGGTAAAATTAATTAATAGCTGATAGTTGTTTGATTATTTGAACAAACAAAATAATATATAAAGACATGATTATAATCAATATTTTTTTAATTATTTATTAATATTTTGTATCTATTAATATTAATCAGATTTAAGGATGACAATGAGCAAATTTTTGATCGACTCAGCCCCGACCCAAAACTCAAAAATTTCAACCCGACCCGATATTTTTTAATGTTTCGCCCGTCCCAAATCCGCCCCGACATTTTGAATAAAAACCAACTCCGACCTGATCCGCCCCGTCAATCACATTTTTCAGATTTTCTCACATATTCTCAGATTTTTTTTATCTACTAAACAGCCTCAACAAATGTGGAAAAAATTAAAAAAGACAACAACATAAAAGAGATAAGCAAAAAGGAACGTCCAAACATCAACAAAATCAAACATGAAAATGAAAAAAAAAACCCTCTAATGAATACCTAAAACAAATCCACAGAAATGAAAGTTATTTGTAGAATACCCTCAAAAATCAGATTGATTTTCATGTACTCATTTAATATTACATCGGTTATCAAATAAACCACTAAAATCAGCAGTAAAACAAAAAATTTAAGAAATTAAAAGAATAAATGAAGATGAAATATGAAAGGAAAAAAAAAGTGGGGGAGAATGCATGAGAGGCGGCAGAGAGAAAAATGAGGGTGATAGAAATTTTTGACCTAAAATATATACATTCAATGGCAATTCTGTAAATATAATAAAAGTATATATATATATATTTAAATATATACTAGGTCGGAGAATTTTCGTCTTAAACTTGAACCCGCCTTGCCCCGAACCAAAACCCAAAATTTTTAAGAAATAACCCTTCCCCTATCGGCCGGGTTCAATTATCAACCTTAATCAGATTATAAAAATTAATTTTTATATCATTACTAAGTATATATAAAAGATGTATAGATTATTTTTATTTGTAAAATTCTTTTTTAGTATAATTTTAATAATTATTAAATTTAAATGTATATATTAATACATATATTAATTTTTATTTTCAATAAAATCATGCTTACTTGCCGATAAAAAATTAATTTCTTATTTATAAAATTATTTTTTAAAATTTTATTAGTTATTCAATTTTTTTTATTCAAAAAAATTATAATTATCAAAGACAAAAAAGTCTTTACAAGTATTTTATTCAAGCTTCTAACTCAAAAAGCTCATTTTAAGTTTTTTTTTTTTTTCAAAATGAGAGGTTTTACCCAATCCGCTATTTACCAAACAACAAAATTAGTGGATTTGGCTAGTCAAACCTCCAAAATGCTTCAAACCTCTAATTTTGGCTCAATAAACTGTTTATTAGACTGAACATATGTCCACAATCGTTACATTTACATGTTAACGAACATTTTCGTGAACGTTAAACAAACGAACATGAACACCTTTAAAAATAAATAAATGATCATGAATAGAGACTTGTTCGTTCAAGCTCAATTTATTTACACTCTATGTACAATATTCGAACTCATACAAAATGAGATATAGAATGATTTTTTTGGTATAACATTTAGATGATTACTTTTGCACTAATTCTTCACATTTTAATTCATGTCAAATTAATTTTAATTTTAATAAAAATTGTTAGTTAATCAACGATCAATAAATGTTACTGATGTAGTACACATAATTATTGACATAAAACAGTGTAACACCAACGTATATTTTAAAAAAAAAATTAAAAATCATGAACTAATTTATAAAAGAAAGGGATGATGCCTTCGAAACTCGAACAAAAATGATGGATATTTGCAGCACTTGCTCGAGGCCATTCTGATCAAAATTATAGGTGGTGTTACTATGCTTGTTTCCTCCCTCTCTGTTAATGCTGCAGAATCGCTTGTTTGTCTGCTCGGTGCCGTTGCCGGTGGGCTATTGTCGTCCACCGTTAATGTCGATCGTATGTGATGATTGAATCGGACAATGAAGATGTCACAAAAAGCATTTTGTTCGAGTGTAGATGGTTTGCTTTGGCCAACATGATAACAGTTCACAGGCATTGCATTGCCATGCGTTTGACATGGTGAAACCTTCTTCCCAGTTGTGTAGTATCAGGTCTCGATCGTTTATTCATGAAAATTATAGGTATATTGTCAAAAAAAAAAGTGTTACTAATGTCTAATTGAGTAGTCATTTAGGTCCATACTTTATTTGTTAAAACAATTTAACCTTTAATGTTCGATTAATATGATCCCTTTACGAATAAAAATGTTAATCAATTAACGTTAAATGACTGAAAATAAAAATACAATACACGCTGATATGACAATGTTATATAGACAAAAAATATTAACTTTAAAAAATATTGCACCAGTCAAAAAATAATCTTATAAAATTATATAAAATATAAAATTATTTTTTCTACTGACGTATTATTTTATCAAATCATTTCAAGTTGATACCGTTTCTTATATAATATATATTGAAAATTGCACATGATTCTAGTTTCTTCAACAGCCACTTCATACAATCATTGAGGTATAATAAAAACTTTTAATTCATTAACTAAAGATTTAGTAGTAGAAAGTAATTACAATTAAACTAATGATATGAGATTTTGATTGAGAGTTGGGATCTAAGAGCTGATTACTAGAAGAAGAAGAAAAAGCAGAGCAATAGAAAAGCCAAGGAAACAGCAGGCTTCAAAACCTGCTGAAAACAAAACAAGATAGGAGGCTTAACAATAAGCCTAAAAAAATTCTACTCATCTCGACCTGAACTGGTCTAACTACTGCGGGGATTGAGCAGCCAAACCGAGCCATGATCTGTTGTCGGCGGGCTTGGAAGGTGATGCTGCCGGGTTACCTATCTGGTATGGTGCTCTTGTAGTGACCCTGTAAAAAAATGATCATATGAGGATAGGTTCATAGTTCATAAAAAGAGGGACATCAACTTGTATGAAAATTGCATCTGGTTTAATCTTATTAAGATGAATACAACAATTTATGTGCCTACAGCCGATTCCGATGCGGGAAGACTCGAATCCTAAACCTCGAATTTTGTTATGAACTCTAGACATGAATCAGGCCTCTCCATACATGAAACAGAAAGAATCAAACACAAACGATTTTGAAGTATAGTTTTCCATTATTGATCTCTGTATGCCTACCTATCCTTTCTCTTCTCCAGGAACCGGTGGAGTGAAGCTCTCCTCGCAATTGGTAAATCTGCAATGGACAAAAACCAATAAGAAACGAATTCGATCCTACTAACTCCGGCTATCGAATGAACAAAGCGGACGGCGAGGCTTACCGCCGGGAATTGGTCGCTGAGCTGACCGTACGCAATCTTGTGTAACGGTGTTGCCGAAATTAGAGGCAGGAGGAACTCCGATGCCGGATTCAACCGGAGTACTAGCCGTGCTACAGGTAAAGGGGGCATTTAGGTGTCTATTGCTTTGAGAGCTCCCCTTGCCGGCTAAAATCATGATTTCCTTAGCTTTATCGGCCGGGAAATCGTTGAACACAATCACTTGTCCACCATAAAAGATAGTCATCTGTGCAGCTTGAGGCTCCGCCGCAGCCGGAGCCGGTTTGTTCATGGTGGTAACACTAGAATCAACCCTTTCCGGGCCGGGAAAACCAGCTTGATTAGGGAACAAATCCATGGATCTCGATTTCCGACTCATCCCACAATCATCACCAGATTTTTCTTTTATAGGAAACAAATCCATGGTAGAACAAGGCCGCAGCATCTCTGGGTTCCCTGCAACATATCCATAAACAAAACAACAAATTAGATTCGAAAAAAATCTGATTTTGAGATGTGAAAATATTAAACAACAGAGAAAAAGATCAAAAATTGGAACTTTATCTAGTTAAACCGGTTAATTAAATTTAAACCCTAAAATTAAAAGCAAAAAACAAAGCAAAGAAATGAAGAACTCACCTTTAGTTTCACCGTTGCACGTCATGCCCAGAGTTAGATCTCCAAAGCTACCCTTCTCCTTCAAGTACTGACTCAAAAGGCTACAAGTTTGCGTAAAGCTCGGCTTCTCCGGTGAGGTCGCCGGTTTCAGACCCATAAATTCCGGTGAACAAGACATCTTCAAACAAACAGAATCCGGGATTCTGCTCCTTTGGGTTTTCAGAGAATGATTTGAAAAAAAACAAACACCCTCGATTCTTCGAAACTTAACTTCAACGATAAATGAAGGATTTGTTCGAAACCTATGGTGTTTTGGCAAAGCAAGCGATTTTATTTATATGGGAGAAGAGGCTTGAAAAAGAAAAAGGAAGAAGAAGGTGGGTTAAAAGCACGAAGAATAAACGAGGCTGCTTGCAGGCTACAGCTTCGTGACTCTTTCAATTATATTATTGTCTCGTTTGTTTGGGGTTTTCAAAACGTGTTGTTTTGCTTTTTTTGGACGACGGCGATGTTTTATTGGTTAACTTTTTTAAAACATATGTTTTATTTAAGATAAGTTTAGTTTTTAGGTTGCATTTACTTTCTTGTCCCTGGTGGAAAAGTCTTTTTAGCACGTGTGTCTTCGATTGCTTCTGAAAATTACATATTTTTGTTTGAAGGTATAATGTAATACATAACTTATGTTTCTATTACATGAAATTTGATTTTAATTTAACGTGCACATAAAGTTTTGGTTACACATATCAAACAATAAATGCATTTATTTTTTCGTATTAAATAAATACGTATTTTTACCGTCAATTGTAGCACTAATTTTGATATTAGTTGTCAACCATTGATAATATTTCTTTTATTTGTGTTATTATATGTTTTGTTTTATTTTTTTAAGTTTTAACGAGAATAATTTTTTTTTTTTTGCACGTAGTTTTCTGTCTTTTGATATATTTTTTGTCTTCATTCACTGTTATTTTGCCGTTATTTTTGTTTTTATTTTTTTATTTGATTATTTTGTTGATTTTCTCTGCTTTGCAAGGACGGAGGCACTAATAGGTTGAGAAGTAGGGCGTTCATTGTCGGATATCAGATCCGATCTGATATGCCTTTTCAGATATCTAATTTTTTGGATCGACGATATAGTGATCCGTATCTGAACAGGAAATATCAGATATCTGAATATTCGGATAATCGGATCGGATATTTGGATATCCGGTTATCCGAAAATATATTTTGATTTAATTATTTTTTCGAATTTAAATGTTGTATTTATGAAAATTTTAGAATTTTGAATATAACAAATAACAATTTGCTAAATATAACAAGATTTACATCTATGAAAATTTGATTTTTTTTTTAATTTTGGTTATAACAAGCATCAAATTCTTAAAAATAAAAAAATATTCATGAAAAATTGAATTTTCGGATTTTTGGATAATCTGAAACTTAAAATATTATGTTTCGTATCCGATCTGAAAAATTTAAAATATCGGATATCCAATTCGGAAATAAAAATCGGATCGGATATCCAAATTTTCAAATCGGATCAAAACGGTCAGATAGGATATTTTTGAACACCCCTATTGGGAAGGGCTATTGCCCCTCCCAAATTTCTTGGTATAATTACGTTTTAGGTCATTTTTAGTTTAAATATTAATAAAATAAGGTTTTTTCCTTCCTAATTTTTAGAGTTTATAGGCTTAATAGACTCTTGCCCTTTTCGGTTCATGATCCTAGTTTCGTCTCTGCTACTTTGGACATTCGGATTGGATTTGGATACGTGACTTGTGTTCGTGAATAGTTTTCTCACGATGTCTAGTTCTGAGTTGTGATTTTCGGGTATCTTTCTATAGTTTAATTCACTTTTGTAGTTTGTTTGTCGATGCAATCAAATTAAAGAATTTAGTGGTAGAGAAGAAAATAATAGTAACTATATTTTTTATAATTTTCTTTTAAATATACTATTAAATATAAATAAAAGATAGAGAAATGAGAATTGAATTTTAGATATGATATTATAAAAAAATATTTTTTTTAAATATAAATCGTAAAATAAAAATAAAATATTTCATAAAATATTTTAAAAAAATACCAACGAGATTAAGTTTACAAAATAATACTTTACTTTGTAGCTGATACATATGACTTAATTAAAAACGTTACGTAAATAATTTTCCTTTTGCCAAAATCTGATCAATCAGCCAAACAAATTTCACGACCACGTATGGTTAAAGTCCACGAAAGGATATTTTAGTAAAAGACGTCGACTAATTAAGCACCTTTAAGTGGTTTGAAAATAAAAATAATAATTAATCCCGTAGCAGTGACCAAAACGGCGTTTAAGATAACGGCATTCGGTGTACCGTCTTACGGGGTGTGGGCGCCACAAGCACACCGCCTTCGCTTTGCTTCCTTGAATCTCAAAACAAGGCAAGCGGCAAGCGCACGTTCATTCCTCTAATAATATTTGGACACGTTAAAATCCAGAATTTCCCAATTGGAGGGTGCAACTCTGATTGGGTCCCACATCATATATCCTTTACTAAAATACATTTTTTTAATTATCTGTATTCTATTTATTAACCGTCTAATTATATTAAATTTTATAAAAAATTATTTAAAGAAAATCATTATTTTTATCACGTAGAATAAAATACACCAATTAGTCTCGTTAAATTTTTGGCAAAATTTCTTTAATTACACATCTTTATTTTAAATGATAAATTGAATGTTATTTTCATAAATAATTATGTTTAGCGCCCATTCATTAAATAATTAAAAAACATTATGATGAATACAATATCACGAAGTCATTACTTTCTTTTCAAAAAATATGTTTGATAGAGTATGCAACGTTATCGTTTATATATTTTAACATTTTTATTTTTTTAATATGAGATTAATGTCTCTGCCTCTTTCAGGCGTAACATCTCTCTCACTCAATTTTGTGACGCTTTCGTCACGAGTTAATCACGCTTATGATAGGTCATTATCATGGTTGTCTACTTTATCTATCGTATTTATAGGCGCTCGACGTAAAATCGAGCGGTCAAAAAATTGTTTTGATACCACTTATCACATAATCAATTATTCATCAAATAACATATCTTATAAGATGTACAACACGATCTCTTATATATTTAAAGGCCTTCATGGGGAGTTTAATTTTCCCACCTCTTCGGCCGTAACAATTACTACATAATATTTACCTAAATTAATTCAAAACGTTCAATTTTCCTTGCGTGAAAAGACACGAGCCGAGTCAAACTCGTGTGAGAAATTTTGTAAAAAAAAGAGCTCGTGTGAGAAACGCGGAGAAGGAAAGATAAGGTTGGTATTGGGTGCACATGCATCGCACACCTTTTAAAGTTTACACGTGGTAGATAATCAGAGGGGGCAGCAAAGAGAACAGTTTTCTCGTGACGGTGACATTATAATTGCCGCCTTTTTTTTTCTTTCTTTAATCCATATTTTCTCCAACAAAGGTGGGTCCCTGTTTCGTACATCAAATTGGTTTTTATTTTATCTAAATAAACAAATAAAGAGTCACGGGAAGGAGCATCGAACACGTGATTGGCGTGTCGGTCATGGTACTTACTGACGAAGCACCCTCCTATTTGCGGAAAATTACGGCACCATACCTGAATGGATCTCTTTTGAGTTTGGGTATTAAGGGACAGCCCTCCCTTTCTCATGAAAAATGCGTGACCCCTCTTCTATATCTGTTCGGGTAAATATTCGATTGAGTCAAATTAAAAAATTGTAAAATAGTTAAATTAATAAGTTTTATTTTGTAATTTATATTTTGTTTGAAAATTTTATAATGTTAAGTTAATAAATTTGTTTAATTTTATTTTTAAATATTTATAATATTGTGATATTAATTTGTTTCAATTTAATTGAGCTTGTATAATCATATGAGCTATACATATATGTTTTTTTATATGTGATGTACATGTATCATGTAGAGTTGAGAGACTCAACTCAAAGTTTATGTAAGATGTAAAATGAATTGATATTATTGTTGATATAATATACACGATGACGTGAGATTGAGCATACTTGAACGCTCATTCAAAATATGAATAACTTATTCACCTTTTCTCACATTGAAAAATAAAATGAAATTTTAGGTCATACTCGGTATGAAGGATGAGACATAAGCGGGGACGAAACCATGATTGAAGTAAGAAGAGGCAGATCAATTGAACTTTAAAACACACAAGATTTTAAAAAATAATTAAACCATATAAATTAAGAGAGTTTAAGTTTAATTTTATAAATTTTAAAATTGAAAGATCTTAAAAATAATTGAACTAAAAAAACAAGTCAATATTTAGTTTTATTAATTTTAAATTAGAATATCCTAAAAATAAAAAGATCATAAAATTTTCGAGAAAACAACAACTTAATTACATTATTTTTTAAATTATTGAGAATTAAAATATAATTAATCCATCGAATTGGGTGGACAATTTCCCCTCTCACATTCATGTCATATATTATATGGGCTATCATCAATAAGACATATAATATTTACCTCTTTCAAAAAAAGTTCAATAACCTTTTTTTTAAATTTTCTTTAGTCTATATTAATTTTTGAACTTTATTATTTTTTAATTTTAGCTCTTTTGATAATGCGTCGCAATAGTATTATGACACGTGGTAAGTCTTAGAGTGACAAGTCATAAATAAAGGTTAATGTCCGATATAGAACTAAAAGAAATTGATGAATCAAATTGAGACACATTATCGAATTCAATGCTTAAAAGAGTTATTTTATCCCTAAAAGGAATTGATATTCCCAAATAAGGCAAATTACACCATACATTAGTGTTTCGGATTATATTTATCGATTATAACAATCAGATCACTCAATTATTAAATATATAACTAACATTAATTACATAATTATATTTGAATGACCTGATTGTTATACACAATAAATAAAGTAATATAAGTAAACACATTTGGTTGATTGGTAAAGTTGTTTATTTTTTTCTCATCGTATTTTCTTAGGTCACAGATTTTAGACCCAGTAAAAATATTATTCTTCCTTCTCTTAGAGTCCCCTTACCTCTTAGTAGAATTAAATTTTTTAAACAAAAAATAAATAATAAAGTAACATAATTTTCACAATTGATAAATAAAATCATCTAATTGTAATTAAAAATTCAACATCCTTACCATATAATGATACGATTACTTCTTTTAATAGTCTAAAATTGATTTCAATAAGATATATGTTCATACATATTCTTAATTATTTGATAAGATACACATGACACATTTTGCAGACAAAAGTGATTAAACTCGGGTCTCTTAGGATGAACGTCATCTGCTTTTTTAATGGGACCACTCGTTGAGTTCATAATGATATGATTACGAATGGGTAGGTCTTGGTGCCGCAGGTCTAGGGTGCGGCTAAAAGACGACAAGTTTCGTAACTTGTCCAATAACTTAAAAATATTAAACTTTTTGATAATATTTTAGGTTGAATTTTTCGTGTTTTTGAACAAGTATCGTACTTAATTTTTTGATAATATTTTATATTTTTAGATAAGTATCGATACTTATAAAATAAAATATTAATATTTATAAAAAATATACAAAAAAACTAACTTAAAATATTATAAAAAATTAATATTTTAAATTTTAAATAAATATAAAAAACTTATCGTATTTTAAAAGTAAATAGATGTGTTGTATGTTTGACTCCACGTTACTAATTTACCTTGCAGAAAATATACTTGATTGTGAAAGTCTCGAAATGTGGACTGAACAGAGCACGCAAACCTAGGAAATTTGTGCGTCCCAATAAAGATACGAACATTTGTTCAATTTAAAGGCTGCTTTCGGAATGTCGGTGGAATTCTGTAATTTTAAGGTGAGAGAGCTTTAAATGAGATTAAAATAAAGATATATAAAATTTTTATAAAAATAATAAAAATTTCGATATCAATTTTTATGTATATATAAAAATATTTATAAATTTAGTAAGCATTTTTTTATATATTAAAATTCCTTTCATTTTTATAATTTTTTTTGTATATATATAAAAATTGATATTAAAATTCTTATTAATTTTATAAAAGAATTTATATAACTTAATATTTTAAACATTTTACGTAAAAAAAAACCCGAATCGAGAAAGACATGTCATATTCCTTCTCTGAAAAACATCCAAGATAAGGGGATTGGACCACATTAGAACAAATCTTTGCACTTAGAAATGGTACCCACACACTTTTAAATTATGTTTTTGTTTACATGACATTATTTATAATCGAATGTCATATTTATATTAACTATTAATTAACCAGACAAAACTTTTTAAAAAAATTATTTTTCATAATAAATTTATGTAGTATTCGATTAAAATTAATGACCAATAAATAAAATATGTGTCGACGAGTATGTTTTGACTAATTCGGATCGAATCACGCCGCACACTTGATTTTTGTGGGTGAATCTTCTAACAATTTTTTTTACAAACACAAGACTTCAAACTCAATACATGTTTAAGCGATACTTAGCTGCTTACCATTTGGACCAACCTTGTTGGTTAATACCATATCTCTTTGATACAGTTCAATATAATTTGCTTTTCTATTTTGTAAATTGTAGTTAAAGTAATGATTTGTATATGTTTATAGTTTCAACCGTGCAATTATATTCGTATGAAAATTCATTCAACAATGTTTAAATAACAATAAAATTTATCTTTTTAAAAGGTAATAAATTTATACAATAGTTGGATGCTTAAAATTATTTTTTCAAAGTCCATGTAATCGTTTTAATAGATTGACTAATGATATTATCAATTTAAAGTAGATTGGTGATAGAGATTCTTTTGATTAAGTAGAAAGATATATTTATATTCTCGAGATAAATATTGAGATTCAAACTCATAAATTCATGTAAACGTTTTAATAGCATTAACTAAATGATATTATTGATTTAAAGTAGACCAGTGATAGATTTTATTTTGATTAAGTAGAGAGATATTTATATTATCGAGGTAAATACTGAGATTCAAACTTATATAATATAGGACAACGTGAACATTCTTATCGATCAGCTAATAGATCAATGCCTCTGTCCCTTTTAAGGTGTGTTCTGAATTCGAATGATTGATATCATCATCATGAATTGAGATAGAGTCTCTCAAATCTTTTAGTATAATAGTAATTTAAATAGATTTTAATTTAAATATTAATAAATTAGGATGGTTGATTTTTTTTCTTTAAATTTAAAATTTTAATAAAGTATTGTCCCTTCTAATATTTAATCTTATTTACGTCATTGATCACAAACAAATCAATATTTTATTCATTACAATATCTTCACCAGAGACGAACCTACCTATTAAGGTAGGAGGGGCTCCAACCCCCACACCCCGCTCTATATGATTATCAATTATCCTGTCACTTTTATTCAAAAAAATTATATTATTTTAAGCAAAGACGAAACTATGTGGGGGGAGAGGGGAGGGGCAATCACCCACTAAAGATTTTTTTTTCACCTTTGTTTTCTTATTTAATTTTTTTTAAAATTAATTTATTTATAAATTTACCCACTTTCAAATATTTATAGTTTACCCCAACCCTAAATTCTAGCTCCGTCTATGATCTTAAGGTGCATATTTCTAGATTCGAACTCTAAACTTCTTATGAATATAAGAGACATTTTCGTAACTTCGATATCATATATCAAATGGAACCAAATTACAAAACTTTTTCGGCTTTGGAAGACACACCATTAAAGAGAGAAAAACCTCGAGGATAGTGGCGTAATTATGAAGGGACTAGTGGAGGTCATAACTCCACAAAATATTAAAATTTTAAAAAATTATGTTAAAATTATTCTTTATCTTTTCTAAATTTATTTAAAATAATTTTTTAACAAATAATGTCGAGTTTCGACACTGTTCGAAGATGGGGAAGATCGTGGCATGCATGAAAATTTAAACCAACGACCATCCATTGTTCTTAAACTTAATATTTGCCCCCAGCCCCCAATCTAGTGGTCCAATTAAACTCATGACTATTTTTATTGGACATGATTTTTATATTTAAAAAAAATATCCAAATAGCACCCTAAAAATATTAGAATAATTGAGAAATGTGAATTGCAAATAATATTATTGCTATTGGAAAACTATGTGTGCAATGATTGAATGTTCCTTCTTGTAAAAAAAAAAAAAACAACCGGCGGACTAAAGAATCAACCTGATAATATTGGGGAAATTATCTAAATATAGTTCTTTTTTTCTTTCTAATAATGTATTTTTTTAAGTTTATTTTCAAAAATATTGTTTTTTTACTGTAGTAAGTCAAAAGTCGAATAGATTGCAGTTTGACTTTACACAGTGACTTTCATTTTTATATTAAAATAATAAATTCAGATAGATTACAATCCGACTTCAAACAATATTTTTCACACATAGCGTTCATGGATCAATGGAGGACGACTGCAACATTATTTTTTAAATATTTCTAGTAAAATATTGTTTAAAAATATGGTGAAAGCAGTCTGACTTCTTACTGTTACAGTAATCAACCTATTTATGGAAATAAACTTAGAAGGACCATATTGTTGGAAAAAATAAATTGGACAACAATATTTGAGTAAATTTGTCCGATAATATTTAATAAAATATTGTAGTGTATAACTTTAAGTATAATTATTTGAATATAAGTTAATAGTTATTGTTTTTGTTCGCGATTGAGTTGTAATAATGACCATATTGTCAACGTGCATTATTATTGTAATATAAATTTTTTAATGTTGTTTATTATTGATTTTTATTTTTCATCATCGAGCTTTGTTGATGTTTGTATCTATTTTGTTTCGAGCCTTTGAGTGTTTTTTACCTTTTCTAGGTTAGTTCATGTTTATGATCTAGAGACATTAATTTTTGTGTTATTATGAATATGTCCGAATCAAGTTTATTTATCTATGTTGTAAACTTTTATTATATTTTTGAATTTTTCATTCTTTAATAAAACTGACGTATTCATATAAAAAAAATGTATAATTATTTAATGGGTAAATTACATACAGATCGATTTTATGGGAAGTCGACAATATTGCAGGTTGACTTCTAATATACAAACGTACTCAATTGTAAGTCTTTTAGCAATTTTATTAATTTAATAAGTTTATTCCTAGACAAACAAATAATCATTGAAGCACACTTTGATATATATTATTTTCAGACGACATTTTTTGAACAATTTACTCGGTAAATTATGTCCATTGCTATTAAAATATGAGTTAATTTTTCTTTTTATCTTTGAAAGTACGGAGTGCAATACATAAATTTTGAATCTGAACCGTTACGATATTTATTTTGATATAATAATTAAAAAATAGTTTTAACTAAACTAAAAAGATTTCAAAAATAATTATAAGTTCAAACAACTTGAAAATATGTTTAAGAAGTTTTCAAAAGGTTTTGAAAATGTTTAAATGTAGCCAAACTCATGTTTTCAACACGACTGTACCGATACGGTATACCCCGTATCAATACACCTTAAGGGTTTCAACTACAGGTTTTATTTCTGTCAAAACTCGTATCGATACAGGCTTGGTCGTACCGATACGAAAGGGCGTGTTTCGATACGCTATGTTTTCAAAACTCCCAACGGCTATTTCTATGACAGGTCGTACCGATACGCCCCTTAAAGTGTACCGATACACGAAGCCTAAAGCGCACACAACGGCTATAACGACTAGTAGGCGTACCGATACGGGTAACCCGCGTATCGATACGGGCTGTACCAGAACTGCAACTTCAACATGGAAAACAGTCCCAAACGGCTCTATTTGAATCCCAACGGTCACCAACGGCCACAAACTCATTCATAACTATATTATGAAGGCTGGAACACTTGAAGATGGTTAAAGAACATATCCAAGCAACATGATCAAGAGAAATTGACTTTAAGTCTTATTCTTACATTTCTCTTGGACATAGTTTTAGAGAATGCTTAGATTGTAAATCTTTGTACACTATTGTGAGCTTCAATTTGTGTAAACACCCGCCTAGTGAGGTACTTAGTTTACCAAGCAAATCCCTTGTAAAAGGAGATATTCTATTTTAGCCTTAGACAAAAATTAGAGTGGTTCTATCTTAGCCGTTAAAAGATAGGTTTGTAAAGGTTTCCTCCTAAGCCTTTGAAAAGGGGAAGAATTCATAGTGAATTAGGAAATCATTAGTGGTGTGCTAAGGTAGTGGATGTAGGCTTAGTTTAGAAGCCGAACCACTCTAAAATCATTGTGCAAATTGTCTACCACTTTATCGATTTTAGCCAATTCATCAAATGAGCTTTTCAACCCTCTTAACACAAGATCGGAAGGGAGCAACAAGGCCTTTCATGAAACCTCTTCGAAAAGAATTAATACAAATTAAAGATGTAATATTTTTTATCTAAATAATGTTTAAGTTAAATTAATATCATCATTTTATTGGTGAGAAAATATTGATTTCAGTTCAAAAATATAAATACGTTGCATCAAACATAGTTTACTTAGGGGTGATAATTTGGTGGGGAATAATAAAAATTATAGGGATCCGAATCGACAAATATGACGAATAATCGAAATTTTCACTTATGGAGACGGAGAATAGATGAAGTTTTATCACCGAAGCACAAATGAGGACAGAGACGAGGATTGCTATATCCAAATCGTGAGATAACCGAACCGTACCCGTATAAATCATCGTTGGGATCTCTGAAAAATATCTGCTGGAATCCCAATATTTTATAAAGTTTGATGGCCATAAGGGTAATTTACTCATTTTCAACAAAAATCTATTCTCCCAAAACTTGAGTATGATCAACTGGTGTAAGTTCATAAATTCTCCGTAAATTTCATAAAAATAATTAGTAATTGATTTATACATCGTTGTAAACGTGGTTCAGTCTAATTTTGTTTAAAATACACAGTGATGGTTTCAATATAGATTTAAAAAAATATGAATATTTGAATGTTGAAAGATCATAAAAATTTGGCAGCAGAACAATTTTAGCAGTGACTTTGAGAAAACACTAAAAATTCTACAAGATAAATCAAGAAGTAAACCTTGTATTTCTATAACCATACGGAAGTCTAGATTCGTTTAAAACAAATTGTTCTATATTTATAGTTATATATTAAGAGTTATTAATTTTTGAGTGAGTAAAGGTCAGAAGAAAATAATGCAGGTTGTTTTCAAAAACAATAATGGCAGTGACTTCAAAAATTTGCCATAAATCGTACGAGTAAAATCAGAAGAGGTAATCTATATGGTTAGAAAGATTATCGAATCTATTTCCTTTTAGAACAAACGGACAATGATTTGAAACTGTAGAATATTAGTTACATATTTTTTTTAAAGGAAATGCAGACTACCATGTTTCAATAGTTAATATTTTAGTAATATTTTATAGTTTTGAAATGGCTTATTTGTTGTTGGTAAAACTAAATTTATCATTTATGTTTGTAATTTTTAAGATTCAATATTGAGTATTTGTTTGAATGTGTTAAGTTTTGTTTTTTTGGATACGAAGATTAACTAAAAACGCGAGAAACTATAAGAAATGGGTGTGAAAATAAGAAAATTCGCCTAAAAATTCTTAAAATCGTACTCATAAATATTAGAGAGAAAATAAGAAATGCAAAATTATCTCCGACTCACCCTATTGCCGCCCTAAATTTACTATGAATAGATGTTTTGAAAATCATCTTCCAAGCTTGAACTCTTATGATTCCATTTTCCGTTTTTTCCCTAAAATAATATTGTGCCAACTGCAATTTAATTTAAATATAATTCTGGTGGACAATAAATTAAATATTAAAATTAATTCAATAGTTAAGTATGCATACACCCTATGAAGACTCAATATTTTTTTTGAACAATGTCATTTGGATTTTATTAATAATTATGAAAGATATTACAAATACAATGTATTAAAAAGGAGACTGATCCACTAAAAATCTCATACAAATGTGCAAAGAAAAGCAAATATTTCCATGGAAATTAGCATACCATCAAAACCTAAAAACCTTTATGAATCTCTTTATCTCTAGCCAAATGAGACGCTTTACGGGATGAAAAAAGTAGTGAGTGAACCAAACTATCAGGTAGATTGTTCCGCTACACAGTTCTGATTACATTGGCTAACAAACCATCAAACGAGTGGGGATCAATATTTTCTATGACCACCGACAAAATCAAATCAGAAAGCTAGCGCCGTGAGGATCTCTATATAAGTATCAAACGACTGCTACAGTATGCTAAAATTGTGACAATCGACAGATGAAACGAACCACAAAAGCTAATGAAAAGCGTGCCACAAAGGCAGAGAAAACACGTGCTACAAGAATAGAGATTTTTATTAAATTGAAAAAACAAAACATAAAGAGCAAAAAAAATAATGAACATCGGTAATTGACAATTAATATTAAAACTGATTACTGCTACCAATTAAGCAAAAAAGAGATGAAAAAAATTTCGCCGGCTATAAATAAAAAAAAAGATTTTAGAGAGAAACTATTTTTTTACTAAGACCCAAATTTGATTCTCTTATCCCGTTTTATTTTATTTATTTATTTATTAACAATAAGATAATGATACATGTCATCATTTTATTTAGAAGATTTAATTTATTAGATTATTTTAATTAAAATTAAGAATAATTGATAGAATATATTAATTATTTATATATATATAAATATTTGTTGAATTATCATACATTTAATTTAATTGAAACTTAAAAAAATTAATGGAAATATTTTTATTTAGTGACAAAGATGACTTAATGGACTGAGAGACCAAGAACCAGCTTATTTCAAATGCTTCGACTTTTTTTCCGAATAATCTTAAAATGATTATAAGGTAATATCTGTTTATACATATTTTTAATTATTTAATACTATACACTTTATAAATAAAATAATTTAAATTTGAATCTTTTAAGATAAATATAATTTATTTTTTTACTGAACCCCTTGTTGATTCCAAATACTTTCAACTCATCAACTCTTATCTTTCAAATAACATCTCATACAATCATGTATATATAATATAAATATAAATATAATATTAGTATTGGAATTGGTTCCGGTAGGGTTATGGTTAAAACAAGTTTTATATTTTTAATATACAAGTATGGGTTAAACAACTTGGAAAATGACATCCTATCAAAACATTTATTAAATTTTTTTGTTGAGTTTAAATCGTAAATCAATTAGACACCAATTTAATTAAAAGATGTTTAATATATTTTTATTTTAAATTATAATAAACATTATTGCAGGGTTTAAATCACAAACCTTTTACCGTTCTGTTTTGATTTATCCAAGTAGAAAAGTTGCCTCATTGCATGTGTATGGAATGTTCATATGCTCCAGAAGAGAAATCATACTATGAATAAACTATATATTGTCTGTACATAAGGATCAAACAAGTTACAGAAAGAAAATCGAGTCGAAAAGGGCAGGATTTGAAGGGGAAACAAGCTACTTCATTTCAGATGTACAGTTTTAAGCCTTTCATATTCGACCCTGCAACGAATGGTTGGCCGAGACCGTGATCCGCCGTCTTCTCAGATTCCATAGTCTATATCTGTTACATTCTGGGATGTTGAGAGCTTTACAAGCCTTTCATTTTCATCATATATATCGAGGTTTTCACAAGGAGCGGGGAAGATGGTCCCTATCACGCGACCTTGGACGAACGCGCATTGGAATACATGCTTCTTCTTATATGTAATACCCACGTTCATATCCCTAAACGTCACGTTCCTGACGGGAATGTCTTCGCTACCATGTATACGAACAGGCACACGTACTTCTTCACCATGTACCCCGGTGAAGCTTATGTTCTCAAGTATTGGGAGAGCGTTTTTGTCAAAATCTAAGTCAGGGTGCTCGTTGTAGTCTGTCTTGACAACGATTCCAACTCGAGCATCATTGAATGTCAGATTCCGGTATGTTATGTCTCTGACATATCCACCTCTTCCGGCAGCAGTCTTGATTCGAACTGCTCGTCTAGAACTCCAGACAAGGACGTTCTCCACGGTGACATTCGATACCCCACCAGACATCTCGCTGCCTATCGATATGCCGGCACTGTGTATATGTTCAGGCAAGAGTCAAAATGTGCACTTAACCAAATACAACTAGGGGGGGGGGGGCGATAAAAGGTAGAAAAAAGCACATTCCAGACTTGTGATACACAAAATGCAGAGCTATTTCATCAGTACATCAGTGAAGATGATATGCACGGTGAAACATTCAAAAACTCCGGCGTGCAACATAAGGGGAAGGACAAACGAATACAAAAATCGAGAAACTTCAATGATTTGCCTGTGATGGTTTCAAATGTATGCATCCTTCTTTCTTTAAAACACGGAAAAAATCAAGCAGTAGAATATACATAAAGATTGAGGAGACGTTATTTAAGAAGCTTCACCTGACCATAGAGCGGACGATGAGGTTTCGAATGAGAATGTTTCGAGAGGGTCGTCCATACGCTATGCCATATTGATCCCAGCCACTTTTTATTGCAACTGCATCGTCACCAACACTTATGTAGCAATCCTCTATCACCATATCCTCACATGAATCTGTTCATGCCGTATATGACTTGCATTTAGTTACATTCAGAATTAACTAATAACTACAGATTATCGACACAGCTTGCATGGAAAGCGACGTATATGTGGAACAAACACTTCTAAACAACTATTCATTGTTGGGGGTAAGTTACCAGGATCAATTCCATCTGTATTTGGGGCTTCAAATACGGGTGCCAAGATGGTAACGTTTCTAACTGTTACATTCTTGCAGTCATACGGATGAAAAGTCCAAAACGGAGAATCACGTAAGGTTATATTAGCGATTACGATGTCATTTGACCACATTATCTGCACAAGTGGACCTCTAGTGTGGTTGAGTAGCTTCTGCCGATACTTCTTCCACCATGATTGACCCTGTCCATTTATGGAACCATTATTCCCTGTTGATTTGTAAAGAAAAAGGGTAAAATCAGACTCGGCCAGCAGTGACTGATCCAAATGAAACAAAGGTCGCAGTGTTGATTTGTAAAGAAAAAGGTAAATCAGACTAAAATCTACATTACATGTGTTGCTCGGACTTTTTACTTTTCTTTAAGTACCTGCATCCAACACTCACCTCCGGCTCATGGACATGTGATTTCAAAAGATCCTCCGAATGCATGGAAAAAACTTAGAAAAATCTAAACATACAGACTTCAAGGAACATAGGTATTTACAGGGTACTAGGATTACAAACTACATAAAGGGTGCAGGACTCCTTTGATCACGCGGAGACTCGTTGAATCAGCTTAAGAAGAAATATTACTAGACGAATCGAAAACCGAAATCACAGCGAATAAGCTAACCGGTTATAACGACATCCGTGAGGTTTTGGCCGTGGATTAAACTTCCATACCGAGGTCCTCGACGCTCTCTTCCGTACCCGTAAGACGGCAACGGAGGCATTAATGGCCATCGAGTCTCGTCCTGCATAATGCCAGGCAAAGAATCCAACAAAACAGCTGAATAACAGGCTTCAACAAAGACAATTCACTTAAACTAACACCATTATTATGATATTCATCAAAATTCACAATCTACAACATCTAAACATGTTAAATAATCAATTAGAAAACCATTTTCAATGCCAAATTTGAACATATCAATCGGCAAGAAATTGGGAAAACCGGAAAACCAACCTGGATTCCAAGAATCTCAGCGTCCTCAGCTAGAAACAAAGTCATATGACTAGTGAGATTAAACGGCGCCGTCAGCCATTTCCCCGGCGGAACATTGAGCCTTGCGCCGCCTTTCTTCCCAAGTTTTGAGATTTCCAAGATAACCCTCTCAAACGCCGCCGTGTTATCCGTAACCCCATCCCCAACACCACCAAAATCAGTCATGTTAAACTCGAACGCCCGACCCTCAGGCAAAGTCCGACCCGGCCAAGCTCTTCCAAACATCGAGAACCCAGCCCCGACAATATCCCGTTGCCATAAAAAGACAGAACCGAAAGCCGAGATCCAAAGGACAGTAAAGAGAGTTTTATGTGAGGACAGGAACCCCGGGAACCGCCCCGCCGGTAATGCCTCGGCCATATTGGGTTTGTAGAGATTTGATTAAAGAAACGATTTTTAACAGTTGGGTTTGAAACATGGGAAAAAAGGAGAGATCTTTTTGTAAGAGATTGCTTTTCTGGTAAGAAGTTAGTGACCAGAATTCAGTGGCCGCTAGATTTGGTGTTTGGAAATGGAGTAGATTTCAATTCAAGGGGGAGCTGTAATGGTCAATGGAAGAAGGGGTCCATAGATTCTAGTTTGGGTAGCTCGACATTTTTGACTTGGATTATAAACTGTGGTTAATTTGTAAGAAATGTAAATGTCAATTCCGACAAGACGGAAGTCAAATCTAAGGTTTCAAATTTACGGCAACGAGAAGCAATGTCACATCGTCGACCAGTAAGTAGCAGCAGTAGGTGAATAGTTGAGGAGTTGCAATCTATCAGTTGATGAAGGGAATTTTGAAAGAACCAGTAGTTGAGATGTACTGATCAAATATGAAACTCCTTTTGTTATACTTATTTTCTATAATTCGATTCGAGTACAAGATAGATTTTGTATCTTATTTCAAATTTATTTTTTTAACTATATATAAGTTATGATTCTAATCTTATAATTTAATTTGAGTTTTGATTTTGAATTTAATGGGGTACTAGTAGAAAAAAGATGATATACTCTCTCTACCTACTGTTGTAATACTTAATGGTGGCAAACGAGTACAATTTTGTGGATTTTATAGTGCACCCACCCCAACTGGATGAGTATATAAGCTTGGTGGGTAGTGGGCGAGTGTATATGTAAAAATTCATACCCGCCGTGGGTAATAGATAGGTGATAGATTTAAAACCTTACTCGCACTGTATTCGCCAAGATCCACCCGCCTCACCCCACATCCGCCCGCCCCTCCCACTAACTACCTACCATATGAATTTTGGACCATTATGAATTTAAGAATAAGTTCACAACCTATTATGTAAACCTTTAGATTTTAAAGGATGTGCCTTATAGTTTAACTAAATCTTAGGGCAGTGGCAGATGCAAAGGTAAGCTTGAGTGGTCTTGTGCCCACAACTTTTTAAAGTGCACATATTTGGCTTTAATTTTTTAACATTTATGAATTAGTATTTGATTTTTTAATTTTTTTTGACTTGTGTCCACACTGAAATTTTAAAATTTTTATTAATATGTCCACCCTAAAAAATATATTAACTTGTGCCCACCCTGAAAAATATTATATTTCTGGATCTGCCACTGTCTTAGCGTATAAACATTCTTTATAATTGTCTTTTGTCGTTAGTTACTTAGATGTAGTTAATAAAAAATTATACCGCGTAAATGTACTTTAGTTAAGTTAATTATAGTTAGTTGGTTAACTGTAGTTAAATTTATACATATGTAAGTGTATTATATATATGCACTTGACTAATTAATAAAATATGTGAAGATTTAGGGCTAGTTTGGCATTGCTTTTGAAAAATGCAGTGCGAAAAAGTGATTTGGAAATGTGATTTTAAAAAGTGTATTTGAATTGTTTAGTTTAAAATACGAGTGTTTGATATTGCTTTCAAAAAGTCCTTTTAAGTAGATAAAATGTCTATTTTGGACATTTTTTTTGAAAATATAAAAAGATTGGTGATGTAAATGAGGATATATGAGTAATTTTACTCAAAAGTGCTTTTGAAAAGCACTTTTCAAACTACACTGAAAAGCAGGTTTGGCCTCAAAAGCTACCAAAAGCTGGTTTGAAAAGCAATAAAAAAGTAAGGCCTTACAATTCTTTACATACGTCTATAGTTTGCCTTTACATAATTTGATATTATTAGTTGCTTGCCAAGTGAGTACAGACGGATACGGGTTGGGTGGTGAACATCCATTTAGAAAGTGGGTGTGGGATAGGGTCGTCCCTGGGCTAGGGCAATATGGGGGCCCACCCATGGCCCACACCCAGCCTAGGGCACACGCTTAGGGAACTTAAAAGTGTGGCTTTTGGCTCTTACGGGTGGATGAAAAAAACATCCCGATGATGAATATATATATATATATATATATATATATATATATATAGTTGGATAAGTTAAAAGATGATTAAGTTTTGAGGGCCCACTGTCTAGCTACTTATATATATATATATATATTAAAGCTTCGGTATAGGGATGTCAATTGGGCGAGGAGGGTGCGAAGGGTACTTTTCTCACATCTATCCCCGTCAAGAATTTTCATCTCTATCTCAGGCCCACAACCTATTGCGAATACTAAATCTAAAACCATCTTTGCCCCATAACTCTCAAGACTAAAACTATCCAATATTACTCCAATATGGTTGTTGGATTTTCCCCAAAAAATATGATTCCCACCAAATTATTTTTAGAAGACCTGTGGATTTCCCCCGTTTACTGTTCGATTCAGAAGACCGTGGATTTCCTCCCGTTTTGAACAGTGTTTTACCAGAAAAACATTAAAAAATTCTGAGCACTGTTCAAAGTCGGATTGCTCTCCTTCCGACTTCAGTATAAAATACTGTTCAAAGTCGGATTGCTCTCCCTCCAACTTCTGACTTAAATAGTAAACAACCATAGTTCTGGAAATAATCTTCCCTGGACCATATTTTGAGAAAAAAAATTCAACCATAATATTGTGGTCTTTCTACCAATATTTCAAGATAAGTTAATATAAATTATTTTAAATTTGACTCTGATTCAAATTGATATATTAAAAATATTTATAAATTTGATATGATCAATTTCAAACTCAATTATATACATATATATTGAATTTTTCATTAATATCACAAGAGAAAGTCAATATAAATTATCTTAAATTTGACTATGATCCAAACCAGTTTTGTATTTTTAATAACATTTTGTAAGATCTGTTGGGGCTGGTGGGGACGATGCGGGGCAGGTGGGGATGACGCGAGGCGGGTGAGGATAAGGATGAGGCGGGTACAAAGACATATTCACGCCTTCCCCACCACTAGGGGTGGGCATTATCGGGTACTCGGGTTTCGGGTATCCGAAAAACCGTGTACCCGGTTCATCCGAGTATCTCATTGCTCGGCCCGTGTCCTGGCCCATCACATCCGGGTACCCGCTACTCGGGTACCTATGAAACCCGGATACCAGAAAAATCGGGTACCCGGTTCATATATATTTTTTATTTTTTAATTTTAAAATTAAAAAAAAACCACATATTAAATGCAAAAATATTTTTTAAAAAATTTAAACTTAAAACTTAAAAGTATATAATACAAACATATAAAGAATTTAGGGATTTAAACATAGTTTTAGAGTAAAAATATTAAGAAACTTAAAATAAAAATATAATTTAAAATATAAAAAATATATTAAAAAAATTATCGGGTTGGGTCGGGTACCCGATAAGGGAAAACTTTCGGCTCGTGTCCCAAAAAAATTACCTAGTCAGGTAATTTTTTTATAAGATTACCCGATATTTTTAGGTTTTGGTCGTCGGGTCGGGTCAACCAGGTCGAGTATTTTTGAACACCCCTACCCACCACCCACGTCGAATCTAATTTTTATCTTCATCCCCGCCCACAACCTACAAAATTTGTAACAATGCATGCCCAATTGAATGCGAAGTGGGGCAAATCCCTGCAAAATCCGCCCTATTAACATCCCTAGCTTGGTATATAGCTAACCCACCATAATGATTGAGCTTTTTTAGCCGTTTGAAACAATTTAATATATAATTGTTGGTATCTAAATCTAATAGTAAGTATTGAAAAAAAAGTGCATTCATATAACAAGTATAGAAAAATGAGCCTTTAATAACAAGTGTTGAAAAAAAATAAAATTTTAAGAGTATCCTTATATTAATAAATAGTAGGGAAAATTAGGCCCCTAATAAAAAAGTATTAAAAAAATTGAGTTTTAAGATTAGACCCCTAATAATAAATGTTGGAAAAAATATAGTGCAACACCTTAAAATCTCAGCATTAAATAAGGAAATGAGTGAACAATGAAATGAGGTTATAAAAAATAATGAGCTTCTACAACCTTGAGGATTCGAACCTATGCCTCTTGACATACTAGGGAATTGTCTTAGTCATCTAAGTTAAGACAATTATTGGTCTTAGCCTAAAACAGTTTAATGTTATTCTATATTCGGTGGTTATGCTGAAATTAATTAAGTTAGATCTGACTCATCACCTATTGTTATTGAATGCCATTCGAATATGTAATAGAATGAGAGAGATTTCCAGAAACCTCTCAAGTTCTCCCTAACCCCAAACCTCTGACTACCCTTCGATCTCCTCGACCTTCGTGTTGTGGCGAGTACAACGATTGTCGTCCAAACCATCATCGTGCCCCGACCTCAACCTCATCTTTCACTCGTAGGACCGTTTTCTGTGAAGCCACCTGAAAGGTTCGAAGAGAATCCAACAATCACCTATCTATTTTCACCGCCTCGATCGTTCGTTCACCACACCATTATTGCCATCGTCATCTTCATGCCAAGGCGAGCAAAATCTAGGTGGCTGATTATTGATCCATCGTCGACAAAGGCTTTGTTAGAGCTACGTTGTTTTTCATCCAATTGTTTCATTTTTGGGTAAGTTCCGGTGTGTTATTCGACTTATTTTGAAAATTTCTAGTTTGGTCGAATGGAGTGATTCATGAGCTTTGTTTTTCGGTAGAAGCGTGACCATTAGAGTCACCGACGAAGAATCTGGTTTACCGCTGGCGAGTCTGGTAAGTGGATAGGAGAGACCTAGTTTTCCTCTAAATCATCCTGAACTGGTTAAACCGGCCTGAGCCCTACCAAACCAAGCCAATACAAACCGATATGAGCCCGAGTTCAACCCGAGCTGAGCTCAAGCTTGACCCGATCCAAGCCCAAGTTTAATCCCGAGCCCAACCGATCCGAGCTGGAGTCTGACCTATTTGACCCGAACCCAATCTGAGTAAACTGAGTCAACTCGCACGAGTCAACTTACCCGAGTCAACTTGATTGACCGTTGACTGCTGGCGTTAACGTTGACTTTGACCAAAAGTCAAATTTTTCGAAAACCCTTACTTACATTTTTCAATGTCCTAAGTCTGATTTTGAAGTCTATTTTGCGAAATTCTAACCTGAGAGCCTTCGAATCTGACCTTGAACCTGATAATATTTGTGTTTAATTATTTAGATTAAGTGCAATGTGAATAAGAATTGTTTATGGGTTTTGATTAATTGAATGTATTCAGAGTTCCATGTATACCAGATGTTGATGACGTCGAATTTGGGTTCAAGAGAGTTCAAATGTCGTTTCAAGGGGTCAACTGGTATAGCAAGGATTTAAGGTAATACATTACTACCTCTTGCATGCTTTATGAAACATGTTGGTATTCGGTTAAAGTATGCATGATCATGATTAAGTGTACTTTCAATTCTACTTGAGTCAATTTGTTTATGAAATAAAAGAATGGTAATTTGGATAAGATCGAATTATTTGAAAGAGAAGTTTAATAAACTAAAAAGATCCTGAGTTCAGTAAGTGATTAATAAGGCAGTTAACCTCTCAATCCGATTAATAGTGTTAAAGGATTTAATATCTGAAACATTTCGCTAAGAATTGGCGATAATACCCTTGATACATAATAATCACTAAAATATCCCTAGCAAAGGAAATAACTTGGAATTTACACTTGATTTAATTAAATAATTACTTCATCTAAAATCCCTAATTTATTGGGAGGGATTTCGGTATCAAGATGCAAATATGTGTGATAACAAAACACTTGGATTTTTCTCAAGTTTTGGATAAACACCTAAAGATAAATTTACTGGAAGTTATTCGTATTCGTGAACTGATCTTCATGTGTTTATCTTCGTATTCCCGAATTCCTGAACTGATCTTCGTATCAAGATGCAAATTTACTGGAAGTTCTTCGGCTAGGGTGATTCCTACTAAACCTAAGGTATCCCCTTAGGATGACACTTATGCCCAATGGGCCTGGGTTAATGCCCCTTATAGATGCAGTTATGGGGGACTGCATACTAGAGTTTGGTTGGAGGGTAGATAGAAAATTTAAAATGAACTTTACTGTTACTTGAATTATGTGCTCGTGAAATAAATGTTCACTGCACTATTAGATTGTATGTGTTAACTTTACACTGTTGGAACACACACTAAACTCTTTGATTCAACTTTCGTAATCTATCTCTCTTCGGATTCTTAAGTCTATATGCTCATCATTTGATACTCAGTGATTAAATAAAGAATAATTATGTTATCTTCAAGTATATCGCTTCACTGAAATATCGAATCACAATTGGAGTTTGTTGGTACCCGGAACATCATGACAGTGCTATGCTTGCTATATACATGTACGTGCTTACATCATCATTTAGTAGTTCTGTATTACTGAGCTTTCCCAAGCTCATGTTGTTCTTACCATCGCAAGTTAGATGAAATCTATCATGGAATAGTGATCGTCATCAGTGTTGGAGTTCTTTCAGCGTTGTTTCGGAGTACGGTACTGGTACAGTTAGTGGGCATGTATGTCGTGTATTGTTTTATGTTAGTGTCTGTAATATATTATATGAACTATTGTTATATGTTTAGATGATTTTCTGAAATGGTATTTTGAACAGAAGTTTGTTTTACAGTTTTTTATGTATTTAAAGAAAAGCATTTTCCTGTGGATTTTTACTGTGGGTCACTCTTATGACCCTAATGTGACCTCATAGAATTAAGTGTAACGTATAGGCGGGTCTAGGGGGTTACAACTAGCTCTCTATTAATAAGTATTGAAAAAATTAGCAGTATCTTCATCATTCAAAAATTTAGGAGTATGCTCATAATAACAAATATTAAAATTTAATTTTTAATACTTGTTATTAGGGGATCGATTTTTTCCAATATTTATTATTATAAGCATACTTTAAAATTTAAAATTTTCAATACTTGTTATTAGAAACCCAATTTTTTTTCAATACTTGTTATTATAGACATTCTCTTAAAATTTATTATTTTTCAATACTTTGATATTAAGGATATGAATTTAAATAGGGGTATGTAACCGCAACGGTGACCGTTATATAGCGGTAGCGACACCATTCGAAACCACGATACATGAAACCGTTATATCCACAAATGCATATGTTATTAAAAATTTACAATTGTGATACTCGCAATGACCGAAATTACACCTGTTATGTCCGTAACCGTGATAAATGCAACATGATCGAATATATGACCACAACTGTAATTTAAATTCATGATATACGACCTAATTTTTAAGTTTTCCCTAGGGCCACCAAAATCTCAAGAACAACCCTGGTGTGGGCGGATTTGAGAATGTACTTGCTTGGGCGGGTGTGGATTTGAAAAATAGTACGCGCCGTGGGTGATGGGTAGGTGGTGGATATAAAAATTTTAAGTGGGTATGGGTATTGGGGAGGGGGTATCCGCACCCGCCCCGCCCAGTTGCCATCCCTAGTAATACTATTTCAATAATAGAAGTAGTGTTTGATTAAGTAAAGATTAGGTTACAGATAACATAACGAGTTAAAACCCTAGTCGCCGCTCTTCCTTAAAACCCTTGCGCCATCGGCAACCTTTGGTGTTCTCATTCATTCTTTTTTGTTTTTTCGATGAGTCATTGGTGGGATAGCATCGGCTTCCCAAAGCTCTGGTTGGTTACCGTTTCCTTTTGCCTTTCGGGCTCTTTGTGTTTGGAGACGGACCATTGTTTTTCTCCCCAATGGTTGTTGTCAACGGTTCCAAGTGGCCGGTTGATAGAGTGATAACTCCTCAAAAATACTACATTTGCATCTATTTTACAATGTTTTTTTGCTAGTTTTCGAGTACGCATGTTTGCATTTAGTATTAGTTTCATGCATTTTGCATAAAAATGAGTTTAGCAGGTGCCCTTTTACGGTTTGAAGGGTTTTTATTGTTTTTGGCGCATGTTCTATGCCAGATGGCGTGGCAAAGGAATAAGGGAAAGTAAAAGTCATAATGCTAGGGATGATTGTTGAGACGTGGCTAACAGTGTAATGCAGATGGACCAGCAGTTGTATGCCAAGCCCTTTGACAATGATGGACAGCCCGAAAAATATGAAAGGATAAGGTTCTGAAAAACATGCAAATGTACCTAATCCAAAAAATCATGAGCGGCTAGTCGGCATGAGTTTTCTGCCACGACCTTTGGCATCATATCGGTGACTGATGACATCAGCCCTAGACCATCACATGTCAGCCTTACTCGGTGATAAGCTGATAAGGAGATTAAGCACTTATCAAGAAGCCTTTGTCGAAATTTAAAATTTGAATTTCTCCTAGCGTTTTCTCCTCACTCATCTATATAAAGAGATTATTTCCAAGCATGAAGGGTGTCGTGCACTTGGAGCGAGCTAGCTTAGGACATCTCCGATCATTTCTACCACCGGCTAGAGTAGCCACATCGAGGAGGGCTGGAGCAAGATAGGCCGAATCGACCGACTCTTTTTTTTCCTTTTTCCTTTGGTTTATTTTAATTTTAAAGATGATGTTTGAAAACGATGAAGTTTATTTTGTGGTTAACCCTCTCATCATGAACCAATTTAATAGTTTTTGAGGGGTGGATGGATGAAACATTGTTTTTTGCTTGCTTTTATTAATTAGGAATGTTTCGGTATAAAGTTTTATTCATTTGACAATGTATTTACTTTTTCTAAAACTTATATGCCAAGCGACGACTGGCGTAGCTTGCTTATTGCAACTCAATATCATAACTGACTTGGGAGGTGACGATTACTTGCCAAATTCTAAGGTGAGAAGCTTCGACAGAAGATGTTCAAGTAGACGAACTTACTTCGGGAGTGAGTCTACCCCTTAGAGAGTAAATATTGGAACTAAACTAAATTAATTAATGGGAAACACGCACTATAGACATATAAGGGTTTTTACATGATTAATTTAAAGGCGTTGCTATCGACGGGGGCAATGACCATCTTTTGAATCTGCTCAATAAAATATTGCCAAAGCATGGCATTATTAGAAGCCATCATGGCATAAACAACGTGAAAATCATGCATTCCTTGTCAACGCTCATCATCCATTTTTTTCAAGCTTTCCTTGCCAATGTTGTTTTATTTTTCTTCTTTTAAAATCACTTTCCAAAACAATCATTTTTCACCCCAAAGGCAAGTATCAATTGAACAATTAAACTCCAAGACAATCCCTGTGGGATAGATACTTAGCTTAATTATTGTATTACTTGTCGACCGTGTATACTTGCACGAAAAAAAGACTTGACTTGGCATTGTTTTATACATTTCCAATACTCATTTTTATACCTTTTGTCAAGCACATTTCGGTTACAACATAGAGATTTAATTTCCCGGTGGTTTACAGTACTCCCCATGAAATCTTAAAGGTGGTTTGGGAGAAAGGTCGATGTTTTTGGAGATAGGAGGTGTTGAGGGGTCGAGAACGTTGACGGAGCCCCCTCACTAGAGTCACCCCTGGACGACTCCTCTCTCTTCGACCATAGTGGCCGAACGTCCTCCCCTGAAGGCCTCCTTCATCCTCTGGTGGTTCCATGTTAGTTGGGTTACCTAAAACTTGACGTGCTTTGTTGTGATTTTTTCGTGTCAAGATTCGTTTTGGCATGGAGTGTTGCCCCTTTGTGTTAGCTTGATGGATGTGTATGTTGTGTTTTCGAGCCTTGTTGTCTCACCTTATGGCTATTATTGTGGTTTCGATTGAGTAGTCCCTCGGTGATACGGACTGGGAATTTTAGAGTTTAAGTAGTCATCTCCGAGCAAGAAGCTCTCCTGGATTTAACTTCCATGTCCCTAGATATGTTTGTGTTGGTCTTTTAGTTTGTGATGGTCGTTTGTTCTTTTTCACTTCTCGGTTATTTCCACCCTCTCTGTGTAGGGTTTGATTTTGGCCTTATTTTGCCATTGTTTGTTTCGGCCTTTTGGCCATCTTTTTCTAGGGTCTTAATCCCGATGCTTTTGTTTGCATCCTATTTTATTAATGAAGTCCTTTCGTTTGATCTTTCAAAAAAGAAAGAGAATGATATTACCCTAAGAGTCTTGGGTTCAATCCGCTTTGTCCACAAAGTTGCATGCTCAAAGGGTTAAGAATTTATATGAACATATATTACCTTGTAATTACTGATAGGCTATTAAAAAATTGATTTTGATTTTATATTTTTATAAATTTGATATTGTAGTTTGATAAACACAATAACCATTAAATTTGTTAATTTAAATTATGTTATAAGTTCATATATTAGGTAATTTCCTAATTTAATCATACATCCTGAATAAATTATATTATATTTTCTTCTAATTTTGAGTTGAATTTCGTTGGTTTTGAAGATGATTTAGGAAAATTTAAATTGATTGGGTGATTGAAAAATTTAAAGTAAGTTTATCGATGTTTAGAATAATAACATAAAATGTCAAAAAATGACAATTTGACATTTCGGTTGCAGCGTAATATAAAGACGAAACTCTTAAAGTTTTGTTATTGTGGGAAAGATGATCAAATAGAATAGAATTTACGTGAACAACAAGTGACTTCCACGTTAACAGTTCATGTCTTTTTTATAACATAACGTAACAGTTCATGTCGCTGTGTTGTTTCTAATTTCATTGATGAAATTAAAATTTTTTAAAGTAGGGTGACTAAACAAATATATAAATAAAGTCAAACAACTAAAAACATAATTTATCCCAAAAGAATTGTTTAAGTCCGATTTAAATTCAAATTCGATTTAACCCGATCCGACTTGACTTATGTAAATGTGGCGTATAGAATTCCTTCTTCAACGCAACTAAATTTATAATAAGTGGAAAATATAGTTAGGAAACATCAATCTCGTAACCGGAAACGGCAGCGGTAATGTATCGAACGGTGGTGAATCGCGTCCTACTTAGCGGCGGAGGCCGCCGCCTCCCCCTGTACCCTGATATTAGAACTATCATTAGCTCTTCTCGGTTTTCCACTACTACAGAACCTCAAACGGTCCTTAATCGAACCCTTAATCCATCTGAATCTTCCACGTCATCGTCTTCTCCGACGAGTTTCCCGACATCTTCTGCGGCTGGGGATGTTCCGGGTCACGGAGAAATAATCCCAGAGCTGAGTACGAAGGGGAGCAAGCTCGGGTTCTTCAAGTCTCACTACGACACGTCGTCCGTACACCGATTAATGCTATGAATTATGATAAAAATAAACAATTTTGAAACTTTATTCTTATTTTTATTTGCTTAAGTGTTAAAAATTGTTTCTTTTTTCAAATGCAGAAAAGATTGGGGTGGAGTGAAGAAGCAATGATAGCAGGAGCAAAGGAAGTTGGGATTTCCCCTTCCATTGTTGGATCTTTCCCCCGAAAAGAAGCTGCCCTTGTCGAGGTGATTCTGGGGTAAAACAAAGTTTCGATTTTTATTAGCTCTGGTTTTACTCTTTTTTATTTTCATCCTTTCCTTCATTTGTCAAATTTATCTTTGATTGTGATTTTTACCAGATGAAATTAGGAAACTTTAGTTAGGGAAACTGTAATTTATGAACAATCTAATTGTATTGCTTATGATGTAAAGCTGCTTCCCCCATCATTGTCTTCTTGCATGCTGTCATTTCTTTTTTCCTATAGTTGAAGTCCATGGGTTGATCAAATACAATCTAGAAGAATTTTTGGCTACTGCTTTTATAGGAAGTGTTTATATGTTGGTTCCTTCTTTGTGGAATCCTTGATGTGGTTCTTCTGTATACTTAGATTGTACCACTTTGCACAAAATCGGTGTTTAACGCTTTGTTTGGCATGAATCGAGAAAACCGGATGGAAGGGAATAGGTGAGGAAAGAATAAAAGGGTGGACAGGAAGGAAATCTATTTTTCTTGATGCTAAGCTTTTGATTTCTTGTATCTATAACTATATTACTTTCTGATACGTAATTAGATTTGCTAATTCCATTAATTATGATACGTTTTCATTCATTGTCCAACAACTTGAAGTTGATTTTTTCCACATCTCTGCAGTTTTTCATGGATGACTGCTTACAAAGGCTTATCGATAGAATCGAATCTGGTGAGGAATTACAAAACTCGACTCCTAGCCAGTGTATCTACAAGCTTGTAAGGATTCGCCTTGAAATGCAAGCATCCTACATATCAAAATGGCCTCAAGCTCTCAGCATTCAAGTATCAGTTCTTATACCTTTTTTTTCTCTCTTGTTGAAAGACTAGTTTACTTAGTTGAAGCCTTCACCTTTAAAGACAAATGTTCTCTCAATTCTTTGTAGGCACATCCGTTGAACGGTTCAACAAGTTTTAAGCAGCGAGCAATGTTGGTCGATGAAATCTGGCATGCAGCCGGTGATGAGACCTCCGATTTAGATTGGTATGTGAAGCGAACTGTTCTTGGAGGGATATACTCAACAACAGAGATTTACATGCTGACAGACAGTTCCCCAGGTTCATTTCCCTTTACCTTCATGTGCTTAGAACTTTGGTGTTAGGGTCTAGCTGTATACACCTTTGTAATTCCGTTAGTGACCCCGTGGAGATGCGATGTTTTAGATAGCATTCCGTTTACTTATCATTCCATGGCAGAGTTTCGGGATACATGGCTGTTCTTGGATAATCGGGTGAAAGATGCTTTTGATTTGAAGAAGACAATTCAGGAGGTAGTCTCTCCCTCCTCTTTTTTCTTGTACACATACGGGGAAAATCGGTGTCTTAATGAAGTGAGATGTCGCAGGCAAAGTATTTGGCAGAAGCTGTTGGTGCTGGAATGGGAAGCTCTTTGCAAGGCTTTGTTGGTAGAGTGCTTCAGAGATGAAAAGCTCGAATCGAGAGTCGAGACAGTTCTTGATAGTTGTTAGTTGTATGACTAGCTTCGGGCTCTCTTATAGTATTAATCACTTGGTGCAAGCCATTGAGTTTAGGTTTCATAATAAGTTTAGAGATACAAGTACACAGTTATCATTTGTTAACAGGATACAGTTGCTTTACAATTAATATGAGAATATTTTCAATTAATAGTGAATTATCTTCATTATTAATAAGTGGTGCATTTATAACTCTTAGACAAATTGTACATGTTGGAGAAAAGATGATAAACAAGTTCAAATTTATAAAACTCTCAATTATCATCCTAAAAAACCAGAACTAATGAAATTAAAAACGGAGGATTTAAAATAATGCAACAACACTTGAGAAAATCAGTGCAAACATGTATTTTCCAAATCTTATGGCTATCATCTTCCTTTCCTTTATTGGATCATGTTGATATTTCTCAATCCATCCTTGTAAAACTTATATTTCCAAAACAATATCTGCAATTCAGAAAAAAGTTAAAGTTAAACATTGTTAATTTCTACTTAGGATCCACTTACGTACAATGTACGAGTTTTACACATTTTTTGCATCGTTAGACCGGTGAAATGAATGACTGAGATTAACTTTTACTTTTTTCTAAGCGATAATCTCAACCATCCATTTATATTCATCTAATGGTTCAAAAAGTGTAAAACTTTCAAATTTTACATAGTGTAAGAGGATCATATCTTATATATATAGGTTATGATCCACTTACATGGTGTAAAATTCAATTACTTTTATACTTTTTTTGGACCGTTGAATGATGATAATTAATGGCTAAAATTGTTTCCTTATTTTTTTTCCAAGTGATAATCTTCACATTTTTTACTGTTAATCTCATCCATCCATTTTACTCATCCAACGACTATGGATTAGTGTAAATCTAAATAAGTTTTACACCATGTAACTCAATCCCATCCCTATATATATATATATATATATATATATATCGACTTACATTCAGAATCTGTTTTCACCCATTTACTTCCATCATCTGCCTTTTCAGCCTTGGCGATATGGGCACTGCTCTCTAAGGATTTCTTGGTAGACAATTTGGTGCCATAGTTTTGTGGATATATCTTCTTGTGAAGTATGGTTTTCAACATCTGAAAACAACTCGAAAAGATTTAATTATACTCAATTAACAATGTAATTTACTGATATAATTAATGTGTTTTTAAGTACCTTCTCCATTATTGACTCCAGGACTGGATCCCTTAAACTAATCGGAGCTGGTGAGAATCCACTTCTACAAACAAACATCTTCTTTAAAAGAAACGACAATGATTTCTTCCCTATGGCAGCCTTGGAGTTATCCAAGCTGATATCTTTCCCTCTACTGTGAACTAAACTGGTGCTGCAATTCGAACCATCGGAGCATCCACTGCAAACCCTTTCTTCGCCGTCGACCGCGGTGGAGTCTGATGGTGTTGGTTCAACATGTTCTTGAAATATTAAGTTGAGCTCTTTCTGAAGTTTCCCTACTTCTTCAGGTGTGAGGCCGTGTAGATAATTGACATGATCTTGTGTGGTGGGAACATTTTGTTGCGGATTCAGTTTCTCCGGTTCTTGTTTGATCTTGTTTCCGAATGTTCCGATCGCTAGGAGTCCATGAGGCCAGTCGCTGAACTCTTCTTTGCAAGGCTGTTGTCGGGTGTTACCTATAATAAGATGATCGGCAATGGAGAATCCACATGGTACGATGTTGTTGTTAGACACAAAAACATGTCTGGGGATCAAACACGGAATAATCAGAATGAATAAGTACAGTACTTACGATTGTCTGGAATGGTGTTGGTGTTGGTTTTCTTGCTGGTGAGCTTGTTTTGAACCCAGCTGAATATCTGCAAACCAAGACACGACAACATATATATATATATATATATATATATATATATATATATATATATATATATATATATATATATATATATATATATATATATATATATATAAGCTTGAGCAAAAGGAATGTAGTTTTTGAATTTGTTTATGTATTCTGAATCTGATCTTAGTTCTCACCTTCATTTGGTGAATGTTTGTGCCGGTGAAAGCTGAGGTGATCTGCAATTAGAAACTGGAGCAGGAGAGATTTCATATATATGAAGCTGGTGTGGAGATTTTGATGCTGCTACTATTGTGCCTAGTTGAGGCATGGTTCAAGTTCCCAAACCATGACTTTGCCACCTCTTTTCCCCCTCCATTCTCTCTCTCTTTCTCTCTCTATTCTTCGACACCTTCCCCCCCCCCCCCCTCCAGCTAACTGTGTCTTTTTCCAATTAATTTACATCATGTAAAATATAGAATCAGTGTCGGTTTAACGTTATTTTTGAGAATTTTTTAATTTATTTATTAAATAGAGATATTATAGGTTGACATTTGAAATATAAGATAAGACAATATAAGGTAAATTTTTTTTATATTTTTGGTCTCTTTATTTAGGTTAGAGTTTAATTAGATTTTTATGGTTTAAGGTTTAGGTTTAGGGTTTAGAGTGTATGGTGTAGAATTTATTTTTTAGGGTTTAAGGTTTAGAACTTATGATTTATAAATTAAAGTTAGGATTTAAGATTTAGTTTTTTAGTGTTGGGCCATGAATAGAGGCACAAAAAAGGAATATATTATTTTTGTTCGAGACAACATGAACATCTTTGATCACTAATTTTTAAGGTTTAGAGTGTATGATATAGAGTTTAATTTTTAGGATCTAAGATGTACGATGTAGAGTTTAATTTTTAGGCTTTAGGACTTAGGAATTAAGGTTTAGCTTTTTAGTGTTGGACCATGAAAAGAGGGACTAAAAAAGAGCAAATGATTTTTGTTCGAGACAATATGAACATTTTTTACCAATAATAAGTGGATCTCAATGTTTTTAAATTATTTAATTTAAAAATTTATGTATATTTAACGGACAAAAATCCTATGCCTCTTTTCGGTGCCCTTTTCTATGCCACAAAACTAAAAAAATAAATTTTAAACTCTAACCCTAAATTTCAAATCATAAACTATAAACTATAGACTCTAAAAATAGACCCTACCTCTAATTCTATAAACCTTAACCCTAAACACTAATTTTAAACCTTAAACCTTAACCATAAATCTCAAACTAATTTTCTTAGTGTGAACATAAATAGAGCATCGAAAAGAGACAAATAATTTCTATTATTTAATATTCAATCAATGAAATTTAAGTGCGATGATACGTACACGTGTAATTCTAATTAAGGAATTATATTGAATAAATCTATTGTGGAAAAAAATTTACGAGTATTTTAATTTTTTAGGGTTTAGTGTTTAGTTTATGATTTAAAATTAAAAGTTTATGTTAGGAGTTGTGTTTACGGTATGTGGTTAGAGTTTAGAAGTTAAGGTAATATGGTTAGAAATTTAAGTTTTAATCTATAAATCTTAAATTTCGACCCTAAACTATAGCCACAAACTTTAAACCTAAACCTTAAAATAAATCCTTAAATCTTAAAACTGAGACACTTGTAAAAACCTTTTTTTCTATCATCAGTGTATAAATAATTATCAATTTAATTTATTTGATCAATTTGTGAAATATTTGGTATTATACAAAATTATAAGAATACGAGCATAAAGACAAATCTAGGACCAATAGGTCCTATTTTGACTAAAGTAGGACTCAAAATCCTATATTTCTTAAACTAGCACCCTTACAGTGAGTTTGAATAAAAAAAATATTTTTTAAATTTTTTTGAAACTCGCCGTAGAACCATGACGAGTTTCAAAAATTTTCTAAAAAAATCTTATATTTTAATTTAATTAATCACATTAACGGATGATTAAAAAATCATAATTGAAACACGCCTTATAGAGCAAGTTTCAATTAAATTTTTTAAAATCAAACTTTTTACTAAAAGATGAAAATAAAAAAATTAAACTCGTCAAGCACAACGCATTTCAATTATGATTTGCTAATCATCTGTTAATGCGATTAATTAAGTTAAAACATGAAAAAAAATTAAATTTTTTTAAAACTCGCCGTGATTCTACGGCGAATTTTAATTTTTTAAAATAATATTTTATTCGAACTCATCGTGTAAAAGTACTAGTCTGAAAAATATAGGATTTTAGATCTTACTCTAGTCAAAATAAAATCTTATGATCCTTCAAATGTCCTTATCCCAAGAATACGTGGAATTTATTAAAAGAATATATCATTAAATATTAAGTTGATTATTTGTGGAGATGATGGGCCAATGAAGACCATGTTCGCGTGGTTATGTCTCTCACTTACCGAGCCACCAAGCACCTACTCCATCTAGCAACAATCACCACCACCTCCACCTCCACCGTCAGGAGCACTTTGATTTGAGTAAACATCCCATTTTGCCCTGCAATAACAGTAGGGACGGGCACGAATCGGGTCGAATTTTTATCGACTTGAACTCAATTCGAAAAATTATATACTTCAACTCGACCCGACTTATAAAAAATTGATTTTATGAATTTAATTATAAAAAAATAATTTTTAAAATCTAATTGTAAAAAAAATAATTTTAAGGACTAATTATAAAAAAAAATATAAAAATAGGTATTATTACAAAATATCCCTAAAAAGTATATGAGAAAATTACATTATTACGCTCAGATTAGGTTGATCTGGATTTTTTCACCCTAAATTCGACTCGACCAGACAAAAACTCAACTTTTTCACTAAAAAAAAGACCGGATCAAGTCAAAACTCGTCGAGTCTAGGTGAAATGCCCATCCGTAATAATATGAGTTAAGATCTGCTTATACACTGAAAATTTTTACACATTATGTGAATTGTTAGATTAATTGAATTTAATGATTAAGATTATAAATTTTGAATAAAAAAAATTCATCTTTGTATAAAAATCTCTTTTTTTTTGCTATAAGTAGCGGTCATCAACGAAGCCACCCGTAATAGAGAGAAGGCAACTAACACCGATTTTTTTAAAGATTTTTTTATACATTTTTATATTAAAAATAAAGTAATATTATTTTTAAAGTATATTGACACCACTTTAAAAATATTTGACATACCTTAAAAGGAAATAGATACCTACCATAAATCACACACTTAAAAAATATTTTATAATTTTTTTTTAAATTCTGACAACATAATTTGAATTTTTTAACTCCATTCTTGATTTCAGTCATCTATTTTTACTCATCAAATTATATATAAAAAAAACAGGTAAAACAACTTCAAATGTAATTAAAATTGGGGTATAAAAAATTGACACAACTTGATTTCACTTGACTCTTAGCTGATTGTAACTATAGTTGACAATGACCCGAACTCAATCCGAGTTCAACATGATGTTGACCAAAACTCAAGTTGGACCCGATTATTTTGTATTCGAACTCAGTCTAAAAATGACTTGAACTTGATAATATGATAACCGAATTTGACTTGCACTCGACCTGATATGAACCCGAACATGAAATTAATCTAGTAAATATTCGATATAATCTTACTTGAAACAACTCGAGATTTGATTTTACACGACCTGTTAATTGACCATACATGTAAATGACCCGACTTGTTGTTGACACAAAATATAATTGTCTCGATATGATATTGACTCAACTTATAATTAATTGACTTAAAGGGATTGACTAACTAACCTAGTGTATTTTTGTTCAGCTTGTATTAAATATTTGTTTTAATAGAAAAATACTACATTTTCATTTTAATAGTACTGTAAAATATTGATTGTTAAAGTTTATTGAATTTATTTTTTTATAATTATTTCAATAATACTACGAAATTGATTGTAACATACATAACTTTTTCACTTGAAGTGACAATTGTTTTCTTCACTAAAATATAACTCATTATTTTTTTCTATTTTTAAATTAGTTAAATATATACTTGAAGATTGATAGAGTTATTATTTGTGAAAGTTGCAATTATTTTAAAGAAGCAAACAAAGGGCTAATATATATTTGTGATTTGTGAGAGTTGTGACTTTACCGACTTGATATGACTTGAAATAATCACAAGAAATTAATATAATATGATATGAGCTTCGTCTCAAATTGGTATAACTATTGACTTTTGATTTGACCTAAACTTCACATGAAAGTGATACAATATGCTATGAAGTTCATCCGAAACTGATATAACTCAACTTAAATTTGATTTGAAATCGACATGACTCGACTTGAACTTGGCTTGGTACTCGAAATGACCTAACTCCAAGTCCATCCGAACATGATTTTACCGACTCAAACTCAAATCATTTTGATCTAAACTTGGTATTGACCCGACCAAAATTCGAACTGTTTTGATATGAACATGATATTGACTGACCCAAACCAAATCTGAATTGGGAGTAAATCGACATTGACCTGGACATCAGTCGACCCAAATCCGACCCATTTAAATCGAACCATTGACTTAATCTGACATAACTCGAATATAATTTTGACCTGATTTGATCTAATTCGGCCTAAAACTCATCTGAAGACCCGGTTTTACCTTATTAAATACATGTGTTTGCTCAACATTGAGATCTTATATAAAAATAAACTAATTGGTGGGGGATTAACTAGGGAAGGATTTGGGGTTTGGTTGGACGAGTGAGAAAACATCCGAGGCAAGCACGTGAAGTTGTCGGTGCTGATCACGTGGCCCCATGCGAATTACATCAGAATCAAACAACCCAATCCGACGCAAGTGAGCGGAGCCGGACAGATGTCAGCATTACACCTTGGTCACTGAGTTTCGGCCGTACCGACCAACACGTGTCTCTAAGGGCTTGGTCTTTAAACTTTATTTATAAATTGTCAAATTTAATATTTAGGTAAACTATACCAAGTACCACTAATCAATTAGGTGTGACTCGTTTTTACCACTAACCTTTCAATTGTCTACTTTTATCACTAAATTTTATTTTTTGACTCGTTTATACCACTGCGTTGTTAACTCCTTAACGCTGTGATGACATGGATGCTAGACAAAAATGACGTCATTTTGGTGTCGCTATTTTGATACTAATTTGCCCAAAACGGAGTCGTTTTGCTAGAGGAAAATAAAGAAAATCATGCACTCAATATGATTTAAACCTACAACCTTTAGAATCAAAGACAACCTCCTAACCACTGAGCCAACTTAATATATTTGTTTTGTTTCTAGCACAAATAATATATATTTCAAACTGCAGTTTATCATATAAATAATATTACTCTATATAAAAATATAAATATATTAGTATATATATATATTAATATAAAAATATATAAATATTTTTATATTATAAATAATATTAAATATATAAATATATTATTATAAAAACTAAAAGACTAATTTTCAAAACCCCAAATTTTTCAAAAACCCAAAATCCAACAGAACCTTAAACCCTAACACTAAACTATAAACCTTAAACCCTAAAATTTTATTCACAAACAAATAATATTAAAATATATAAACAAATAATATATTATTATAAAAACTAAAAAACTGATTTTAAAAAAATTTAAAATTTCGAAAATTTACAAAAAAACCCAAAAATTCACCAAAATCCTAAAGCTTAAACCCCAAATCCATCCATTTTGGTTGCTAATGGGTTATGATTTTAGGGTTTAGGATTTATAATTTAGGCTTTTAGGGTTTATATGTAAGAATTTAATGTTTTGTGGATTTTGGGATTTTTTGTAAATTTTGGAAATTTTGGGGTTTTTTGAAAATTAGTTTTTATAATAATATATTATTTATTTATATATTTAATAATATTCGTAATATATTTTTTTATTTAATAGAGATATTTTATTTATTAGTTATATATTAATATATGTATATAAATATTATTTATAATATATTTATATTATTTATAATATATTTATATTATTTATATAGACTAATATTATTTATATAATAAAATAAATTGAATTAATTTCAACAGCAGTTTAGAATATATATTGTTTGTGCTAGAAATAATTTAGAGATATTAAGTTGGCTTAGTAGTTAGGAGGTTGTTTTTTTTATTCTAAAGGTTGCAAGTTCAAATCCCATTAACGATGCCGTTTTGGGCAATTTAGTATCAAACGTCATTTTGGTCTATCATCCAGGTCACTACGATGTTAAGGAATTAACGGCGCGGTGGTATAAACGAGTCAAAAAATAAATTTTGGTGGTAAAATTGGACCAATTAAAAGGTTAGTGGTAAAAACGAGTCACACCCAATAGTTTCATGGTACCTGACATAGTTTACCCTTAATTTTTTAATAGTTTAAAAGTTAGTATTCGACAGTATATGTTCACAAATATTTTAAATTATTTGACAATTCACATACATCATATAGACAAAGCAATTAAAATCGTGTCTTCTAAGATGAACATCACCCATCTTTCGACTAGGACACATGTTAGATTCAATTGTCAAATTTAATTAAGTTATTATTTAGACTAGTATTTTTATACTATTTATGTGATAATTATTATCTTTTGTTTAACCACCGTTATGATGTTTATTGGTCGACTAACCTGAATCAGATTTTATTGAGACCTAACATGGAGCGATCCCCCTAGTCTAACTTTTTTCATTTATACTGCCAGGATTTGAACATATGACCTTGCTTAAGGAATTTAACGTCTCACCCCAACCTTACTTATGTGATAATTATTTGATATATTAGTAGTAAAAATTTATCTCACAAACATTGACGGTGCTAGGATCAAACATTGAAAGAGACAAAAATATATAAATTGAGAGAGACAAAGTTCTTATTTAACTAAAATTTAAGCTAAAAAGAACTTAAAATACTATTATACTGAAAATTTTGAGAGGAACTACAACTCCTCTCAACACATGACTTCGTCCCTATCAAGAATCGCTCTAGCCTATAATCATGTATGTTTAATTATTTATTTACACATTAATTAAAAATGTGATAATAACTAAAAGTTGACTGTGAAAAAATCAAGCCGTTAATATCAAATAATAATCTTTATTAATATCTAAATTTATATATTTTTACAATAAATAGTTTTGGATATGTGTACGTTAGTTTTATTAAAAAGGAAAATCTAAAAATATAACGAGAGTTTACAATTTAGGTAAACGAACTTGATCCGAACATATTTTTAAAAATACGAAAACAAGAAAAGGTAAAAACCCTAACTCAAAGGTGCTGAAAAAACGTGAGGAAAATGGTTATTTTGAGCCACGAATGAGAAATGGTTGAGTAATGAATGAGAAATTGATGCTCAAAGTAAGATAGTTGTGAATTGAGTAAAGGAAATGAAACCATCATATCCCACACAGATGAGATAAATAGAATGAGAAGTTTTTATATACACTTACCTAATTTGTGGTCATTGAATGACTTGAATGTAAATTGTGCCTCACACACAGGGGTGCAAATCCAATCCCATTCGGGTTGGGGCGCACTCACACGACGTGGGCGACGTGAATGTCTGGACCAGTCAGGCCTTTCATGGGCTTGCGAATATTTTACCACTTCGAATTAATTTTTCCTTTAAGATAGCATATCTCTTGTGAATATCCCGAATTTAAAGGGATAATTTTTAGGTTCCCTTAAATTCAAATATTAAATGATAATATTTTGAATATTAAGAGATAATGCTTGCCATTGACGCAAAATATTCAAAACAAATCAAATGAAGGATACTTTTGAAATATTTTGATTCTCACGTTTAACCTAATTTTTCCCTATAAATACATGGCCTCCCTTTAGTTTTAAAAACACAATTCGAAAAAACTTTCTTCTCTCAAATTGCATTGTTTTCCTGGTAATAGTCAAAGGCTTGGGTACTTTTCATGATCTCTTCAGTAGTGCTGCTGTCGAAGATCATCCGCTGTTGTATCCTGGGAGACTGGCGACTTAAGAACTCAAGCACCTAGGAGTGGTCGAATCTGTCTTAAGGAAACTGCGTTTCAAGCAGGCCTCAACAATCCTATTTTCGGTTATTTCGAATTTCTTAAATTTTTGTTATTTATTGTGTTCCGTTTATTTATTTATTTCAAATTTAACCTTGTTTTGCCCAACAATCTTAAGACAAATTAATTCAAGGCGATTCGAAATAAGTACGGCTCTGAAAAAGTAAACAAATTCGTTTTCAGGAATTATCCTGCTGTTTTAACGGGTTTGCTTAGATCTAAAAAATAAATTGGACAAATCTGTTTTACAAAAATTATCTTTGGAAGTAACTGAGGTTACAGATTTTGTGAAAAAGGAATATCATTTTCTTGGGAAATAATAATTATTGAGATGATTATTATTTGTGTTTGGAAACACTTTGGATTATTATTATACCAATAATTTTCCCTAAAAATGTAGAGGATAAACATGAGGAATTTCGTGATTTATTTTGGAAACAAAGATCTTATAAATAATTCGTTTCGGGAATTAATTCCTACCATCTTAACGGATTTACTTGATCTTCCAAACAAGAATCAACGAAATTAAAATCAAAGGATTATTTTCTTTTGATCGAGTTGCCTTGATATCTCTCTTTTGGGTTTTAATCGCAACGTTTAACAGAAGATGTAACAAAGAAATAAATCATTGAATTTATTTCTATGTTAGAAATCGTGCATTGATTCTAACTTGTTAAGGGAAATAAATCATTAGATTTAACTTCGTGGGAATCTAGAATGATTCAATCTTGAAATAAATTGGTGAATTTATTTTGGAAAGAGAAATAACTTAAAGTTATTATTTCTTAAAGAATCAAGTATGATTCTATTTTGGAAATAAATCAGTGAATTTATTTTGGAAGTAACATTGGTTACCAAATTCCGACTGAGGTCTCGAATCAAAGCATAAAAGAACTTGGTTCTCTATGTCGAAATTAAATTCTTAAAGTATATTATGATGCATGCTATGAAGTACACAGTGTTTAAAAATGGCTAAAGAATTGTGAGGGTCGTTGGACCATACATGGAAAGAATTTCAAAACGTGGCAACAAAAAGATGTTGTATATTTGACTATGATAAACTTGGTCAAAGATCTGAAAGATGATCCTCCTATAATGTAGAGAGGATAAGGTAAATATTGTTACCACCTTCAAATGTTATTAAAGTAAATATTGCTAAGACAAATATTACCATGGCAAATATAGTGGAAGTCAACAAACCATAGAAAAAGGTCTTATGAGACCAAAAGGTGGTGTGTTCAAGAAGCTAAATGGGAAAAGCTTCAATGCCATAAGATAGGGAATAAGTCCTCAGACTATAGGCTTCCAAACGAGATCAATGTTGTGACAAATTTAGTCATAATAATTGATATGTCGAACAATTATTTAAAAGAAATTTGTTACCTTCATGATAGAACAAACTAGTGTTTTGCTTAAAAGCAAATATGCTATAGAAAAATTATTCTCTATAAGTAAGATGTTGAAACCCAAACTTAATAAATCGATTAATTTGGGAGAAACTCTATGTGAGTAAGGTTGCAACATCAAAGGGTACACTGATTTTGAAGATAAGAATTGAAACTTCAAAATGTGCCTAACATGTGGGGGGAGTTGTTCCATCAACTAATTACCTCTTCTCAAAGAGACAAGACACCATATGAGTTATGGAAGGAAATAAAATCTTCCTACAACTGCATAAAAATGTGGGGGGTGTCTTGCGAAGGCAATGTTCCCATTGCCGAAGTAAATGAAAATAAGTGGACTATATTTTCATTAACTATGTAGAACATAGTAACGGATATCAATTTCTTGTGTAAAAATAGATTCACAAGAATGTAATAATGGAAACAAAGAATGACTCATTCTTTGAAAATATATGTCCAAGCTCAATAAAACGAACTTTGAAGACTATCAATGGAAAAATAGTCCATACGTTCAACAAAAGGTTGAAACGAAAATATTGTCATGATGACAAATAAGAGTGTGACAAATGTGTGTATGTCAACCTACCAACATTAGGATATATGATCCTATGTTGATGACATACTTATTGTTATAAGTAACAATGAAGTGGTAAACGTACCAATGACATGTTAAATTCAAGATATGAGAATGACATAATTGATTTTGGGCATTCAAATCAAACGGTCATCTGAAGGTCTCATATTGACTCAGTCACATTATATAGACAAATTTTGGTACAGCCAGAATTCAATTAGACAACCGATCTCAAATAGAGTTATCTCTATTGATTGTGTAAAATCAAAGGATAACGTACGGATCTGCTAACCAAAGGGTTAAATTGAGACCAAGTTGACAAAACATCTAAAGGAATGGGACTGAAGCCCATGAAAAATAAAGGCGCTATGTGAAGGAAAACCCTACCTAGTTGACTGGAGATCCCAATATCTAGGTTCAAATGGACAACCTAATTGCATATACCTTGTGCGGTCATTGTGGGGGTTCTTCTCCCAAGTCTGTTCCTATGATGTAAACAGTGACAAAAATGGGATAGATTCAGTGAGCCGAGCAACATAAGTCACCTATGTGAGAGTGAAGTGGGGCTGCTTCAAGGAGACTATTGGGGCATAGTTCTTTCAAACTCTTGCAGAACTAGGGAGATGTCCACGACCATATGGACATAACCATGAGAACAAAAACTCGTGTCAAAAAGGTAGTTGTGTGGAGTATATCATCGTTTACACAAATGGCTGAATAGTTCAAGGACATCACGTCTACTAGATAGCCAGTAAAGTAAATATACTTTCACAATTGAAGGTTCAAAGGAGGAAACCTATCTATCATATGCAACTATCAATCGTAGAAGCTATTACCACATCGAGTCAAAATGTTTTTGATAAAATTCATCAATTTCATTAATGTGGGGGATTGTTAGAAAAACGTGAGGAAAATGGTTACTTTGAGCCATATTTCGAATAGGTAAAGGTGGAGTTTTGGATAAGAATTCTTTTGGGTCTTATTCTACTCCATGAGACCTTTACAACAGTATCTCATATGCTCAAAATGGTTGAGTAATGAATGAGAAATTGATGCTCAAAGTAAGGTAGTTGTGAATTGAGTAAAGGAAATGAAACTCCCATATCCCACATGGATGAGATAAATGGAATGGGAAGTGTTTATATACATTTACCCAATTTGTGGTCATTGAATGACTTGAATAGAAGCTGTGCCTCGTGCGCAGGGTGTGCGAATCCAATCCCATTCGGGTTAGGGCACACCCGCACGCCGTGGGTGACGCGAATGTTCAGACCGGTCGGGCCCTTCAAGGTCCTACGAATATTTTACCACTTTGAATTAATTTTTCCTTGAAGATAGCATATCTCTTCTGAATATCCCGAATTTAAAGGGATAATTTTTTGGTTCCCTTAAATTCAAATATTAAACAATAATATTTTGAATATTAAGAGATAATGCTTGCTATTCACGCAAAATATTCGAAACAAATTAGATGAAGGATATTTTCGAAATATTTTGATTCTCACGTTTAACCTAATTTTCTCCTATAAATACATGACCTCCCTTCAGTTTTAAAAACACAATTCGAAAAAACTTTCTTCTCTCAAACTGCATTGTTTTCCTAGTGATAGTCAAAGGCTCGAGTACTGTTCGTGATCTCTTCAGTAGTGCTGCTGTCAAAGATCATCCCCTGTTGTATCCTAGGAGACTGACGACTTAAGAACTCAAGCACCGAGGAGTGGTCGAATCTGTCTTAAGGAAACTGCGTTTCAAGTAGGCCTCAACAATCCTATTTTCGGTTATTTCGAACTTGTTAAATTTTTGTTATTTATTGTGTTTTGTTTATTTACTTATTTCAAATTTAATCTTGTTTTGCCCAACAAAAGGCTCAAAACAAAAAAGATACAAATATCACCAAAGCTCGACGATGAAAGGTAAAAACCAACAACAAACAACATTAAAAAATGCAAATTAAATAAAAAGGCATGTTGATAACACGGTCATTACCACAACTCAATCGCGAATATAAACAAATTTTCAACTCAATTTTAGAGTTTAAGATTCGAATGGATAAAGTTTTGAAATCTATTTTTTTACACATTTTATATATCGAATATAAACAAATTTTAGTAATCTTTTAGATTAATTTCTAGATACCTAAGCAAGTAATCCTCGATTGAGAACATATATGCCTCATGAATCCCCAACCAAAGTGTTGGTGCCCGAGGAGTCCCTTGAAAAGGTTCAATTGCAATGGAGCTAAGAAACAAAACTACACTAAAATATTTTCAACTCAATTTCCAATGTTGACTATTCAATTAGTAATTATAATTTAATTAAGCTCCTTTTGTTTTGGGATATGCTTGATTAATATGTTATTTGATATGTGAATTCGTTATTTTTTTATGAATGTGGTACATATTTTTTTTCCTTCGATCAATCTAATACTTATGTTTTCAAAGTTATACATTTGATACTTGAATCTGTCACTTCTTATAGATGTAGTACATGTATTTTTTTTAAAAACCAAATTAATACATATATTTATTAAACATTACACATTTTGTACTTGTATTTGACAAACATTAAACATAATGATCTATATTAAATAAGTTATTTAATTTATTTTAAAATATAATGAATTGTGACATGGAATCTATATGACATTTTCAAACATTAGTTATTGATTCAATAAATTCGAGTATCAAATGCGTAACATATGATAAATATATTTATTTTAAACTATAATGAATCGTGACATGGAATCCATATGATGTTTTCAAGTATCGAGCAATCGCATTTGGCCGGTTGGCCAAGCTATTCATCTTTGTTCCTTCATATTTCTTTAGGTCATGGGTTCTAAACCCACTAGGAGCACTCCCCTTCTTTCCCTTAGAGTCCTCATTCTCCTCCCCTCTAAAGAGGATTAGGATTAGATTTAAGCTTTGTCAAAAATAAATAAATAAATTCAAGTATCGAATGTGTAACATATGATAAATATATGCATCAAATAGGTTAAAGAAACACACACACCACTTTGTGTGCATGACAAATTCGAATATCAAACGTGCAACGTTCGAAAAATCTAATTATCAAATTGGTTCAAAAAAAATACAAGTACCATATTTTTAATTAAATGCGACAAACTCTAGTAATCAAATAATATACAAGTATTTTAATTATAAGTTGATTAGGTAAAGTTCACGAATAATCACTAAATCATGTTAAAGTATTTATTTTTGTCACTGAATTTTCAAAAGTTACATAATGAGCATTAAACTTTATTTTTTGTTATAAAATAGTCATTGAACCGTTAATTTCCATTAAGCAATGACATGACAGTTAAGAAATTTTGTATAATAACACATTTTATTCTCCATATTTACACATTCAATAATTTTAATCTTCATTATTTATACATTCTTTCAATTTGGTCTTATTTTTAATTAAAAATAATTTAGTAATTTTTTCCTCCAATCAGATGGTGACGTGACATGAGTCACCATCTGGTTGAAGGAAAATAAATAGAAGAAGTTTGAGAATAGGGAGCTCAAACTTGGGAGTGGAGGTGAATGAGACGTACCTAACCACCATACTTGAGTTAGTGTAAATACAGAGTATTAAATGTGTTATTATACAAAAGTTATTAACCGTCACGTCATCCGTCAACGATAGTTAACAGCTCAATGACTATTTTGTAAAAAAAAAAACTAAAGCTTAATACCCATCATGTAACTTTTAAAAGTTTGATGACCAATATAAATATTTTAAAATAATCTAATGACCATTTATAAACTTTATCCAAATCAATTTAGTTACATACCATATTTGGAAAAGCTTTGTGAGAGTTACCAAAAATGGGAAGTCCCTAAATTGAAAATTTAAACAGTAACATGTGGGGATGTGATTGAGAATTGAGACAAATATAAACAAGTTTTCCAATCAAATCAAGCTTTTATGTGAAAAAAGTACCAAATTCCCTATTTCCATGGTTGAAAAACTAGCCAACTTGTTGTTTTTCTTCATTTTTATTTTTTCAAAAAAATCTAGGAATTATTAATTAATTAGTTAATTAAACACACTTTAAACCTTTGGTTTATCGTTTACTGAGATCTAGAGCTGGAGTTTTACATGGGATCCAATAAGCTAAATGATGGTGAATGAGTATCGTGCATTACAACATGCATGGGATAATATATAATACACGTAGTTCTTATTCATGATAATATTATTATTACTTAAGATAAATAAATGTTAATCATTATCCAATTATATTGATTAAGATGATATTTGTATAAACAAATCAATTTGATATATTTTGATAAACTTTTTGTTTCTCAAAATATCTACGGGAACGAGTCCAATAATTAATCTTTCGCGTTCTGTTATTTCATATAAAGATACATATTGAACATAAATTTTAAAGTTACTTTATATTCAAAACAATAACCAAACCTAATGTTTATATTTAATAAAGATTTCCTAAAGAGAAAGTAGGTAACTGTAAGTGTAAAAGTCAATGTTTATATTTAATAAAAAAACAATTTGTTTTCACCATTACTCATGTAGTTGCATAACTATTAAAATAAAAGAAATTAATTATTGCATAAATATATATAATTCAATTTTATTGTCCAAGTAGTAAGCAGCTTGACATCGCTTGAGCGAGTTTCAAGTTTGAGGTCTTATGTATGCAAAAAAATTTCGCTAGAAGACTCATCCACCAAAGCCAGATGTACAACACATGTCAATTTGAATTAGTCAGGGCAAAATCCTTGAAAACCGGGAGGACAACCCAAAAAAATAACGTCAAAATCATGGATGTAATTTACCCATTTTAATAATGTCATTACTCATTAGTACGATTAAACAGTTAACAACAAGATGAAATTATGCTAAAATGTCGGGAGAGACAAAAATATATTAAACTTTAAAATTTAAAAATTAGGAGACACAAATGTTTTATTTGATTAACATATAAATTTAAAATTACTTAAAATATTATAATAAGAAAATAGAAGGGACAACAACCCCTCTCATCCACCAACCACTTCGTTTCTGGTTAACAACATTAATTATTCTAATTAAAATATTGATGTGTATTTTCCTTGAAAGAATACTCTTTCAAACACAAATATATGTTAACCTGATGAGTTAAAAATAATGTTTTTTCTTATAAATTCATGTCAGCATTGTAATTGAAATAGTTAACAATTTAAACTAATTAATCATGTTATGAACATAAAATATTAAATTATATCAAATTCATAAATAAGAATTATATCTTAGATTTAAGCCTAATGAAAAGGTTAGCTAAAACCATAATGTATCCAAATATATTGCAACAATGCAATGTACCAGTGCGGATATTTCAACTTGTATGATTCGTTTAATAAAATCGTACGAGTTTGCTGATAAAAAAACAATGTAATGTAGTATGGAGTCATAAGGCTAAAGATCAAACAATTCAAAAGATTAATTTAAAATTAAACTATTTTTATATTACAAATTAAAAGTACAATCATACCTATAAATAATTTATATTCGAACAAAATTAATCGTTACAAAGTACAATTGAATTAATAATTAAAATATATCTAAAATCAGACTAAATTTATACAAAAGTAAGAGTAGAACTTGAAAACTCAAAGATGTAGAACTATATCCTCTACCAACTTTTCCAAGAATTAATTTATAATTATTTTATAATTTCAGTCACATTTAAACTTAATTAATTGGATGACAGGAAATAATTTTAAAATCGACTGATCCATTTATTGTCCCGTCTATTATTAAATAGATTTATTTTACAAACTAATATTTGAAGTTAATAATTTCTCTTAAATTAGCATCTAAACTGTTTTGTCTCGAATTTGTATCTAAAATTGAAAAAAAAAGTAAATTGGCATGTATGTTGACTTAGCCCTTTGACGACCAATTAGGTTACTTGCGTAGTCAACATGTTAACGCTGTAGATAGTCTCGTATCACAATTTAATTAGTTGTTAAAATGAATCCAATTTAAAAATTATTTTTTCAGATTCAAATATCAATTTAAGACAAAAAAAAAATTAAAGTACCGATTTCACGAAAGTTACAAACTTTAGGTACCAAATCGTAATATAATCCTATTAAATATCCGAAGAAGAAAAGAATAGAAAGTAGTTGGGTGAAAAATAAAAGGCTTATATTACAAATAACAACTTAAACTATATCAATTTTTTATTTAGGTATCTAAAGTATTTTTTTTGTCAAAATAGGTACTTAAAGTATTTTTTGGGTCAAAATAGGCACCTAAAGTATATATATATAGGGATGGGATCCAGTTACATGGTGTAAAGCTTATTTAGTTTTACACTTATCCATGACCATTGGATGAGTAAAATGGATGGATGAGATTAACAGTAAAAGATGCGAAGATTATCACTTGGAAAATAAAAGATAAGGAAACAATCTTAGCCATTAATTACCATCATCCAACGGTCCAAAAAAGTGTAGAAGTAATTGAGTTTTACACCATGTAAGTGGATCTTAACCCATATATATATATATATAGGGACGGAGCGAGAATTGAACATTTGCAAGGGCCAGAATATTGAATTTAAAAAATACAAAAATTTATTAAAGACTTAAATTAATATTAGACCGAAAATTTGATAAGGCATACTCATTCTTCTTTTGTTTTGACTTGAAATGGAATGAAAGAAACTACTAATAAGTTCTTACAGTAAACTTAAATTGAAAACATCACTATCTAAAAGCTGTAAAATCGTAGGGGGTGGCTCTTCATAGATGACTAAATGCTTGCTATGAGAGTTTTGGGATTTTGCTGGTGCATATGCAACGGTGTTGCTTTGTCTTGGCTTCTAGTGAATGGAGACCTCCCAAGATTTCTTCCGCAGTTTCTCAATGGCTCAGACCATAGGGAGGGAACAAGAGGTAGCTTGTGACTTACTCAATAAATTGACAGCTTCCAAGGAATCCGATTGGATAGTGATAAATAAGAATCCATCCTCCCAAGCGATTTGGAGACTAGTGAGAATAGCCCATAGTTCATCTTGGAGAACATGGACAACACCAACTGGTTCTTGAAATCCCAAGATCCAGGAACCTTCATGGTCTCAAAAAACGCCTCCAATAAAGCCAAGGCTAGTATTGGAGGCAACGGTTGCATCGGCATTAAGACAGAGCCGCCCGGTTCAAGCCCTTTCCATCTAGCTGTCGGCGAAGGATGCTCTTGCAGGTGAGTACTCGGCGACTTGCAATTGTCATAATAGCGTGCCCAGGTGATGCTCCTAGAAAGAACCACCGCTGCGTCATGTGAGATAGAGTTGAAGATCTTGTCATTCCTAGCTTTCCAGATTTGCTAGGAAGTCGACAAGAACACGGTGTGCCAGGGTAAGGACCATTGCATTACAAGCATCTTTGAGTTTAAATTGCTTGAGAACCATACCTGCAAATCAGAATAGAAAAAAGTATCGGCAAAGTCGGGTGTAAGTATTTGCATCCAAACTGATTTAGCTGCCACACACTCACGCAACACATGCAAAGTTGTCTCCTCACTGAGGTCGCAAACTGAGCAGAAAGACTGAGATCCTATTGATCTCCTGCAGTGTTCAGAGTTAGTCATCAGCTTTTGTTTATAAGCTAACCAAGCAAAAAGACGCAATCTTTGAGGCACTTGCATCGACCATATTGTTTTCCAAATTAAGCATTTAGTGTCCCAAAAGGAGGAAGTCAAAATTTTATACGCCGACAGTGTTTCAAAACAATTTTTATTGTTGGCTGGCCAAATTATGCTATCATCCACATCGGTGGGATCGGGACTTTTGAAACCAATAATGTGGGACACTGCTTTATCTGTAAAATGATGGACAGTTGTGCTATATCCCATTCACTCGAGCAGTTGACGAGATCTGTAAACACCAAATCCTGAGTTGCCGCAGTAGAATCATGCATATGTTGCTGCAATGGACCAAGACTAGGGACCCAAACATCATCTAGAGGTCGAGCCGTGATCCCATTCCCAATGGACCAAGCAATACTGTCGCGCAAAATACCCCAAGAGTTCACAATTGTTCTCCATAGAGGGGAACAATCATTACACGATAAGGACACAGGGCATAAAGAGTCCATTTTATATTTTTGTCTAAGAATGCGAATCCAGAAGGCATCAAGCTTAGTAACTACGGCATAGTCGATCTTCAATATGAAAGCCAAATTGAAGTCATATATCCGCTGAAAACCGAGACCACCATTTGCAAGAGGTTGACACAAAGCTTCCCAGTTAATGAGCAACACCTTTTGAGACGTGGAAGTAGACCCCCATATAAATTTCCGAATTAATTTCTCAATATCTTCACACACCTTTCGAGGGAGGAGTGACGTTTGCATAAAGTAAACTGGGATAGCCGTCAAAACATATTTTGCTAGAGTAATTCTGCCTGCCATAGAGAGAGATCGCTTAGCCCATCTACTTAGTTTACATCACATTTTATCGAGAATAAATTCAAAATTTGAACATTTCGGATGGCCATGTAGAACCGGTACTCCTAGGTGTTTTCCAAGCGATGTAACAATTTGAAATCTCAAGAACGTGCCAATCTCTTGCTGAATAGTAGGGTTTGTATTCGGGGAAAAATAAATATGTGTTTTCCGTGTACTTACGCGATGTCTAGAAGCTGAGCCAGATACATGTAGAATGCTTTGAATGGCCTCTGCCTGCATTACATTTGCTCTAGTATATAAGATAAGGTCATCAGCAAAAAAAGAGATGTGAGATTGGTATGCCATGTCTACTGAAACGGAAGGGATCCAAGTACCATCAGACACTGCCTTGTTAATTAGATGTCCAAGTCTCTCCATCGCTAGCACAAAGAGGTATGGTGATAGGGGGTCCCCTTAACGCCTCTTTCCGGGATAACCGATTGGGAAAGCTTCCCATTCCATTGAATTTGCATTGTGGATGTTGTGATGCAATTCATAATGATACGCCTTATGTTAGGTGGAAACCCAGCACCAATCATCGAGTCATGAATAAATCCCCATGTGAGGCGATCAAAGGCCTTTTGAAGATCCACTTTGATAGCTATCCGCCCATCCTTGGTCTTAGAAGATTTCATAGAGTGAACAACTTCTTGATTAATAATAATTTTTTCTGTGATGTGTCGTCTGAAAACAAAGCTCGTTTGGTTCGGACCAATGAGAATGGGAAACAAAGGTTTCAAACGTCGCACAATGGTCTTGGTCAAAATCTTGTATAAGACCGTACAAAGGCTAATATGCCTAAAATCCTCAAAGGTTTTAGGTTTGTCACCTTTTGGAATTAGGACTAGTATGGTTTTATTTAGCTCAGGTTCGATGTCTTGCTTGCAGACTGATTCGCCAACAATGGACCATTGCTTCTGAAAAAACTCAGCATGTAATCCGTCCCAACCTGGAGATTCAAAGGGGCCATGTCCATGAGAGCACTAAGTATTTCCTCTATTGATGGAACTCGATCGAGAGTTTGTCATAGATCAGGGGAGATGCGCGGGAATACACCTGAATAAGGGAAATGTGTAACACTAGTCTCATCGAGAGAAAATAATGATTGAAAGAAAGATGTTGCTTCAGTTTTTAGCTCTTCATCGTCATTGCATCAAACATCATTAGAGACTTTGAGGGACTGAATTTTATTTTGTTGTTTACGTCGGACAACTTGCTGATGAAAATAACGAGTGTTTCTGTCACCCTGAGAAATCAAGTCTGATCGGGATTTTGGGCGCCACAATAATTCCTCCTGATCGAGTAAATGTTCAAGTTCGATGAGAATGTCTGCTTCTAAAGATTGTAAGAAACGAGAGGGCCAAACAGAGACAACCCTTTGAATCTCGCTGAGACGAGCTATAATAATACGTTTCTTCGTGCCAATATATCCAAAGACTAGCTTATTCCATGAATCCGCAGTTCTGGTGAATTTAGCAATAGTGTATGTCATGGCAAGGAACAGTCCCAATTATCTCCCACAATTCGTGAGAAATCTTCATGAGATAGCCAGCCCGTAAAGTATCTGAACGTAGTGCCATGGTTAGCTTTTTTTGATGCACCAATATGTAATAAAATTGGCTGATGGTCAAAGCGTAAACGAAGAAGGTGTTGAACGGAAGACTCGGTGAAATTCTCATCCCAATAACCGTTGCAAATAAATCTATCCAAGCACACATGCGATGCTCGTCTGGACCATGTAAAATCAGGGCCATGATAACCCATGTCCCTAAGACCATAATCAAGAAGAAGATTTTGAATGTCCTTGCTTGGCTAGGAGGAAGCCGCACAACCTTTTCTGTTAGAGTGAAAAAGGGTGGCGTTGAAGTCTCCAAATAAAATCCATGGGATAATGAATGTAATCGGCCAAACGACGAAGATGAGGCCATAGGAGCTTTCGGCCAGTTGCTAATGGACTCCCATAAATAGCAGTGGCCAAAAATGAAGATCCTGAATTTCTTATGGTAACACAACAATGAATAAATTGGAAATGGTGAATGAGAATATCAACAGAAATAGACTCGTACCATGTCAACCATATGCCCCCGGAGAAGCCCGCAGCTTCAACGCGATGCGAATGAGGGAAACCTAGCGCCGAAATAACAGAGTCAGCTTTCCTGCCATTCATATGTGGCTCTACAAACACAACCATGTCCGGTCTGTAGTCACGTAAAATTTGCCTAGCCGAAGGAAGGAATCGTATATCACCGCATCCCTGGATATTCCAACAGAAGATTTTAAAATCCATAAATATAGATAGTAGGAGAAAAACATAGATCATTCAAGCATGGCCACTACGAGTTCTCCGCTCCCAGTGTTGCTTTCACTTTATACCATTTTGTCAGAAGTTGCGTTACACCCTGTATTAGTCACAACAAACTCATTTGATTTAGGAATAGTTGCTGTGGTCAAGTCAGGTGGATCTCCTACGGGTTTAATACCTGCGGATTTCAGATTCTCACCAACATGAGTCAAACCATCTTGTGTTACTGCCCCGACGATGTTTGGATCATCATTTTCATCTAGAGCGACGGCCAAATGTTTTGTTTTGTCTAGGATAGTTGCATGGGACGCTGAGGAACCAGGGCGCGAGTTGCTCATGTAAACATAAATCGAGCAAAACGCAGCGGAAGGATCAAAATTCATAGATACCTCCGGCCATTGTCAAAACGTTTGTCAAATTGAGATGTGGTTGCACCACTGTCAAGCACGTCGAACCATCGTCGGATGCTTAAAACCACCGTGGAAACGCTTTGAACCACCGTAGAACCACCGTCGAATACTTCGAACACATCAACAACAAAAAAAATGCCAAGGATCTTCTAAGCACTCAAAACTCACTTAGATGGAATATGTGATGCTTAGGGACCTTAGGCTAGATGGGTATTTATAGGTGTGGTTTCCCATCAAAACCACCCGGTTAAACTACCCCACTATCACATGAAAAACAAAGTGGTAAAACGTGGGAAGTTAAACCATACAAACACGGGAAGTTAGCTACACGTTGCTTGCCACGAACCACACTTGAGAAAGTGGTTTATCAAATATTCTCGCACTTGGTTCGTATTGTCCATGAGTACTTAAAGTCAAAGCATAATGTATGAATCATGGCGATATTTTCTCTTATAATATGAGTAGTATCTTCCATGTACCACAATACATCAAGTCTCAACGCCTTAGCCCATATACTTAATGAATAAACCCGATGTTTATTCTAGGTCCAAACTTTAGTGACATTTCTCAAAACAATTAACTTAATGTGTACACAACATATATGAGAAATATCAAACTTTATTAGAGTTTCAACAGAATCGTTCTTACAACGAAAATTTACAAAGTGGGAACTAGTCCCATAGTGACAACATGATCCTTAAATTTATGTGGTGGCATGCCCTTAGTCAAAGGATCAACTAACATCTGCTCAGTGTTAATGTGCTCAATGACCACTTTCTTTTCTTTAACACATTCCCTTATGGATAGATACTTAATGTCGAATTGTTTACTTCGACTTCTATTTTTGTTGTTTTTAACCATAAAGACAACAGCTAAATTGTCACAATATATCCTTAATGACCTAGAGATTGAATCCACAAGTCTCAGCCCAGAAATGAAACTCTTTAACCATACTCCCTGTGAGGTAGCCTCAAAACACGAAATGAACTCGGCCTCCATAGTGGAAGTGGCTGTCAATGTCTACTTGACACTCCTCCAAGATATAGCTCCGCTGGCAAACATAAATATGTAATATGATGTTGATTTACGTGAATCAACATAGCCAGCAAAGTCTAAATCGGAGTATCTAATCACCTCCAAATGGTCAGATCGTTTGTACGTAAACATGTATTCTTTTTTCCCTTTGAGGTATCTTAAAACTTTCTTTGCAGCTCTCCAGTGGTCCATACCCGGATTACTCTGATATCTTTTCAACATCCCAACGACAAATGTAATGTCAGGTCTTGTACAGACTTGAGCATACATCAGGCTTCCAACAGCAGAAGCATATGGAATATTTTTAATTTGCTCATTCTCAAATTCATTCTTCGGGCATTGGTTCAAATTGAACTTATTATCCTTCACGATAGGAGCAACACTAGATGAACAATCTTTCATTCGAAATCTTTCTAAAACTTTGTTGATATAGGTTTCTTGAGATAGACCTAAGATACCTTTATGTCTATCACGATGAATCTTAATGCCAATGACATAAGATGCATCACCCATATCTTTCATATCAAAATTTTTAGAAAGGAATTGTGTCACCTCATGTAGCATACCCCTATCATTTGATGCAAGTAAAATATCATCCACATATAGAATAAGGAAACAAATTTTACTCCCACTGACCTTCTGGTATATACATTGATCCATGATATTCTCAACAAAACCAAATGAAGAGATAACCTCATGGAATTTCAAATACCACTGACGGGAGGCTTGTTTCAATCCGTATATAGATTTCTTTAACTTCAAACCAAATTTTCACCATCAAAAGAGGAAAATCTTTCAGGTTGTTTTATGTATACCTCTTCCTCTAGGTCACCATTAAGAAAGGCAGTTTTCACATCCATTTGTTGTAACTCAAGGTCAAATTGAGCTACTAATGCTAACACAATACGTAAGGAATCTTTCTTAGATACTGGACTAAAAGTCTCAGTGTAATCAATTCCTTCTCGTTGGTTGAATCCTTTAGCAACAAGTCTTGCTTTATATCTTTCTATGTTGCCTTTTGAGTCTCTTTTTGTTTTGAAGACCCATTTACATCCAATGGCTTTTACACCATTAGGCAACGATACAAGATCCCAAACTTCGTTGCTTTTCATAGAATTCATCTCATCCTTCATAGCATCATACCATAATTTTGATTCATTGCAGCTCATGGCAGTTGAAAATGACTCAGGGTCATTTTCAACTCCAACATTATAGTCAGATTTTTGTAAATATACAAAATAATCACTAGAAATTGCTGATCTTCTTTCTCTAACAGATCTCCTTAATGTTGAACCAACATTTTCTTGTGGATCATGTTGTTCAACTGGTTGTTCAATAATTTCTGAATTTTCTTGAACAACTTGATCTATTGGAGTGTTTTCAGCAGGTTGTGGAACACTCGGTTGAGCTTGAGGAGTGTTATATATGATAACCAATCTCTCACTTGAAGTGGATGGATGACCTACGAGTATTGAATCCCGAGACAGATCACTCCCACTGATTGAGTCATTCTCAAGAAATTTTGCATTTCTTGATTCCACAATTCTAGTGATGTTAGATGGACAATAGAATCTATAACCTTTGGACCTTTCGGCATATCCAATGAAATACCCACTAATGGTCCTTGGGTCCAATTTCTTTTCTTGAGGGTTATAAATTCTCACTTCAGACGGGCATCCCCATATGCGTATATGTCGCAAACTCGGTTTCCAACCTTTGAATAACTCAAAATGTGTCTTTGGGACAACCTTGGTTGGAACCCGGTTTAATATATACACAGCCGTCTTGAGAGCTTCAACCCATAAAGACTTAGGTAGCTTAGAGCTACTAAGCATACTTCGCACCATGTCCATTAGAGTTCGATTTCTTCTTTCCGCAACACCATTCTGATCAGGCGAGCCTAGCATGGTGTATTGGGCAACTATACCGTTGTCTTGAAGAAATTTTGCAAATGGACCAGGTGCTTGTCCATCCTCAGTGTATCTACCATAGTACTCACCACCTCTATCGGTTCTCACAATCTTTATTTGCTTACCGCATTGTTTCTCTACTTCAGCCTTAAAAACCTTAAAGGCTTCTAACGCTTCACTTTTATGATGAAGCATGTAGAGATACATGAACCGTGAGTAATCATCTACGAAAGAGATGAAGTATTTTTGACCTTGCACATCCATATCTGGACAACATATATCAGAATGGATGATTTCCAATATGGTCGAACTCCTCTTGGCACCTTTCTTTGACTTGTTAGTCTGCTTGCCCTTAATGCAGTCTACTCAAGTATCAAAATCAGTAAAATCTAAGGTATTAAGTACCCGTCATTTACTAATCTTTTAATCCTTTCAATGGAGATATGTCCTAATCTCCGGTGCCACAAAGTAGATGAATCTTCATTTATAACACAATGTTTAGTACCAGTTTGAATGTGCATAACATTATGAGTGGCATTATTTTGTAAATCAATAGAGTAAAGACCATCACTTAAAACACTATTTCCAACAATTTCAGATTTATAAAATAAACTGAATCCAACATTTGAAAAATTAAAACAATACCCCAAGGGTGTAAGTCTTGAAATGGAAATTAAGTTTCTAGAAAAACTAGGAATATAAAAAGTCTTTTCTAAAATTAAAACAAAGCCACTGCTAAGCACTAATTCGCAGGTCCCAATAGCTTCCACATGCGACTGCATCTTGTTTCCCGAATAGATGTGTCGCTCAGCTCCCACTGGTTCCCTCATATTTTTTAATCCCTGTAAAGAATTTGAGACATGGATTGTAGAACCACAATCAATCCACCATATGTTATAATTAATATCAACCATATTTGACTCAAAGCAAACAAGTGAGATTGATTTACCTTTCTTTTCAAGCCAACCCTTATGCTTGACACAATCATTCTTCATGTGTCCCTTCTTTTTACAGAAGAAACACGTGAACTCTTTCATTATGTCAGCCTGGGGTTGCATTTTAGCCTTCCCCTTCTGCTTGGCTTGGACTGACCTCTTTCCTTGAGAAACCGTCAGTGCACTCTCTCCCATATCCAGTACGAGCCTACCCTCTTCTTGATCACACATGGTCAAAAGTTCATCAATAGACCATTTATCCTTATGTGTGTTATAAGAGATCTTGAATGGCCCATATTGAGGTGGAAGAGTGTTCAATATATAGTGCACCGGGAAATATTCAGACATTTCAACCTCAAGTGCCTTAAGTCTAGCTGCCAAATCTCGCATCTTATTGATGTGATCACGCACACCTTTCACTGTAGTGAGCTTTAGTGATGTGAACTTCATAATTAGGGTGCTGGCTAATGACTTTTGAGAAGTTTGAAACTGTTTCTCTATAGCCGTTAATAGCTCTTTGACATTCTCATAATGTTCAATCGAGCCACGAACATCAGCATGAACCTTGCTCTTAATGAACATAATACTTAAGCGATTGGATCGCTCTCACTTTTCATATAGAGCAAGATCAGCCTGATTGCTGGTGTCAGTGATATGTGGCTCAGATTTCCTTATAGCATAATCAATATCCATACACCCCAATTGAAGAAGAATACCCTCCTTCCAGAACTTAAAGTTCTCACTGGTTAATTCAGAGATATCTACTTTATTATCAGACATATTCATAGGTTGTAATGCTGCAAAATAAATTGAATTACATGCTTACTATAAGTTTGAGGCAAACATAAGTCATAATTTACCAATGCAAATTATGTAAATAATGAATCTAGTGACATAAAAATTGCCTGTGGGCTAAATTTTTAATTCGATTAGATCCATTTTATGATAGAATTATTTTTTATCCCTTATATAAAAATTATTAAATTTATTTTCATAATTCCTGTGGGTAATTATAAAAACTCATCTAATAATTTTTACCTTAATAAGTTATGTTATGGGATTTAATATCTAAGCTTTCCGTATGTGATTTTTAACCTTAGTAATTTTATTTAACTAAAGATGTTGTGGCTAGTCTTTAACTAAATAAAATTATGAAAATCACTTAGCTAGATATTAACCCTAAACTTTGTTCAAAGTTGTTGCTAATTCATTATGCAACATTTTATGTCTAGTCCTTATGAGATCCTTATCGTAATTTTATTTAATTAAAGTTGTTATGGCTAATTCTTTAATTAAATAAATTATTCGGATCCCTAGACATATTCTATAGTTTTATTGCTTAATACTTTATGCAATAAGATTTAAAGTTTTATGTACCTAATTTTATGTATATAACTAATTACCTGGTAGTTATACATCATCTCTTAATTTAGGCACGTACAATAATTATTTCTAAAATTTATTTTTAATAAAATTATTAATAAATTTTAGAAATTAATTTAATAAAATCTAACGATTTTAAGACAAAAGTCTGCAACATAATTTTTCTCAAAAATTTAGAATTTAAAGATCAACATGGCATTTTAATTTTGAGAATCATGCAAATTTTAAAATGACAAGGCAGAGATTTAACCATGCTCGGATACCAAATGTAAACATAAATCGAGCAAAACGCAGCAGAAGGATCGAAATTCATAAATGTCTCCTGCCATTGTCAAAACCGTTTGCCAAATTGAGATGTGGTTGCACCACCGTCAAGCACGTCGAACCACCGTCAAGCACGTCGAACCACCGTGGAAACGCTTTGAACCACCGTCGAATACTTCGAACAGGGCAACAAAAAAAACTAAAATGCCAAGGATCTTCTGAGCACTCAAAACTCACTTAGATAGAATATGTGATGCTTAGGGATCTTAGGCTAGATAAGTATTTATAGGTGTGATTTCCCATCAAAACCACCCGGTTAAACTACCCCACTATCACATGAAAAAGGTTAAACTACCCCACTATCACATGAAAAACAAAGTGGAAAAACGTGGGAAGTTAAACCATACAAACATGGGAAGTTAGCTACACGTTGCTTGCCACGAACCACACTTGAGAAAGTGGGTTATCCAATAGCTCATTCTGCCAGAACTACAGTAGAAGATCGGGAAGTCAGAGAAAGAGACATTCAAGGGCTTGCGGATGGATATGGTCTTAGGCTTTTGGGGGCAACAATGGTTTTACCTTTTGCCTTAGAGGTGGCGGCAGTAGTAGGCAAGGGAGATTTCACTGATTTCTGTTGCACTTGGGTGCGCTTAGGGTGCGAAGTGACTTGCTCCAAGTCTCCATTATCTTCTGCTTCAAAGATGAGATTAAAGTGAGATCCTTGTGACAATACCTTCTCTATTGGGGTCTTGGCATTATCAGGCTTCTTGGTCGCACGACGAGGGCGACGTGTAGCAACCATCCATGGACTAAAAGAAGCATCAGACAGGTTTTCCTTTGCGTTATCAATCTCGGCATTATCTGGTTGATCGTTGGAGGAATCGGCGTTAACGGGTGGTGTATCTTTGTGCACTTCTGGACATGCGTCTTGAATATGTCCATATTTTCCACAATGGAAACAAATTACTGGGAGAGACTCATACTCCACAATTTTTACGTTACCATTGACTAGTAGCTTCGGTACAAGAGGTTTGGATAGATCAATACGCACGGCCATGCGAGCAAAGCATCCCCATCTCCCAAATTTAGTTTGATAATCAAGTTTGATAACCGGACCAATGGATTCCCCAATCTCCTTAATTAAGCTCCTTTTGTAAAGGGTCATAGGTAAACTAGGGAGCCGAATCCAAGCCATCACCTTGCTCGGATAGGGAGTCGATGTAGAAAAATCTGAACTCTAGGGTTCAACTGTTAAATAATGGGCAAAGGTTGTCCACGGACCGCCAGCTAAGGCTTGAAGATAGTCGGCATTGGTGTGAAAAGAGACAAGAAAATAGTCATTTTCTATATCCATCAGATTAATAGCCTGTTTTGGTTTTCATAGTTCATAGATTTTGTTGCGAAGAGTGGTATAACCGATTCGTCGCCCTAAAAGTTTAACACTACCGTTTTTTCCAGGCTCTTCTCCGCCATGGTCTGTATATATTTAGAGAAGTCAATTGAGATGAGGCCATTGACAACAGATCGTATTACGTCTCCTTTCAGGATTTCAATGTCATCATCATCTATGATTTTTTTCAGATTCCGACGGAGCTCCAGTGTTGCTTTTTTAATAACAAGTCTTTGTATGAAGGACCAGAAGTTGCAGTTGGTTTTCCAGTGGCTATCCCATTAATATCAATCCTTCCCTGGTCAGGCAGGTCATCATCGATGCGGCGATGTTTCTTAGGGTTCCGAGGCACAAATGTGTCGTCGAATATGCCGAGCATACCAAGGTTTTCGCTAGGGTTTTTGCTCGAGAGAGTAAATATATATTTAATTAAGGGTAAAACTTTGATATACAGACGGTGTAAAATTAATTTTACATAAGCTTGTGTATTTACACTATAAATTAAAATTAAACATAAACCTTAAAAAATTAAACCTTAACCCTAAACATTAAACCATAAATTCTAAACAATAACCTTAAATTCTAAACCGTACAACCCAAACCCCTAAACTCTAAACCCTAAACTAAACCCTTAACCTCTAAAACTAAAAGGCATGTGTAAACTAAAGTTTACACAGACTGTGTATTGAAGTTTTTCTCTTTAATTAATATGGTACAATATTTATATTTTAATCTCATGCTCATTCTTCTTTAGTTCAATCCGGACAAATTATGATTAGACCAAAAATATGTATATATACATATTTGTCATCTAGATTTCTAAAAACTGTCACGAGATATTGATTAAAAAATATATTATGTACTTACTTTTATGAAAAAATATACTTTAAGTACTTAATTTAACTAAAAAAATATATTTTAGATATTTATTTTGACCAAAAAATATTTTTGGTAAATAAATGAAAAAATTATTATACTTTAGATATTTTGTGATATAAGCCAAAATAAAATTTGGAAAAGTTAGAAGTAGGTGTGGTTCTGGGCATGTTTAATAGGTTCGACCGAACAGGGCCTCGAAAATAGGAGGCCCCAAATAAGTTGTCTTGTCTAATATACATATATGGATGCAATTACATGGTGTAAAATTCATTTAGTTTTACATTAATCCATGGCCATTGGATGAGTAAAATGGATGAATGAGATTAACAGTAAAAAATGTGAAGATTATCACTTGGAAATAAAAAGATAAGGAAATAATCTTAGCCATTAATTACCATCATCCAACGGTCCAAAAAAAGTGTAAAAGTAATTGAGTTTTACACCATGTAAGTGGATCCTAACCCTATATATATGTAACAATTTTTTGGAAGTTTTCCAAATAGGACAGTTGCATATAGAATCTTATTGACTATTCTTATTAGTGTTGCTTCTGCAAAAAACTTTTTAAAATTGATATTTTTGAAGTCATACTTACGGACAAAAATGTTGTAGATGATTTTACTTCAAAACATGCAAGAAAAATAACGTTTTAAGCGAAATTGGTAGATTTTAGATGTTTGTAGGTTATTTTATTGTTGATTAATAGATTAATCTTACTTTTTTTATTAAGGAAACTTTATTTGAAAAAAGTACATTATACTTCTTTCATGTTATAAATCAAGGGCTCCATTTCAATAAATTGAACAGGGCGCCCTGAATATTTGAACCACTCCTGCAGAGACAGAGCCAAGATTTTCATATAGTGGGGTTAGAGTACAGTATGAGGCATGGAGGAATCTTATACCGCTACAATAAGTATTGTTGACCCCATACCCAACAAATTAAGTAGGGTCAAATATAATACTTCCTATGAAAAATCTGTACTAGCACCTTGAAAATTCATACCTCAACAAAGTGGGGTGAATTGCACACATTTTCTATATTACCTCCGCCCATGGTTGGAAGTAAGAGATATTACGTAGGTGTTTTAGAATAAAGGACAACCTCGGAGGTAAGTTTTACGTGGCAGCATGGCGGGCAAAGATACGCAAGTTCCCACTCTACACTCTCACCGGCATCGGCATTGGCATTGCCAATTCCCTATACTTATTTATCTCCCTTCATGGCTTCATCCATTTCATAAACTTTGCTTCACTTTCAACTTCAACCCTGGATTCCATTGCCTTCTTGTTTTTAGTTTTCCAGGGTTTAGGGTTCACAGGCTTGGTTAAAACTAGGTTTAAAATGACCAGCAAACACGTTTAGTTCTGAGGTTTGTATATACAAATGGAATGGAGGAATCAGGGAATGACAGGCTGCAGCAGCAATGCCGTTTAACCCTATGAACAGCAGATCTTCACCGTCCAGCACGCAGTGATCATTGGTGGATGCTTTGCACTTGAAGTTGAGGTTCTGATTCTCTCTCTTTTTCATACACAAATCAAATCCTGGTGTTAGTCCTACAACTACAACTACATGCTTGTGTATCAGATTATATATATCCATATATGTATCTGATATACCCAGTTGAGTAATGCTCCTTTCATACCAGTGTTGTTATGTTTTAGTACTACATTTGTTTTCAGGAGTGATCCGAGCCGAATGCGGATTTAAGACTCTGCTCTCTTGCCGGTACCCATACATGACAGTAGTTATGAACTTCACTCAAATGTGGCCACTATATTGCCTTCTGCACTTTGCAGTTCTATATATGGCCACTAGCAAAATTTATCAGCTTCAAAGCTATTGTCTTCGCCACTTGGTGGCAAGGAGTAGGCATCTTTTTGATTTGTATCCAAGTAAGTTGTTTGTGATGCACATCTCTGTTTGAACTTAGGGGATCTTCGGACAATACTCGGCATGAAACTCTAATTTGTCGATAGATGGCTAATCTCTTTTCTGTGATTACATAAATATTTTTTGTATGTGGTTGACAAATGGCAATTGCAGCGGCTGCTTATATATTCGTCTTCTTTGTGGAACCTTACCATTTTCTACTGGTTTCCGAGAACAGAAAGGAAAGGGTCACCACTGAAAACCAAAGCAGCTGTGATAGATAAAAAAAACAGAAACTCAGGTGGAGGCACCTGGAACAAGCATCAAAGAGTGTCCAAGACATAGTTGTTGAAGGTGTTCAACGAGTAGGTCGTATTCTTTCCGATGCTGCATATTAGAAACATTTTAATACTTCGAACATGAACGGAAACCGTATCAAACACAGGTTATAGAGGATGTTGTATTAACTATAAATCAAGCAATAGGACCCGTGGAGAAAGGCGTAACAAAAAACCAGGTGACTTCCACAGGAAAACAGATTCAGACGAAGAACATCTTCTGTAATAATCCATACATCACATTCATTCTTCGAGTTTTCGATTTTATACGCTGTGATTCAGCAAAAGAAGAACTGAAGCAAGGGATGCTAAGAAAGCAAACATGTATATTGATGGTTCGAACTGAAGTAACATAACAATTACTCCTTTTATACATTATAAACACCAATATACAATGATGCTTCAAAACTCTGTGAATGCGTTCATTACCCTTCTTCAGGGCAGCAAAGCGAGCAACATCCAATGCAAGCTAACGCACCGAGTAGTTGTGTTAATATAGCGCCACATTGATTACCCATCTTCGAACAACACTCGAGGCAGCACATGCAACAGCAACTTTTACACAGCTGAGCACACCAATTTGAAGCTGCCTTGGCGACTTCAGGCAAGATTTCTTCTTCAGATCCCGGACGGATGTTTTCGGCAGTTGCGACCAGATTGCCGAAACCAACTGTAAGTATTTCAAGCAATATCTTTTGGGGCTCTCCAGACTTCAAAAGTTTGCTTGCAATGCCTTTCTTCTTTACCTGCACTCAGAAAACCCACTGTCCTCATAATAATAAAAGGAAAAAATAAGATATGCCAGCATGGAGTAGGTAATAGTAATACTGTGGTATCCTATAGCTTACCTTCTGAGCTCCAGCAGAATCCTTGTTGATGTCGGTTTTACTTTTCTGGAGTAAGACCATCCGGGTATACTCTGAGATATTGCAAGTTCTTATGCTCAAATTAGCAATCTGCCATTTACAAACCAATAGCACCAGAAACGGTTGTTTAGCCTGCCAAATGTGGGAGGAAAATGTCAAGAATACTGAAACAAACCTGCTCCTTGAGTTGTTTATTTTCCGAAAACCATGCCTGCGCCGTGAGTAGATCAATCTGCCGCCTCGCTATGACCTGTAAGAGAAAAATGAAAACATATATAACAATCCAAGAGCAAATCATTGGAGGTATACCGGCAAAGGCATTGCAATGAGTAGTAGGCGCCTTACTTTGTCAAGAGGTATGTCCTTAGCCTTTTCTATCTTCAAATCGATAACGAGACTACTCGAATCTCCTAAGATGCCTTTAGCTTTAAGATTGTCGGGGAAACTGCCTTGGTACCTCCCGCATATTATCAACGGAGTTTCGGATGAAAGGTCGGGAATACTTGAAGAGTACACCTATACGGGGAGATATTAGAAAGAACACAAGTCAAGTTAGGCAGTGCAGATATGGGTGAAAAGAAACTCTACATTGTGATATGGGGAGATGATGGTTGCTAACAAGTCAAGTTAGGCAGTGCAGACATAACCCTTCAAGTCAGATACGTACTCGTATTGGACACTCGTATCCAAGTCCAAGTAACATAGATAGAGAACCGGTAGTTATGAGGAAAATAAAATGTTATAGATGAATGAACCTTATAAAAGGTACTCGGACACATACCTCTATTTGCTCATGATCATCTAATGCATCAATGGTTATGTTTGCAAGAGCAGTGGATAAACAGTTACTAAATAGTTTTTGCATCTGAGAAGCGATTGAATCTGACATAAAAGAGGAAGGGAATATTAGTAAGATTAATGATATATGGCGCAAACGTTCAGATATCGTTGTTATATTAAAATATTTTTTTATCATACCTATTTCCACAGATTACTTGATAAGGAGCTTAAAGTCGAATTACATACAAACCTAGATCAAAACAGGCAACATATTTTCCCTGGCTAATCATGGACAGCATGCGAAGGAAATGGTGATTGCAGAATGATCCTGCAATGTTCTCAAATAAGTAAACTAGAAGCTATGGTGCAAAGAAATTATGTCATCTGATTCAACAATTGAGATGTACACGAATCCTAAGTTCCGAACCAGACTTATTTACCTATGCCAAAAGTATGTATCCGTGGGCATAATGACCCTCCATTTTTCACAACCTTATTCATCCACTCACAGATTTTTCTCTCATCTTCAACAGCCCCATCAGTAACAAGAAAAACCATGGGAATTGAATCGTGCGTGTTTGACAGCATATCAACTGCCTGATAATAGGGTGAATTTTCTATTTTCTTGAATCAATACAAAAAACAAGAAAAAAGTTTGATAAAAAAACAAAGGAAATGCATAAAGACCTTTTGAAGTGGAATTAAAATATTTGTACCATCCCCCGAACAATGTTGGTTGGCTATCCATTCGAAGGCCCTTTCGACTTCTTCCACGGAAGCCAACACCATGGATGTGCAAAATAGGAAAGTCTCACCGCTAAAAAGTATAATGTTAAATGAATCTTCTGGACTGAGCTTAGAAAAGGCTGTGTTTAGTGCATGCTTGGTACTCTCAAGGGGCTTGCCTCGCATGCTGCCACTTACATCAACAACAAATATGACCTCCTTTCCGAACACCTATAAGTCCAATAGGCTAAAGATAGATACCAAAAAGAAGAATCAAAATAGAAACCAAGGAAGGAGATGAATGATAGACCAACCTCTGTATTGCGCTGATTTCCGGGGAAAAGATAAATACAGAACATATCCCTTTGATCCGAATCATATATTGGTGCAGACTGAAAAAGGGCACCTCCAAATATGTCACTGGAAGAAACCTAGCAAGATGTAAACAAGAAGATGAGATCATAAGCATCTGGTGTAACTATCAACAAAACTCTCTTTTAATTAAGACGTTTCATGGTAACAAGTTAATTCAAATTCTTACACTATATGATAAACTCAAGTCAGTTTCAGACCATGTGAGAACATTTGCTTCATATAAGAAAGCAATCTCCCCCGTCTCACGTCTAAACTCCTGAAATGTTGAAGAGGTGAACTGAACAACAAGTTCAAAAACAAAACAAAATAAAACGAGTTCAATGGTCCTAAATCAAATATGCACCTTAAAAGGATGACTAGTAGTCTGGACCATTCCAGCTACAATACTAGAGTTCACATTCAATTGTATCTTTTCTTTTCTTGCAATGTTCTTTATAGCAGGATTAACATACTCAGGAAATCTGAAGGGCACAGTCAGAGTCAACTGGCCATCATTATATGACAATTTCTGAGACCAATGAAGCTTAATTGAAATACAAGTACCCCCATGGATCTGGAAATAGAAAAAAAAAACATTTATTAGAAACAATAGACTAAAACGAAATCGAGTTACATTATAACATCGAGACATCGAATGCACCTTCGGTATTGTTATCGTAAATATATGAGGACTCACAAACTGTCCATCTTCTGGTTTTGCTGTTTTCTTAATACCCTTAATTTCTTCTACTCCAATTAGTTCAGTGGAATATGATTTTTTAGGGAGATCAACCTCAACACCTTGAATTGAACCCTGTCAGGCAAGTAATATATAAGCAAACAGAACTTACATCAGCTGAAAAAGGAATCATTTTTGAGCTAAGATCAAGACTAAAAAAGCTTAAAGTTGAATCCTTTTTTTCATTTTATATATGAATACATGTTTGGGGAACTGACCTGTTCACCCATCGGGACGGCGATGCGACAATAACAAGAACGGCTGCCCATAACGCAATGAACCCTCCACGTCCCGGAAACATGAATAAAAGCTGTATCGACATAACAATCAACGTCGAGATTGATCGCGTTCATCTGGAGAGGAATCAATGCGGGTGGATCCATCCTCCCATGCACGTGCGGCTGGTAACTTGGGATATCCGGGTTGTCGACAATCTTCGGGTCGGATATGACGGCATACACCATCGGCGCCAATGGCAAGTAAAATTGCGGTGACTTGTTCATCAGTGGTAGAGGTTTCGGTGGCGCTACTGCTACCGCCCTGTCTTTCCCTAAGTATATCCGTTTCCCCAGCCTTAGCCCGTCCTCCACCGCCTTTGCAAAATCCTCCGCCATTGTTTAACGTCAAGTTTAAACAAAAATTCCCTTCTTCTTCTTCTTCTTCTTTACGTGAGAAAACAAAAGGAGATTAATTGAAGTTTTATTTTTCGATTTGGTTTATTTTCATTTTTGAGAGAAAAAGATGCCTACTTTATTTTTCATAATTGTTTTTACAGTAAAACAACAGATAATAAAAATCAGTGTATGCTTAATTACTAATTCAATGCTCAACTAATTAGAGAATCTTAGACGAAATTTTAGTTCGATTAGTTTTATTAAAAAGCACTATTTTCAATTAAAATAAACATGCATGAATTTTTGCGGTGAATTTTCGGACACTAAAATTATTAGGCATAAATGAAATATGAGTATTCTAAGTATCATTTTTTAAACTTTAGATGTTTAAAGTATTTTCTTTTATAAAAATATGTATTTAAAATTTTAACCGTTATGATTTTTGGTACTTATTATTTACATCGTTGTAATTTTAGGTGTTTCGCAATTAAAAATATTAAAAAATTATTAATCAATCAATGATTGACTTTACTTTTTAAAATTGAAAACTTAAAATAATTTTTTATAAAAAATGATTTTTTATAAAATTTCAAAATTTTGTAATTTTTACAAAACAGTCCTCAAATCTCTAAAAATTTCTCAAACCCAAACTCTAAATCACTGCTGCTTTCGTCGCCAATCATCGTGCCTAAGCACACCACCTTGGTCGCCGGACCTAGGCGGTCATTTCTCCCAACACAGCGTCGCTTAAAACGCCGAACGACGTGCTAGTCGAACATCGATTTCGCGTTCACAATTAGTGTCATGTGAAAAACATTGATTGGTTAACAATTTTTTTAACACTCCTTAACGGCCAGGCACCTAAAATTGCAATGATTGAAAACTTTGGACACCTATTTTTTTTAAAAAAATATTTTAGGTGTTGGGAAACGCCGGTACACCCCATGGCGCAACGAAAAAATTATCTGGCGTAATCCACCAGTGATCCATGTACAAGGGACGGATTCGGGGTGATAAAGGATGAAAATATTACCTCAAGTAATCTGGAATTCCACAGCGAGTATAGAAGAATCCAAATCAAATATGAGTCGTCGCAGTAGCGTTCCGACCTCTACGTAGTCCACCCGAATAAAACGAACAATTTCCTCTTCTCTAACTGTTAGAGAGGATTTTCGAAAAAGCACATTTTGGCTGCTAGACCTTATGCCTTTATATAACATTCAAAAGCCTAATTCTAATTAAAGTCAGATTCTTTAAATATACAATATATTTAACCGAATATAATTAAATATGTAGAATCTGATTCTACTTTAAATAGGTTTCTTTTTTATATATATATATATATATATATATATATATATATATATATATAGTATTTGATAATTACAATAACTTATCAAATATTAACATATATATAAAAATGAAATTATCCATTATATAACAATTTCGGTTTCTCACTAATTACGTGTACAACAAGTTTGTACACATGCTATCTAGTCGATATTTATTCGTTTCAATCATAGGGCGTGACCCTTGTAGGTTCATGTAACGTTAGCAGTAATATCTAGAACAATTCTAATATTACAAGCAATAGGTGGCATCTAGCAATACATCATTGTTACCTAAGTTACATGAAATCGTGGTTCGATTTAACCTTTTTCCATGATTAACTTCTTTTTATGTATTACATCATTTTGTCCTTATATCTAGATCGGACACAAGTCATGGATTAGTCACACTTGTATAGTCCATCTAATGTTTCTTGATATCTTGAGTAGACTATTATAAACGAATAACTATGATATCCTATATCAATTCATTCGAGCATGGCCATGCATTTTCTTGTCTCACTCAATCAAGTGGCCTATGATATTACTCCTATTATGTAGGAGGGACAAATCCTATTTTGATCAACCATATTTCGCTACATGGATTGTGATATATCTAATATCGGTCTTTATAGTATAGTCAGTTACGACACACGTTTGACCGTATCAAAATATGCCACTCACAATGTTGAAATAATGATGATCTCAAGTCTGAGGATCATACATGTAGTTATCACCATGAGGAATATTGTGACTACCACATAATAATCCAAGAAATATGCTCATAGTGGATCAGTCCAGTATGGCGTTCCCTACCACGTACTTATGTATTGACTTTGACATTTCCATGTCAATGACAACACTTTGTCATCAATCAACTACATATTAGTCTTAATGCATTATTATTGTCCAAGCCCACAATAATTCTCGACTAAGGACATTCAAGAATAACTATATTATTCTAAGGACTTTATTATAATTTCAGTTTATTTATAGATACACAAAATAATTTTGAAATAATAATTATGACTTTCTTAAGTATGTCTTTTACAACCATCTCATAATTAGTCTTTGGGCATACTCCAACATTAGGCACCTAAAGTTTAAAAGAGGTATACTTTGGGCATTTATTTTTTTTAAGCCAAATTATTATAAAAAAGGATCAAATTATGTCAAATGGAAAATATAGAGATTAAATTACAAATTTAAGCATTGTAAATGGGCCAAAAATCAAATTTTGACCAAGAAATGAAAATAACGGGGATTAACGAATAGAATTCCTCTCCTTTTATGCTTGTCACACATTAAAAAAATTTAGGTTTGAAGCTAGGATTTATAGAATTGAGATAGAGTATATTTTTCAGGGTTTAAGATTTAGAATTTAAGATTAAGACATAAAATTTATTTTTTATTATTAGGACACAATAAAAGACACCGAAAAAGGATATATGTTTTTTGTTCGAGAATGACAGGTGGATACATGAAAATGAAAATAATTTGGTTAATTAACCAGTTTTGAACTGAATTAACCAATAATTAAACTTTAAAAAATTCTTTAATCGTTCTCCCATCAAACAAACTTCAGTGGCCAAATATTCTAATTCGACCCAATCGATTAATTCTGTTTAACATAACAATGAGCACTCTTAATTTTTGCTGATTATTAATTTATAAATTCCTTCATACCAAGACAAAATATATATATATATATATATATATATATATATAAATAAAGGCTTGATTTGAACAGAACAAAACTTAGAGGAATCATATGTATTTCCACCAAAGTTAAATGGAAAAACCCGGAAACCCTGTTTTTTTTCAAAGAGCAGAAACTAAAAACTTAAGAGTGTAGAAAGTGCTTAAATTTTTAAGAAAAAATAATTAAGTTTTTGTATTTTTTTGCACGTAATTAAACATTTGAATTAAGAAATTGAATCAATAAAATTTTTTGACCAATTTTATCAATTAAATTTTAATATTTTTTAAATAATACTGATACATACAAATCTATCATGTTACATTTATAATATTTTCTCAAAAAATATTTTTTATAAATAGGGTAAAATACCTAAATGAATAAAATATTTTTTATAAATAGGTTTTTAGACCTATTTTGGTCATTGAACTTTAAAACAATCAATTTATTCACTGAACTTTACTTTTTGACCTATTTTAGTCACTTTAAATTATTTTATTAATATTTTAGTATTACCTGATATATTTTATTATTATTAAATATAAAAATTAATTTAAAATAAAAATAAATTATATTTTATTATTATTAAATAAAAAATTAAAATAAAAACCTTAAATCCTCCAACACTCGAAGCCTCAAGCCACTTTCACCCTCACCGGCCACCCACTCCTTCGTCGGCATTACCCTCACTGGCCAACCACCATTAATCATCAAACTTGATAGATCTCTGCCTCCCCCTCTTCCTTTCCCTCTTCTTTGCACCGCAGTCATCGATCTGATACGAGAAACAAACAAATAAAAAAAATGCAGGGTTCAGCTTGGTAGTGCTCTTCCAATATGTCTATTGTTTCAGAGATCGATGTGCTTCTTCGTAGTTCCTTGTAAATCACAGGCACGCTGCTCGCAATCTAGCTTGCCCCACCTTTCATCCACTCGCTCACACGGGAATATCAATTTTCCAAGGTTGTTGGAAACAACTAATGTCAACTACAACAAAGTTATAGAAAAGGACAATCTAGTATGCTTATTAATGGTGGCAGAGATCGATGACGCCGGCGAAGAGGTGGGTGGCCGGTGAGGGTAAAAGTGGTTTGATGATTAATGGTAGTTGGTCGGTGAAGATAACGCCAGCGAAGAGGTGGGTGGCCGATGAGGATAAAAGTGATTTTAGGTTTTGAGTGCTGGTGGATTTGAGGTTTTTATTTTAATTTTTTATTTAATAATAATAAAATATAATTTATTTTAAATTAATTTTTTATATTTAACAATAATAAAATATATTAAGTCATACCAAAATTTTAATAAAATAATTCAAAAGGATCAAAATAAGTCAAAAAATAAAATTTAGTGAGAAAATTGATTGTTTTAAAAGTTTAGTTACCAAAATAAGTCTGAGAGCGTGAGTGATGATTTATGTATTTTATCCTTATAAATATTATTAGTGTTTTAGAATTTTTATAACTTTTAAAGTATTTTTTAAATAAAAAATTTATGAAAACGTTAAGCGAAAAAACTGTGATACGATGCACTGTACTAACAGATTAAAAAATTATCAAAATTTAATAGTTAAAATTAGTCAAAAGGCTTAATAATTAAATTTGTTTATTCATAAGTTTAATTAATTAATATTTTTAATTTAAGAGCTTAATTAAGTCTAAAAAAATTAAAAATTTAATTAATTTATTTTCAAAAGTTTAAATGCTTCTTACGCTTTTAAACAAAAAAAAATTAAAGAAGGCTATTTTGGACAAACAACTCAGTTCCCTTCATTTGCGAGTTAACTCGGAAGAGTCCTTAAAAGCGCTTGGGAATTTCGTTCTTGGGGAAGAAGCTTTCTCTTCAAAGTAAGAATCTCTGCTTTCAAACACACCAAAAAAGAAAAATAAAAAATCCCAAAGAAACCAGAGAGAAAATGAGTCGAGGAAGTGGAGGCGGATACGATCGCCATATCACCATCTTCTCTCCCGAAGGCCGTCTCTTCCAAGTCGGTATGTATACATATGTATATATTTTTACTCTACTAGCCTGTTTTTGTATCAATTCCTATAAATAACTTTGACCCAATTTTTATTTTGGAATGAATTGAGCAGAGTATGCGTTTAAAGCAGTGAAAGCAGCTGGAATCACATCGATTGGTGTTCGAGGAAAAGATTCAGTCTGTGTTGTTACTCAGAAGAAAGTTCCCGTCCGTGCTCTCCTTCGATTTGTTTCTGGGTTTTCTTTTTTGGGGTTGTTTAAAAGGCTTTGGCGATTTGGGTGTTTAATTTTTGAATAATGCAATGCAGGACAAGCTTTTGGATCAGACTAGTGTCACTCATCTTTTCCCTATTACTAAGTTCCTTGGATTGCTGGCTACTGGAATGACAGGTTTAGTTTTGTCAAGATGCCATTTTTATTTGATCTTGCTTGTTCGAATTGGAAAGATTTTTGTTTAGTTGACTACTGAACTAGGGTTTTGTGGATATTAAGGATTCTGGGTTGATGTATCTAATTTTAAGCTTAAAATCAGTCTAAATTAGGGTATGAAAGCTTTGAAAATGTCAATTAGAACATAATGGTTTTTTTTAATAAGTTAACTGTTACTGACCCTGGCATTCACATAATGAGCAGCTTTCTCTCGTTAATTTGCTTGCCTAATTTTAGCATAGAACTCGAATATAGTTTTACTGGCTACATTAGAGTCATGCTCAAGGGTAAATTTTCTTTATTGTTATGCAAATACTTTGTGAGAGATGCTTTTCTAATTGACATTTTTGTTCTGCAGCTGATGCAAGGACCTTGGTCCAGCAAGCAAGGAATGAAGCAGCCGAGTTTCGGTTCAGATACGGATATGAGATGCCTGTGGATGTATTGTCCAAATGGTATGGTTTCTTATATCCTCTTAAGTTGAAATTACCGATGTAGTTGTGTTCCTGTTGCTGGATGTTGTATCTGTAGAGTTCTTCACTTCTTCTAGAGAATGTTTGAACTTTGAACAAATTTAGTGATGTCAAGAACCGGTCATTTGGATATAAGCTGGCTGGAAGTTTATGCCCTTGTATGTTTCCTGGTAGAAATCAGGAAAAATTTTCGACCCTATTTTGTATTGGTTTTCTTAACATAAAGATTGCAGGCAACATACTCTATGTTTGTAGTTCATGAATATAATCTTGGTTGAAAAAGCAGTTACTGACCACATGTTATATTACTATTATTTTGAATTATTAATTAACGTTTCTTTGATATTTGGGGTTCTTGTGCATTTCAATGATCAGACAGCTTATTTAGAATAACATGCTTTATTATTATTATTATTTTGATAGGAGAATAACATGCTTTATTGATGTAGGATTGCCGACAAGTCACAAGTTTACACTCAACATGCTTATATGAGACCTCTTGGAGTTGGTATGTGTGTTTATTCTTCAAAATCTTACAACTGTGGTTTTGTTTTTAATTATTTGTACTTGTCACAGTAGATTTAGAATTTTTCAATTTGTTAGTACATGTAAGCTGATATATGCTATAATGTTTTCGAGTAACTTTCTCAAATTTTACCTGTTGATATCTTTCTTACTATTTTCTTTGAAGTTGCTATGGTTTTGGGTATTGATGAAGAGAAGGGACCCCAACTCTACAAGTGTGATCCAGCAGGCCACTTTTACGGTCACAAGGTAGTTTTCAAATTAATTTTTATTGCTGGTTGAGTTTGAATCCTTGACTTTGGTTCCCAACACCTGGTTCTGGAAGCATATAGTATTATCATAGTTAAGGTTCATTGCTGTTTTTCTCTAATAGTTCTCTTTGACTTGTCATTCGGAAGACCTTTATTTGCATTATGAAGGTAGTAATGCACTTGCGGAAGTTTTTTTTTTTTTGCTTTTTGTTTACATTTTGCTTATGATAATGCAAGACCACAAAACCATAGATTCCAGAACTTTGCATTCAAACAAAGTTCTTAGAATTGGAATTATCCACTAATATTGTACCTGACTATTCGCTACCCATCATATTATGGGTCTTTGCTGCCACAAGTTGATGATATAAAAAACCATTTCATTTTCTTTGTCCTATTTTTGGCATGAAAGTAGCATGTGTCCGAACTGATTGCTGCTATAACATGATTCAAAATTATTTTTGGACTAATTTTAGGATTAAGTATTTTGACGGTGGGATGAATTTTGACTGATATGCTGCAGGCAACCAGTGCGGGATCAAAAGAGCAAGAGGCAATTAATTTCTTGGAAAAGAAGATGAAGAATGACCCTGCTTTTACTTATGAGGAAACAGTGCAGGTATATATATTTTATTTTCCCCTTATGTACGGTAAAGGAGGTTTCCAAAGACCACATGTTTAACATTAGCTTAAAAATAATGACATGCATCTAATTGTTCCTATTACTTTTATTCTGCAGACTGCTATTTCTGCTCTGCAATCTGTTCTTCAAGAGGATTTCAAGGCTACTGAGATAGAGGTATAATGAGTCGGCTGATCCTTCTACTTGTTAGCGGTTACAGTAATTAATATCTTGTCATTATAAGTTTGCAACTATCTAGATATTTGAATGATTAAATATCATTCGTGCTTTTCTCATGTTAAATAATTGTTCCCTGGAGATAAACCGTATAATGAGCATACTTTTGGCCGTAGGAAACACCAGTAAGCAGTAGTTCCAAGCTAGCGATTTTAACTACCATGGAATCCTTTATAACCTCAAACACACTGTCGATGTGGATCTGAAAACAACCTGCTTGGTTGGGGGGTTGTACAGACTACAGACATGTGAAATGCTCCACACACACACACACACACACACACACACACACACACACACATGCAGTTTTAGCCAAATGAACACGCCAGTAGTTGAAAGACCTATAAGAAACTTAAACACACTGTCGATGTGGATTTGAACACTACCCGTTAGGGGGTTGTCCAGACATGTGGAATGCACCTCACATGTATTTACCTTTTTAGCCAAAGGGAGACGTGTTAAAAGCTAGCTGATTTTAACTACCATGTAATCCCGTAACTGATACACAATGCCAATGGGGATTTGAAAACAACCCACTACCAGGATATCCTTCGTTGGTTCGATAGGCTGCTTATGGTGTAATCTCACTCTAGTTTAGTTGACCTTTTTTCTCTAATATAAATGCATGAATATATTCCCAATAATGGCTGATTAATATCTTCTAATGTTTGGCAGGTAGGAGTGGTGAAAGCTGATAATCCAGTTTTCAGAGTGTTGTCAACAGAGGAAATTGATGAACATTTGACCGCTATTAGCGAGCGCGACTAGTAAGCATGAACCAACACTAGCTGTTGCATTTTGCAAAGATCTTTCTGTTATCATTTGAAACAACAAACGTGCTTTACTTTATCATCATGTTTGAGAGGGATTGGAAGAGGGTTAGACCATACAATTATGTTTTCCTTGTATTACTGCTTGAAACTTTAAATTGAATTCATGTTATTTCTTGAGACATTCTCCTAGATCCAAGCAACATGTTACTGGATAATCGCCTCTTTCGTCGATGTCTATCGTGTTCTGGTCTACGAGCATTGCATGTGCTTTCACAGGTTGCAATTTATCTCTTGGTCTTGGATTGAAAGACCTAAATCCAAAACAGAGAAAAATAATAAATTTCAGATAAAAAGAAAGAAACGCAGAATAAAACAAGAAATAGATAGCAACATACGTACATATCTTTATAATCATATGCTACCAAACCATGAGGCATCAGTTGTAGTTATCTGGTCCCAAACAACAAAATGGAAAGAAAAAAGGAAAAGATTCCCTTTGCCGGTGGCAGCTATCTAAATGCCATGCCATGAAGGTGGCGAAAGAAAGAGTCCTGTTTTGACAAGAAGCTGCCATTAACCCTTTTGTCCCGTCGGAAGAAGAGTGAGCAAATCTCGCACATGGCTTGTTTGCCTAACATTCAGATATAATTCTCTTTCTGACGTTGAATGAAGATACAAACAGAGAAAAGGAACGAATATTCAATGTTTGTTGTTCCCTGTAATGGCGATTTCAAGCTTAGATACTCAAACCCGCCGAGCAAAGCGACTGCTCCAATTGAAATCCATTGCGTTCGATGCGAATCCTGTGGCTTCACAGAGGAGTGCACTTTTTCTTATATCCTTCGTGTCCGGGAACGGTACCAGGGTTGTTGGATTTGTGGACTCTGCATCGAGGCAGTCAAGGACGAGGCTCTGAGATCGGATACGCTTATCTCCACCGAGGAAGCACTGGACCGACACATCAGGTTCTGCAATAAGTTCAGGGCGTCGAGTCCTTTTGACGAAACGGAGCACCCCATTTCTGCCATGGGAAGGATTCTTCGTCGAAGCCTGGATTCACCGAGACCTCTCAGGTCTGATTCGGGTGGCGTCTTGCCGGGATTTGAAGGAGTCTCTCAAGGGTCCATCTCTTCTTCGGTCTGAGTTGTTTCTCAGCTCCAGAGGGTTCCTGTTTCAATATCAGATTGTTCTATAAACTGCTGTAAACTTTGGCATCTGAATTTTATGGACCATCCCATATACATATATATATATATATCTGACGAAAAGCTTCGGCTCTTAAAGTTTCTAGGATTTAGAATATTTAGGTATGTTCTTTTTATCTTTTTCATGCATTATTGTTGAGCATAATCCAGGCATATATTATAATGTTCCAAGTAACTTACTGTGTCCGAAGCTTATAACAATGGCGAAACTTGGTCAGATTTGGTCGGAAAAAACTCCTGGTGAACTTTTTATGAAAATGGTAGTGTTTTTGAGCGAAAGTACTGCAGATAAAGAAACATGTGGCATGAAAAATGTAAACAGAAGAAAGATGAAGACAGAAAATGAAAGTGCAAGGAAAATTCCTAAGAAAATAGATGAATCTAGCTCAGACTAATCGTGTTCAATGTCCTAGTACAAATCTGGTCGCCGATTAAACAGACGCCAGAATGTCTGCAGACAGGTCAAATCTAACCAAAACAATATAAAAAGTGGGACAGATTCCACTTGGAACAAGCCAAGATGAGATGAAGATGGTGTAAAAGTAATAATTCCTCGGTGATTGTACCGCAGAATAAAGTCTGAATTGTCACACCAAAAGAAGATGAAGAATATTTACCTTAGAGGCTTAGATAAAAAAAGTAAGTTCATTTTATCTTCCTTAATTTGATAGTTAGAGAATTACCCTTTTCCCCTTTGTTTCAAGTCATTTCAAAGGTGACATTTTCCTAGATTTCAACATCTTTTACGGAATAATTGAAAATATAAAATATATATTCCCTCTTCCCACTAAATCTATTATTTTTTATTTTAATTATTATTTTAAATATTTTAATTAATTAATTTATAAAATATATAATTTAAAATTACTTGATTGAATATTTTTAAAATATATATTTTGGCGTTATTATATAAAAAACCCATTTTTAATAGTTATTTACCAAAATGATCCTCATCTAATGTTATTTAGAAAAATGATCTTCAGATCGTCCATGTAAGGCGACCTCGCGTTCAGAAAAACGCGACATAGGACCTCGCGTTCTGCACAAAGCGAGGTTCGTCCGATGTGGGCCGCCTTTTCAAATTCTGAAATTTAAAATTACCGGATAGAATCTCACGTTTCCCAAAATGCGAGGTCATCGAGATATTAAAAAGGCATTAATATATCGCGGTAATTACTGTAGAGAACTCGCGCTTTGCACATAGCGAGTTCCTTTTAATCTAGGCTGAAATACAAGGGTGTATAGGCATGTTCGAGGCATTTTATCGTGCCATTAGCCCGATAATTTTAGTAATTTTAAGCTTAGATACATAGTATTGGAACTTATCTTCCATTTGAGATTGATATTGGCACGTACGAGTCATTGCACACTATATAAAAAGCGCGTTGAAAATGTTTGGAACGTTAGTTTTTGTCCAAGAATAAAAAGTTAAAATGGCTTGGTAGGCATGTTGGAGGTGTTTTCTCGGGTTATTATTAGAATAATCTTCGTAATATTTTAGGTTAGAGGCCTAGTATTGGAACTTATCTTTCATTTGAGACTGATATTGGCACAGAAAAGACATTGTAAACAATATAAAAATGGCCTTGAAAATGCTTCCAAAGCCTTTTTTTGGAAGTTAATTATCGCATTCGCTAAATCCCTTGAGAATCATATTTGATGGGTTTATCCAGGAAGTTAATTGTCGCATTCACTAAATCCCTGAGAATCATGTAAAATTTTTTATAAAAAAAGGAAAAAAAGTGACCTCGCTCTCTGTAGAAAGCGAGGTCATTTTAAATGTTTTAATTAATTTCTTAATTATGGTGCATATTTATTCGTATTTTTCCTTAATAGAACCCCATGCTCTGCATATAGCGAGGTCCATTTAGCCTATAAATAGATGACCATTTGCTCCGAATATTCTCGCAACTCATCTTCGTTCTTCTTCTTCTTACTCGACTATTAAAAATTATTTGTAAAGAGTTCAATTTATATAATATGTCAAGACGAGAAACTATTACAGCTTTGGTATACTATGATGGGCAGATAGTCGATGATGCATCTCTCGACGTCGTATTTCAGTCCTCAAGTACTGTATTGCTTCCGTTTCCATACAACTTATCGTATAAGAAGTTGATGAATGAAGTGAAGAAACATGTTCCACATGGTCGTGGGAAAAAGCTGGAACAATTGAAGTTTCGTCTGCCAACGTCGTTAGAACCATTAACATACTCATTATTTCATGTTGTGGACAAAGCTGATGTGGAATTGATGGTACCGTTTTCTTTAGGGGCCCATTGATCTTGAGCTGTATGCAACGTTTTCTGATGATGATGTTATCGGAGTCCTAAGGAATATCTAAATTATATTTTAAATTTTTGTATCTTAAAAATGTTGGATCACGCCGGTACACCCCACGGTGCAGCGAAAAAATTATCTGGCGATTACGACCAGAGATCCATATACGAGGAACAAATCGGGGTGAATAAGGGTGAAGAATTACCTGTTTAAAATCTGGAATTCTGAATTTGGAGAGATAGATATCCAATCACGATACCACGACGTCGATTCCTAAGTTGCAACGATAATGCTCCGACCTCTACGTAGTCCACCCAATTGAAACGAGCATATAAAACTCTCTAAACTATTTAGAGGGTTTTTCCAAAAGCATTAATAATTGCTAGATCTCTCATGCCTTTATATAGCCTTTGAAATCCTAATTCAACTCATATTAGGATTTCAATATATATATTAAAATATATAATCCTAATTTAACTTTAATTAGGATTTCAATATATATATTAAATATATATAATCCTAATTCAACTTTAATTAGGATTTCAATAAATATATATTAAATATATATAATCCCAATTTAACTTAATTAGAATTTCAATATATATTAATATATATAATGCCAATTCAACTTTAATTAGGATTTTAATATATATATATTAATTTAAATCGAATTATATTATTTATATATATTAAAAGAGTCATAATTACAATAATTTTTTCTTTTAATATTTATCCAATAGTTAAATTATATATATCAAATATATATTAATTTAACTGAATTCGTGTACAACAAATTTGTACATATATAATTCGTTTAATATATGCTCATTTCAACCGTGGGTGTGACCTTGTAGGTTCATGTAACGTTAGTAGTAAATATTAGAATGTTTCTAATATTACAAACAATGAGTGACATCTAGCAATATGACATTGTCACCTAAGTTACAAGAAATCATGATTCGACATAACTTTTTCGTGATTAACTCTTTTTCATGTATTACATCTTTTTTGTCCTTTATATCTAGATTGGACACAAGTCATGGAATAGTCACGCTTGTATAGTCCATCTAATATTTCTTGATATCTTGAGTAGACTATTATAAACGAATATGATATCTCATATCAACTTATTCGAGCATGGCCATGCATTTCTAGTCTCACTCAATCAAGTGGCCTACGATATTACTCTTATTATCTAGGAGGGACAAATCCTATCTTGATTAACCATATCCCACTACATAGATTGTGATATATCCAATATCAGTCTTTATAGAGTAGTCAGTTACGACACACGTTTGACTGTATCAAAATATGTCACTCACGATGTTGAAATAATGATAATCTCAAGTATGAGGATCATACACGTAGTTTTCACTATGAGCAATGTTGTGACTGTCACATAATAATCCAAGAAATATGCTCATAGCGGGTCAGTCCAGTATGTCGTTCTCTAATACATACTTATGTATTGATTTTGACATCTCCATGTCAATGACAACACTTTGTCATCAATCAACTACATATTAATCTTAATGCATTATTGTTGTCCATTCCCACAATAATACTCGACTAAGAACATTTAAGAATAATCATATTATTCTAAGGACTTTATTATAATTTAGTTTATTTATGCACGTAAAATTGTAACTGAAAATAATAATGGCGATGCCTCTTTATGAATGAACAAGGTAAAAACAAATTTCATTTACGATCATCTTATGATTGGTGTTTGGGCATACTCTAACAATCTCCCACTAGCACTAAGACCAATCACTCACGTATCTAATACTAAGTGACTTAGTGTGACGATTATGCTTCTGTTGCGTTAGAGGCTTTGTCAGTGGATTGACAATGTTATCATCTGTTGGTATTGTACATATTTCCACATCTCTTTGATCTATAATTTATCGAATGAGATGGTAACACCTACGTAAGTGTTTAGATCGTTGGTGAGATCTGGGTTCTTTTGCTTGTGCGATGGCTTCGTTGTTATCACAACGTATATCTATAGCATTTAAATTGCTTGGCACAACCCCTAGTTTAGGTATTAACTTCTTAATCTTAACACCATCTTTTGCAGCATCACATGCTACAATATACTAAGCTTTTTTTGTAGAATCGGCTACTGTATCTTGCTTTGAACCTTTCCAGCTCACAGCGCCTCCATTAAGGCAGAACACAAAACCCGATTACGATCGTGACTCATCCTTATCAGTTTGAAAGCTGAAATCAATATAACCTTTTATACTTAGCTCTTCCCCACCTCCTTATATAAGGAATGTATCCTTATTTCTTCTTAAGTACTTAAGGATATTTTTAACTACGACTCAGTGACCTTCACCGAGATCTACCTGGTATTGACTTGTCATACTTAAAGCGTATGATACATTTGGACGAGTACATAGCATGGCATACATGATAGATCCAATTGCTGAAACATATAGAATCTTACTCATTCGCTCTCTTTCTTGAGGTGTTAAAGGATACATTTCCTTCGAGAGTGAAATTTCACGTCTCATAGGTAAGAACCCCCTTTTAGATTCTTCCATACTGAATCTTTTCAGTACTTCTTCTATGTATGTATTTTGACTTAGTTCTAGCAGTCGTCTCGATCTATCTCTATAGATCTTGACTCCTAATATGTATGTTGCCTCACCCAAGTCTTTCATGGAAAAACATTTTTCCTAACCAAGTTTTCATAGATTGTAAGCTAGATATGTCATTTCCTATTATCAGTATGTCATCCACATACAATACCAAGAATATGATATTGCTCCCACTAATTTTCTTGAAAACACATGACTCATCTTTAACTTTGATAAAATCAAACTCTTTGATTGCATCGTTAAAACGAAGATTCCAACTTTGAGAAACTTGTTTCAATCCATAAATAGACCTTTATAGCTTGCATATTTTTTGGCATCTTTTGGATCGACAATACCTTCAGGTTGTATCATGTACATATCCTCATCTAGTTTTCCATTAAGGAAATCGGTTTTAACATCCATTTGCCTTATCTCATAATCATAGAATACAGCTATTGCAAGTAAGATCCGAATGGATTTAAGCATAACAATAGGTGAAAAGGTTTCATCATAGTCTATACCATGAATTTGACCAAAACCCTTAGCGATTACTCGCACTTTGTATGTTTGTACATTACCATCCATGTCGGTTTTCTTTTTGAAAAACCCATTTGCACCCTATGGGCTTAATCCCTAGAGGTAGGGGTCAACCAAGGTCCAAACTTAGTTTTTTTTGACATGGAATCGATCTAGAATTTCATGGCCTCTAGCCATTTCTCAAAGTATGGGCCCGTTATTGCTTCTTGATAAGTTTTAGGCTCATCTTGATCCATTAAGGGAACATCACCATGTAATGTAACAAGAAATCCATATTTCTTAGGCGTATTGCATTCTCTCAAAGATCTTCGCAGTGGTTGTGTTTCCAAAACTGTTGAATATTCCTCAACAACTTGTGGAACTTGTTGTTGTTCAATCTCTTATTCAATGATATGTGGTTGATCTCAAATTTCATTGAGTTTAATATTTCTCTCACTTCCTTTCCGAGAACAAATTATCTTTCTAGGAAGATTCATGTTTGAGCAAGAAACATTTTATTTTCGGTAGGATTGAAGAAATAATATCCTTTAGTTTCTTTAGGATAACCCATAAAATTACATTTACGAGATTTAGATTCGAGCTTTGTAGACATCTTATGTTTAACATAAGATTCACATTCCCAAATTTTCATAAAAGACATACAATGATGTTTTCCAGTCCATATCTCATATGGTGTCTTTTAAACTGATTTAGATGGAACACCATTTTGTGTGAAAGCAGTTATTTTTTAGCACATGTCCCCAAAAAGAAACTAGAAGATCAGCGTGACTCATCATTGATTGAACCATGTCTAACAGTGTTCGGTTTATTCTTTTCGGAAACATCATTGCATTTTGGAGTACCAGGAGGTGTGAGATAATCCCACATTCCTTAAGAAGGTCACTGTTGCACGTATTGAGTGCTACACAAACGGTGCAAGTATACATGTCGCAAGTAATAAAGTGATACGAGTATCGAGTATCGTCTCCACAGGGATTGGTTTGGGCCACTTTGCTTAAGTTACTGCACTGTGAAAATAAAAACACAATTGATAATAAAGGTTCTAATTAACGAGAAAACTAAGAGCAATAAACTAAAAGAATAGATGAAATCAAATAAGAGGGAATAGGCCAGGTTATCGTGAGTTGAAGAGTGATAGCCGATTGGATCGTCTTGGTAAAAGAGTGCAATGGCAACTCAGTTGCCGTGGCAACTTGCGCAGCTGGGTTGCCTTGGCAACTAATCGAACGGTTGCTTGGGCAACTGGCTGGGAAACTACTTGGGCGACTGGGCAGCAACTTCAAGGTTCGGCGGAGCGTTCTTCAATGGTTTCTTATTATCCCTAAGTCGAAACTCTAGCTATTTGTGCATGCCTTGATAATACATCCCTGCGTGAATCAAGGGTGAACAACAACCAATCTTGCGCTCCTCTTAGCCGTTGAAATCCTTAACTTATTCCTAAGCTGGATTAATCTTCACCATTAATAGATTGAATAAAGACTATACTCATTCGTTTCTTGAATCTAACTCTCCCGATATTAGATAAATAGATGAAGTTACGAGATCCTCTCCCAATTCACTCGCAAACAAGAATAAAAACCAAGAATGAGTAAACCTTGAATTGAAAGTGCAAACTCTTATTACCTAAACAAAATCCAATTATTTCTCACAACCACAAAACACAATAACCCCAACCAATCAAGTTAGTTCATGGTTGGGTTCAAAAGATATACAAAGAATAATCCCCAAACCATGAATCTAATGGAAGCAAAGAAGAAGAAGAAGAAATCGATCAGGCCTCTTTGGAAAATCTCTCCCAATCGAACTCTCCCATCTTGAACTCTCTTGTCGAAATATCTCCCCTCTTACTCTCTGTCAAAATTTCTCTCCTCTCTCCCTCTAGAGTTGACGGCTTGGTCCTCAATTTATAGGGCTAGGTTAAAGTTTTTTTTTAGGAGGAAGTGAAGTTGGAATTAAATATCTTTAAAGAATATAATTCTTTATTATATTTAAATTCCTTCTAGAACTTCTCCTACCTTCTTGGGATTTAATTTCTCTTTAACATCTTCATGGAAATCAAACTCCTTTGGGATTTAACTTTGCTCCACGTCATCTTGGGCTTATCTAGTCATCAATTTCGACTACCATATCATCTTATCCCTTATCGAAAATTGCCCTGGCAACTAGCTCGGCATCTCCTTCATGCATTGCCCTGGCAACTGGTTCCAGCCTTACTTTGGCAAGTGATTCTGCACACACACACAAAACACACCAAAGCAGTATCTTTTTCCACAAAATTAAGCAAAATATGAAATCAAGCTTGTCCACCAAGGAAACGATGCAAACATGCATGAATGGCTAATAATGCAACTAATATGAGCCTAAGTCTAGCAATAATATGAATAAAAAGGGTAATAAAAATAGTACTTTTGAACACTTAACAATCACCAAACTCTAAGCTTAAGTATTCTCTTTCTCGATCTGATCGAAGAGCCTTAGTGTTTTTTCCTAGTCGGTTTTGTACTTTATTTTTAAATTCCTTGAACTTTTCAAGGGCTTTGGATTTATGATGCATTAGGTAAATGTACCCATATCTACTAAAGTCATTTGTGAAATTAATGAAGTATTGAAAACCTTCTTCTGGCTTGTGTATTCATTGGTATACATCATTATGTATTAATTCCAATAAATCATTTTCTCTCTCACTTTTACCATTAAAATGAGCTTTGGTCATCTTTCCCAATAAGCAAGGCTCACATACATCAAGTTGTTCGAAAACAAATGAATCCAAAAATCCATCTTTATGATGTTTTGAAATGCGTTTTTCACTTATGTGACCCAAGTGACAATGCCAAAGATGAGTTTGATTAGAGTCATTTGTTTTGATCTTTTCGTATTATGTTGTAAATGGAATTCTCTTGATCCAAAATATAGAGGTCATTTATTAATTGTGTCACACCATAGAAAACATTATCGAGATAAAAGAACAACAATTATTCTTACTAATTATCTCAAAACCAATCTTGCCTAAACAAGAAATCAAAATGATGTTTTTAGTCAAACTAGACACAAAATAACAACCCTCTAAACATAAATTAAGTCCACTAGGCAACAATAAAGTATATGTTCCTATAGTTAATGCAGCAACTCTTGCTCCATTACCAACCCGTAGATCCACCTCTCATTTTCTCAAATTTCTACTCTTTTGTAGTCCTTATACAAATGTACAAATATAAGAACTACAATCAGTATCCAATACCCAAGAAGTAGGTGCTGATAAATTAATATCAATAACATAATTATTCGAGGCGAATGCTCCGCTTTCATTTGCCTTCTTGACTTTTCAAGATAAATGGGGCAGTTCCTTTACAATGTCATGTCTTATTACAAATGGAAACATTTTCCTTCCAATGACCAGTCAAGGTAGTTTATGCCATTCAACTTGTCATTCTCAAAGACTGATCGCAATGATAACAAATTTGTATAATAAGTCTACAACAATAAAATATGAATTTTGAGTACGTTTACCATGTTTGCTTATAAAAAGACTTGGTACTCCCATTATTTTTATTAAAAATAATAACCCTCAAATATTAATGTTGAAAATACTTTCTGTAAGGTTTTTCTAGTGGGAAAGGATCCAAATTAGAGTAACCTAGTTAAGTCTTTAACCAATGTTACAACCAACGAATATCACTTGCTTATTCTTCGCGTTTGGCCTAGATACAAGTACCTCGCTTTAGCAGAACCTACATTGTATCGATATAGACTTTAACGAGGGTTAACATTGGGAATCAATAAAAGACTTAATATTTTATTGAGGGGTTTCGTGAATATTATCTCACCATTTAACATTTGATCTTATCAATTAACTAGCATGCATCTCATACATTCATTTTATCACATATATGAAAAGCAGTAAATATGAATGCAATAGTTATAGTCCATATCCTAAGGTGGCACGTCCCAAGCCAATGGGAGAACTAAATTATTCTAAGGATAAAAACACTTCTCAAGCATCTTTCTGTCAGCCCACACTTATGTTCCTCTAGTCCATGCTTCTTCGTATAGATTATAATTTTAGAAACTCGTTTTACAAACGAGGGAGTAAGATGAGAAAAGAATTACAATAGAAGTCGAGAAAGACATGACACGTAGGCCGTATTTATAAAACCTTATAAATAAAACTAAATGGGCTATTGGGCTATAACCATGCATTCCAAACACCGTGCATATCAAACATAATAATGACGCAGTTTATTAAAGTCTTATTAGATTGTTCCTATGCACGTGTCAAGCCCATTGCGGGGTTCTGGCGGCCTTGTAGCCACTGCTTGGTTAGCGAAGGGAATTTTTTTAAAGATTAGCATCTTAATTGCTGTGTAAAAACCTCACGATTTGATAACTTTTATCAACATTATCGTGTTTTTTAAGATTTTAAAATCCATGAGGTTTTTATTAAAACAACTATTGTTATTTTCCCCCACGAAATCTATAGACTAACCAATAGTCTAATATATAACTATAATCCGCGTATATTAACACTTAACATCTAAAACCCTAAAACTATATTTTGAATATGTTAACAATTAACATATAATATTTCAAACCCTATCGACAAAGATCCTGATGATTAACTCTTAATCATCGATCTTAGGAACATCTTTTAACTAGATTAACAAATTAACCGTGATTGAATAGATTTGCTCGAACAAATATCATATATTCGCTAATTAAATCAAAAAATAACATGTATCTCATACAATTACATCACCCAAGTAATTAAAACCCAAATTCGTATCGTACAAGTGACACTGATACCACTGTTGGATCACGATGGTGCAACCCACGATGCAGCGGAAAAATTATGCGGTGATTACCACTAGAGATCTATGTACGAGGAACGAATCAGGGTGAATAAGGGTGAAGAATTACCTGTTTAAAATATGGAGTTCTGAATTTGGAGAAGATAGATATCCAATCACGATTCCACGATGTCGATCCCTAAGCTGCAACGATAACGCTCCAACCTCCACGTAGTTCACCCAATTGAAACGAGCATATAAAATTCTCTAAACTATTTAGAGGATTTTTCCAAAAGCATTAATGATTGCTAGATCTCTCATGCCTTTATATAGCTTTTGAAATCCTACTTCAACTCATATTAGGATTTCAATATATATATATATATTAATATATATAATCCTAATTTAACTTTAATTAGGATTTCAATATATATAATTCCAATTCAACTTAATTAGGATTTCAATATATATATATATATATATATATATATATATATATATATATAATCCCAATTCAACTAATTAGGATTTTAATATATATATATAATCCCAATTCAACTAATTAGGATTTTAATATATATATATATAATCCCAATTCAAATTTAATTAAGATTTCAATATATATTAATTTAAATTGAATTATATTATTTATATATATTAAAAGAGTCATAATTAAAATAATTATTTTCTTTTAATATTTATCCAATAGTTAAATTATATATATATCAAATATATATTAATTTAACTAAATTCGTGTAAAACAAATTTGTACATATATAATTCGTTTAATATATGCTCATTTCAACTGTGGGTGTGACCTTGTAGGTTCATGTAACGTTAGTAGTAAATATTAGAACGTTTCTAATATTAAAACAACGAGTGACATCTAGCAATATGTCATTGTCACCTAAGTTACGAGAAATTATGATTCGACATAACTTTTTCGTGATTAACTATTTTTCATGTATTACATTATTTTGTCCTTTATATCTAAATTGGACACAAGTCATGGAATAGTCACACTTGTATAGTCTATCTAATATTTCTTGATATCTTGAGTAGACTATTATAAACGAATATGATATCTCATATCAACTTATTCGAGCATGACCATGCATTTCTAGTCTCACTCAATAAAGTGGCCTATGATATTACTCCTATTATGTAGGAGGGACAAATCTTATCTTGATCAACCATATCCCAATACATAGATTGTGATATATCCAATATCAGTCTTTATAGAGTAGTCAGTTACGACACAAGTTTGACTGTATCAAAATATGTCACTCACGATGTTGAAATAATGATAATCTCAAGTATGAGGATCATACATGTAGTTATCACTATGAGCAATATTGTGACTGTCACATAATAATCCATGGTAAAAACAAATGTCATTTACAATCATCTTATGATTGGTCTTTGGCCATACTCTAACAAAAAACTATTATCATTAAATGTTTTGGAAACGATAATAACTAATTACATCGAATGAATTACACGATGAAATTATTAATTTGAAACAAGTACATCAAATGAAGAAAATAAATTATTGGGTTAAGTCACGTAGATGACCAAAATCTACTCTAAACACGCGATCAATTGTACCCCTAAACATGTAGACAAAATAAGTTACATAGGAATTGATTTAAATGAGAGGTAACATAGTTTGTCTGAGTTGTATGGCGGCCAAGAGATGTGTCGTTGTTGTAGACAAATGATGTCATAGTTTGTCACAGTTGTTGGAGCGTATGATTCGTTCTTACGCGATGTAGACAGTCGAGGACTAGCTTTGTGGATTTCGTGAGTACCTGATAATCATCATCATCCACGATGGTAGAGGCTCCAACTACGTTACATGTGGTGGTCTTCCTGTAGCCTTCACGATGAAGGTGTACGAAGAAGCTACCGGCAACCTTGAACAAAATTTCAAGACTGATCCTGGCACTTAGAAATGACCACTCATTTCCTGATATTGCGATTTATCGTAGATCTTAAACCAAAACACGAAAGACACATATCACCAAATATTATTAACCGACCAAAATAATGTAGTCACTGTATAAATACAAGTACTTATACCAACAAATCGCAATATCAAGGAAATTAATTTGTGAAACATTTTTCCTGATACGTGATATGTTGCCATTAGTAGCAACAATTTTATATTATCTTCGACTCTGATTACCCATATATTTTTATGAAGCGATAGCAAATGCTGGTTGGTTGGTTTGTTTGCCCTAGGTTCTGCCATATATAGGTAAAAATCTGCGCCCTCCAAAACGCGATGTATTTGTTCATGTTTTAAATGGACCTCGCGTTCTGCAGAACATGAGTTCGGTAGAGATTCCTGATGTGGCAGAGATTCCTAACATGGCAGGAGAAGTACATGTTGTTATGGAAACAGACCTCACTATATACAAAGTGTGAGGTTATTTTTTTTAATTATACCGTAAATCTCAAATTTCAACCGTCTATAAATAAATTCTGCGAGTGAAGAAGCAAATGGTTTAAGTGTGTTCGTATTGATTGGTGTAACATTTTTTACACTTGTAATTGTAATTTTAAGTAATATTTATTTAAAAATGAGAATTGTAATTGTAGATGTAATATTTAGATGTTAAGCAATTGTAATTATAACTGATCTGTAATTCTAATTAGCAGGTGTAACAAGCGCGTGAAAATGTTTTCGAAGCTTTTTTAGGGTAAGAATAACAATGTAAGTTTATTACATTTCAAGCAAATACATAAAATGAAGAAAATAGATTATGATAATTAGGCCACTAATCTAGGTCAAAGATTACATCTTGTCTTGGTACCCACTTTGCATCGTAATTTGAGGAGAAGTTCACATCCGCAGTCTTGATCCCGACCAAAGAGGGCATCTTGTAGATCACTCCCCTAAACATGTACGGATGTTGAGGTCTCGCCATAGTCGTCCAATAGAACCCCTACACGGCGAAGGTCCTCTTTCTGGCTAAACTTCTAAGGTTGATATTGGCACATACGAGACATTATAATTGGTTAATTGTACCCCTAAACATGTTTTCTTTGATGAAATGGAAAATCGAGGATTTTGAGGTTTACCCACTTTCATTATCATCTGCAATGGTAGGGGCAGTGACTACTGTTACATGTTGTGGTCTTCACCTAGGCGTCACTCTATGAAGACCACATTTTCCATGATATTGTGATATGTCGTTCATCTTAAAAAATAGCACGGAACACCCATCTTACGAAAATTGTCAACCCATGAATAGCTCGATAATTTAGCTTAACAAACAAACATAAATAAATGTTATACAAACGGTTCATGAACAGTTCATCGAACACTCTGTTCATTTACACCCCTAGTAGTTTGGCCACTGATCTCAGTCGAAGATGGCATCTTGTACATAATCGGGGCGAGGTCAATGATGTTGTAACTGGTCAATTGTACCCCATTTTTAATAGTTCCCGATGATGATGTCCCCCCGAAGGTTGCAATTGTACCCAGTCGAGGATTTTGAGGTCCCCCGAAGATTACAATTGCAACCCACTTCTATCATTGGCAACAGTGGTAGGAGCTTTGACTATGGCTAGCCGCGATGGTCTTCACCTAGCCACCACGGTTAAGGCGTAAAAATAAGTTACCCGCAAACTCATCTAGATGTTAAGAGGATTGCCGACATTTTAAGAATACCACGTTTTCCTGATATTGTGATCTTCCGTTCATCTTAAACAAAAACGTGGAACACCCCTCTAAAAAAATTGGCAACCCACCAATAGTAGATAAATATTTTAGAAATGTGGTTTGTTGCCATTGGAGTGGTGGTAGCAACAGTTGTATATTCTCTTCGAATCTGGTGCAGATTTTGATGAAGCGATAGCAAATGCCGGTGGGTTTGTTTGCCCTCGATTCTGCCATAAATAGGCAAATATTTGCGCCCTCCAAAACGCATGGTATTTGGTCACATTTGAATTGGACCTCGCGTTCTACTAAACACGAGGTCTTCAGAGATTCCTGAAGTGGTAGGTGAAGTACATATTGTCATGTCAATGGACCTCGCTACATACAAAGTGCGAGGTCCAATTTTTATTTTATTTTATTACTTTTGAAATGTAAATTACACCGTCTACAAATAAATTTTAAGTAGCAACAAATTGCAAGTAATAGTTATTTAAAATAGAAAATCATAATTGTAAGTGAATCTCCATTGGCGTGGTGGTTGTTTTCTTCAGATATTAAGCGCATAGGAATTAACCTCTCCAACCGTGTAAATAATCACGTTTAAAAAAGTTTGAAAACACTGGAAAACTACACAAAGACATCTTATTACTTAAGATAACATTGGTACAATAAGAAAGTATGATTAATTAATACAGAGGCCTGAGCGATTAGGAAAATTGTTCTTCTAGTGTTTGGGATTCCCACATCTACTGCATAGTTTCGTCTGTCCAATTTTTCTCTATGTTCGACCAAATCCTCAGCACTATAAATCCACGTTGATCGTGGATGACCTTCTTTTTTGCATCGTAGTCCAAAGTCTGGACATATAATAGGTTCACCATCAACTGCGGTTGGATCAACTCCATTCCCAATGGGAGGAAACTCATATTCATAAACCTTGGATACGGTTTCGAGTAAGTATACTTGGTCAACCAGTTGCATGCAGCTAATCCGTACAGACAAACAAGCAGCAATGGCGTGGGAACATGGGTAATTAAATGTTTAGAATACTCTGTACTCGTAGTTTCTATCTTGTAGATTAACGACGTATGAGTTGTGTTGTATGCCTTCTAACGGCCTCAAATATTCTGATACACAGAATGAATGTAGTCGGTGCGAGAAGCAGGTAACAGTCATCGCATTTGAATACCGCGCAAAGTTTTGAAATTTATCGCGAAGGTGTGGGTGGACGATGTGGCCACCTTCCATATAGTTTGATGCTTGCTTTCCTAAGGCTACAAATATGGTAGCCAACTAGTAATATGTTGCCTTGACAACGGAGCTGATAGGCAAATGTCGCACTCCTTTCAGTGATGAATTCATGGCCTTAGCCAAGTTCGTAGTCATGTGCCCATATCGCTTACCACCATCATATGATCAAAGTCGTTCTTCCCTAGGGATTGAAGCTAGGTAGTCGTAGCCATCTTTGTTCTTGAGTAGAAGTTCTTCAAACAGCTAATCAACATTTTGCATGTAATGCGAGTTGCCTAAAAAATATGGTGTTTCATTCTGATGAATAATAAATTACTAGATAAACTAAAACGAAAAGGAGTGGAGTAATACGTACCCATTCGATGCACCATTTGACATTCATCATCATTCTTGTACTTCTGTACGTAGTTTGCAATAATGTGGCATAAACAATACCGGTGATGAATATGGAGAGGTTGCCAAAATGGGCTCATACGCTCGATCGCCCATAGGAGAGTCGTGCCTCTGTCAGAAATAACACATAATCTCATATTCTTTTTCACGCATAACATGAGATAGGACATGTCTTCGTAAGTTCTTAAGGAAGAATACCTAGGACTCGAGATCTTTCTTTTCGACTATTGCGAAGGTGATGGGAACGATTTTTCTATTGGCGTCTTGTGCAACTGCCAGTAACAAAATTTGTGTGTATTTTCTATACAACCAAGTGTCGTCAATCTGAACCATAGGCTTGTAATATTTGAATGCATTAACGCACTGCTGAAATATCCAAAATAGCCGATGGAATTGACACACTCCTCGTACAACACGATCATTTTGGTACTTTGGTATAGTTTTTAAGTTCACAACCGTTCTCGGTATATGTTTCTACATTAGGTTTAGCCACAGCCGCAAGTCTCTATATGATTCCTCCCACTTGCCATACAATTTCTATATGGCCCGCCACCTTGCGTACCATGCTTTGTGGTACTCAACTATGTAGCCGTATTGAGATTTGGTTGCAGCAATGCACGTGGAAACCGTTACACGCAGATTTGCGTTCACAAGTGGAATAAAGGTGTAGAATAACACGTATGAGGCCCCTCGAGTTTTATGATATACCATAGCAGGTTCAGCCTCTTCAAGCACAATACACAAACCCTCCAGTTACACCCCTGCCTCTTGTGGGCACATTCCACAATGTAGTAATCCGGTTAAGTCTTCTTCACAGTCATCGTAACTGAGTTGCGTATGTTGTAGTTCTTAATGGCAGTCACAGCGAGTTCTTTCGTACGGAAGGTTACCCCAACACTGAGTTTACCATCAGTACGCCGGTTGTACTACTCAAGTTCTGGGAATTACAAAAATTCTAGAACATTGAAGGCTTCGATATCAATCATCGCGAAGTGTGATAGTGGCTGGTAAACAGAAACTAGGACGACAGGATGTAGGATGCTGGTATGATGTGGAACGCTGGTAGGTCGGGCATGTTCTTTGTTGCCTTCGATTACATCCTCTAATCCATCATATTCCTCTACTTCTTCGGGCATGTCAAGGTCTTCTGGTTCATCAAGGAAGGGGCCTTGCTCGTCACCATCGGGGTCTCCCTCCCTTATCGGTTTTTCCTCAGAGTTTTCTAAACTCTCAAATCGGAATAGGTTTGAGTCGTCGAATGCTACGGTAATAGATTTGCCAATTGCTCGTCGATCACGAGAATGCTCACGAGACCACTCACGAAATGTGTTACCAAGATCAAGATTAAGGTCGATAGATCTAACAGAAGAATATCTCTCCACAGGTTGTTTAACATACTCTGCAGTAGGGATATACGTTGAATAACGTCCATATGTGAAATCGTCGAACAGATTAAAGGTTTTATAGTCTTACGACATTATGTAGTTTTGTGATGATGATGTGCCGACACCCATATTGAACGACATGTATGTTGAATGTCCGACCATATCGAACGATGATGCACTGAAGTCAACTTCGGTGTCAGGTTCAGATTGAAGTCAAAACTGGCTACACAAGAATGTCTTGGCATAACAAAAGTTGATTCACCAAAGTTATTGTGTGGATTCTGTATGGTTAATAAGTTGAAATCATTGGTCAAATTCGTTGTTGGGCTATGAACGTTGGCATTAAGATCGAAGTCAAAATTCGTCTGCTGCCAATTTGGGAGTACGATAGCAGAATCTTCATCAGAAAATATTGCATACAGCTCTAGGGGTCCTCCGAGTGAATACTACAAGTTGGCATCCACCATCAACTCTACATCACCTTGGTCCGCGACATGGAATATTGAGTACGTTACTGGATCGTACGATGTAGGTAGTCGATACTTTAACAACTCCATCTTTTTTCCACTAGCATGTGGAACATTGTTCCTCACTTCTTTCATCAACCTATTATACGTTAATTTCTTGGGCAACATTAAGTTTATAGTATTTGAGGACCGGAAGACAACGCTAGAAGATACATCAGCCATAATCTCACCATCATAGTATACCAAGGTAGTAACACTTCCTCGTCTTGCCATATTTTTAGAATATCTTCGACCATCCAGAAAGAAGAGCATACATTAGCGACCTTGTTTTAAATTCAAACTACGTAAGAATTGAGAAGTTTTGCATAAACGTACAATTGACAAACTTATCTGAAAGCGTCATCATGCAAATTAAGTTGGTGTGGCTCACTTCTTCTGTCCTTGTCTTCTATGAACTGCTGCAATTGATACCAATTGTTTGGTGTTTAAGGTACTTCATTTCTATCTGTTATAAGGGCACCAAGAACAACAGTTGTTTCCCCGCAATAAATCAGGGAACCTTCAATTTTTTCAATCCTGTCAGACACATTTTTTAGAGGGGCAGATATTCCTGGAACTCACGTCTTGCAGAACGCGAGGTCTACAGAGATTCCTGACAAGGCAAGAACCTCATTTCCTGTAGAATGCGAGGTCTACAGAGATTCCTAACACGGCAAGAACCTAGCTGTCTACAGAAAGCGAGTTCCAAATTTCAACTCCTCCTATAAAAACATCAACTCAGTTTAGCTATAGTATTTCGAAACCTATTTATACACTTTCTTCAGCAGTAAGGTCAACAGAGACGAGCTATATGATTTGATTTCAATGCATCTTAGCAAATCTACAACACATCAAATGTCTTCTTTGTTGGCAAAAATACTTGTTAAGTGTGTAAAAGTACTACTATTCTAGCCTTTTTACTTATTATTATTGTTAGACTTAGGCTCATTTTAGTTGCATTTGGTTAGTTATTCATGCATTTTGCATTGTTTCCTCTATGGTGATGCTTGAGTACTTATTTCGGTTGTTTTTGGTGGAAAAAAGTACTGCTGGTGGTTGTTTTATATGTGCAGGATTAATTGCCCGGGTAGGCTGGAAGTTGCCGAAGCAACTGGAAATAAAGAAAAATAGAAACCTGCGACTTTTGGGGATTGAGCCATACAATTCGGTTAAGCTTAAAGGATAAAGACAAATCACAAAGGAGTTGGAGTTCCATGAAGAAGTCAAAGAGAGATGAAAGTCCAAGAAATTGGGAGGAGTTTTTGGAGGAATAAATAAATAAAAGAGTTTACCTCTTTCATCTTATTTTAATCCAATCGAAACTCTTTCTTATCCAACCAAATCATCGCCTATAAATCTGAGGACTTAGTCACAGCCGAGAGGGAGAGAGAATTCGATAGAGGGTTGTATTCGACTTCATCTTCTTCCTTTTGTTTCGATTTACTTTATGTTGGGAACTTATTACTTTGAGTTTATTTTGAACCCAACCATGAACTAAACCATTTTGGCTAGGGTTATTGTGTTGAATGGTTGTGAAAACGATTGAAGTTTATTTTAGGTAATTGAATGCTATTTAGTTTGAGGTTTGCTTATTCTTGGATTTTACTATTTGATTACGAGTGAATTGGGAAATGATCTCATGATTACATCTATTTATCTAATATCAGGAGAGTTAGATTCAAGAAACGAATAAGCATGGTTTTCACACAATCAATCAGAAGTGAAAACTAATTTGGCTTAGGAATAAGTTGCGAATTTCAACGGCTAAGAGAAGCGTAAGATTGGTTGATGTTCACCCAAGGTCAACGCAGGAATGTATCACCAAGGCATGTTCTATTGACTAGTGTTTCGAATTAGGGATAAGGAGAAACCATTGAAGAACGCTTTGCCGAATCTCAAATGAAGTCACCTAGTTGCCCAGGAAATCATATCGTCCTTAGTTGCCTAGGCAATCGTTGCACCCGTTTCCCAGGCAATTGTTATTCCAGTTGCCCAGGCAATTCGACTGTTGGAGTTGTCAAGATAACTGATACAACCTGGTGTTCATTGCCTAGATGAACTCAATCAATTATCACACCATGACCCACGATAATCTGGCCTACTCTCTCAATTGATTAACTTATCTTTAATTTACTTGCTTCTTTTACTTTACTCGTTTAAGCAAAAACTCTTTTTATTACTATTTGTGTTTTTCCATTTCAATGCAAGATGATAGATTCTAGAAGTAGCACCAATCCCCATAGAGGCGATATCTAAACTACACTATAACTTGCGACGTGTATACTTGCACCAATTACGAAGCACTCTAAACACACAACAAGTTTTTGGCGACGTTGCCAGAGATTGACAATAGCAACTTTGTTTTTAATTTCTTGCACATTTTCTTTTTATTTTAGTTTATTTCGGTTTCAAAGGACTTGCAGCTTTGGTTTTGCATCTGTGTATGACTAGGGCGAGACCAACAGCACAAGACTACCCATTCGAACCCGAGATAGAATGAGTTCTTCATAGGAGAAGACGAGAACAACGAGCAGCAACGATAGAAGAACAAGATAACCTAGTTGGCAATCTGAATGCCAATGGTAACCAGAACATCGTAGTAAGAGAAGGAGATCAAGTCGTACAACCTGTTCGTAACAGACCCATTCGAGACTACTTAGAGGAAGATATCAACGGTCTCAATCCAGGAGTTTTCACACCGGAGATAGAAGCCCCCACTTTGAATTAAAACCTATGATGTTCAATATGATCAACACAATTGGTCAATTTGGCGGCTCGGAAACTGAAGATACCAGATAACATCTCAAATCATTCCTGGAGATTTACAATTTATTCAAGCTACAAGGAGTCCATGAAGATATCTTAAGGCTGAAATTGTTTCCATATTCACTGATGGATAGGGCAAAACATGGCTAAATAGTATTCCAACCAGATCTATAGGATCTTGGACGGATTTGTGTCGTGATTTTATTGCTAGATTTAGCTCTACAAGTATGACTGATAAGTTGCGTAATGATATTACTTCTTTTCGGCAGGCAGATGATGAATCCATGTACGAAGCTTGGGAGCGATACAAAGAGCTTTTACACAAATGTCCCTTGCACGAATTCCTATTGTGGACGCAAGTGATGATGTTCTACAACTCAGTGAATGCGCCGACAAGGATGATGCTAGATGCCTCGGCAAATGGCATACTCCTCGATAAGTCACCTGAGAAAGCGATAGAGATTCTGAACCGTCTTGCTAAGAACAATTTTCAATCCTAATCACCCGAAGGGGAGTCAGACACAATGCCATGATAAATGAGCTTGATTCATCAAGATCTATTTCTGCACAATTGACTTCTCTAACCAATATGGTTAAGAACATGCAACGACCTAGCAACATACAAGAGATCAAGGTAGTAGATTCAATGTATGATTACTGTAATAGTAACCATGATTCTTTCGAGTGTCCGCAGAACCCAGAATCTAGTTTTTACGTTGGAAACTATAACCAGAACAACAATGTGATGTCCAACACTTACAATCTATCCTGGAAGAAGCACCCAACTTCTCATGGAGTAATCCCAACAATACCCTAAACTAGAGCAATCAGAATGCAAAAGCAACATGATTCCAGCAGAACTTGCCACGACAATAGATGCCACTGCAACAATCAACACCATCCAGTTCTTTGGAAAATTCTCTCAATGATTTCATGTTAAAAACTAAATCTTACATGGTAGAGGATAGTAATTTCATGAAGAAAACTGATGCTTTTATGAACAGGACGGAGATGAGATTGCAAAATCAAGAGGCAGCCTTGAAATCTTTGGAGACATAAGTCAGGCAATTCGCTCAGAACTTGAATACGAGACCACCAGGCAGTTTACCTAGCGATACTGAAGTCGTAAAAGGAGAAAACCACGAGCAATACAAAGTAATCACCACTCAGAGTGGCCTACAACTTAAGGAAATCCAAGCTCACTCAACAGATAACACTCAACCAAATGAGCAGCCCCTTATCCAGACAAATGAATCCAGCAACAAAACCTTTAATAAAAATGATGAGTTAGAAATTGCCAAGGCAATTCCACATGCTCATGCTTCGGCAAACCTTGATGCCAAGGGATTACCAGATACCCATGCCTCGACAAGCCCTGATGCCTCGGCAACTCCGTTAATCAAATTACAAACCAATAAAAAGATTGAGGATATCCGACTTCCACCACCATTCTCACAGAGGTTGAAATGGCAAAAGCAAGAATACCAGTTCAAGAAGTTCCTTGACATCTTGAAGCAAGTCCACATCAACTTGCCATTGGTTGAAGCAATAGAACAAATGTTGAGCTACGCCAAGTTTCTAAAAGACATAGTCTCCAAGAGAACTAGGCTAGGTGAATTTGAAACAGTTGCTGTGACGGAAGGATGTATGGCCATGCTACATAATCGCATGCCACCCAAGCTTAAAGATCCCGACAGTTTCATAATACCATGTTCAATCGGAAACCAATATGTTGGGAAAGTATTGTGTGATCTTGGAGCAAGCATAAATTTGATGCCGAAATTACTTTTCCAGAAATTGGGAATCGGGAAGGCAAGGCCTACAATAGTTATGCTATAACTTGCTGACAGATCTTATGAGTATCTATAAGGAAAAATCAAGGATATACTAGTAAGGGTTGATAAATTTATTTTTCCCGCTGATTTTATTATTCTGGATTGTGAAGCAGATGAGTTTGCACCCATTATTCTTGGGAGACCATTTCTAGCAACGGGAAGGACCTTAATCGATGTCGAGAAAAGAGAACTCACCATGAGGGTGAACAACCAGCAAGTGAATCTTAATGTTTTCCAAACCTTCAAGCATGTCGACGATCCAGAAGAGTGCCAAGTCATCCAGACCATAATTGAATTCAATTTCGACACAGAGGAAGATTGCTTTAACAATTGCCTCGACAATTATATTTTTGAACCTAGGGAACTTGAAGAGCCGAACGATGAAGAGTAGGATGAAGCCAATTTGATAGCAAGTCGTCTAGGTAAGTATTTTGACCCATTGAACTACTTAGGTAAGGAATGTAAGATAAAAAAACCCTCTATTGAGCAACCTCCTATTCTTGAATTGAAACCATTGTCAGGGTAATTAAAATATGCTTATTTGGGAATCGATAACACCTTGCCCTTCATTATCTCTTCTAACTTGCAGCCTGAACATGAAAAGAGGTTGATCGACATGTTGGCATTACACAAAAAGCAATAGGGTAGACAATTGCCGACTTAAAGGGAATTAGCCTTGCAGTGTGTATGCACAAAATTCTATTGGAGGATGATCATAAACTGAAAATTGAGGCACAAATGAGGCTTAACCCTGCTATGAAAGAAGTTGTGAAGAAGGAAATCATCAAATGGCTTGATACCGGTATCATATATCCTATCTCTGATAGTACATGGGTAAGCTCGGTACAATGTGTACTGAAAAATAGAGGTATAACTGTGGTAAGCAACGAAAAAAATGAACTAATCCCAACTAAGACTGTGACCGGTTGTAGGGTTTGTATAGATTATCGCAAGTTAAATAAAACTACTAGGAAATATCACTTTCCTTTGCCATTTATTGACCAAATGCTTAACCGACTTGCAGGTAAATCTTTTTATTATTTTCTTGATGGCTACTCAGGTTATAACCAAATTTCCATAGAACCGGATGATCAGGCAAATACCACCTTCACATGCCCGTATGGTACATATACTTTTCGAAGGATGCCGTTTGGATTATGCAATATTCTAGCAACTTTCCAGAGTTGTATGATGGCCATTTTTCCGATATGGTGGAAGATTACCTGGAAATCTTCATGGACGATTTTTCGGTATTCGAAAACAACTTCGATAATTGCCTCAGCAATTTGAAGAAAGTGCTAACAAGATGCGAAGAATCCGATATAGTGCTTAATTGGGAGAAGTGCCACTTTATGGTAGATGAAGGAATAGTGCTCGGTCACAGGATTTCCTCCAAAGGAATTGAAGTCGACAGAGCTAAGGTGGAAGTGATCGAAAAATTGCCACCACCAAATTCAGTCAAGGGGATCCGAAGTTTTCTTGGGCATACAGGTTTTTACAGAAGGTTTATTCATAATTTTTCTAAAATTACTAAAACCTTGTGTAATTTGCTTGAACAGGACAAAGCCTTCGACTTCAATGACTCATACACTCAGGCCTTTGAAACCTTGAAGAAGAAACTTGCCTCAACACCTATTGTTGTCTCACCAGATTGGACCTTGCTTTTTGAGCTTATGTGCGATGCAAGTGACTTTGCAGTAGGAGCAGTTCTCGATCAACGAATAGGTAAAATTTTTCATGCAATATACTACGCTAGTAAAACTCTTAATGACGCCCAAGTGAACCACACCACTACGGAAAAAGAGTTACTAGTCGTGGTATTTGCTTTTGACAAGTTTCCCTCCTACTTGATCGGGACCAAGGTAATCGTTCATTCTGACCACTCAGCAATTAAGTACATTTTGCTAAGAAAGATGTCAAACCTTGTTTGATTCGTTGGATTCTACTTTTACAAGAATTTGACATTGAAATTGAGGACAAGAAAGGAACAGAAAATCAAGTTGCAGATCATTTGTCCCGTTTAGAAATTAACAACAAGGAGGAGACGGATATGGAGATATGTGATACATTTCCAGTTGAGCAAGTGTTAGTTGCCTCGGCAATACCATGGTATGCAGATTTAGTTAATTTCCTTATTAGTGGCATTTTACCTTATGGCCTTACTCACCAAGGAAAGAAGCGGTCCCGGCATGATGCTAAGCATTATTATTGGGACGAGCCTCTTTTGTTTAAACAATGTGTAGATCAGGTAATAAGGTGATGTGTGCCCGAGGAGGAACAACAAAATGTGCTCCGGCAATGCCATGATTCACCCTATGGAGACCATTTTGGAGGAACTCGCACCGCGGACAAAGTCTTACAATTCGGCTTGTATTGGCCCACTCTTTACAAAGATACTCAAGAATTCTACAAGAGGTGTGGTCGTTGTCAGCGAACAGGGAATATTTCACGCCGACACGAGATGCCACTACAGAATATCCTTGAGGTCGAGTTGTTTGATGTGTGGGGAATCGATTTCATGAGACTTTTTTCTTCTTCTTGTGGAAACCTCTACATCCTACTGGCGGTCGGCTACGTGTCCAAGTGGGTCGAAGCAATTGCAACCCCCAAAAATAACTCCAAAACCGTGCAACGTTTCTTACAGAAAAATATATTCACACGGTTCGGCATGCCAAGAGCAATTATTAGCGATGAAGGCAAAACTTCGACAACAAACTCATTGCCAAAAGTCTTCAACGTTTCAGAGTAACACACAAAATTGCCACGGCATATCACCCACAAACCAATGGGCAAGCAGAAATATCCAACCGAGAGCTAAAAGGAATCATTGAAAAGGTTGTCAATCCCTCTCCTAATGATTGGTCACTAAGGTTAGATGATGCACTTTGGGCCTACCGACTGCATTCAAAACATCTTTGGGTATGTCTCATTTCTGACTTGTCTATGGAAAGACTTGCCACTTACCGGTGGAGATCGAGCACAAAGCATATTGGACAATCAAAACCGTAAAAATGGATTGGGAGAATGCTAGCCAAAAACGTCTTTTGGACCTTAATGAGATAGAGGAATTCCGTGTCTTAGCATGTGACAATACCGTAATTTACAAGGAGAAAACGAAGCGTTGGCATGACAAGAAGCTATTACCGCAATAATTCTTGCTTGGGCAATTAGTTCTCCTCTTCAACTCTTGGTTGAAACTTTTCCCAGGAAAATTGTGATCAAGATGGTTCGGGCCCTTCGAAATCGTAAAATCTTTTCCCATGGTGCCGTGATAAGCAAGTCCACCATCAACGGTCATGAATTCAAAGTTAATGGACAAAGATTGAAGCATTATGCCGACACCCATACGGAGCGCGACAAAGAAGTGGTCACTTTAGGAGATGCATGATCATACTCTCCTATTGTATTTTTATTTATTTCTAGCCTTTCTTTTTATTTTCTTTTCGAACTCAAATTTTAATTTTTGGTTTTATTATTTTTTTTTACCGTAATTTATTTTCTTTCCCACATATCTTGTTTTAGGATAGATTATCTTTTATTAATTTCTTTTTATCTTTATCTTCTTCTTTATATTTTATTAATATTTTATCTCTTTATTATTTGAATTTTTATTATAAGAGCTCAAGATCAAGAAGAGTTGGATCCAAGATGGAAGTTCTTTCAACAAGGGAATATGGGCCAATGTTAAGGTTTATAAAAAAAGCCTAAAATATAACACTAACCCCTCCCTTCCATTCCCTTAGCCGTCCAACACAAGCAAAAATCCTTCCTCTTCCCACTCACCTTGTACTGCCCACTTCAACCAATTCCCTCTTTTGCATTCTTTCTTTCACATCCCTCTCGCCCACCATCTTTGATACCCATCTTTTCATTCTTTCCCACTTCCCATCACCATTAAAACTTCCACAACTTCTATCCATCTCTTTCTTCCTCTTTTGACACTCTCAAATTTCTTTGTTTTTTCTCTTATTTCATTCAATCAAACCTTCTCCCACAAAAATCCCATGGCTTTGAAACTCATGACCCTTGTGCATCCAAGCTCCTCCGCCGAACTACCGTTCAAACGTTATGCAACTCCGGCCACCGAGGAGAGATATTTGTCCAAGTTTGCTAGCCGAACAGTTTGGCAAGAACAAGGTTTTGCCTACTCCGATTCACATCAAGATTTCGGTCTTGATCCTGCCATTTTCCAGGTAATCGAGCACCAGAAGTGGCAAATCTTTTGTTGCCAACCAAAGCCCGGCAACACCACCTGGGTACGAGAATTCTACGCCCATTCTCTTAATCTCGACAACCCTTACGTCTTTGTACGTGGCAGAGCAGTCCCCATAGATGCTGACCACATAAACACCTTCTACGGTGTATACATAAAGATGGACAAGCACTAAGATTTTGTGGACAAGATGACACCCAAGGTACTCGACAAGGTGATGCACGACCTCATACTTTCGGGCACTCAGTGGAACAAAGGCTCGAACAAGGGAATGGTAAACTGCCTTAGGCTTAAGCCCGAGGCTAAACTTTAGAACAAATTCATTAAAACTTGTTTGATGCCTTCCACACATAATACTACTGTTGATACACCCTGACTTCTCTTCATTCACTCTATTTTGCACAAAAGCATCATTAATATCAGCAAAATTATTTGTGATGGGATCTTTGTTTGTAGCCAAAAGGATAAAGGCTCCATTTTCTTTCCGAGCCTTATTTCCTATCTTTGTGAACAAGAGAAAGTCCCTAATGATCCTACAGATGAGAAGGCACCCGCCAAGATCGGATGGAGCCAAGCACAATATCGAAAAATCATGGGAGAAGCGCCGCAAAAGTCCCTTACATCGAAGGTTACCCAGGCAATTCTTGTTGCCTCGGTAATGCCAGACACTGATGCCCGGGCAAGCACGCTGGCAGAAGCTGCTAGACTCGAAGCCTTAGTGCGTCCATTAGCACTCTACTTGGAATAAATTGAGTCACGCCAGTTGCTGTTCATGTGGTATATGAAGGACCATACTACTGCCATCACACAAGTCATACTGGAAAAATACCCCGACAACATAGTGTCATTCCCCATATTCCCTGCCGTAATACTTGCCCAGGCAAAAAAAACTGGAGATGCCCAGGCAACAACAAAAGATGACGCCCAGGCAACGAATATAGACGATGCCCAGACAACTGACACTGAAAATGCCCCGGCAACTACCTCAAAAGAGAAAAGTAAACTCCATGTTCATGAACCAACCCGTACTGATACTATCTCTATTTTTTTAGATTTCGAGGAGTTCTCCACTGCATCCACGAAGTCTCTTCCACCCACGTCCTCCAAACCAAAGCGTAAAGCCCCCATCATCGAAGAAGTCGACGACGATGACGATGAGGAAGCATGGGAATCAGTTCCACCACCGCCCATGATGCAGCAACCAACACGCTCAAGCAAACCGCCAAGAGGAAACTCATCATCCATGATGACGAACTCTCTGAGTAAGTCATCAACCCCCATTTTTCATCTTTTAGTTTCATTTTCTTTATTTTACATGCATTGAGGACAATGCCTCACTCGAGTTTGGGGGGGATTGTCATTAGTTAGTTCATGTTTATTGTTATTAGTGATAGTTGCATCCATCCTTAGGAATTGCATGTAGGTCTCATAAATTACTTGCCTTGTCTTTAGTTGGATTGAACTAGCATAGACTTGATGAATATCTGATGATGACATTGCCACTGTACTTAATTGATAAACTTTCTATGCTAGGATGGTTATGGAAAACACTTAGAAGCTCACTATGATGTTGACATTAAATGTACACTGTTATGGCTTGATTGATTGAAGGAATCTAGTGAACTTAGGTAATTGTAGGAAATTTGGGTAAATAAATATTTTTTTAGATTGCTAGAGTGCCCGAAACTGGCTCTAGTATTGTGCTTAATTTGATCACTAGAGGTGCCTGAAACCGGCTCTAGTCGACTTAAGAAAAAAATCAAAAATAAGAAAATAAAATTTTTTGCTAGAGGTGCCCAAAACTGGCTCTAGTAAACGTTTAAAAACAAACCCACGGAATTAATTGTGAATGCCTAATGTTCACACAAAATTCAGAAAATCAACTCGCACACAACTCTTCACACACGTATAAGCATTATAGTTTGATTCTGGGTAATTCCTAAGTCATCTAAAAATCGAAAGACAATCATACTTTGTGCCACGGTTCTGAGGAATAAAATCAAGATCGAAGCATTTTCATGATGATTGAGGTCTCGACAAGTAATTGTTAGTCTGTATTGCTTGAGGACAAGTAATAGTTCGAGTTTAGGGGCGTGTTAAGTGCATAAAAGTACTACTATTCTAGCATTTTTACTCATTATTATTGTTAGACTTAGGCCCATTTTAGTTTCATTTGGTTAGTCATTCATGCATTTTGCATTGTTTCATCTATGGTGATTATTGAGTACATATTTAAGTTGTTTTTGGTGGAAAAGGTACCGCTGGTGGTTGTTTTATATGTGCTGGATTAATTGCCCGGGCAAGCTGGAAGTTGCCGAAGCAACTGAAAATGAAGAAAAATGGAAACCTGCTATTTTTGGGGATTGAGCCATGCAATTCGGATAAGCTTAAAGGAAAAAGACAAATCACAAAGGAGTTGGAGTTCCATGAAGAGGTCAAAGGGAGATGAAAGTCCAAGAAATTAGGAGGAGTTTTTAGAGGAATAAATAAATAAAAGAGTTTACCTCTTTTATCTCATTTTAATCCAATCGAAACTCTTCCTTATCCAACCAAATTATCTCCTATAAATCCAAGGACCTAGTCACAACCGAGAGGGGAGAGAGAATTCGATAGAGGGCTGCATTCGACTTTATCTTCTTCCTTTTGTTTCGGTTTACTTTATGTTGGGAACTTATTACTTTGAGTTTATTTTGAACCCAGCCATGAACTAAACCATTTTGGCTAAGGTTATTGTGTTGAATGGTTGTGAAAACAATTGAAGTTTATTTTAGGTAATTGAATGCTATTTAGTTTGAGGTTTGCTTATTATTGGTTTTTACTCTTTGATTACGAGTGAATTGGGAAAAGATCTCGTGATTACATCTATTTATCTAATATCAGGAGGGTTAGATTCAAGAAACGAATAAGCATGATTTTCAAACATTTAATCGGAAGTGAAAACTAACTCGGCTTAGGAATAAGTTACGAATTTCAACGGCTAAGAGAAGCACATGATTGGTTGATGTTCACCCAAGGTCAACGCAGGAATGTATCACCAAGGCATGTTCTATTGACTAGTGTTTCGAATTAGGGATAAGGAGAAACCATTGAAGAACGCTTCGCCGAATCTCAAACGAAGTCGCCCAGACAATCATATCATCCTCAGTTGCACAGGCAATCGTTGCACTCGTTGCCCAGGCAATCATTATTCCAGTTTCCAAGGCAATCTGACTATTAGAGTTATCAAGACAACTGAGACGACCTGGTGTTCATTGCCTAGATGAACTCAATTAATTATCACATCGTGATCCACGATAATCCAGCCTACTCTCTCAATTGATTAACTTCTCTTTAATTTACTTGTTTCTTTTACTTTACTCGTTTAAGTAAAAACTCCTCTTATCACTATTTGTGTTTTTCCTTTTTAGTGTAAGGCGATAGATTCTAGAAGTAGCACCAATCCTTGTGGAGACGATATATAAACTATACTATAACTTGCGACGTGTATACTTGCACCAATTACGAAGCACTTTAAACACGCAACAATACTCGTTGATGAGCCCGGCCCTGAGGCGTATTACATGTTCCTCTTATCAAACAATAAAGACCTTCGAAAGATGTTTAAAAGCTACACTCGTGTCGGGGGTACGAATATCGAGTTGACTATAAATTTTGATGACATTGCTTCTTCATCCAAAAATGAAGAAGCAACTCCGTTTACACAAGATGAAGATGAAGTTCTGATACATAACTACAGTAGATGACTAGATAAAGAGCAAAAAATTTAGGAACTAAACTTAACATCATATTTGTCCACAGACTATGAAGACATGAAAACTGACTCATCTTCTATACATTTCAACTAAACGTAACTTAGGTTGTTAAGTTATTTAGGTTGTTAAGTAATTGTAATTGTTAAGTAATTATAATGTTATTTACGTTGTTAAGTAATTTTAATTATAAATTATCTTTAATTGTAGTGAGTCCAGTAACTAACAAGATCTACCACGATATAACATAGCTTTTTATTTAATGATAATAAAGTTGTTTTACATAAATAAAAAGAAATTACATAATCATCCTAGTGACGCTTATGTCCACTTGTACTACACCGCGGTGGATAGCGATCTCGACGTAGATTCCTTCGAACATTGTCACCACCATCGTCATCGTCATCGCCATCGTTATCGTCATCTTTATCGTCATTGTCTTCCCCAAATAAAATACAAGTCCCACCACTCACACTGATTCGGTGAAAAATAGGCTCTGCGGCGGGGTTTGATCCACAATACTAGATCCAAATTGTGTCAGATTGTAGACGGGAGGAAAAAATGCAGATAGTTGTGTCAGATAGTAGACTAAGGGAACCACCATAAGTGGACAAAACACGTTCGCAAAAAAACCCTTCTGATGGACTCCCTATTTGCTGAAACAATAGATTGCTACATGTGGGGTAAAATGCCGAGAAAGCCGACTGGTGGAATAAAACCAGTGTCTCTGGCTGGGCGGATGACTGGGTAGGTGCTTGCGTTGTTCTCGACGACGATGCCCCGGGAGCGTGTGTTCTTTTTCTTTGGCCACCCCCTGTACGGGCACCGTATTACGTCGGGGGACACTGCATCGATGGACGATTTCGTGGAAGCGCAACTATTTCTCGTTCTCGCTCCTTCAACGTTAATATATGCAGTTTCCCATTTTGATGGTACCACGCCATATACTCATAGGTAACGTTGTAGTCTCCAATAGGTTCTAAAAAATGGGGCCGCCTACCAAACGGGTCATCCACTGCATCATCTAGTTTGCGTGATGCTGACCCCAATAGACTTTCATCTTGCCTTGTCGCGTTAACCTGTGCAATACGTCTAAATTGGGTGGCACATCCAGAATCCCTTGGACATAGTTGAATTGCCGTAGCACGCGGTCGGTAGGATGCCACTCGACCATCTCGTAGTGTATGAGCGGAACCACCAGAATCCAAACGCCCTCACTAAGCATTATTTCAGGAGGAATGCATGCCTGAATATCAAGATCCTCGTATGGCGTCCACAAGAACTACAAAAAATATGTAAAATCAGTTAGATAAACTCGATTTAAAAAATTCAATTAAAAAATTTTCTGATTTACCAAAATTTAAATAAAAAATGTAGAACCTGAAAATTTACCCCATCTATCTTATCAATCAACAGTCGATAATCCTGCTGGGTGGTCGGTAGTCCCACGTGTGTTAATTGACCCAACCACCTATAACTCAAAATAAATTCTAAGTATTCTAATATAAAAAATATAACAAAATCAATATTTATTAGTACCTCTGAACAAGTGAGAATTGGGATGGGGTCGGGTTTCGAGGCGTTAGGCTGAAAAATGACATTCAAATCTATGCCAAAGACACTCGCCAATGACACATCTTTCTAGGTTGACGATTCTGCATAACTCCCGAAATAGATATGCCAACATTGCCGTCCCCAACATTTGTTTTTGGATTCCATAGTACTCTCCAGATGAGGCAACCACATCAAATGGACCTTGTTGCGAGATTTGTCTAACATCAAGACCCCCCAATAACTCATAGAATATGGGCACAAGAATATGGGCACAAGCAAACCGCTGCAAAAACAAATTTTTTCAATAAAAAAATTTCACAATAAATAAATATTAATAAACAATAAAAAAATTATATCATCTTCGTTTCTTCATCAGCGTCTGGGGGTAGGTTGGTCAAGTTGTTGTCCAAGAATATTATTTTGAGTTTGCCACCATCTAAATCATCCTCCTCCGGTCTCAGTCCAAGCAAGCTTTCACACACGCCCGACCAGTCTGCCTTCGTAATCGAGGTGATAACCTCGCCTTCAACGGGCAGACCGAGAATAAATGTAACATCTTGCAAGGTAATAGTTGCCTCGCCGCAAGGAAGATGAAATGTGTGTGTCTCAAGCCTCCACCTCTCTAGTAACGCGTTAATCAACGAACGGTTTAACTTCGGATCGCCAAATAGGTGGGAAACATGGCCAAAACCGAATGCATGCAAATAAGAGACAATATTCGGATGCAGTGGTCCCATGCGGTTGATGAAACAATTCAAGGCACGTTCATACCCCTTCAAAATAAAATTTAAAATTCATAAAGTACTAAATAAAATAAAATATTAACAATTAAAAAAATAATGAACAAATAATTAAAAATGTGTAAATAAAAAACTTACATCGCGTTTAAGCGCTAGAAATTCTAGACGTGTCTTTCGTCGAGCCTCAATAATCTCGTCATAGTACCGAAAATTCGAACACTTTAAAAATAAAAACAATTGAGGGGAGAATAGTAATTGAAGAACCAAAGAAGAAAGAATTTGATATGATAAAAGTTGAAAGAAAGAGTCCTATTTATAGGAGTCCTCGCACCCCATACGAAGCGACTTCAATGGACCTTGCTCTGCAAAACACGAGGTCCTTTGAAAAACCGTGAGGATTCATTCCGAATGGAATCCAACTGTTTGAATAGAACTCGCTTTCTGCAGATAGGGAGTTCCTAGGGTTTTAAATTTTATTTTTTAATCCTTATTTGGTTATTCGAATCAAATTTTATTTTTTACTGTAATTAAAAAATCAACATTATTTTAATTTGGATAACTAATTACTAATAATTTTTTAAATACTAATAAAATTTAAATACCATACTTTAATTCTTGATTTGAATGAGATTTTGATTTCTTACTGTAATTAAAAAAATAAAGAATATTTTAATTGGGATAATTAATTACTAATACAACATATTACATTCTAATAATTCCATTTTTCTTTAATATAATATATTTTTAGGCAATATCTTGATCCTAATAAATTATTAATGCTTTTACGTTTTTGATTTCAAAGATTCTACAATAAGTATGATATTTAATTTGAGGAAATAATGATTTTTATTAAAGATTCTTGTTTAATGACAATTAGATCAAATTACAATGCTTTAAAATCTTTTAAAATAATTAAGATCTTTACAAATAACTAGAATTTTTCATCTACTAAAATCATATTTCAAAAAATTAAGATCTTACAAATAATTAGTTTAAATTGTTTTTATTTTTTTAATACTTATTTTCAGAATTCGAATCAGATTTTGATTTTTTTACTGTAATTAAAAAATCAACAATATCTTAATTGGCATAACTAATTACTAATACAAAATTTTAAATACTAATCAAAATTTTCATAAAATTACTAAATAAATAATTACTTCAAATTACTAAATAATTATAATATATATATTACACTAACAAATACTTCATAATATATATATTACACTAACAAAATTAAATCAATTAAATTAGATTTTAATTAATAACCTTTTAAAAAAATTATCATGGATTAAGAGGAACTCATTATGTGCAAAGTGCGAGTTTACTACAGTAATTACCGCGATATATTAATGCGGCTTTTCAATATCTCGGTGACCTCACGTTTCCCGAAATGCGAAGTCCTATTCGGTAATTTTAAATTTCAAATTTTGAAAAGGAAGCCCACGTCGGACGGACCTCGCTTTGTGCAGAACACGAGGTCCTATGTCGTGTTTCCCGGAACGCGAGGTCGCCTTACGTGGATGATTTGGGAGTCATTTTTCTAAATAACATTTCTTGGTAATATGCATGTCCATTTTACAGTCCATGTTCCGGGTGGGTGGCTGCTCCTCCTAACAATGTCATCTTCAAGGTTTGAACTCACGTTTTTTCATTGGGAGTGCAATGTGCCTTACTAGTGCACCTAACACTTGTTGGTTGACTTGTGACAATTTTAGTAGAACATAAAAATACTATTTTTTTCTATGACCTAATGTTTGATAGTGATATAAATTTCAACTATATTAAGAACACAATTTTCCTAATATAATTTTTTTCGCTCAAAGTTTTAATGGACATCAAATTTTTTAGGACAAGGTATATAATCGGTCACTAAACTAGCCAAAAATGATATTTTTGACACTAAAGTTTCATAAATTACAAAATAGTCATTAAATTTATTGAAAATTATAAAATAGTTGCTACACTTTATCAAACTCTCACAACATGATCACTAAAATTTATCGAATTGTTATAAAACAATCCTTAAATTTATAAAAAGTGTATCACTCTTATAACATGAAGTGACAATTTTATAACATCTTGATAAGTTAATGCTCATTTTACAAAACCCTAAACTTAAATGGCCAAAAATTTATTTTTACTTAACTTAATGACCATTTGTATAATTAACCCAACTCTTTACCCCACCATATTACAATCTTAACCTTTTAAACTCTTTAGTGGTGTAGATTAATTTGTGTTTTTTTTTCTCTTCAAATTTTCTTTTCCAAAGTAAGGGCTGATTGGTCGTTGAACAATGCAATAACACTGAAAAGGACAGTTTTTTACATTAAAAAAAGAGAAAGACACCATTTTTTCAACTCTTTTCTCACTCCTACGCAGATGTCACATGCGATCTGAGGGTACAACATCGTGTTTTCCGCTTCTCTGCCTTCTGCATTTCTGCAAATCCACCACCCACTTGAGGCACTCATCACATCAGACCAAATAATACAAATTTACAGCAGCTGCAATATTGTTTTCAAGTATTCAAACTCTTATATATATATATATATATATATATATATATATATATATATATATATATTAGCAGAATTGCAGAAGTTAAGTTAGTGGTAAAGCTGTTTTTGTTTAAAAAAAACTGAAAATTTTCACCACCCAAAATCCTTCTGAGGGTGAAAGACTGAAGCTTTAGCTTTTCTATAAAGAAATGGGTTCGTACAAACAGTTGCAGGCTTTTTTCACTGCCGTCTTTACCATTATTATAACCCATTTCCATGCACAAAGGTTGTGTCTTGTTGAAAGATCAGATCTTTGTTCTTCTCATCTAACAATGATGACTCCCTTTTTACCCTCATTATGTTTATCTTCTCCTTTAAATCCCCATTTAATCTCTTCTTCTGCAGCTTTAAATAACTTTGTTTTGGGGTTTTAAAACTTAAAAATCATCCATTTAGTCCTTTACCATCTCCACCATCAGAAGTCACCACCGCCATAACTATCCTTGGACAGCTTCTGCTTGGTCCTTTTAGTTCTGGGTCGTAACTATCCTTGTCAGAATCCTTAATTACTGCCTCTGACACTGTCACAACCCCAAAAAAACCCTTTTTTCTCTTTTTTTGTATTAGCTTTCACACCCCAACATTAGTTGCAGCTAGGGGTTGATAGTGGAAAAAAGACATTTTCTTGGTTCTCTGGCTGTAACCGGGAAATCAATGGCAGCAAAGACAGGTGGTTCTTCGTTTGTTGAGCCTCTGCATCCACCTTGTCCGAAATCTCCTCCAAAGTATCCGGATTTGTATGGGAAACGAAGGGAAAAGGCTAAAGTTCAGATGCTTGAAAGAGAGGCTAGTTTTCTTGAGGTGTGTTTTTGATTTGGGATGCTGATTTTGTTTAATAGTATGCTTAAATTGCTTAATCAGAACATAAAAAAGAACAGAACCTGCTGTAGTTGTTGTGTTTTTTCTCCAACATTGTTGTTTTTAGTGGAGACTGTTGTTTGCAACATGTTTTATATTTAGAATATTGGTACCTGGTTGAAAACTGGATTTGTTATTTGATATAAACATAAAATTGTTACCATTAATTAAATTCCCTGGTTGAAAACTGGATTTGTTTGATTCATCAAACACCCTAATTTACCAATTGTTGTTGATGTATGTTAAGTTAATCTCTGAGTTATGTAAACCGTTTGAATTAGCTAAAACTGTCAATTTCAGATTGTGAGTTCGTTTCTCGCACCAGAACCCTGAATTCCCTAATGTTTTGTTTGATTTGTATGCATCAGCTTATAAGACACTTTTTCGAATGGATTCATATCTTGTCTTAATCTCTGAATTATTGTAAACCTTTTGAATTAGCTAAAACTAGCAATTTTAGTTTGTTAGTTTCGACTTTCGATAAACACATATTGGGTTGCACCAGAACCCTGAATTCCCTAATCTGATTCCAAACCCAGAATTCAAGAATTACTCTAAATCTTCAAGTTTACGTAGGAAAACATGATTTTGTTGAAGAAAACAAGAAGATAGTTGTTCAAAACTCCCTCTAATCAATTTGTGATTAGCAACGACGGTAATCAGATAGTTTTGTCCTACGCCCCCTCTAATCAACGACGATGGTTGGATGGTTTTGTCCTAGGTCTCCTCAAATCAACTTGTGACAAACAACGGCGGTAATCGGGTAGTTTTGTCCTACACCCTCTCCAATCAACTTGTGATTGCTTGGACTACCCCTAGATAACTCGTACCTAGTAACATGGATAATAAAGAAATTAAAAAGGTGAGTCAGTCGACCTAGATCTCATCCAAATTTTTTTTTGCATGTTAGCTGATTTTTTCCAGACTTGCAAAAGGACCTCTCTGAAATATTGAAATTAATTGCTTTTTTGCTTCCTAGACATGCATCATAATCTTTTGTTGGATTTGTGTGCACCAGCCTATATGAACTTTGTCGAATGGATTCGAATCTTGGTATGTTTAAAAATGTCTGCACATGATAGTTAACATCAACTCATATGCAAAAGAATTCATCCTATTGATTTGTTGCTTCTGGAAAATTTTCTCAGGCTAATTTGGATTTTACTTTTGAACAGGACGAGTTAAAATCGGTTGAAGGTTGCCAACCCGCTTCGATATACTGCAAAGAGTATGCAGTCTCTAATGACCTTGAATAGCATCTTGTTGATCAAAATTCCATGTATTAGCAGATAATGTTTATATTCATTGTTTCTTCTTCTTCTCAGGGTTGCGGATTTTGTGAGGGCAAATTCGGATCCTTTTATGCCTCCGTAAGTACTAAAACTATTGTCGATTTCGAAATTAGTTAAGGTTTGAAAAGAGGATGTAAGCCTTACCTTTTATTTTTTGTCCCTACGAGCAGGAAGAATAAAAAATCATGTGGCTTCTGGCAATGGCTTTGGTACCAATTTCTTGTCCTTCATATATATATAGTTATTATATGGAAATGTGAGTGCATGCTGTATGACATGGATTTTATTTTGTTGCAGTGGATTGCCCTGCTTTAACTTGGCATGCTTCTGTTGTTGCTGTAATGCCGGGTGCAGTTGCTATCTGAAATGCCCAGAGTGCGGCGATGATAATCTATGTGGCTGTTACTTATGCGGTGCCGGTGACTGCAGATCATCTAACAGCATGTCCGGGAACTGCTGTAGCTCTTCGGACAAAGAGTCGTGTATATGCAGTTCGTGTTTAAGCTGCTGCTCGGCTCCGAAATGGCGGTGTTGCTCTTGTCCTAAACCTAGTTGCTGTGGAGAGATGTGGTGCAGCCGAAACTGTTGCAGTTTCGGGCTTCCCTCGTGCACAAACTGCTGTTCTTGCAGATGGAATTGCTGCTCTTGTCTTAAATGTACAGATACATGCAATTGCTGCAGTTGTACAAAAATCTGTTGTATTCCATGGTGCTAAATTGTTCTAAAATTTGTCATTCATTTTTTTTGGCATTCAAAAGGAAAAGTTTTATCAATTGGTGTTGTTGAGTTCTAAATAAAAACATATAACATTTAAAAAAACAATTTTAAAAATATATAAAAATGACACCTTAGAGATGAAGTCGCTTTGGCCGAGTGGCTAAGGCGTGTGCCTGCTAAGTACATAGGGTTTCCCAGAAAAACGAGTTATGTTTAGAGGTTTAGAATTGAGGGTACGTGGTTAAGATTTAGAGATAATGTTTTAGGTTTTAAGGTAATACGTTAGGAATTTAAGTATTTATCTATAATTCCTAAATTTTAATCTTAAACTTTAAATTTAAATTATAATCTTTATATTCTAAGACATAAATAAACCCCTAAACTAAATCTCTAATCTTAAAATTAAGATGCTCGCAGAAACAAAATGTTTCCACCGTCAGTGCATGATATAATTACCCGTCCTTTGATTTTTTTATCTTAAATTGAATTCAAAGCTTTACTTCAAATTTCTAGTTAAATTCGACATTTTTTAGTATAATCATCGATATTTAATTTATTGATTGATTAATTCAGCCCTGGTACTACAAAAACTCATTACAAGAATAATCACCTCAACCTAATTTATTCTTATTCACAACACCAAAATTTAAACTACTTGCGTTGCTTAAAAAATCTTTTAGCTGAATTACACCCCAAGCTAGACATACCAAATGGGCACACTTGACAACTGAGAGCATTGAAACAAAATATATATATACAAAGATATACAGATGAGGGTAAACTATTTAATTGAGAAAAAAAGGTCGTCGATTACCATTTGTGATAAAAAAAGCATAAATTTTAAAAAAAATTCTGACGTTTGATTGAATAGTTATTTTGAACCCTATTATATTTTTGAAACAATTCAACTCTCAACGTTTTATTTTGTGTCAAAGTAGCTCATCTGCAGATGAAAACTGTCAGTCAACCGACAGTAAATGGCTTGAAATGACGTGACAAATTTATATGGCAGCGCACACTGACATATCAGTATCATTTAGACAAATGTGTTGACTTGAAAAAACGTTACACCAGTCAAAAAATAATTTTATAAAATATAAAATAATTTTTTCTGCTGACTTATTATTCTGTCAAGTCATTTCAAATTGTTTACCGTCAGTTTTCTAACAATTTTTATTCACAGATGGGCCATTTTGACCTAAAATAAAACATTGAAGGTTGAATTGTTTCAAAAAATGAATAGGGTCAAAGTAATTATTCAATAGAATGTTGATGGTATTTTTTTGACTTTATGCTTAAAATTAAAACCAAATTTTGAAATATGTTGTTTGTTTGTCTTCTTAAAAAATATTTAGGACAATTCAAATTTATTAATTTGCAACTACTACTAAATTATTCTAAATTATATAAATAATAGCATCATTCTAACATCAATTATCATTTCTACGAATTTAATTTGTCAAAAATTTTATTAACTTTTTAATAATATATTTATGAAATCTTTAAAAATTAAAACTTTTATACATAATAATTTAATATTTTAATTATTAAATATAATATTTTCGTGCATAGTAGGATAAGAAAACTAGTATATTTGCTATAACACCAATATTGATGAGTCAAAAAGTTTCGAATCAAGTAAGTTGATGAGTTCTATTTTATAACTCAAATTTGTTATGAATATTTGTCTATATAGATATTCATTACAATTAAAACTTCATCTCTATCTATTCAATAAGAATTTGCTATACTTATTATTCTATACGATAATTACTTATGCATATAAATAAAATGATTGAAGAAGGCATTGTACACAACTTCTATATTGAGAATAAATATAAATCTTTCTCTGTTCTCTCATTCATTTTCTTTTGTTCTTCCTTACTGTATTCACAATAAAATTTTATTAAAAATAATTATAGTTGACTCGAATTTTACTCATCTCTATGTAGCACATTATCCCGTAAGACAAACTGATTATTTGGAAGAAAGCTTTTGTAGACAACCCTTAGTGATTGACTAAAGAGTGGGTTGACTCGAGTTTTACTCATCTCTATATAGCATATTATCCGTGCCAAGTTTATTAGGGTTGTAAACAAACCGACCGTTCGTGAACTGTTTGGCGGAAAGTTCATTTATTTATTTTACGAGCGAACATGAACAAGATTTTATGTTCATTTAGTTAAATGAACGAACACGAATAAATGACTCGTTTGTTCATTTACGTTCGTGAGCCCTCGATAATCCGTTCGTTTATGTTTGTTTAAATTGATTTATATATGTCCATTTATATTTATTATTTTTCATAACAAAAGTATTATATTTTTGAAAAATAAATTTATTTACATATGTTCGTTCATTTATGTTAGTTTAAATTTATTTACATATATTCATTTATTTGTGTTCGTTTACCATTTTAACGAATGAACATAAATATAACCCGTTTGTGTTTGTTTGGTTCGTTTACCTAAAGATTATGGACTGATTTCATTTGAGGACTTCTAAACTAAACTTGAGCCTGGTATCATTATCCATAAATTTAAGCCCACGGATTCACTGAAGAACTTTAATTTTAAAAGTATATGATTGAAGTGAGACATGAAGTCGCTTTGGCCGAGTGGTTAAGGCGTGTGCCTGCTAAGTACATGGGTTTCCCCTGCGAGAGTTCGAATGTCTCCGGCGACGATTAAGATTTTGTGTAAATTACAAGGAGGTCACTCAACTATAAGAAGTTAGATTTGGGTCATTGGATCCCTCAATTAAGTTTAATTGTTAATGGAGGCCACTCAACTATAAATGAAGTTATATTTGGGTCACTGGATCACTCAATTAAGTTTTAGTTACAATCACAGTTAGTCATCAAAACTTATATATTTTATCAATTTAATCATAATCAAATAAAGTTAATCTCTCGTATTAAAAAAATATCAATTTTTCATTTTCCAAAAAAATAAATCAATTTAGATAATTTTTTTCTCTCAAATCATTTATATACTCTCATTAACACTAGAGTACTTCATTTAAAATCACTAATTAATTCAGTACACAAATTTATAAAATGCAAAGATGTTTATAATTATTCTTTAATGTTATATATGTAATTATTATCTACATTAAAATTAAATTCACTGAAATCTATTTAGAATATTTTTATGAAAACTTTCGGATTTTAGTTATTGCTATCTCGTAATCTTTTTAAAAAAGTTCAAGTTTTTGTATTATTATATATTTTCTTAGTAATTTCATATTTTGGAAGACTTTATTATTTCCTTTTTATTTTAAAATAAACTAATAATTAAACTTTTAAAGTAACTGAATTTTTATTATTAAACATATTTGAAAATATCAAGTTTAGTATAACTCGTGTTACCGTGAGTAACAAAGTATGAATGATGGTGAACGGTGAAGAAAAAACAATTTGGGAGAAAAAAACTAACTAAATTAATATATTTTTAAATATGAAGGTTAAATTCATTAAATTGTTTTGAATTAGGACTAAATTGGTAGAATATATTAAAAAATAAAATTTTCTTAGGACTAAATTCATTAACACTAGAGTACTTCATTTAAAATCACTAATTAATTCAGTACACAAATTTATAAAATGCAAAGATGTTTATAATTATTCTTTAATGTTATATATGTAATTATTATCTACATTAAAATTAAATTCACTGAAATCTATTTAGAATATTTTTATGAAAACTTTCGGATTTTAGTTATTGCTATCTCGTAATCTTTTTAAAAAAGTTCAAGTTTTTGTATTATTATATAATTTTCTTTGTAATTTCATATTTTGGAAGACTTTATTATTTCCTTTTTATTTTAAAATAAACTAATAATTAAACTTTTAAAGTAACTGAATTTTTATTATTAAACATATTTGAAAATATTAAGTTTAGTATAACTCGTGTTACCGTGAGTAACAAAGTATGAATGATGGTGAACGGTGAAGAAAAAACAATTTGGGAGAAAAAAACTAACTAAATTAATATATTTTTAAATATGAAGGTTAAATTCATTAAATTGTTTTGAATTAGGACTAAATTGGTAGAATATATAAGTTTTGAGGACTAAAATTATCATTATACCGAACCTTTTTTGGATGTCCGTTTGTATTTTAATGGAGTAGTGACCTGATCGTAACTAAAATTTTAACTGAGTGTGTCGCGACCATTTTTAAACCAAAGTGAAAATAGCCTGACGATTAGTTTCTTTTTGAAATCAGGGTTTTGTCCATTTTAATTCTTTTAGTCCTGAAAATTAGGTTTTTTCATATTAAATCGGATTTCCTTTAATTTTGAAAACAATTTGGAGTCGTCACCTGTCACTTTGGTAGAATGGAGACCATAAAACAACTAGAGATTCATTTCTTTAAAATTAGGGTTCAAGAGTCGATTACGTATGGAGAAGGATTAGCACTCCCACAAACGCCCGTTATCGGTACCTTATTAATTTCACGTGGCATTTTGAACAATAATTTGAATTTAATTCAATCCTTAATCGTTAAATGAATTTTCATTCCAAATGGAGGTATCCTTTTGTAAGAAAATACATTTTTAAACGAATGAGTTTTGAAACATCCAGTTACTTTAGGATACTTCAATTCATATACAAAAATGTATCCCAATACGAAAAGTTTTCAATGCATGTCAAGTTATTCTCTTTTTAATTTTAAGTTCTAATTTAATAAGGGCTCTAATTAATTGAATTGATTAAAAACTATGAACATTATTAAATTTAGGGGGTTTATGTGATAACGCCCAATTGCTTGGGCACTATCCATATTAAGCCCTAAATCAACAATATTCCAATTTATTTAATGACTCTAATTATTTAAACCTAACCCTAATTCAATCTTAATTTAATTAACCATGTGTGATTACATATTCTAAGTTCAAATGAAATATTAAATGTTATACTAAAAAGCCCCATTGATTAACATCTCATTACAATGAGACACTAACCAACTTAGGACTTTAAAGTTTCCATTTAATAGTCATTTATTTTCTAAAATCATCTCACCTATTTGAATTATTTAATTTAATTAAAGATCCTAGTATTTAAGGCTTTAATTATTTAAAGCTAAGTGAATTAATTATCTAAAATATTCAAACTATATGCTTAATTTAAATCATGCAAGCATACATATAACTTATAACAATTAGATTAAATAAAAAAAATTAATTTAAGACTATAAAGGACTAAATTTAAAAGAAAAAAAGCTAGAAATAAAAAAAAGGACCAAATTGAATTTTATTAGAATTCAAGAGCCAAAGTACAAGAAGCATGGAAGAAGGGCGCGGTCCCAATCGGGAATACGCGGGCTGAGAATGGGGATTCGCGGGCTCACAAGCCCGGACCCATGCCCTATATAAAAGGGCTACTTGATATCCATTTTTTCTTTTTTCTCATTTTTTAAAATTGCGCTCTCTCTCTTCACTCCTCTATCCCCAAAATCCTCTCACCACTAACATCTCTTACCCCAAAACTATGATCCAGATGGATCAAAACCATGCTTTTGGGATAGGTTTCAGCTGTGTTCTTCGCAAACACGATGAACACAACAAACTCCGACGAGCAGCGCCACATGCCCCTCCGTTTAGATCTATTTCGGCCTAACTCCGATCAACCTCCATTATTTTTTGACCACCGCCCTGAATACCGATCATCCTCTTCCTCTTTCTGATCACCACATTTATTCGACTAACTGCCGTAAGGCTATTTCTGGCTGCCGGCCAAAACCCTAAAATGCCACCAAAATTTCCCCTTTCAAACCTAAACCCTAGATCTAATCCCAAACTCAATAGAGTTTACCCTTTTCCCCCGAATCCTATGCTACCCGAGCCCATGCCTTCTTCGACTCCACCTCTCTTACCAAACTCCGGCCACCAAATAAAATCACTAACCAAAACTCACTTCAGATATGTTTTAGAAGCTTATTTTGTTTTGGTTTTACATTGAAACTGATTTTTGACTCGTATTTTGCAGGAATCGAAAAACAAAGGGAAATATACCTTTAAATGATGTTGATAGCAGTTTTGGTGACGTTTCAACGTTCGATCCTCTTCTCTGGTCATTCATTCCAGTATCAAAACGGATTCTCCGACAACTCTCGCATCTCTGATGGCAGTTGGGCTCTAAACGGTTTAGCTTCAAAGTGACGGTTTGGCTCCCCGACGTTCTTCGGTGTCTGTTTGAGTCCCCAACGTCCGTTGATCTCCTCTGGCACTGGTTCGAGTCTTTGGCAATGCCTCAAACTCTTGTGGTGGTTCGGCTACCGAGGTAATATCCTTTATCCACTTTTTAATTATTACTTTAATTATTGTTACTTTTTATGATTATCCTTAATGGTTGACACACTCTCTCTCTTGCTTTTATAGGTTGATGCAGCCGTTGACGTCATTAGGGGACTGATCCAAGTGAAGGGGCTATCAGCCACTCTTTGGGCGACACATGTCCTATTTTTGGCGGGCCAAAGAAAAACATTTGTGTTTCTTCGGGTTTTGTTTTCAGATTTTGGGCGAGAATGACTTTAGAATTGGGCCTTGTATTTGTAATTTGGGCATATGGTATTTAGAAGTGTAAAATGAACATTGGAATGGACTTTTATTTTATTTTTGGGTTTTATTATTTATTTGGTTTTATTTATATCGAATTACTAATATATATGGGTACTTGGGTAAAAATCGGGTATTACAACTGCCCCTATTTGCTCATTATTGTAGAACAAGAATAGGGCAAAGACCAAAAAGACACGAATTTTACCTGAACCATCTAACCACCGAAGGCTGAAGCTGTTCTTCTAGTTATGAAATTCTTCATCTTTACATGTTTGGAATTACTCTTTGAAATTGTTTATTTTCTGAGGTTTGAAGCTGTTCTTCTTATTATGAAATTCTTCAATCCTCACTCTTTTGCTGATCCACTTTTCTGTAGAAATGTCGAATAAGCAAACTCTTATCATTAGTAACTTCCTCATTCTTCAAAAGGGAGAACTCTTCTCACTAGAAGCTCTTTTCATTGGATGAGTTCTTCTCATTAGGAACTCTAGGGTGAACTTTTCTCATTAGGAGTTCTTCATTCTTTGCTGGGCTAGTTTGTCTCATTAGGAACTCTGAATTTTTTACTAGGCATGTCGATTCATCTTCTCCTCTAGAAAAAAAAACTGAACTTGCGAAAAAGAATATCATCAATTAATAAGAACTCAGATTGAAGTAGTATGAAATCTCCTTAATTTTAATCTTGAAGCCCTAAGATCTTTAGGGTCACTCCTTTTCTGCCTAAGGTGTCTTGATCTTTCAATCTAAAGCTCATATCAACTCATTTTCTTTTTCTCCCTTTGTTGATCGAATATCTTGAGATCCGCCTCTGTAAACTAAATGTTTGAAGAAAATCTGCCTCTGTAAACGAAATTTCTTGAGATCCACCTCTGTAAACAGAATGTTTGGAGAGATCCGCCTCTGTAAACGGAATGTCTTGAGATTTGCCTCTGTAAACGGAATGTTTGGAGAAATCTTCCTCTGTAAACGGAATACCTTGAGATCCACCCATGTAAACGAAAGATTTGTTGGAATCTACCTCTGCAAACGGAATATCTTGAGATTCACCTCTGTAAATAGAATATTTAGAGAAATCCGTCTCTGTAAACGGAATATCTTGAGATCCGTCTTTATAAACGAAAGATTTTTTAAAATTCGTCTCTGCAAATGGAATATCTTGAGATCCGTCTCTGTAAGCGAAATGTTTAGAGAAATCTGCCTCTGTAAATAGAATATCTTGAGATTCGCCTCTATAAGCGGAATGTTTGGAGAAATCTGCCTCTGTAAATGGAAACTCTTGAGATTCGCTTGGTATCTTTACTGAAATTCGCCTCTTCAAATGAAATATCTTGAGATCCGCCTTTGTAAACGAAATTTTTAGAGAAATCCACCTCTGTAAACGAAATACCTTGAGATCCGCCTCTACAAATGGAATATCTCGAGATCCGCCTCTGTAAGAAGAATGTTTGGAGAAATCTACCTCTGTAAATGGAATATCTTGAGATCTGCCTTTGTAAGCTGAATGTTTGAAGAAATCTACCTCTATAAACAGAAAATCTTGAGATTCACCTCTATAAACGAAATGGTATCTTTGCTGAAATCCATCTTTTCAAACGGATTAGAATATTTGCTTCACGAAAATGTGATTAAAATCTTTACTAGATCTACCTCTTGCTTATTCTCCATTAAGTTTTCTGCTTATGTTGCGATGGTACCTCATCTCTTATGATTGTTATCAAATATTACTTTGCTTGAACTTCTTGAATTTGGTCTAAAACTCATGTTGTCTTCATGTCCCGGCAAAATTTGTCCAAAATCTTGTTGTTGAGCTCTTATTCCTCTTGAGCAAATCTTGACTTCTTCAATAATCAAATTCTTTTTAGGCTCTGCATTCTTCATTTTCTATTCTGATCCGCGTTCTTATACACAGTGATGTCCCACTAATCTCCATGTTTCTAGCTCTATCGTATAGAATTTGCCCCTCTTCCATTATCTAGGGTGAGAAAATACCCCAGGTCCCTGAACTTTCTTCAAATCCCTGAACTTTTATCAAGTCTATTCTTTAATTCCAAAGAACAGCCAAAACTATTTGGTAGAAGCTTGCTTTAAGTTCCTGAGTTATATGTATGCTTGTCATTCTCAGTTAATAGTGTGAAGTATCTTCAATTTCTTGCTTGAAGCATTGGGATCTTTAGAGTTGCTGCTCATTTTGCCTAAAGAGTTTTAATCTTTCCATCTGAAACTCGCATAAAATCTTTTGCTCTTATTTCTTTGTTTGAAAGACTTTCCTTTATGCTTGGAACACACGTGATTGGGTCTATTCCTCTAATTATGAAGTTGTAAGTTGCGATCTTTTCTCGTTTCCTGCTGATTCTACTAATTCCTGCAAAAAAACTCTGAATGTATGAGTTAGCATGCTCCTATCTTATGGATGCCTAACTATGTATGATGCATGAATAATGTGAATTGAGGACCACTTGGGTAAGCTTTCATCTTCAGGGAAGCTCAAAATTTCTTTGCTCCAATTTTCAAACACCCATTTTGCTGCCATAGTAACCCATCTCACACTCAGGTTCAATCTTCGGGATCTCTGCATCTTTTGCTCTAAAGCGTCTTTTCAGGTTTTCACTTTGGTTTTTCTTTTCTCAAGGTACCATTTCAGGTTTTGACCTTGATTTTTTATTTTTCCTTTCTTTTCTCTTCTATCTTCGCAATGATGTTTTTCCTTTGTTCCAAATAAGACATGTTTCAATTCTGACGGAAGTCATACTTGCTTTTCACAGATACATAAAATAAACTCGCACTTCACATCGGAGAAACTCGAGTGCTGATGACAATTTCTTTCTTATAAAGCCATTCTTGCTACATCTCCATTCAGCTTCTTTGGCAATATTCTTTCTCATGGTTCCAAAAAGGATCATCACTTCCATTGTTCCAACTTGCAAACTCTATTCATTGGATTTGCAGCATATTTTTCTATAATGTTCTTTGTAGCATTGCTCTAGTCTTCAACTATCATCTTTATTCACTTTATTATTTACAAAGATTTATTGTCATACAATGCCTTAGAAGTAATGATTTTTGCTTTTGAATAGTGTGAACCGCTAGTGAATTGATCTGGTTGCTTCTTTTGCCCCAAAAGATGGCTCACGTTCTTTCTTTGCCCCAGGGTTGTTTGTGTTGCTTTCTCACAGCTTTTGTTTGAATATTTCCAACAACCAGAATTATGTCTCTTCATTGACACACTTTTCATTATTAACCAAGTATCGAGGCCACCTCATGTTCTGCCTGCACTTAAAGGATTAGTACATCATAATAATACCCATGAAATCCTTTACTGTTCTTGTGTCTAATCGATTTATATGCAAGATGCTTGTTGAAACGATAAGTGAAAGGCTCATAATATTATTTTAATAAATTTGTAAAGATGGAACAATTTGATAAGTCATGACAAACATGAGAAAACAAATCCCACATTAGGCCCTTAAATATAAAATGCAATAGAGCCCTTGAACCAAACTGACAGAGATCAACTCAAATGTGACCCATTCTAAATTATTAGACTTTTGAGAGAAACAATTCCCATATGCTTAATTCTATCCCATTAAGTGGCACTCTTTACCTCACTAACTCACCAACTCAATCATTCCCTCTTTTCTGATCTCAATCAAGCATTAGAAGTCTGGAAATCCTTGAAAAAATATTAACCTTGATAAGCAGGGTGTATTTTGAAGACAAACTTCCCTTACTCCAATACTCGTATATGATCAAAATGGTCTTTTGAGGCTTGTAATGGGGCTATGGCTCATGGCTATAAAAGAAAATGATTTATAGGCTCAAAATAGTGTTTAAGGGTGATGAAACCAATGATTATTTCTTCCAAGTGAAATCTTATTTCCATAGTCTTTGATCTGATAATGCTCAAACGAAATACTCTTTTTCTTTTTATCTTTTTCCTTTTTTGTGGATCGCTCTAGACTACCCATTTCTAGGTTTTCACCCTAGAGTTCATTTCCTTTCCTTGGATTCTTTTGAATAAAGGATGTCACATATATTTTGCGGTTTTTCAACTTAGAGCCTTTTCTTTTAACTGCTTCAACTTTCATGTCAACAATTTTCTTCATTCAGTAGACTCTTTGATCACAAACTTTCTACTTTTTCCTTTTCTTCTTTTTCTTTTGCTCTTTTTTGACTTGATTTTGAATATTTTTCTTCATCCAACTTGCCTTTCTCGTTATTGTACTCAAAATATCTACTTTTGTTTCTTGCCCTAAATTCATAAGGCATCAGTATCATAGCATGATCAAAACCAAACATATTTCACTTGTAAACAAATTCACATCCTCTTTGCCCCTAGTGTGAGGGTGATCCTTGGTTTGGGTTGAATCGAAAGAAAACTATCAGGCTCAAAAGGGGACAACAAATGATATTTTTCTTTCTTTGTGAAAGGAGGTGAAGGAATTCCAAATGTCCTCTCATATATGGATATCTTCGAAGAAAATAGGTCTTCAGGTGGTAGATGTTTTAGGTTATCACTTCATTCAACGACCTTAGTCAACACTGTTTGAGAGGAAAATTCATTCAAAGTTTGTATTTGGGATTTTCTCGTGATTCCTGAAAAATCATTAATGTCTTCTCGTTGGCCTAAATAACTTAGAAGAGAGTCACGTTTCAGAATTGATCTTTGAATTTGATTCTTGGTCACTCTTGCAGCAGATATTCAAGGACCTGATAAAAAACGATTATGAAGATATATACATATATGTATGGGAGAACAAAACTAACCCATAACAGAAAATAAATGAAAATATTAAAAGAATCAACGAACGCAAAGTGTTTGCCACTTGAGAAAAACTTCTGTAGGAAACAAGCATCAAATACAAATAAACAGATTAACCTCCCTTACAAAGGACCCTCAATGCTCGCGGGCAAAAGCAATTGTGATGGTTCAAGGTATTATTCTATAACAGTTCTAAAAGTGCAGACAGATCTCCTACGGTCAAACTGTCAATCTTTATTCAAGGAAGACTCAAGTAAATTTCAGCCTCGATAATTCTTCAATCTCCTTTGCCAGCTCAAAAACATACTTCATCTTGTTCATACTATGTTGTTCTCATCGACCCTTGAATTAAGATCACCTTGTCAATGAGTTTCAATGCTTCTTTAATAAATTGTTTGCTCTTTTGCGTAGAATATTTGATAATTTGCATGTGGAAATTGACAACTTCTTCTGGTCGACGCCTAAATGAACTCTGCTTTTCCTGCTCTTGGCTGGATGTGCTCAGGCTTTTAGTGGTCACGTCTGTTCGAGGTCTCTTTATTCTCGGCTACTGATTTTTGATCGGTTTTACCTTTCCCTTCCTTCCTTTTTTTTTCTTTTCTTGACGTCTTTCGACACTTAACTTTCAGGCATTCCAATCGTATTGGCTCCAATCAGGTAAACACCTCTTGGTTTACAAATCTTAATGGACTGGCCATTAGTGTCGACCTTCAAAATCCCCTAGTTCAGAAAATGTTTTAGACTTGTTGCTTGAAAGTATAACGGTCTCAATGTCATGATCATGGACTCCATTATTATATTCACAATGATTCCCAATATTGTAACAATTTGAATGATGAAGCTTTGAAAATTTGACATGATGTGGTAAAGTTTCACGCAACTTGAAGTACAACTCACTATAAGAGACGTGAATGAGATCCAGTTTAGTCCTTGATTTTCCACTAACAATAGCACTTTGAGATCTAGCTTTGGGGTATTTTTCAGTAAAGGAAACTTTGAAGAGGTAGATGTCCAAACATTACTCTGATTCTGGTAAACCCCGAACTGTAGCAGATTGCACCTAAAAGCCTGTTGTAAATTCTGTCCCTTTTCTTTTATCTCATTTTTTTCTAGCAAATGTTGGTCTTTTATGGAATCGGGGTTCTCTGTTCTCGAAACATAGATGTTCATTCCCTATGATACCACTGACTATGTGTTTCAATGATATACAATCTTCAACAGAGTGATTGAAATCTCCACAATAATAACCGCAAGAATTTTTTATGCCATAGAAAGACATAAAACTTCGGTGGAACTGTTATCAACAAATGGCTTTATACAAGGTATGGAAACAAAATACAATATGGAATTGGGATAGGAATAATCGTCTCTTTTTTCTTGCTAAACCATTCAAACTCCTTGCCTTCTATTTCTGAGCTTGTTGCCTCTATTTTCTTTGACGGAGGCAATTCCATTGTGAGAAATTTTTTGGCATCAATTGAATCATTGGTTTTCATCCCTTCAAAGAAAAATTATGGAAACGTATGCAGTTCTGTAACTCTATTAGAATCATCTTGTTCTTTATCAGTCTCACAACCCCTAGACAATACAGGTCTGGAGCAAACATCTAAATTCTGGCTTTTGCTTGGACCTCCTGTATTTGTATGCTTGATAACATCCAATTTAGCTCTGCCAAATCCTGTCAGCGCACCTAGGCTGGGGACATCTTCTTCAAAATTTATTTCCAAATTCTCTGAATCATTGACTGATACTCCGATTGTGCTACTCTAAACCTTTTTTTGGAATTGATCTTTCAAGTTGAACCCTTGTATGAGATAAGTTTTCATCTTGATTATCAACGTTGGTATTGCTATCTAAAACTTTTTCTTTCTCGACCTTTCTAATTCCAAGCACCGTGGTAGCTTGAGTTACCACCTCATCCTGGGACTAATCAATTCTTTTCTCTATGCTACCCAAGCGGTCCTCAACAACTTTCTGAGATTGCCTCACCCTAACAAGCCTATTGCCCATATTTCTCAAAATATTATTTTTTTTCAGGTTTCACACTATTATCTGAAGAATAATGCAATATTATTTAAACAAAATGCAATGTTATGATGATATTTTAAAAAGATGTGATGATTTTCCTAAAATACAATATTTAAACAATACAATGCACAAATGCACGAGGGATCGATTTTGAGGACTAGTCTTTAGAGCAACATTCATTAGCCAAAATATCGAATATAAGAAATAGGCAATTTGATTATAGAAAGCAGCTAACATTTTTACCTAGGTTAATCACTTCATTCAGCCTTTGGACCGGCATTTGTCCTAGCTTAGTGTTGATGTCAAGGTGCTGTTACAGGTTCATGGCTTCAATGAAAAAAATCTGCACAAACTGGGCGATTCTCCGCACTTGGCTTCTGAAATTAATCGTTTCATGATTCTGCCTTTAGATAGTCTGGGTTGCTGCTACAAGTTTACCTTTCAATACCTTTTTATTCATTTATAGTGCCCCTTATGAAACTTTCAAACTAATCTTTCAAAAGTTGTACGACACTTTTCAATTATGCCATCTTCTTTTCCAACTCTTTATCTTCTAACTAAAGATTAACTTTTTCTCCTCATTGTCCCCTTTCGATAGCTTTCTACAGCTTTGAAACTTGTGATGAAAATTATGTATTCAAAGCTTGCTCTTCTTCTAATTTTCGTTTGGTTCGGCTGTTTGAATTCATTGATTCTTGAATCTTCTTCCTCATCCCTCGTTCAGTGTCTTTACACGGCGTCTCGTAACTGCTTGCATCCTGACACATATTTTCTTTAGATACTGCCCCTTTCTTGGACTAAGCCTTCTCTGACCGGGTCCACACCGTCATATTGCCTTCTCCTTGTTTGTCAAACCCATCGGCCATTAAGAACACTGCCTAACTTGACTGATCTTCGAATTGATACCTCTAATGAATGTAGATGTAATGCAAAAAATACAAAACAAAAACAAAAAAGAAATGAGGCAATATTGTGAAATAATATCGAATGCAAAAAATTAACACAATAAAATAATTTATTTTGAGCAGAGAGAATAACCATAGAAATGTATTTAAATCAGCAGCACATGTCCTAGTTCCCTGTCTGGCTCTAATGGGGTAGGTTTCTAAAATACAGCATGTGGTGTTTGTTCTAGACTATGGGTTCCCGAACTATCGTTACTGTCTACTACGATAGTAAGACATCGATTCGATAGTATAGGTACCTTATAACAGAGGCATGGACCCCACGGTGCATAAGGTTAGTATACCAAAAGAAAGATAAAAATTCGATCACGTAGCTGGATAACTCAACGTAGGATAATGTCTCGCTCCCACTTAAGGGTGAAAGCTCGGGTAAAAGGCTATGCATGAATGGCAATTAATATCACACAAATAAAAAGCTACCTCCATTCTTTCTGAAAACCCACCTAATAATTATTGGAAAAATTAAATTCAAATTACCACTCTAAAATGCCAAAATACCATGTAAATTGATTAATTAGGTCCAACTCTCAATTTTGTCCCCAGCGGAGTCCCCAAGCTGTCGCGACCATTTTTAAACCGAAGTGAAAATAGCATGACGATTAGTTCCTTTTTGAAATTAGGGGTTTTCATATTAAATTGGATTTTCCTTTAATTTTGAAAATAATTTAGAGTCGCCAATGGTCACTTTGTTAGACCGGACACCATAAAACAACTAGAGGTTTATTTCTTTAAAATTAGGGTTCGAGAGTTGGTTATGTGTGGGGAAGGATTAACAACCCCACAAACGCCCGTTATCGGTACCTTATTAATTTCTAACAATAATTTGAATTTAATTCAATCCTTAATCGTTAAATGAATTTTCATTCCAAATAGAGGTATCCTTTTATAAGAAAATATATTTTTAAACGAATATGAGTTTTGAAACATCCAGTTACTTTAGGATACTTCAATTCATATTAAAAAATGTATCCCAACACAAAAGGATTTCAATGCATGTCAAGTTATTCTCTTGTTAATTTTAAGTTCTAATTTACTAAGGGCTCTAATTAATTGAATTGATTAAAAACTATGAATATTATCGATTTTAGGGGGTTTATGTGATAATGCCCAATTGCTTGGGCACTATCCATATTAAGCCCTAAATCAACAATATTCCTATTTATTTAATAAAACTAATTATTTAAATCTAACCCTAATTCAACCTTGATTTAATTAACTATGTGTGATTACATATTCTAAGTTCAAATGAAATATTAAATGTTCTACTAAAAAGCCCCTTTGATTAACATCTATTTACAATGAGACACTAACCAACTTAGGACTTTAAAGTTTCCATTTAATAGTCATTTATTTTTCTAAAATCATCTTATCTATTTGAATTATTTAATTTAATTAAAGATCCTAGTATTTAAGGCTCTAATTATTTAAAGCTAAGTGAATTAATTATCTAAAATATTCAAACTATATGCTTAATTTAAATCATGCAAGCATACATATAATTTATAACAATTAGATTAAATAAAACAATTAATTTAAGACTATAAATGACTGAATTTAAAAGAAAAAAAGCTTGAAATAAAAAAAACAAGGACTGAATTGAATTTTATTAAAACTCAAGAGCCAAAGTACAAGAAGCATGGAAGAAGGGCGCATGCCCAATCGGGGATACGCGGGCTTATAGGCCCGAACCCAAGCCCTATATAAAGGGGCTATCTGATATCCATTTTTTCTTTTTTCTCATTTTTTAAAATTGTTCTCTCTCTCTCTTCACTCCTCTCTTTCCTAAATCCTTTCACCACTAACATCTCTAACCCATAAACTATGATCCAAATAGATCAAAACCATGCTTTTGGGATGAGTTTCATTTGTGTTCTTCGCAAACATGAAGAACACGACGAACTCTGACGAGCACCGCCACATGCCCCTCTGCTTAGATCTGTTCCAGCCTAACTCCGATCAACCTCCACTATTTTTCGAGCACCGCCCTGAACATTGATCATCCTCTTCCTCTTTCTAACCACCGCATTTATTCGGTCGGCTGCTTTGAGGCGATTTCTGGCTATCAGCCGAAACCCTAATATACCCCTAATATTTCCCCTTTCATACCTAAACCCTAGATCTAATCCCAAACTCAATAGAGTCTACCCTTTTCCCCCGGATCCTATGTTATCCGAGCCCATGCCCTCTTCGACTCCACCTCTCTTACCAAACTTCGGCCACCAAATAAAATCACTAACCAAAACTCATTTCAGATCTGTTTTAAAAGCTTATTTTGTTTCGGTTTTACATTGAAATCTATTTTTTGACTTGTATTTTGCAAGAATCAAAAAACAAAGGGAAGTATACCTTCAAATGATGTTGACAGCGGTTTCAGTGTTCGATCCACTTCTCTGGTCATTCCTTTTGGTGCCAAAATGGCTTCTTCGACGACTCTCGCATCTCTGATGGCGGTTGGGCTCTAGATGGTTCGGCTTCAAAGTGACAGTTTGACTCCCCGACATTCTTCGGTGTCTGTTCGAGTCCCCAACATTCATTGATCTCCTTCGGCACCGGTTCGAGTCTTCGGAAACGCCTCAAACTCTTGTGGTGGTTTGGCTACTGAGGTAATATCCTTTATCCTCTTTTTAATTATTAATTTAATTATTATTACTTTTTTTATTATCCTTAATGGCTGACACACACTCTCTCTTACTTTTATAGGCTAATGCAGGCGTTGACGTCACCAGGGGACTAATCCAAGTGAAGGGGCTATTAGCCACTCTTTGGACAATATATGTCCTATTTTTGGTGGGCCAAAGAAATACAAATGTGTTTCTTTGGGGTTTGTTATCAGATTTTGGGCGAGAATGACTTTAGAATTGGGCCTTGTATTTGTAATTTGGGCTTCTAGTATTTAGAAGTGTAAAATGAACATTGGAATGGACTTTTATTATATTTTTTGGGTTTTATTATTTATTTATTTGGTTTTATTTATATCGAATTACTAATATATATAGGTACCCGGGGTAAAAATTGGTTATTATAGAGTGGCCCAATTATAACTTTTAATAATTGAGTGACCCAAATGTAACCTTACTAATAATTGATTGACCTCGAATATAGTTTACCCAATATTTTTCCCTTGCTTTGCATGAACCTTTTATTTTAATGGTTAAAAATTTTGATAAAATATATTAGAAGACACTTAGTTAATAGTTATATAGGTTTAGCTCTTCCAAAAATTGTAATTGAGTCACTCAATTATGGTTCATGAACAAATATGTCACTTTTTTTTAAAACCAACAATTTAGTCACTCAATTATAGGCGTAGGAACAAACAAGTCACACGGTCATGAAAATTGAAACAATAGCTTGGTATTTTAACAATTTTTGTCCCTAAAATTTATACATTCTATTAATTTGGTCCTAATTTGAAATAATTTAATAAACTTAACCCTTTCGTATTTAAAAGTTTAGACATTGTACTATCCTGACACAACCTTCGACCTTCGACCACTTACCACACTCCATGATATTTTCCATCAGTCTGATAATCAAAAATTGTGATAGCTTGATAGACACAATCACTAGACAACTGGACAATTGGCAAACTATTAAGGGTTAAGTTTATTGGATTATTTCTAATTAGGACCAAATTAATAGAAGGCATAAGTTTTGGGGGACTAAAATGGTTATTATACCAAGCTGTTGTTTCAATTTTAATGACAGATTGACTTGTTTGTCACAAAATTTTGAGTGGCATGTTTGTTCCTAAACCCACAATTGAGTGTCTAAATTATAACTAAGTGACATGTTTTCCCCTAAACCTATAATTGAGTGACTCAATTGTTATTTTTAAAAGAAGAAAGACCTTTTTTTGTTACTAAATCTATAACTAAGGGATCTCTAGAGTAATTTAACCTAAAATATTTTGAAACCATTTTATATGCAATTTGAACTTGGAGTAGATTTTTTATCATATTTTTTTTCGTTCATTGAACAAAGAACTAGCTTGAACAATTTGATTTTTTTAATCTTAAATCGAATTCAAACTTTTCAAATTAAACTTGGTTGAATTAGAGCAAAGCTTTAAGTTTCGAATTTCGAGTCAAGCTCGTTGTTCTTTAAATTTAATAGTTTGTTTGCTTCCTTTAAAAGAAAGGCTTAATACCAAAATAATTGTTCAAACTATACCATTTTCCTTAGATAGACGTCTAATGTTTTTTTAGCTGAAATAGATGCCTCAAGTTTTTATTTTTGAACAACTTAGGTGTTTACAAAGACTTTAAAGCGAGTTAAAATGAAATATTATACACCTATTTCAGCTAAAAAACTTTAGGCACATAACTAAAAAAATATAGTTTAAACACTTGTTTTAGTATTAAACCTAAAAAACACACTAATAACATGCATACTTATTCATGTTGTCCTGCCCTAATTGTTATGTTCTCATCCACATGCTTCAAAGGTTCCTCCAAACTGTGAATCTTAAGAGCACTTGAACAAGCAAGTAAAAAATCACTTAAGGTTCTAATCTAACTTTCCAGACATAGGGTAAACTACAACCAAAGTCACTTAACTATGAGTTCAATAACAAATACGTCACTTAATTACCATATTGTTACAAGCAAATCACTCATATTCGTGTTAATTGAGTGATGTAACGCCTCAGTTTTGGGGCTATGAGTTTGCTAGGTTGATTAGACGGTCTGGTAGACCAAGATTAGAGATTTGAATCAGATTTGAGATAAAATCGGAATAAATATTTTTAAGTGAGATAAAAATATGGGAAAATATAATAAAATCATTATTTAATATATGGATATATTTGGTGAAATCAATTTTGAAAAATGAGTTTTGGACATTTAACATTTTGGGTTAGTGATCGAAATGTAAATAATGAAAACTATTTTTAGTGACTATTTTGAAAAAGGGTCAAATCTTAGAATCTTTAAGGAGACAATTTACCAAATGTTTTTATTAGATTTTCCTCTCAATTAGGATTGATTTTAATGAGTTTTAGTTAAGGAATTAAAAGGGGATTTAATAAAAGAATGTAGCTATTTCCTTAAACCACTTTTGACGTAACTTTTGCTCTCAAACTTTTCTCTCAAAATCTCTTGAGACAAAATCTCCCTTTTTCATCAAAGATATCAGGTAGATCTTTATTTCTTAAACTTTTGATTTCCAATGGATTCTTCAATCTTGTTTTCCAAAATCTCATTGTTTTCCTTTGTTTTTCAAGAGCAAAACATCCAATTGAGAGAAAATTCACTCATTGGAGGTAAGGTTCATTATTAACCTCTAATTAAAGGTTCTTTACTGAAATTCCCAAGTATTTGATCCTTATTTAATATTTTCTAATGAGTTTTGATGATTTAATAATGAAAATTGGTTAAATCAAGGTTTATTTGTTGAGATCATGTGATTTTCGTATTGGATTTGTTTTGTTGTGTTCTTGATTGGTTTTAATCATGATTTTGATGTTTGATAATGTTAATAGGTTGGTTTTAACATTGGAATCCAAAACTAGGCGAATCTCTAATTTCTAGGTTGTTAGCTATGCGTTTTTAGGAGTTGTGGGAGGTTTATAGATGCTGGAGGTATAAGGATGTTATTAGGTTATTTTTTGATGTTAATTGATGGTAATTGATAGATTAAACCAAATAGGTTTTGGCTGGGTTAAGTTTGGAAGGTGTTTGATGTTGTTTTCGATAGTTTTGACTAGTTTTTGGAAGGCAGATGTTGAGGTTGCATGCTGCCTTTGTTTAGCAGCGAGTTGAATGCATAATAATGCATTTTCCCTCTATTTTTATGTGGTTAAATCAGGGGACGATCAAGGTGGGTTTGCCTAGTGGTGTACATTGCTTATCGGAGGCTCAATTCGTGTTGGCAAGCGAGGCGAGGCAAATCAGTGCGTGAAAACGAGTTAAGCTCTTTAAAAGGTTTGATCGTTGGATCATGGGGGTTTAGTTATAGCCTAAAAAGTTTAACTAAGCTCAAGATTAATTCGTTCTTACTTCGCTTGATTGTTGGTTTCGAGATGAGCTTGCAGATTTCATGTTGGTTTAAACATGGTTAATTTTCATATTTTGGTTTTAAACATGGTTTGATTTACTTACTCTAAATGCATCATTTTGGATAAATATGCAATGTTTATGTAACACCCCCTACCCAGTCTAGGATATAAACTGGCTTAGGACATGTTACCAAACAATGTACTTACATACATACATTCTTGACAACTTTATTAAATGACACTTATTTGTACCTTCAAAAGACAAGGGGAATTTAAAATTTTTTGCATGATTTAAAAGATCTAATTTAAACTTTCCATGCAAGAATGGACATGTATATACGTATCATAAGCAAAACACATAAATCACTAGTTCTTAGCATTTGCCTTTATCTCCCAAGTGCTTCAAATCACAGAATTTGGCTACATATTACTAACATATAAGATTTCTTTTTAAACAATCATATAGTAAGTCTTTACTCAATTATTAGCCTACCTACTTCAAGCCATTTTAAAACATGTTGATCTAGTATTGGAAGTATTCAAGTTAACAACAGGCCATAGTTTAAAAATGTTTGCTTTCATGTTATACCATTTGATAACCAAATGTTTCTATCCAGGGTTGCCAACTAAACAAAATGTTTTACCATTACTCATGAAATCTTAGCAACAAACATTCAATATTTGCATTTAACTTAGATTCGTCTATAAACAATCATCTAACAAACAATACAGTCTTAGCTTACGCTATCAAGAAGCATTATTAGAATGTTCACAATAAGGTGAAAGCCATAATCGAATACTGAAAATGTATTATTTTGAAACTTAGACCACCTAACCAGACACATATCCTTAGCATTGAAAAGTCTAATACAAATGTATTGACAATCAAACTTTAACTTATTATAACCATTTATCTAATTATCCGAACTACTCCATTATTATTTAGAAATTTACGCCAGATATCAAGGTGATTTCTTTTCATTTTAAGCCTCTAGCAGTCTTTTAAACAACCATCTAGGAGTTATGTGCCACCATCTAGGAGTTTTTAAAGGTGATAGTTCAAATCATACATATATCTTGTGATCACATCCAAGCTCGAGAGAGAGACCGAAGGTGCCTCACCCTAAAATATTTAATGAAAGAATATATTAGACATAAGCCTAGTGAGGTAGCTTAAAATAATGTGTGGATCAAAGTTCTATGATAACTCTATATTTCTTCTGAATTATTAGATCAAAACAAGTATCAAGTTTGTTCGAATATAACCCTTCCAAAATCATAGGGTTCAATCTAGTATCATTACAAGGTCTATTGGATTCATACATAACCAAAAGGTTAATCAAATACGGCTATCAGAGTTATAAGAATTCAAGTATAACTTCATTTCCTTAATCCATTTAAGCTCATACTCCTCTTAACTGTTAGTTACTTATCACACAAGTTTTCATACTAATTCATTCAATTAATCCATGAACTATCTATACTTTTCAAACAAGGCATCTCTTGAGCATGAATTATCTATTACACAAATTATCCTGATTTTGAATTCCTTATTTCCCTAGGACATCAAACATATCAAAGGCATTGCGCATTTTATACCCCTCTTTATTTCTAAACCATCCAATATGCTTGTTTACATATTCCACTTGTGAATATAATCTAACATAGACTCAACCATAGTCCAAATCAGCTTTATATTCATGCATACTCATAAATGTGATTAGAATAATCGAACATGTATTCCGATGTTAATCCAAATCAGCCTCATGTTTATATATAATCACATGCGTATGATCAAACAATCTATCGTATACTCCATTATAGTTCAAACCAGCCCCATATACATGCATAAACATAAGTGTAATCAAATAATCTAATATGTACTCAACTATAATACTAATTAGCTTCACATTCATGCATACTATCAAGCTTAAACAAAATTAGCTATTTTATAGCAACCATTCAAACCAAACATATACACCCATGTACATATGTATTTATATACACTCGACCAAACACATGGATGTAGGTGTTAAGTGTTCAAAAGTAATATTTTTATTACCCTTTTTACTCATATTATTGTTAGACTTAGGCTCATATTAGTTGCATTATTATCCATTCATGCATGTTTGTATTGTTTCCTTGGTGGACAAGCTTGATTTCATATTTTGCTTAATTTTGTGGAAAAAGATACTGCTTTGGTGTGTTTTTGTGTGTGCAGAATCAGTTGCCAAAGCAAGGCTGGAACCAATTCCCAGGCCAGTGCATAAAGGTTATGTCGAGCTAGTTGCCAGGGCAATTGTCGATAAGGGATAAGATGATATGGCAGTCGAAATTGATGACTAGATAAGCTCAAGATGACGTGGAGCAAAGTTAAATTCCAAATGAGTTTGATTTCCATGAAGAGGTCAAAGAGAAACTAAATCACAATAAGATAGGAGAAGATCTAGAAGGAATTTAAATATAATAAAGAATTATATTCTTTTAAAAGAATTTAATTACTACTTAACTTCTTCCTTAAGAGAGACTTTGACCTAGCCATCTCCTATTTGAAGGAGACCAAGCCGTCAACTCCAAGAGAGAGCAAGGGGGAGTTTTCGACAAGAGAGAGCAAAGGGGAGAGATTTCGATAAAGGCTTCAACCATTCTTCATATTTTTTCTTTCTTGTTCGATTAGGTTTATGTTAGAGATTCTTTGTTTTGTGTTTCTTTGGAACCTAGCCATGAACTAAATCTATTTGGCTAAGGTTATTGTATTTTGTGGTTGTGAGAAACAATTGGATTTTGTTTAGGTAATAAGAGTTTGCACTTTCATTTCAAGGTTTACTCATTCTTGGTTTTTATTCTTGTTTGCGAGTGAATTAGGAGAGGATCTCATAACTCTATCTATTTATCTAATATCGGGAGAGTTAGATTCAAGAAATGAATGAGTATGGTCTTTATTCAATCTATCGATGGTGAAGATTAATTCGGCTTAGGAATAAGTTAAGGATTTCAATGGCTAAGAAGAGCGCAAGATTGGTTGTTGTTCACCCTTGATTCACGCAGGGATGTATTATCAAGGCATGCACAATTAGCTAGAGTTTTGACTTAAGGATAAGAAGAAACCATTGAAGAACGCTCCGCCGAACCTTGAAGTTGCTGCCCAGCCACCCAAACAGTTGCCCAGGCAACCGTCGATTAGTTGCCAAGGCAACCCCGCTGCACATGTTACCAATGCAACTGAGTTTCCCTTGTACTCATTTACCAAGATGATCCAATCGGCTATCACACCTCAACTCACGATAGCTTGGCCTATTCTCTCTCATTTGATTATATCTTCTTTTACTTTATTGCTTTCTAGTTTAGTTGTTAGTTAAACTTCTACAATCTTCTACTTGTGTTCTTTTACTTTTTACAGTGCAAGAGATTAGATTCTTGAAGTGGCATCAATCCATGTGGAGACGATATCTTTTATACAATAACTTGCGACGTGTACACTTGCCCAATTACGGAGCACTCAATACGCGCAACAAGTTTTTCGCGCTGTTGTCGGGGATTGGCAATAACAACTTTGTTTTTATTTTCTTGCATTTTTTATTTTTCTTGTTTAAGATTCAAAGGGTTAACAAACTTTGGTTTTGCATTGGTATATGACCAGGGCGAGACTGATTACACCAGAATATCCCTTTGATTTAGAAATCGAACGAACCTTGCAAAGACTTAGACAAAGGTTAAGAGTAGCAAAGGCTAATCAAGACGACAATATGAATCAAGATATTCCAGCAGGAGGAGGTGTGATTCTTGTACGAAACAAAACTATTCGAGACTATCTTGAAGAAGATCTTGAAGAACTTAATCCAGGAGTTGTTACACCTGAAATTGAAGCCGACCACTTTGAGTTGAAACCGATGATGTTCAATATGATCAACACAATTGGTCAATTTGGTGGCTCAAAAACTGAAGATACACGACAGCATCTTAAATCTTTCCTCGAGATTTGCAATTCATTCAAAAATACAAGGAGTCGCCCCCGATGTTTTACGACTAAGATTATTCCCCTATTCACTAAGGGATAGGGCAAAAGCATGGTTGAATAGTATTCCTTCCGAATCAATAGGATCTTGGACCGATCTTTGTCGTGATTTCCTTGCTCGATTTAATCCTACAAATTTAACTGATAAGCTTCGTAACGAAATTACTTCTTCTCGGTAGGCAGATGATGAATCCATGTACGAGGCTTTGGAGCGATATAGAGATCTTCTACACAAATGCCCCCTATACGGATTCCCAGTGTGGACACAAGTAACAATGTTTTACAATGCTGTGAATACACCAACAAGGATGATGCTAGATACCTCGGCAAACGGCATACTCCTAGATAAGTCGCCAGAGGAAGCAATGCAAATTCTAAACATGCTTGCCAAGAATGATTATCAGTTCCCATCTGCTAGAAGAGGAGGAGTTAGACGCCACGCCACAATACATGAACTTGGATCATCAGACTCAATTTCGGCACAATTGACCACTCTAACCAAGATGGTCCAGAACATGCAGAAACCAAACAACACATAGGAGGTCAAGGTAATGAATTCTTTTTGTAAGTTATGTGGTGGTAACCATGATTCTTCTGAATGTATGCAGAACCCGGAATCCAGCTTTTATGTGGGGAATTACAATAGGAACAACCGTGTGATGTCCAATACATACAATCCAGCTTGGAAGAAGCACCCAAATTTTTCATAGAGTAATCCCAACTATGCTCTAAACCAGAACAATCAGAATGCACAAGCATCGAGATTCCAGTAGAATATGCCACGACAACAGTTGCCGCAACAACAACCGACAACATCTAGTTCTTTGGAAAATTCTCTCAATGCTTTTATGTTGAAAACTGAATCTTATATGGTTGAGAATAGTAACTTCATAAAAAGAACTGATGCTTTTATTAACAGGACCGAGATGAGATTGCAAAACCAAAAGGCGGCAATCAAATCATTGGAAAATCAAGTCGGACAATTTGCTCAAAACCTGAATACTAGACCGCAAGGAGGTTTACCTAGCGATACTAAAGTCGCAAGAGGAACTGGCCATGAGCAATGTAAGGCAATCACCACTAGAAGTGGCCGACAACTTAAGGAGGCTCAAGATCGCTCATCAAACAAAACTCCACAAAAAGAACAAGATGAACTCAACAGTAAAGCCTCAGATGTTGAACCAGGAAATGCCACGGCAACCCTAGTTAACAATGCCATGGCAACCAACGATAGGCACGCCACGATAACCCCAGCTGACGATGCCTCAGCAACTCCAGTTGCCTCGGCAATGACATCAGTCAGGTTCCAGACCAATGAAAGGATCGAAGATATCCGACTTCCACCACCATTCCCACAAAGGTTGAAGCGACAAAAGCAAGAATATCAATTCAAGAAGTTTCTTAATATCCTAAAGCAAGTTCATATCAACTTGCCATTGGTTGAGGCGATTGAATATGCCAAGTTTCTAAAAGACATTGTATCCAAGAGAACAAGGCTATGAGAGTTTGAAACAGTTGCCGCAACAGAGGGATGCATGGCCATGTTGCACAATCGTATGCCATCCAAGTTGAAGGATCCCGGAAGTTTCACAATACCTTGTTCCATCAGAAACAATTATGTCGGGAAAACATTATGTGACCTTGGAGAAAGCATAAACTTGATGCCTAAATCGGTTTTCCAGAAACTAGGAATCGGGAAGGCAAGACCTACAACAGTTATGCTACAGCTAGCCGAAAGATCCTATGTGCATCCAAAGGGAAAAATCGAAGACATACTGGTAAAAGTTGATAAATTTATTTTTCCCGCTGACTTTATTGTTTTGGATTGTGAAGCAGATGAACATGCACCTATCATTCTCGGGAGACCCTTTCTAGCAGCAGAGAGAACTTTGATCGATGTTGAAAAGGGAGAACTCACAATGAGGGTGAATGACCAGCAAGTTAAACTAAATGTGTTCCAAACACTAAGGCATGCCGATGATCCGGAAGAATGCCAACTTCTTCATGCCACGACAGAGTTTAACTTCGACGAGGAATTTAGTTGTCTCGGCAACTACATTGCCGATCAAGATGAACCTGAGGAGTATGAAGAACTGATCGATGAGGAACAACAAAAAGAGGCAAATTGGTTAGTCAATCGACCAGATACATATTTGAACCACTGGATTACTCAGGTAAGGAAGGTAAACTCGAAAAGCCCTCCATTGAACAACCACCGATTCTTGAGTTGAAACAGTTGCCAGGGCAACTAAAATATGCTTACTTGGGAACCGATAATACATTTCCTGTAATTATTTCCTCTAAGTTATAGTCTGAGCAGGAAAAGAAGCTGATCGACATGTTGATGATACACAAGAAGACGATAGGATGGAAAATTACCGACTTGAAAGGAATTAGCCCGGTAGTGTGCATGCATAAGATTTTATTGGAAGATGATCACAAACCTTCGATTGAGGCCCAAAGGAGACTGGATCATGCCATGAAAGGGGTTGTAATGAAAGATATCATCAAGTGGCTTGACGTCGGCATCATATACCCTATCTTTGATAGTACATGGGTAAGTTCGGTACAATGTGTACTGAAAATGGAGGTATAACGGTGGTTAGTAATGAAAATAATGAACTCATTCCAACCAGGACTGTGACTGGTTTGAGCGTTTGTATGGATTATCGAAAGCTAAACAAAGCCACTAGGAAAGATCACTTTCCATTACCCTTTATTGATCAAATGCTTGACCGTCTTGCAGGTAAACCATTTTATTGTTTCCTTGATGGTTATTCAGGTTACAATCAAATTGCCATAGCACCAGAATATTAAGAAAAGACAACCTTCACATGCCCATACGGTACTTATGCTTTCCGAAGGATGCCGTTCAGATTGTGTAATGCCCCGACAACCTTCCAAAGATGCATGATGGCACTCTTTTCAGACATGGTCGAAGACTTCCTTGAGATTTTCATGGATGATTTTTCCGTTTTTGGTAATGACTTTGATAGTTACCTCGGCAATTTAGAGAATGTGTTGGCAAGATGTGAAGAATCCGATTTAGTCCTTAATTGGGAGAAGTGCCATTTTATGGAAGATGAAGGAATTGTGCTCAGCCACAAGATTTTATCTAAGGGAATCGAAGTAGACAAAGCCAAGGTGGACGTGATTGAGAGATTACCCCCACCAAGTTTAGTTAAAGGAATCTGAAGCTTTCTTGGACATGTAGGTTTTTACAGGAGGTTCATTCATAATTTTTCTAAGATTACCAAACCCTTGTGCAATTTTCTTGAACATGATAAAGTCTTCAATTTTGATGATTCTTATGCCCAAGCATTTGAAACCCTAAAGGAAAAGCTTACTTCAGCACCCATTGTCGTTCCACCAGATTGGACGCTACCTTTTGAGCTCATGTGTGATGCAAGTGATTTTGCGCTAGGAGCAGTCCTAGGCCAACGCACAGGTAAGACCTTTCATGTGATATACTACGCTAGTAAAACTCTTAATAGCGCCCAAGTGAATTACACGACAACGGAGAAAGAGTTACTACCGTAGTTTTCACATTTGACAAGTTCCGATCCTATTTGATTGGTACAAAGGTAATTGTCCATACGGACCATTCGACAATTAAGTATCTATTTGCTAAAAAGGATGCCAAACCTTGTTTGATTCGTTGGATATTTCTTTTACAAGAGTTTGACATTAAAATTAAGGACATGAAAGGAACAGAAAATCAAGTGGCCGATCACTTATCACGCTTAGAACGCAATAGGGAGGAGGACGCGGATTTAGAGGTATGTGATGCATTCCCGGATAAGCAACTGTTAGTTGCCTCGACAACCATGGATGTGCATGCCTCGGTAACCACTGATGTGCATGCCTCGACAACCCTTGACGTGCATGCCACGACAACTCTAGACGCGCACGCCTCGACAACCATGGAAGCAGTTACCACGACAACACATGCCTCGGCAATACCCTGTTGCACGGATTTAGTTAATTTCCTTGTTTGTGGTATTTTACCTTATGGCCTTACTCACCAAGGGAAGAAGCAGTTCAGCCATGATGCTAAGCATTACTTTTGGGATGAGCCTCTTTTGTTTAAACAATGTGCAGATCAGGTTATACGTCGATGTGTCCCTGAAGAGGAGCAGCTGAATGTACTCTGGCAATCCTATTCTTCACCCTATGGAGGACACTTTGGAGGAACACGTACCACGGCCAAAGTTTTGCAATCCGGTTTGTATTGGCCAACACTGTACAAAGATGCCCAAGAGTTTTACAAGCAATGTGATTGTTCCCAGAGGACGTGCAATATCTCTAGACGACATGAGATGTCGCTCTAAAATATCATCGAGGTGGAATTGTTCGATGTATAGGGGATCAATTTTATGGGACCTTTCCCATCTTCATTCGAAAACCTCTACATTCTACTTGCCGTCGACTACATGTCTAAATGGGTTGAGGCAGCTGCAGTTCCCACAACGATTCCAAGACCGTGCAACAATTCTTGCAGAAAAATATATTTACACGGTTTGGGATGCCGAGAGCAATTATCAGTGATGAAGGCAAACACTTTAACAACAGACTTATTGCAAAGATATTGCAACGCTTTGGCATGTCACACAAAATTGCCACTGCATATCACCCACAAACTAATGGGCAAGCAGAAATTTCCAACCGAGAATTGAAGGGTATACTCGAGAAAGCTGTAAATCCCTCTAGGAAGGATTGGTCAGTAAAACTAGATGATGCACTTTGGGCATATCGCACTGCATTCAAAACACCCTTAGGTGTGTCTCCCTTCTGACTTGTCTATAGAAAAACATGCCATCTACCGGTGGAAATCGAGCACAAGGCATATTGGGCAATCAAGACCGTGAATATGGATTGGAAAAGTGCCGGGCAAAAGTGTTTGTTGGACCTCAACAAGATAGAAGAATTACGTGCACTCGCCTATAACAATGCACAAATCTACAAGGAGAAAACAAAGCAATGGCATAATAAGAAACTATTGCTGCGGTAATTCATGCCAGGGCAACTAGTTCTTTCATTCAATTCTCGGCTAAAACTTTTCCCAGGAAAACTGAAATCAAGATGGTCGGGACCATTCGAAGTTGTCAAACCGTTCTCCCATGGTGCCGTGATAATCAAGTCCATCACTGACGAACATGAATTCAAAGTTAACGGACAAATATTGAAGCACTACAACGGTGCCCATATGGAACATAACAAAGAAGTGGTCACCTTAGGAGATGCATGAGCATGCTCGCCTTTCGATATTTTCTTTTTATTTTTATTTTTTTCAAACTATTTATTTTTTTATTTTTATTTATTTATTAATTTTAGTTATTTTTCTTTTTAGGATAAATTTATTTATTTTCTTTAAGATTAAGACTACATCTTTCTTTCATATTTATCTAATTGTTTTTAAATTTCAAGTTTAAGAATTTCTTTGCACATCTTTATTTATTTTCTTTTATTAATTTATCTTTAATTTTAATCCTTATTTTATTTTTGAATTGTAGGAAAAGAGTTCAAGATAAAGAGGAATTTGATTCAAGAAGGAAACTTCTTCAACAAGGAAATTAATGGGCTAAATCTAAGGCTTATATTAAGCCTCTAATTTACCCTAAATAAACCCTACATAGTCGGCCAAACCCTTTGATAAGTGTTCAAAAGTACTATTTTTCTTACCCTTTTTTTACTCATATTATTGTGAGACTTAGGCTCATATTAGTTGCATAGTTAGCCATTCATGCATTAATCCATGTTTCCTTCCATCGTTGAGCTTGATTACATAACTTGGTAGTTTTTGTGGAAAAGATGTTGCTTTGGTGTGCTTTGTGTGTGTATGTGCAGGATCACCTGCCAAAGCAATGTCGAGCTAGTTGCCAGGGCAATGCATGAAGGATATGCCGAGCTAGTTGCCAGGGCAATGCATGAAGGAGACGCCGAGCCAGTTGCCATGGCAATTGTCGACAATGAGAAAATGCAATAGGGATGTCGAAATTTATGACTTTACAAGCCCAAGATGACATGGAGCAAGGCCCAAGCCCAAAGGAATTTGATTGTCATGCAGAGATTAAAGAAGAATTAAATTCTAAGAAGATGAGAGAAGTTCTAATAGGAATAAAATTATAATAAAGAATTATATTCTTTAAAGATAATTTAATTCCAACTCAAACTCCTCCTCAAGGAAGGACTTTGGCCTAGCCCTATAAATAGCAAGGAGATTTCGACAAGATATAGGGAGAGCATTAGGGCAAAATTCGACAAGTCCAAGAGAGGAAGCAAGGGGAATTTTCGGCAAGCATCTAGGGCAAGGGATTTTCGACAAGCTTCATCTTTTCTTCCTTGTTCGATTGGGTTCATGCTAGGGATTGTTTATCTTGTGTTTCTTTGGAACCTAGCCATGAACTAAATCTACTTGGCTATGGTTATTGTGTTTTGTGGTTGTGAGAAACTATTGGTTTTTGTTCAGGTAATAAGAGTTTGCACTTTTCTATTTCAAGGTTTATTCATTCTTGGTTCTTATTATTGTTTGCGAGTGAATTGGGAGAGGATCTCGTGATTTCATCCATTTATCTAATATCGGGAGAGTTAGATTCAAGAAACGAATGAATATAATCTTTATTCAATCCAATGATGGTGAAGATTAATCCGGCTTAGGAATAAGTTAAGGATTTCAACGGCTAAGAGGAGCGCAAGATTGGTTGTTGTTCACCCTTGATTCACGCAGGGATGTATTATCAAGGCATGCACAAGTAGCTAGAGTTTCGACTTAGGGATAAGAAGAAACCATTGAAGAACGCTCCGCCGAACCTTGAAGTTGCTGCCCAGACGCCCAAGTAGTTGCCCAACTAGTTGCCCAGGCAACCATCGATTAGTTGCCAAGGCAACCCCGTTGTGCAAGTTGCCACGGCAACTGAGTTGCCCGTGCACTCTTTTACCAAGACGATCCAATCGGCTATCACACCTCAACTCACGATAACCTGGCCTATCTCTCTCAATTGAATTCATCTTTTCTTTTACTTATTTGCTTTCCAGATTAGTTAAACTTCTATAATCTTTTATTTGTGTTTTTATTTTTACAGTGCAAGAGACTAGATTCTTGAAGTAGCACCAATCCCTGTGGAGACGATATCTTTTATACTATAACTTGCGACGTGTATACTTGCACATCTGCGTAGCACTTATTACGCGCAACACCCTTCTCCTTCCCCAAATCCCCTAGTCGTCCCATTCCCCCAACCAAAAAACTTGTTTTCTTTCTTTCCAATTAAATCCACCCACCATATTTACTACCTATCTTTTCTCTTTAACCCATTACCCTTAACTTCCAAGAAACCTATTTCTACTTTTCATCTTGCAACTCTTTAGTTTCTTTTGCTTTCTTTTCTTTGTTTCTACCAAACTCACAACCAAGATCATCCATGGCATCCAAAATCAAATTTTTGGTTTATCTAAGTTCCTCCAAAGAACCAAGATACAAGAAGTTTGCTACACCGGTGGTTCAAGAAGGATTTCACTCCAAGTTTGAAAGCCGGAAGATTTGCGAAGAACAAGGCTTCGAATACTCCAACTCTCATCAATATTTCAGCCTTGAACCATTCATCTTCGAAAGGATCGCACATCAAAAGTGGCAAATCTTTTGCCATCAATCGGAACCGGGTAACATCTCATGGGTAAGAGAATTCTATGCTCACTCACCTAACCCGGATAATCCTTGTGTTTTTGTTCGTGACAAGGCTATACTCATAAGCCCCGAAAATATTAACACCTTTTACGGGCTTTACGTTGAGAAGCACGGGCATCAAGCCTTTATTGATCAACTCACGCCCAAGCAACTCGACAAGGTGCTTCAAGAACTCACTCTACAGGGAACGCATTGGAACGACGGTAAAAACAAGGGCACGGTAAATCGCCTTCGGCTTAAACCCGAGGCAAAATTATGGAATATGTTTGTTAAAACTTCTTTAATGCCCACAACACACAATACCACCGTCGATACACCTCGTCTTTTGCTCATACATTCTATCTTGCATAATCGCATCATTAACATTGGAAAAATTATTTGTGATGAGATTTTTGTATGTAGCACAAAAGACAAGGGTTCTCTTTTCTTCCCTTGCTTAGTTTCCAATCTTTGCAAGAAGATGCATGTCCCAAGTGAGTCCACTGATGAAAAGGCTCTACCAAAGTCTGGTTGGAATCGAGCACAAATCCGAAAGCTAATAGGAGAGGCACCGGTAAAATCCCTAACACCTTCAATTACCGCGCAACTCTTACCGCCTCGGCAACTCCTAATGCACAAGCAACTGATGCCCGGGCAACTCGGACAGCAACCCTTGAAGCACTCTTACAACCGTTGGCGAACCACCTTAGGCAAATTGAAGACCGGCAACTAATGTTCATGCGGTACATGAAGGATCACAACAATGCCATCACCCAAGTCATCCTGGAAAAATACCCGGACAGCCGCGTGTCGTTCCCCATCTTTCCTGCCGAAATCCTTGCTACGGCAACCAATGAAGCAGTTGCCATGGAAATTGTAACAGATGAAGCCGCAACAACCTACATGCGTCTGCCCAAGCAGTTGCCCTGGTAGCCAACACTAAAGATGTCGCAGCAACCAAAGCTAAAGATGCCCAGGCAACCACTACAAAAGCCAAAGGTAAAGCGCCTATGCCCGAATCAAATTGTACTGAATCATTATTCGATTTTTCAGATTCGGACGAGTCCTCCATTGCACCAACAAAGACTGCACCAATCGAATCCTCCAAGCCCAAGCGAAAGGCCAATGACATTGATGATGAGGACGATGAGGACACCCCCATACGAGGATCGATTCCACCATCGGCAACAAGAAAGCAACCACCGCGTTCAAGCAAAAGAATCAAGACACAGTCAAAAAAGAAACTAATCATCCACGACGACAAACTCTCAGAGTAAGTCATCATTTGCATTTTACTTTTCTTTATTGTTATTTTTGTTTTTATTTTTCTTTGTTGCATGCATTGAGGACAATGCCTCACTCGAGTTCGGAAGGGGATTGTTATTAGTTAGTTGCCATGTTTAGTTGCACTCATCTTAAGTATTGCATTTAGGATAAATAAATTTCTTGTCATGCCTTTAGTTGGAACAAGAATTTCCTAGATTTGATGAATATCCGATGATGACTTTGCCAATGTACTTAATTGATGGAACTTTTTATTCTAGGATAAACGTGGAAACACTTGGAATCTTACTGTGATGCTAAACTTGATGAAACACCGTTGTGGCTTGATTGATTTAAGGAATTCTAGCGAACTTATGTTGATAGTTAAAAAATTGGGGGATTAGAATAAAAATTAGATGAACACTAGAGGTGCCCGAAATTGGCTCTAGTATGTGCTAAAAATTGATCGCTAGAGGTGCCCGAAACCGGCTCTAGTCGAATAAATTAATTAACTTAAGAAAACAAAACACTAGAGGTGCTCGAAACTGGCTCTAGTTAAAACATGTTAAAAGAACCCAAGGAAGTAATTTGAAAACCTCTTGTTTGCATAGAATCAAAAAATTCAACTTGCACACAACTCCAATAGTTTGATTCCGAGTAACTCCTAAGTTTTCCGAAAAATGTAAATCCAATCATACTTTGTGCCACAGTTCTGAGAATTGAAATCAAGTTCAAAGCTAAGTTTGTGAAAATTGAAGTCTTGGCGGGTAATTTTTAGTTTTGCATTGCTTGAGGACAAGCAATAGTTTGAGTTTGGGGGTGTGTTAAGTGTTCAAAAGTACTATTTTTATTACCCTTTTTACTCATATTATTGTTAGACTTAGGCTCATATTAGTTGCATTATTAGCCATTCATGCATGTTTGCATTGTTTCCTTGGTGGACAATCTTGATTTCATATTTTGCTTAATTTTGTGGAAAAGATACTGCTTTGGTGTGTTTTTGTGTGTGTAGAATCAGTTGCCAAAGCAAGGCTGGAACCAGTTGCTAGGGCATTGCATGAAGGTTATGTTGAGCTAGTTGCCAGGGCAATTTTCGATAAGGGATAAGATGATATAGCAGTCGAAATTGATAACTAGATAAGCCCAAGATGAAGTGGAGCGAAGTTAAATCCCAAAGGAGTTTGATTTCCATGAAGAGGTCAAAGAGAAATTAAATCCCAAGAAGATGGGAGAAGATCTAGAAGGAATTTAAATATAATAAAGAATTATATTTTTTTAAAAGTATTTAATTCCAACTTAACTTCTTCCTCAAGAGAGACTTTGACCTAGCCATCTCATATCTAAAGGAGACCAAGCCGTCAACTCCAAAAGAGAGCAAGGGAGAGATTTTGACAAAGGCTTCAATCATTCTTCATCTTTTTCTTTCTTGTTCGATTAGGTTTATGTTAGGGATTCTTTGTTTTGTGTTTCTTTGGAACCTAGCCATGAACTAAATCTATTTGGCTAAGGTTATTGTGTTTTGTGGTTGTGAGAAACAATTGTATTTTGTTTAGGTAATAAGAGTTTGCACTTTCAATTCAAGGTTTACTCGTTCTTGGTTTTTATTCTTGTTTGCGAGTGAATTGAGAGAGGATCTCGTAACTCTATCTATTTATCTAATATCGGGAGAGTTAGATTCAAGAAACGAATGAGTATGGTCTTTATTCAATCTATCGATGGTGAAGATTAATCTGGCTTAGGAATAAGTTAAGGATTTCAACGGCTAAGAAGAGCACAAGATTGGTTGGTGTTCACCCTTGATTCACGCAGGGATGTATTATCAAGGCATGCACAATTAGCTAGAGTTTTGACTTAGAGATAAGTAGAAACCATTGAAGAACACTCCGCCGAACCTTGAAGTTACTGCCCAGCCGCCCAAACAATTGCCCAGCCGCCCAAACAGTTGCCCAGCTAGTTGCCCAAGCAACCGTCGATTAGTTGCCAAGGCAACCCCGCTGCGCAAGTTTCCAAGGCGACTGAGTTTCCCTTGCACTCCTTTACCAAGACGATCCAATCGGCTATCACACCTCAACTCACGCTAACCTGGCCTATTCTCTCTCATTTGATTACATCTTTTTTTACTTTATTGCTTTCTAGTTTAGTTGTTAGTTAAACTCTTACAATCTTCTACTTGTGTTCTTTTACTTTTTATAGTACAAGAGATTAGATTCTTGAAGTGGCACCAATCTCTGTGGAGACGATATCTTTTATACTATAACTTGCGACGTGTACACTTGCACAATTACGGAGCACTCAATACACGCAACAATGGGCATTCAATCAAACACTCACATGTATATGAATTCATAATTACATTAGCAAGGTATACATCATCTTTCAATTGGGTAACCAGAAAATTATTTAAATTTATTTTACTTGTTTGTAAACTATTACCATGATTCATTTATTTAAAGTATAAACTTTCTTAACTTCTTTTACATTTTCTACCATTTATATTTGTTACCAGTTACATGATTTATCAAACATGTCATTAACTCAAATTTCTTCTTGATATATAAGATGTTAGACCTAGCAAATCAATATGCGAGTTACGAAGCATATAATGTACTAGTTATATCAATTTGTTTCCATGCATTACTCGACCCATAAGGTATTAAGAGGATTTCTTTATTTTAACTTGAAATCTTTTTATTACTAGCCTTTAAATAGTATCTCATAATCAGGATTTGCCATAAGATTGTATAAGAACTATCCAACATGTCTCAAGACGTATAAACCAAATGTATACATATATGCACATTTTCGATAATTCATATGTATCAAGGGTAGTATATATATATATAAACACACACACACATCACAGAATTCAATCACGTCTCACTTTCAACTATGCATTCCATAAACATATCTATTCATCCGAATCACACCCATTAATCAATTAGATTTTACACTGCTTGATGTGCAAGCTATTATATTAAGTCAATGATTTATCTTATAAATTTCCACAGTTGCTTTATAACATAGCCTTAAATATAACGTATCGTATAATTAGTGTACTTGTCACTCCAAATATTAAATAAATCTTAATCACAACATATGATAAACAAAGCATCTCTTAAACTTAACATATCATATCACAAGTTACTTGCTACATAAGACTTTAAGATATCTTTTTATTTAACTTGCAAATCTTATTAATTTCTTTTAGTATAGCCTTGAGAATCGAACTTCAACCTAGGTACACGAATCCCCAACCAAATGTCGCCCATAAAATGGTACTCGCAGTACCGGTCAATCCCTCCTACTGTCGCCAAGTGACCACACACACTTCCCTCTTACTATCACCAAATAGGAAACTTTGTCCCGAACCATAGTCCACCCCAACACTAAGCTCTATGGACTCTATGGCATGACAACTATACCTAAGACTGACTCAAGATGAAGGCTTTAACATATATCATCTTTATCATATCATTGTGAGCATAGCTCCATAACATTGTATCACTTTACAATTTCATTATCCCTTTATAATGGGTTAGTACATTCACCTCATGTGAATCACGGTTCTCTTTACAATTGATTGAATGGAAACATGGCCAAGATCACAATCATATATGAACCATTTTAAATCTTTCATTATATTCATTTTTTTCAATTTCACATAAGCTCATCATGAAAAAGGTATTTGAGTATCATGATTCAATATTTCAAGGATAAGTATAGATCCATGACCGATTATCATATTTTAAAGCCTATAATATCTCGTATCAAGCATGTATTCAATTCATACATTTCTCAAATATTCATTCTTCTATTCGAATGTTTGTATATCAAAGGTCACTTTGTCAGCATATCCAAAGATCAATTTTTATATAGCATATCATGTCATCATTCTTAAACTTACTTCAGTTTCAAGATTACATAATCCAAAGAACATAACTTGTTTCTCATCAGAGATGAGCCTAGCATCGATCTCACATATACTTACATAGGTAAGTTTTATGACTTTTCGAATCAATCATGTATCACTACATATATAGTTCTGAATATGTCTTGTATTCATTCCTACTATTTTTGAATGATAGCCAAGCCTATTAAACGTTTCTGTCAAACTTGTAGTATTCGATTTAGCATACAATTCAAACATTTTCAATCATAATGCACTTGTAATGTGGCACACACCTCATATTCCAAGCTTAAAAGCACAAGCACAATTTTAAATTGATGGATAACATTATAAGCTAAATACAATAGCATGCTCAGGATAGTTTCAATCTATCCCGAGACTTTAAACTACACTCACCTCTTATCCTGAAGTTACGGGATACCTGAACCACATCCCAATTTACTACTTAACAAAGTCCTTCCCTAGCTTCTTCTTAGCATTTTCTTCCTAAAATCAAATCATCAATACTAATTCAGCCCATTTACCAATGTCCTAATGCACATATATATATATATATATATACAATTCAATTCATTTATGCTCTCAACTAAGAAGAACAGTCCACTAAATAATCATATGGCACCAAGCATTTCAAAACAACCCTTAAAGGCATGCATACACACAGAACAATCCTTAAAATACTTGTATAGTCATTCATATTTTCACAAACAGTCCCTAATACATTTTTGTGTATTCAAACAGTCCACCAAGTAATCGAAACAATCATTAGACCTTTATTCATGTTCACAATAGTCCAATTACTTATATATATATATTTGCAAAATAGAGCAGTTCATATATGGGCGCGTTTATTGACTCAAAATAGTCCTTTTTTTTAGCAAAGCAGCCCCCTTATTTTCCAGTTTACAAGACAGTCTCATATGTCACCAAAACAACCTTCAAATAACATTAATGTGCAAAATAGTCTACGTTTAATGTACACTTACTTTACAAGTTCAAAAACAGTCCATAATCTCTTTGTAACAGTTATTTCAACTGATATAACCTAAAATATAAACTCGCTAGCTTTTGCAAGACAAATAGTCTAACTGTATAATTTGAATCTTTTTCTAATTAATCTCACAAACTTCTGGTTGTAAGTTGATAAAACAATGCAGATGCATCTACTAAAATCATATAAACTTTCCACATTTGTGGATAAGTGGGCTCATATTTCATTCAGATATGCAAGACATGCAGTCTCAACTTTAGTACAAGAACTTCAAGTTCTTTTGGTAAGTGGGATCTTAATCATTTTCTTTGAGAACAAGCAACACAAGAACTTCGTGTTCTTTTAGTAAGTGGAATTTAATCAATTCCTTTAAGAACAAACACCACAAGAACTTCAGGTTCTTTAAGAAATGTGCATATAAATCTCAATAATGTCTGCATCATTATTGAACATGAAGGTTTAACCTATCATGCCAACTATATATATGTGTATATATATCTCTAAATTTGTAAACTTCTTGTTTACCATAACATGTGATTCAATCTCACTTGTACATGTGTGGAACAAATTTTGAACTACAAGTTTCTTTGAAACTTGATAATACATTGTCCCCCAAAAATTGTTCCTTTGAATATGAATGTATTTAGCTATTTCGGAGCTTTCAATGGAAATTATCATTTGGTAGCAATATATAGCTCTTCTAGAGCTTTCAACTGACTTTTTTGCTACTAGAACTAGTATCCACATTGGCTTATCTCAAATTTCAGTTGATAACATATGTTATCTATAATTCCTGAAAGATTATTTTGCGAACTCATATTGCTCTTCTTAAAATTTCCACTTCTATTGGTAACGATATTATTACCATCAACGGTAATAATTACAATATTCGCAATTCTACTCTTTTCATAATGTGTTTTCTCTCAAGAACTTATTGCTCTTCTGGAGCATAAATATTTTCAATACTTTGAGATATGGTACTCACATTATCCCTTGCATTTAAATAGGAAAATATATCTTGTGCTTCAGTTAAGCATAAATCGTCACCATAGATTGTATTTGATAAGCAATCATGTTAAACAAAATAAATAAATGTCATAATATATATATATATGTACAAACCAACAGAGAATAAAGATTTAATCCTCGTACGCGGCATTGTTAAGCCAGTTCACAAGGTCCTTTAGAAACCTCCTTTGAGACCAATAGCCTCGCAAAATGGGATGTCCAACCAATATATTTGGATTAAACCAACAGAACAGAGAACATATTAATTAATTAAAGAATATAGTTTAGGCGTTAAATTAATATATAAAGCGTAAATAATTAATGCGCAAAGTAAATAAATATAAAGCAAAGTAAATTAAAAGAAATAAGTAAATTCTCTTTAAGGTTGTGAGAATAATTAGAAGATGATTTATTCCCTTCAAGGTTTATAAGGAAATTAGCAACGTCCAAATGAGTTGGACCCATATCATCTTCGTCATTTTTTGCAAACAAAATTTTGCTTCTATTTTCTTTCTTTTATCATTCAATGATTGTTGATGTTTTCATCGTACGATAAGTATGAGACCAATGGTTTATAATATCACATTGGTAATAAAAAGGATTTCACTTCCTTGGAATGATCTTTATCACTCTTGTTATCCTTATAATATCACATTGGTAATAAAAAGGATTTCACATCCTTAGAATGATCTTTATTCTTTCCAATATATAATCTCACATTCACTTCAAGGAATGGAGTGGAGCCAGTGGGCCTTTAAAACCTTTTCACATATTGTGTCTGAGGACAACATTATTTGTGTGAAAAGTGGAACATGTTTTTATTAACATATCTTCATCATTGATACTCTAATCATATAACTTCATTTGTGAGTAATTTGGATCATATCATAGTTATATCACTAACCGAATAGTAATTTTCCATGTTTGCATTCACTTAAGGGAGTGAAACAGATCCAATAATCGTATGGAATAAATATCATGCTTGCATTCACTTCAGAGAATGCCTCCCACAAAATTTTTTGGATCAAGATGAATTCTCGTAACTTGAACTTAGGAGAAGTCTATAGTCGAGCTTTTCGACGTAGAAAAATTATTGCTTTCGAGCAAATATATACTTTATAACAATCTTCTTGTAGATTCAAAATCACCATGATTTACCGCACTTTAAAATCGTATTTCAAAGAATAAAAATAAAAGTAGATTCTACCTATATTGATTTTTCTCTTGAGGACAATAGAGATATAGAAAATGACCAAGACAGCTTCCTTTAATCTTTTTATGTCATGTCTCCTCAATAAAGAACCGCACAAAAACTTAGTTCATCCTCGATCACCCATAAAATAATCGTAGATTTTCATCATGATCTCCTTGTTCTACAGTGACCTTAAAATCAAAGCACCAATGCAAACTAATAATAATAATAATAACTAATTTTAAATGTATAACAAATGTAAAAGGAAAAAGAAAGTTGTTGGGGTTCATTATAGCCTAGGGAAATTGGCAGGGTTAGCAAAGGTAAGGGTAGCCACGATCGCGCTACTGTTGGTGCTTTTATTTGCAGTAGGGTCGGTAAGTGCATAATTGGATCGAAAAGGCTTTAATAACTCCTTGTTTTTTTGCAATATACTTTAGTTGGTTAGAAATAAAATAAAGAATAACGATAACAATAATAAAAGAACAAAGAGATGAGAGAAAAAAGGAGATTCATATTATTCTCAAATATAGACTTGTCTACAATGCCTTAAGCAAATCATCTATTTATAGGCATAAAAAGTACATAATACATTGAACTCTAAATAATGGAGACAATATTCCTAACGATGAAGTAAATCAAATCTCCTAAATAAAGTTCTTATCATTATAGACATCCACATAGATAAATATTCATAACATTATTAGCTTTTTTATCCCACTTTAATGTATATGCTCAGAACATTTTTTATTGATAAATTATTTTCAAATTATATTTAAAATTGAAACACGTGTTACTAGTTATAGAGACAAGAAGTTTTTATGAAAGTTGATGGATTTTTAACGTTGGATGACATTCTCAAGTAGGGATGTAAAATCAGGTAATCGTTCAGGTTTCATGTCAGGTCATGTTAAGTCAAGTCAAACTGAATACGGGTTATGTCAGGTCAATTTAATAGTTCAATTCGAATTACGTTGGATCTGGGTCGACTCAGATTCGGGTCATTATCAGGTTAATTTCAAATCAGTTTGGGTCGGGTTAATTTTAGGTCGGGTAAGTTTCAGTTCAAGCCAAAACAGTTCGGGTCTGAATCAGTTAATTCACGGGTTAATTCAGGTTCGGATATACTTCAGGTCAGACCACATTTAGGTCGAGTCACGTCATTAACGGATAAAATTCAGGTCAAGGAATATCGGTTTTGATTAAAGTTCAAGTCGAGTCTTATCGTGTACAAATAGACTTTGGTATGATAATTGTGGGTAAATTTTAGATAAAAATAAAATTTTAGGGATTAATATGAACCAAAATATCCTTAGGATGTCGAAATATGTTACAATTTAAAATATATATATAATTGAGACTAAATTGAATTAAACTAAAACTTAAAAGTGAATATTAGGACTAAAATACAACATTTAAAAAGCAGCAGAACCAAAGGGTAATTAACCCCTAACCTAAAAATTAGGCGGCTTAATTCCCTCCAAATTTGTGTCCTTTCCCCCCATTTTTACCAATTATAACTTTTCCTTTTTTTAATTAAATTGAACGATGGGAACCTGGAGGGAAAGAACCCGCCTAATATTTTACATTAGGGGCAATTATTCTTTAGCCCTTCCGACTTTAGATTCTTTTCATTTAAGTCCCAAATTTTTACTTTTAGGTTTTAATTTAATTATATTGAGTCCCAATTTAGATTAATTTAACTGAAATTTCACATTTAGTTTTAGAATTCTTTTAATTATGTCAGTGACTTATGCTTCTAGGTTTTAATTTAGCTCATTTAGATCTTAAATTTTATAAGTTAATTCAATTCGGACATTATTATTATTATTGTTGTTGTTGTTGTTGTTGTTGTTGTTGTTGTTGTTGTTGTTGTTGTTGTTGTTGTTGTTGTTGTTATACCATATAAACTTTGATTTAATATAATTATACACAAAATTTTGATTTGGATGTAAATATGTAATTGGACACATAAAAGTTAAAACTTTAATTTAGTTCAACTGTACACATCAAGCTTTCATTTAAATATTTAATCAAATTAAAATGCATAAATTAGTAAGTCGAATCGGAATTAATCTCGTAAATCAATAACCCTAAACTAAACCATAAACCGTTAATACTAAATCAAACTCATAAACCTTAAGGAATCGAATTAATCTCATAAGCCAATAATAATAAGTTAAACCATAAACCATTAATACTAAATCATAAATCATTGATACTAAACCATAAACCTTAAGGAATCTAAATTAATCACATAAACCAATAATCTTAAACTAAATACTAAACCATAAACTGATAATATTAAACCATAAATCATAAGGAATTATGTTGGCAAAATTTAGATATTTAATAAATTTTTTAAATATTTTTATATACTATATAATTTATAAATATAAAAAGTAAACGTATTAATTTAATGATCATAGTTAATCATGTACCTTAAATAGTAAAAAATGTATTTTGTCACAATATAATATAATAAATTCATAATCTCACAACTTCATCAATTGTAACTTATTAGTTATTACAAGTCAGGTAAATATCATATCAGTTCAATAACAAGTCAGATCATTTATAGGTTGAGTCAATTACAGGTTAGGTTCATAACATGTCAGGTTAATAACAGGTCGGGTAACATCAGTTATTTACCAGGTTAATCTCGAGTTCAGGTTCATATTAGGTCGAATGCAGGTCGAGTTCGGTTATCACATTATCATGTTGATTTCGGGTTCAGGTCGGATGCATATCCAAAATTTCCAAGTCCAACCCGGCTTCAGGTCAACACCAGTTTGGACTCGAATCGATTTTGGATCACCACCACCTCGGGTCACAGACAGTTCTGACTCAAGTCGGTTTCAGTCAGTTTTTCAGGTCGGGTCAGCTTTTGCATCCCTATTGTCAAGGGGAAATTTTATTTTTCTTCATATCTTTGGGTTTAATATTTTTATTACATGCATGAACTTTTTGGTGATTATTGTCCCCATTTTTTCCTTTTATGTTCGGTGCATTGTAATTCTAATCTATTCCATTATTTTTATTAGGAATGTCAATGGGGCGGATTTTGTAGGGATTCGCCCCCATTTCGCATTCAATTAGAATGAGATGGTTACAAAATTTGTAGGTTATAGGGCGGGGATGAAAATAAAAATTAGATTCGTCGTGGGTGGTGGGGAAGGCGTGAATATGCCTTTGTACCCGCCCCATCCTCACTCACCCCACATCATCCCCACCTGCCCCCAACAAATTTTTATAACATGTTATTATTAATATTATTAAAAAATATAATATCAGTTTGGATCATATTCAAATTTAAGGCAATTCATATTGACTTGTCTTGGATATTAATAAAAAGTTTAATATATATAATTAAGTTTGAGATTGATCAGAAAAATATATAAATATTTTTTTAAAATATCAATTTGAATCAGAATAAAATTTAAGATAATTTATATTGACTTATCTTATAATATTTATAAAAAATTATATATATAACATTTATGTTTATTGGTATGTTATTCTTCTATTTTATAATTTTATTTTTCTAATGTTCTATGTTATTTAGATTATATTGCTATTTGTTTTTTTATTTTTTAATGTTTATTTTTCATTGTTATTTTCTTTTTTAGTACTTTCTATATTGTTTATTTATTACATCAATTGAAATATTATTTTATATTTTATTTTTGCTATTTTTCGGTCTTTTACAATAGACTTTAGTATCTTTTAATCCAAAATTTTTTGTTGTACAAAATTTAATTTTGTATATTATGATTTTTAAAATTGATGACAGTTGGAATAATGTCACATATGTGGTGAAAGTCCAAATGGGTGTATTATGATTTTTAATTTTGTATATTATGATTTTTAAAATTGATGACAGTTGAAATAATGTCACATATGTGTTTTTCAAACTTTTTTCATAAAAAATTTGATATATATATATATATTAACTAATATTTATAAATATATTATATGAATGGGTCATGAGGCGGATAAAGAGGGGATTGTGTGTGTCTCAAAATCCACATGGGTGGGGTGAGGATTGTTTTAGTCTTGCAGTTTACGAAGCAAGGATGATTTAAGATTTAAATTCGCAACGGGCCGTAGGGCGGAGATGGAAATAAAAATTCTTGACAGAGATGAGTGTAAGAAGAGTATCATTCGCACCTTTTAAACCCATTTGACATCCCTAGTTTTTATTAATGAAATTTAATTTTTATGATTAAAACAATTAAAAGATTAATCTATAAAAATAAAATAAAAGTCAACGCCTTTTTATTTAACTCGAGCTCGACGGTTAGCTCTTAAAAGATTTACTTTAAGGTCAAAGATAGGATGAAGAAATCAATCAAACTACAACTACTTCACCGTCTGTCTTGGTATTTCACCGAACAATCAAATACCAAAATTTTGAAGAAAACAAATTAATAAGAAGAAGGATTTCTATACCCAACATTGACTCTTCAAAATTCAAATTAAGACGAGGATTAATTTTCCATCAACTCACCGTTTGATATTTTTTAATATTTTTAATATGTTTTTATGGTAATATCTATTAATTTTAATAATTAATAAATTATATATATTACGATTACTTAAACTCGAATCTACTATAAAAAATAGCATGATTCTTTTTACTTGAACCATTCATTTAATTCATTATTGACATCTTTTTATCTCATTTAAAATTATCATAACATCTCTTCTAAGATAAGTTTAAATATAATTAACAAAAAATTTATATCCAACACACCGATAACGAAAACAAAATATTTCGTTTTAGTTTTAGAGTTTAGGAATTTAATTTAGGGTTTAGTGTGTTAGAACTTAGAGTTTAGGGTTATAATTTAAGATTTAGGTTTTAGGGTAAGATGATTAAGGTTTTAGGTTTTAACCTATAAACCCTAAATTCTATCCTCAACATCTAAATTCTAAACCATTAAATCTAAACCCCTAAACTAAATCCCTAAACCCTAGAACTAAAGCACTTGTGGAAACATTTTATTTCCATCGCTAGTGTATGAAATAAATAAATAATCACCCTAGAACTAAGATTTTAGGTTTTGGGCCGTAAACGAACTAAACGTTCAACGAACCGTTCGTGAACTGTTTGGTAGGAAGTTCATTTATGTTCGTTTATTTATTAAATGAACGAACATGAACAAAATGTTCTGTTCGTTTTATTAAATGAACGAACATAAACAAAGAGCTCGTTCGTTCATTTACGTTCGTGAACGTTCGGTAATCTGTTCATTTATTTCGTTCGTTTAAATTTATTCACATAAATACATTTATATTTATTATTTTTCATAACAAAAGCATTATATTTTAAAAAAATAAATTTATTCACATATGTCCGTTCGTTTATGTTCGTTGAAATTTATTCTCATATATCTTTTTATGATTGTTCGTTTGTGTTCGTTTATTATTTTAACGAATGAACATGAACGAGCACGAAACAAGCTACGTTCCTTAACAAACGAACACAAAGAAAAAATTATGTTCGCTTAGTTGTTCATGTCCATTCATTTGTTCGGTTAAAATTAAACGAACGAACATAAATACACCTTTGTTCATATGTCCATGTTCGTTGGGTCAGTTTACAGTCCTATTTAGATTTGTAACAATTCATATGTATGTTGTGCACTGCTTTTAAGCTCCCTGGAACCGGAAAGTAAAGGATTGGGTTGTTGGGGATGTTGAAAATATGGAAATGAGTGACGTTTACTATAACAGAACAACCCTATGTAATTTGCTCACGTAACAATCGTGTTAGAGAAAACAAACAAGGAAAATGGATAAGGACATGAACCACGAGAGAAGATTACAGGGAACGATCCTATGTAGTCAAAGTCGATTATTTTAATGGCGTTCGGTTTTTATGACCGACATTATACGGTGTTGGTGGAAAATTGTCGGAAACTGTTGATTCTTTGTCAACGCATACGTCTGGCAGTTTTCGTACGATTCGTTCTGGTTACTACTAGTAGACTTGTAGTAAGAATAACAAATAGAGCCGCGTCCGAGCAGCAATTGTGGAACTGGTTAACTTTGTTGCCTCGGTCGGTTTCCGTCGGCCATCTCGAGTTGTACAAATAGAGAAGACTTTGCCTTCTAGTAGACCAAGTGACCGGGGTCTATTGGGCTTGGAGGGAGTAACCCACTTTAGGTTTTGACCCATCCTAGATTGGACACAAAGCTGACTGGGCCTAATGGGTTAGTTTAGGTTAGGGTTCTGGGTGGTAAATAATTTCAACAAAAAAAAAACTCTTTTTAAGGAGAGAATTTAAGTTTGAACTTAAAAATAATATTATAAGAAGTGACAGTCATGAATTCTAAAGATGTACTTTAAAAGAAAAAAAGTCTACCTTTAAGGGTGTTATTGGCCCAATTGGTTAGATGCCCCAAAACTTGAAACCAAAAAAGATTGGGAGTTAATTTTCGGTAATTATCAATTGGTTTAATGAGTGAGATTTTTTTAAGAGTCATCTTTTGATGTATTTTTGGATTGTAAAGATGTTCTTTAATCGGATGCTATATAAGGATTAGTTGGACATATTTTCTCGCTAAGCAGTTCTTTTTGTCTATTTATTCGAGGATTGCCTTCGATGAAACCATGTGTTAATCCCTCTTAATATTGTTGGTATGATAGCATTTGAGTTATTTTCTAAATTAAATATTAATTAAATAATGCATTTGTTCTTAATTTTTAAATTTAAAGACTTAATAAATTCTTATCTCTTTCAATATTTGATCTTAATTCTATTTTTGGTCGTTTTCATTCATTTTGATTGTGGATATCTTTACTATTCGATTCACTATTTCGAAAAAAGAAATCATTATACCTAACAAAAATGTTTAGTCCGAAAAAAGAAACCATTATATCTAACAAAAGTGTATACTTCTCCATGGCCCATCCTTGCCCCGTAGCTCCAAGGAGTAGGGTCTTGGGTGGCTCTTGACGTATTAACGCCATACATTTATTATCCTCCCAATCTATTCTTCTGCAACTCAAATGAACCGATCTCTAATCAATGGAGGATCCGTCTTGGCTTGTTCTATCCATAGCATTGCTAGCTTCTCTAGCATTTCTCCCCGGAGTTTTCATTCGCCGGCGGTGCAAACAGCTCAAGTGTCCACCAGGTCCTAAACCCTGGCCGATCATCGGCAACCTTAATCTCATCGGTTCACTCCCGCATCAATCTCTTCACAAACTCTCCCAACGCTATGGCCCATTAATGCACCTCAAATTTGGTTCTTACCCTGTACTGATTGCATCATCTCCCGAGATGGCCAAGGAGTTTCTAAAGTATCATGACCAAATCTTTGCTTCTAGACCCCAAAGTGCAGCCGGAAAGTACATTAATTATAACTACTCCGATATCGCGTTTGCTCCGTATGGACCACATCTGCGTCAAGGCCGTAAACTTTTCATGAATGAGCTGTTCAGTGCGAAAAGAATCGAGTCCTTCAAGTACATCCGAGTTGAGGAAATGCGTGCTTTTGTCTCCCGCTTGTATGGTTTATCAAGGAAGCCGGTTGTGCTTGTAGAGCAGCTCGCCTATCTTACTCTCAGTAATATTACCAGGATGGTGTTAGGAAATAAGCGCTTTGGTGATTCCGACGATGATCGGCTTGGATCGGATTCGAAAGTGAGCCTGCAAGAGCTTCAAGAGATGATAAATGAGTTCTTCATTCTGAATGGAGTATTCAATATTGGAGATTGGATGCCCTGGCTAGATTTTTTGGACTTGCAGGGCTACGTAAAGCGAATGAAGGCTTTAAGGAAAAAACTTGACCGGTTTCACGACTACGTGTTCGACCAACATAATCGGAAAAGGAAAGGATTTCGTGGCACAAGACATGGTGGATTTACTGTTGCAGCTAGCTGATGATCCTGATCCTGACATTAAGCTCACTTCCGATGCTGTCAGGGGCCTCACACAGGTAAATGTATTTTCCTCAAATTTTTCCGAAAACTTCAATATATCAACAAGAAAAATAAAAAGTAGGTCGGATTGTAGGATCTGCTAGGTGGTGGCACAGATACCTCGGCAATAACTGTGGAATGGGCAATTTCTGAACTCATCACGCAACCGCAACTCATCCGACTGGCAACCGAAGAGCTTGACAAAGTGTTTGGTCGAGAGAGATGGGTAGAAGAAGAGGACATTCCCCAACTTCCTTACATAGAAGCAATCATGAAAGAAACAATGAGGAAACACCCGGTTTGTGTGCTGCTCCCACCGCACTTGGCCATGGAAGATTGTAACGTGGCCGGATACGATATTCGAAAAGGAACTAGAGTCTTCATAAATACTTGGAGCATGGGGAGAGACCCCTTCCTGTGGGAACAACCCGAGGAGTTCCGGCCTGAGAGATTCATAGGGCGGAACATTGATGTGAAGGGAACGAATTTGGAGTTGTTGCCGTTTGGCGCTGGGAGGAGGATGTGCCCCGGGTACAACCTTGGTTTAAAAATGATTCAATCGAGCTTAGCAAACTTGTTGCATGGCTTCAACTGGAAACTGCCTGACAATAGTAGAGCAGAAGATTTGAGTATGGAGGAAGCTTTTGGAATGACAACACCAAGAAAGTTTCCACTTGTTGCAGTCATGGAGCCTCGTCTCCCTCTTCATCTTTGTAGCATCTAAATTCCACATGAATAGTTATTGTATCGACTGATTTGCATCCTATATATTTCCACATATAAAATTTTTGCTACGATAGAATCAAATGTTTTAATAAAATGTTTATGTTAAATTATTATGAAATAAATGATTCAATTATTGGGTATGCTATAACCCTAAAAATGATAAGTAGAGCAACGCAGTGCGAAAAAAAAAACCTCTCAACTTGGAAATTTCTTCTCTCATGTTTTATATTCTTAACTAGTTAAGTTTTTCGATAGCGTCGTCGGGAGCCGTCTGACGATCCCCCTCATCTTTCTTCTATTTTTCTTCCTCCAATATTGTACTCGAACTGAACATCCAGCGAACCGTTCGACAAGTAGTTCATTTATGTTTGTTTATTTATTAAACGAACGAACATAAACAAGACTTTATATTCGTTTAATTAAATGAACGAACACGAACAAAAGGCTTGTTTGTTTATTTACATTCGTGAGCGTTCGATAATCCGTTCATTTATGTTCGTTTAAATTTATTTCGTGAGCGTTCGATAATCCGTTCATTTATGTTCGTTTAAATTTATTCACATATATCCATTTATATTTATTATCTTTCATAACAAAAGTATTATATTAAGTAAAGAACACAAAGAATAAATTATGTTTATTTAATTGTTTGTGTTCGTTCTTTTGTTCAATGGAAGGTTATCTCCCGAGCATTCAGGTTCTTTTAGAGAATACCGACAAACGGTGGATAAGTGTGTTGGTAATATTAATACAAAAGCAAACAGTTAGCACTGACTGAATAATAATAAACAGAAATTAAAGGTAGATCAAGAAATCATGTCGTGGTATAAACAACTGCCTTAGAAACGATTTCGCCTCAATATGTGTAATCACTGCAGCAGGCGGTCATCCCCCGAGGATAACACGGTAGCTCCGATAATCGTACACCCAAAGATCGGAGTGGACTGCGGTGGAATTGCTCTTCTCATAGAAAGAATAAAACTAAGTTTGAAAACAGAGTTCAAGATACATAGAATTATGAGTTTCCAATCCATAGTACCCTTAAAATACTTAAGTAAGCGTCTTTAGAGCAATCCAGTGTTCGGCACTAGGATTATGAGTATATCTACTCAACCTACTCACAGCATAGGCAATATCAGGCCGAGTATTGTTCATTAAGAATATAAGGCTTCCAGTGATTTTGGCATACTCTAGTTAGGAAATACTACTTCCTTTATTTTTCAGGAGTCGTATACTCAAGTCATAAGGAGTTCTAACAGGAATGACATCAAAGTTGTATTATGAGTATATCTACTCAACCTACTCACATCATAGGCAATATTAGGTCGAGTATAGTTCATTAAGAACATAAGGCTTCCAATGATTTTGGCATACTCTAGATGGGAAACACTACTTCCTTTAATTTTTAGGAGTCATATACTCGAGTCATAAGGAGTTCTAACAGGGATGACATCAAAGTTATCAAATTTCTTTAACACCTTCTCAATATAGTGTGTTTGATTAGAAGAAAATACATTTTTCAAATTTGGCGACTTTAACTCCTAAGATCACATCAACCTCTCCTAAATCTGTCATATCAAATTTAGTGTACAATAAATTTTTCGCTTTGTTAATGGATTCAATGTTGGTACTAAATATCAATATGTCATCAACATACAAGCTTATGATGACATATTCAATTCCAAACACTTTCGAATACACGTATACATTCGCTCCCTTTACAATGAAACCAAAACTTGGAATGATTTTGTGAAATTTCTCGTACCACTATTTTGGAGCTTGTTTAAGGCCATAAATAGACTTTTTAAGTCTACACACTTTACCTTCCATGTCAGATGTCCCAAAACCTGATGGTTGCTCCATATAGATCTTCTCATCTAGATCTCTATTCAAAAATGTTGTCTTTACATTTATTTGGTGTACGTGCAACTTATGAATAGACGTTATCGCAAACAAGGCACGGATCATTGAGATTTTTGTGACAGGAGAGTAGATGTCAAAGAAGTCTATACCAAACTTCTGAGTGAACCTTTTAACTACTAGTCTTGCCTTATATTTCTGGATTGACCCATTGGATCTAAGTTTCTTTCTAAAAACCCACTTAGAATTGATAGGTCTAAATCCTCTAGGCAAATCAACTAACTCTCATGTGTAATTAGACATTATTGACTCTAATTCATCATTTATTGCAGCTCTCCAGAAAAAAAATGCCAATTGATCTTATAGCTTCATCGTACGACTTTGGATCCTCATCTAAAAGGAAAGTCTGAGCTATAGGGACAGAGATTGAGTCTACATCACTTATTTTAGATAAAGGAAGTTAGGAAACCAGAACCAAAGGTAGAGGCCACCCTTTGTCTCTTACTTCTTCTAGGCTCTAATTCTATCTCTAGAAAATCCTTTGCAGGATCAGAAGAAGTTGAGACACGACTTTCTACTTGTGCTCCAGCACTTAAACTAGGTTTTTTTTAAGGAAAAATATCCTCAAAGAACACACCATCCCTAGTTTCACAAATAGAGAAGTCATGCAGATACATGAATCTATATGCAGCACTATTTGAAGCATACCCAATAAACACTGTCAACGGTTTTGGGACCGATGGTGGACTTCTTAAAGTCAGGCAAAGCAACCTTTTCCAAACACCCCCACACTTTCAGGTATTGCAAATTGAGTGCATAACATTTCCACATCTCGTATGGGGTAGAATCTAATTTCTTATGAGGTACTCAGTTCAAAATATGATTGGTCGATAGAATGGCTTCCCCCCTCATATTGTCAGACAATCCAGAACTTATCAACAATGAGTTCATCATATCTTTTAAAGTTTTATTTTTCCTCTCGGCTATGCCATTTTGTTGAGGAAAATAGGGGGTTGAGGTTTCATGAATTATGACATTCTTTTCACACACATCTTTAAGAAAATTATATATGTATTCACCACCTCTATCGGATCTAAGTTGTTTTATTCTCCTATCTAATTGATTTTCAACTTCTACCTTATAAATAAGAAAGAAGTTTTCAGCTTCTTCTTTAGTTCTTAGGAGATATACCTTTGTGTATCTTAAATAATCATCTACAAAGGTTATGTAGTATTGTTTACCTCCCTTACTTTCACACTTTCTAAAGTCTGCCAGATCATAGTGTATAAGTTCTAACAATTATGTTTTTCCTCTTAGAAACTATCTTAAAAGAAGGTTTAGCATGCTTGGCTTCTACACAAATCTCACATTTGTTAAAGTTTTCCTCGTCTAGATTAGGAAGAAGATTCATTTTAATGAGTTTCTTTAGTGAATGAAAGTTCGCATGTCCTAATCTAGCATGTCACATATCAAAAGATTCAGCAGTATAAACAGAAGTGGTGGTTTTATTACTTTCATTAAACTAGGTTTCGATTACAAATAAACCTTCATTTAGAAAACTCTTCCCAAAAAAAACTAATTCTAGAAAAGTATAAGTTTATCTGCTTTGAACACTTGTTTAATGTCTGTCGTGTTGAGTAATCCACCACTAATCAAATTTCTATGCAAGGCATGTACATATAGAACGTTATGCAACACTAAAGTTTTACCCGATGTCAACTTGAGCAAAACTTTTCCTTTGCCGAGCACTTCAAAGTTTCTAGAGTTCCCCATGTACACTTGTTCACTATTCTTCACAGCTTCGAATTCGATGAACAACTCCCTTTTGTCATAACCCGTTTTGACACCCAAACCCGAAAACTCGTTACAACAAACAACCTTACCCATACAAACCCATACCCGGATCCTAAACCCGACCCAGTAACCAAGAACCCAAAAAACCTAACCCTAAATAACCTCCCCTACCGCAGCCATACTACCACCATTTCGCTGTCACTACCTCTGCCATCAACCCGTCGTTGCCGCTCTCTACTGCCGACGCCGTCCCGGTTTCGGCCACCCAAATAAACCCTAAATAAAACCCTAAATCAATCAACCCTAAAATAAACCTACCATAATCTGTCAACCTAACACTAACCAACCCATACCCTATTTCCCCAACCACCCTGCCGAACCCATACCCACAAAATCCGGTCCCCCAGATCTACAATTAACAGAAGAAATTACTTATTTATTTTGTTTGTAAAATTTTGGTTATAAAAACCGAATTAAAAGCAAATGAATGGGGCTTTTCCAGTTCAAAAAAGAGAGTCAGTAGGGGATTATTGGAAAAAAAAATAGAGAGAATTATGGGGTCTTTTGAGATCTGAAAAATAGGGAACGAGAGGATTTTCAGATCAAAAAAATTGTAAGTTTTTGGATGAAATAAAAATTCCAAAGCCAAAATCTTGTTCTTTTTATCCACTTGAAATCGGAGTTTTTTTTTAAAAAAAACTTAGATTTTTTTTTTAATTTTTGAATCAAAATTTTAAGATCTTACAAAAGGGGGAAAGAAGGGATTCGAGGCGTACCTGTTACTCTCCCTTGTCGTGTTGCACCACCGCATGTTCTTCGTGAGGCTGGGAGGTCGGTGAACGGTATGGAGCAGGGAGCAGCCGACGTTGGTCTAAGGTCAAGAGAATGAGAGAAAATGAGGGCTGGGAGAATTGTTTAGGGTTTTAATCCATTCGAAATAAAAACAAAACCAACCCTTATTTTAACCAGCTTTAAACAAAACGACGCCGTATTGGCACTCCAACCCGACGGTGACCCGACCCGATGGGAGGATCGGCGTTTTTTGGTTTAGGGGCAAATTACCGTGTCGGTCCCTCAAGTTTCAACCCGTTTATGTTTTTTTCTGTGGTCTAATCTGAGTTTCAGTCCCTATTCCTCTTTCCCGCCTCTGTTTCCATCCCTTTTTCATTTTAATTTTGCATCTTTATTTCTCTTTTATTTAAATTTGGTCACCTTCTTTTATATTTAATTTCTAGCTTTATTTTTTTGATATTTTGCGTTTATTTCTTTAGGTTTTATATTTGTTGCATATTAGTCCTATGATATTTGCTTTTCATGCCATGTAATTAAATATTCGTGCATTTTAGTCACTAGTATTTAGATTTATAATGCTTTGTATATATTAGTTTAAACCATGCATTCTGTTATTATTATTATTATTTAAATTAGATTAATATTTATGTTAGAGTAGTATTTATTTATATTTTTATCGCATTGTATTTATTTATGTTTGCTATGTTTTAAGTTACGTTTCGGAATATAAATTGTCAATGTGATGCCCTTTTATCTGAGCGTAAACGGGGCCAGTATCAGGCGTAATGATAGTGGTTGGGCGTTTACTCTCGGATAATGGGGCTTTTAAAATTTACTCGCACATATAACCGAATTTTAATTTAATCGTCACTTTAATCCAGAAAGTTTAATATTAATAAAGCGGTAATTATTAAAGTACCAATTTTGGGCGGTGTGGGGGTGCTAATCTTTCCTCATCCGTAACCGACTCCCGAACCCATCAATTTTAAAATCTCTGGTTTTTACAGTGTCCGGTCCACCTTGAGTGGCCGGCGGTGACTCCATTTTAAATAAAACACGGTTTTTCTAAAATCCCACGGAAGACAATATTTTCAAAAGAACCAACATAAAAAACCACATTCTTACATTTTTTAGCGAGAGGGACATCGCTACAGATGGCGACTCCGCTGGGGATAATTTTTGTTTTTCAAAAAATAAGAGAGTCGAGCTTTTTTCAAATAATTACCGCTTTATTAATATCGGAAATTCTGGATTAAAGTGACTATTAAAGTAACATTCGGTTATAATTGCGCATTTATTTTAACGCATTTAAAATTTGGCATATAAACCCGTCCTTTTAAGTGGAGGAAAACGCTAATGCTTTCGTGAGGATATCGTTCCTCCGTGTAGGCCTAGCAAGTACCTTCGGGGCTCGAGTACCTTATGCTTTTGTAAGGATATCGTTCCTTCGTGCAGGCATAAGCGAATGGGTCCCCCTCAATTGAACCCGGTTAAAAGGAGCCTATAATGGGTGATGATCGGGGGCCTTGCTACTCTTAGTAGAGGACATCAAGGACAATTCGGGTACATCTTAGCACCAAAACTGCATATAGTGAGCCATAAGAGCCAACCCTTTAGAGCCATGTGAAACTCTGCCCGATTAGTGGTCACCCTATTTAGGCTCTAGTGACTTATTTCTTTTTATGTACAGTTTTTATTACTTTATTTTTGTTATATTTACCATTTGTTTTATTTAAATAATTTTATTTGGTACTAACTCGTTTCATTTTATTCTCATTGCATTGATTTCATCTGCATCATTACACAACATCATCACAATCTTAATTTTGCATTGCATTCACATAAATCATTTTGCATTTAAGACACATTTTGCATATAGATGCATCAATTTTAAAATCGGTCCTCGGGATGTCCCGCGCATTAATACCAGAGAAAGCAAAGTCGGTCAATTCAGCACCATTACCAAACCTCTACAAGAACTCGGTCTGGGGGCATCTTGATAAGTGTTCAAAAGTACTATTTTTCTTACCCTTTTTACTCATATTATTGTTAGACTTAGGCTCATATTAGTCGCATAGTTAGCCATTCATGCATTAATCCATGTTTCCTTCAAACGTTGAGCTTGATTACATAACTTGGTGATTTTTGTGGAAATAGATGCTGCTTTGGTGTGTTTTTGTGTGTGTATGTGCAGGATCACTTGCCAAAGCAATGCCGAGCTAGTTGCCAGGGCAATGCATGAAGGATATGCCGAGCTAGTTGCCAGGGCAATGCATGAAGGAGACGCCGAGCCAGTTGCCATGGCATTTGTCGACAAAGACTAAAAGCAATATGGATGTCGAAATTCATGACTTTACAAGCCCAAGATGACATGGAGCAAGGCCCAAGCCCAAAGGAATTTGATTGCCATGCAGAGATTAAGGAAGAGTTAAATTCCAAGAGGATATGAGAAGTTCTAATAGGAATAAAATTATAATAAAGAATTATATTCTTTAAAGATAATTTAATTCCAACTCAAACTCCTCCTCAAAGAAGGACTTTGGCCTAGCCCTATAAATATCAAGGAGATTTCGACAATTCCAAGGGGGAGAGCAAGAGGGAATTTCGACAACTCCAAGAGAGGAAGCAAGGGGAATTTTCGGCAAGCATCTAGGGCAAGGGATTTTCGACAAGCTTCATCTTTTCTTCCTTGTTCGATTGGGTTCATGCTAGGGATTGTTTATCTTGTGTTTCTTTGGAACCTAGCCATGAACTAAACTTACTTGGCTATGGTATTTGTGTTTTGTGGTTGTGAGAAACTATTGGTTTTTGTTTAGGTAATAAGAGTTTGCACTTTTCTATTTCAAGGTTTATTCATTCTTGATTCTTATTATTGTTTGCGAGTGAATTGGGAGAGGATCTCGTGATTTCATCCATTTATCTAATATCGGGAGAGTTAGATTCAAGAAACGAATGAATATGATCTTTATTCAATCCAATGATGGTGAAGATTAATCCGGCTTAGGAATAAGTTAAGGATTTCAACGGCTAAGAGGAGCGCAAGATTGGTTGTTGTTCACCCTTGATTCACGCAGGATGTATTATCAAGGCATGCACAAATAGCTAGAGTTTCGACTTAGGGATAAGAAGAAACCATTGAAGAACGCTCCGCCGAACCTTGAAGTTGCTGCCCGATCGCCCAAGTAGTTGCCCAACTAGTCGCCCGGGCAACCATCAATTAGTTGCCAAGGCAACCCCGTCGTGCAAGTTGCCCACGGCAACCGAGTTGCCCGTGCACTCTTTTACCAAGACAATCCAATCAGCTATCACACCTCAACTCACGATAACCTAGCCTATCTCTCTCATTCGAATTCATCTTTTCTTTTACTTAATTGCTTTCTAGATTAGTTATTAGTTAAAACTTCTATAATCCTTCACTTGTGTTTTTACTTTTTACTGATTGCAAGAGACTAGATTCTTGAAGTGGCACCAATCCCTCGTGGAGACGATATCTTTTATACTATAACTTGACGCGTGTATACTTGCACGATTGCGTAGCACTTATTACGCGCAACAAGTTTTTTGGCGCCGTTGTCGGGATTGGCAATGGCGACTTTGTTTTTACTTTCTTGCACTTTCTTTTTATTTTTCTTGTTTAAAATTCAAAGGGCTAACAAACTTTGGTTTTGCATTGGTATATGACCAGTGGCGAGATCGACTTCACCGAATATCCCTTTGATCCGTAAATCGAACGAACCTTACAAAGACTTAGGCGAAGGATAAGAGAAGCAATGGCAAATCAAGACGGCAATATTAATCAAGATGTTCGGCGAGGAGGAGGAGTGATTCTTGCGAAACAGAACTATTCGAGACTATCTTGAAGAAGATCTTGATGGACTTAACCGGGAGTTGTCGCGACCGAAATTGAAGCCGACCACTTTGAGTTGAAACCGGTAATGTTTAATATGATCAACACAATAGGTCAATTTGGCGGCTCTCAAAGAATCGAAGATGCACGACAACATCCGAAATCTTTCCTCGAGATTTGCAACTCGTTCAAGATACACGAGTCACCCCGATGTCTTACGATTAAGATTATTCCCTATTCTTTGAGGGATAGGGCGAAAGCATGGCTAAATAGCATTCTGCCGGATCTATAGCATCTTGGACTGATCTTTGTCGTGATTTCCTTGCGATTTAATCCTACAAATTTAAGCGATAAGCCGTAACGACATTACTTCTTTTTCGCAGTGCGGATGATGAATCCATGTACGAGGCTTGGGAGCGGTATAGAGAACTTCTACACAAATGCCCTCTACACGGATTCCCGGTGTGGACTCAAGTAACAATGTTTTACAACACCGTGAATACACCAACAAGGATGATGCTAGACGCTCGGCAAACGGCATACTCTTAGATAAGTCGCCGGAGGAAGCAATGCAAATTTTAAACAGCTGGCCAAGAATGACTATCAATTCCCATCTACTAGAAGAGGAGAAGTTAGACGCTAAGCCACAATACATGAACTAGGATCATCGATTTCAATTTCGGCACAATTGGCGCTTTAACCAAGATGGTCCGAACATGCAAAAACCAAACAACACACATGAAGTCAAGGTAATGGATTCTTTTTGTGAGTTATGTGGTGATAACCATAATTCTTCGAATGTATGTAGAATCCGAATCTAGCTTCTATGTGGGGAATTACAATCGGGCAACAACATGATGTCCAATACATACAATCCAGCTTGGAAGAAGCACCGAATTTTTCATGGAGTAATCCCAACAATGCTCTAAACCGAACAATCAGAATGCACAAGCATCGGATTCGGCGAGAATATGCCACGGCAGCGGATGCCGCAGCAACAACCGACAACATCTAGTTCTTTGGAAAATTCTCTAAATGCTTTTATGATGAAAATGAATCTTATATGGCTGAGAATAGTAATTTCATAAAAAGAATGATGCTTTTATTAACAGACCGAGATGAGATTGCAAAACCAAGAGGCGGCAATCAAATCATTGGAAAATCAAGTCGGACAATTTGCTCAAAATCAACACTAGACCACAAGGAGGTTTACCTAAGCGATCATGAAGTCGCAAGAGGAACGGCCATGAGCAATGTAAGGCAATCACCACGAAGTGGCCAACAACTTAGAGAGGTTCAAACCCGCTCGTCAAACAAAACTCCACAAAAAGAGCAAGACGAACCTAGCGGCAAAGTCTCGGATCTTTGAACCAAGAATTGCTGCGGCAACCGGCAATAAGCATGCCTCGGCAACCAATGACGCCTCGGCAACTTGCGATAAGCACGCCTCGGCAACCCTGGGTTGGTAACACATCGGCAACTCGGATGTCCCCTGTAATGTCGTCAATTAGGTTTCAAACCAATGAAAAGATCAAAGATATCCGACTTCCGCCACCATTCCCACAAAGGTTGAAGCGACAAAAGCAAGAATACCAATTCAAGAAGTTTCTTGATATCCTAAAGCAAGTCCACATCAACTTGCCATTGGTGGAAGCAATTGAACAAATGCCAAACTATGCCAAGTTTCTTAAAGACATTGTGTCCAAGAGAACAAGGCTAGGAGAGTTTGAAACAATTGCGCGACAGAGGATGCATGGCAATGTTGCACAATCGCATGCCGCCCAAGTTGAAGGATCCCGGAAGTTTCACAATACACTGTTCTATTGGAAATCACTATGTCGGGAAAGCACTATGCGACCTAGGGGCTAGCATAAACTTGATGCCTAAATCGGTTTTCGTAAACTAGGAATCGGGAAGGCAAGACCTACAACATTGATTATCTGCAGCTAGCCGACAGATCCTATGTGCATCCAGAGGAAAAATCGAGGACATCTTGGTAAAAGTTGATAAATTCATTTTTCCCACTGACTTTATTATTTTGGATTGTGAGCGAGATGAGCATGCACCTATCATTCTCGGGAGACCATTCCTAGCGGCAGGGGAGAACTTTGATTGATGTTGAAAAGGAGAACTCACAATGAGGGTGAATGACCAGCAGGTAAAACTAAATGTGTTCCAAACACTAAGGCATGCAGATGATCCGGAAGAATGCCAACTACTTCATGCCACGGCAGAGTTTAACCGATGAAGAATTTAGTTGCCTCAAAGAACTACATTTCGAACACGAGGAACATGAGGAGTATGAAGAACCGGTCGATGAGGAACAACGAGAAGAGGCAAATTGGCTAGTCAATCGACCGGTACATACTTTGAACCACTGGACTACTCGGGTAAGGAAGGTAAGATCGAAAAACCCCATCGAAAATCCACCAATTCTTGAGTTGAAACAATTGCGAGCAAATGAAATATGTATACTTAGGGACCGATAATACATTACCCGTAATTATTTCTTCTAAGTTACAGCCTGAGCGAGAAAAGAAGCTGATCAACATGTTGAAGCTACATAAAAAGGCAATAGGGTGGACAATTGCCGACTTGAAGGAATTAGCCCGGCGATGTGCATGCACAAGATCTTGTTGGAAGATGATCACAAACCTTCAATTGAGGCTCGGAGGAGACTGAATCATGCCATGAAAGGGGTTATAATGAAAGAAATCATCAAGTGGCTTGACGCCGGCATTATATACCCTATCTCCGATAGTACGTGGGTAAGTCCGGGTACAATGTGTGCGAAAAAGGAGGAGGTATAACGGTGGTAAGCAATGAAAATAATGAACTTATCCCAACCAGACTGTGACCGGTTGGAGGGGTTTGTATGGACTATCGAAAAGCTAAACAAAGCCACTAGGAAAGATCACTTCCCATTACCCTTTATTGATCAAATGCTTGACCGTCTTGCAGGTAAACCCTTTACTTGTTTTCTTGATGGTTATTCAGGTTACAATCAGATTGCCATAGCACCGTAAGATCAAGAAAAGACAACCTTCACATGCCCATACGGTATTTTATGCCTTCCGAAGGATGCCGTTCGGATTGTGTAACGCCCAAAGAACCTTCCAAAGATGCATGATGGCGCTCTTTTCAGACATGGTCGAAGACTTCCTTGAGATCTTCATGGATGATTTTTCGGTTTTTGTAATGACTTCGACGGCTGTCTCGGCAATTTAGAGAGGGTGTTAGCAAGATGCGAAGAAACGGACTTAGTCCTCAATTGGGAGAAATGCCACTTTATGGTAGATGAAGGAATAGTGCTCGCCACAAGATTTCATCCAAGGGAATTGAAGTAGACAAAGCCAAGGTGGACGTGATCGAGAGATTACCCCACCAAATTCGGTTAAAGGAATTGAAGTTTTCTCGGACATGCAGGTTTTTCTGGGAGGTTCATTCATAACTTTTCTAAAATCACTAAACCTTTGTGTGTCTGCTTGAACAGGATAAAGTCTTCGATTTTGATGATTCTTGCACTCAAGCATTTGAAACCCTAAAAAAAAAGCTTGCCTCGGCACCCATTGTTGTTCCACCAGTTGGACGCTACCTTTTGAGCTCGGGTGTGATGCAAGTGATTTCGCGGTAGGAACGATCCTAGGCCAACGCACAGGTAAGACCTTCCATGTGATATACTACGCTAGTAAAACTCTTAACGATGCTCAAGTGAATTACACAACAACGGAGAAAGAGTTACTAGTTGTAGTTTTTCGCATTTGACAAGTTTCGATCCTATTTAATTGGTACAAAGGTAATTGTTCATACGGACCATTCGCAATCAAATACTTATTTGCTAAAAAGGATGCTAAACCTCGTTTGATTCGTTGGATATTACTTTTACAAGAATTTGATATTGAAATTGGGACGAGGAAAGGAACAGAAAATCAAGTGGCGATCACTTATCACGTTTGGAACGCAATAGGGAAGAGGACGCGGATCTAGAGATATGCGATGCATTTCCGGATGAACAAATTCTAATCGCCTCGGCAACCCTTGACGCCTCGACAGCCCATGACGCCTCGGCAACCATGGAAGCACACGCCGACGACAACTCGACGCCGCGCATAGTCTTTGACGCGCAAGACGCCTCGGCAATTTTGGGAGCGAACACTACGGCAAAGACATGCCTCGGCAATACCCCCGGCACGCAGATTTAGTTAACTTCCTTGTTTGTGGTATTTTTCCGTATGGCATTACTCACCAAGGGAAGAAGCGGTTCCGCCATGATGCTAAGCATTACTTTTGGGACGAGCCTCTTTTGTTTAAACAATGCGCAGATCAGGTTATACGCTGATGTGTCCTCAAGAAGAGCAACAGAATGTACTCGGCAATGCCATTCTTCACCCTATGGAGGACATTTTGGAGGAACTCGCATCATGGCCAAAGTCTTGCAATCCGGTTTGTATTGGCCAACATTGTACAAAGATGCCCGGGACTTTTACAAGCAATGTGATCGTTGCCGAGGACGGGCAATATCTCTAGACGACATGAGATGCCACTCGAACATCATCGAGGTGGAACTGTTCGATGTATGGGGATCGATTTTATGGGACCTTTCCCATCTTCATTCGGCAACCTCTACATTTTACTACGCCGTCGACTATGTGTCTAAATGGGTAGAGGCAGCTGCAGTTCCCAACGGCGATTCCAAGACCGCAACGATTCCGCGAGAAAAACATATTTATTTACGGTTTGGGATGCCGAGAGCAATTATCAGCGACGGGGCAAGCATTTTGACAATGACTAATTGCCAAGATGTTGCAACGCTGGCATATCACACAAGATCGCCACGGCATATCACCCACAAACCAACGGGCAAGCGTAAATTTCCAACCGGAGTTGAAGGGAATACTCGAGAAAGTTGTAAATCCTCAAGGAAGGATTGGTCATTAAGACTAGATGACGACTTTGGGCATATCGCGACCGCATTCAAAACACCATTAGGTATGTCCCCTTCCCGCTTGTCTATGGTAAAACATGTCATCTACCGGTGGAAATCGAGCACAAGGCGTCTTTGGGCAATCAAGACCGTGAATATGGATTGGGAAAGTGTGCGGACAAAAGCGCTTTGATGGATCTCAATGAGATAGAAGAATTTCGTGCACTCGCCTATAACAATGCACGAATCTACAAGGAGAAAACAAAGCGATGGCACGACAAGAAACTATTGCCACGGCAATTCACGCCGGGGCAACTAGTTCTCTTATTCAATTCTCGGCTAAAACTTTTCCCGGAAAGCTGAAATCAAGATGGTCGGGACCATTTGAAGTCGTCAAACCATTCTCCCATGGTCTTTGTGATAATCAAGTCCATCTCGACAACCATGAATTCAAAGTTAATGGACAAAGATTGAAGCACTACAATGGTGCCCATGTGGAACGTAACAAGGAAGTGGTCAACTTAGGAGATGCATGAGCATGCTCTCCTCTCAAGATTTCCTTTTTCTTTTTCTTTTTATTTTTATTTTTATTTTTAGGAGATATTTTATTTTTTTCTTCATTATCTTTAGTTTTCAGGTTTTCTTTATTTTCTTTTTTCACAACAAGACTCACAACTACTATGCTAAGGAAATTTATCGCCAAGATCCTTGCCCCAAGCAACCAATGAAGAAGATGTCGCGCAACTTACTTCATGCATGCACAAGGTGATGCCACGGCAACCAACTAACCTGAAGATGCCACGGCAACCAAAGTGAAGACATCCGGCAACAAGAAAACAACCATTGCATTCAAGCAAGAAAATCAAGACGCCAACTAGAAGGAAACTAATCATCTACGATGACGAACTCTCAGAGTAAGTCCTCGTATGCATTTTTATTTTTATTGTTATTTTTCGTTATTTTTATGCATGCATTGAGGACAATGCCTCACTCGAGTTTGGGGGGATTGTTATTAGTAATTACCATGTTTAGTTACATTAATCTTAAGCATTACATTTAGGATACATAAATTGCTTGCCATGCCTTTAATTGGAACAAGAATTGCTTAGATTTGATGAATATTCAATGATGACTTTACCAATGCACTTAATTGATAGAATTTTTATTCTAGGATAACCATGAAAAACTTAGAATTTTACTATGATGCTAAATTTGATGAAACACTGTTGTGGTTTGATTGATTTAAGGAGTTCTAGTAAACTTAGGTTGATAATTAACTAATTGGGGTATTAGAATAAAAATTGGATGAATGCTAGAGGTGCCCGAAATTGGCTCTAGCATGTGCTAAAAATTGATCACTAGAGGTGCCCGAAACTGGCTCTAGGAGGCGTTAAAATTTTTTTTTTACTAGAGGTGCCCGAAACCGGCTCTAGTCGATTAAATTAACTTAAGAAAACTAAAAATAAAACACTAGAGGTGCCCGAAATTGGCTCTAGTTAAAACATGTTAAAAAGAACCCAAAGAAGTAATTTGAAAACCTATTGTTTGCATAGAATCCGAAAAATCAACTCGCACACAACTCCGCACACACGCACAAGCATTATAGTTTGATTCCGAGTAACTCCTCGGTTTTCGAAAAATAAAAAGCCAATCATACTTTGTGCCCGGTTCGTAGAATTGAAATCAAGCTCAAAGCTAAGTTTGTGAAAATTTGAAGTCTTGGCGGTAATTATGAGTTTGCCTTGCTTGAGGACAAGCAATAGTTCGAGTTTGGGGTATGATAAGTGTTCAAAAGTACTATTTTTCTTACCCTTTTACTCATATTATTGTTAGACTTAGGCTCATATTAGTCGCATAGTTAGCCATTCATGCATTAATCCATGTTTCCTTCAAACGTTGAGCTTGATTACATAACTTGGTGATTTTTGTGGAAATAGATGCTGCTTTGGTGTGTTTTTGTGTGTGTATGTGCAGGATCACTTGCCAAAACAATGCCGAGCTAGTTGCGTGGCAATGCATGAAGGATATGCCGAGCTAGTTGCCGTGGCAATGCATGAAGGAGACGGAGCCAGTTGCCATGGCATTTGTCGACAAAGACTAAAAGCAATATGGATGTCGAAATTCATGACTTTACAAGCCCAAGATGACATGGAGCAAGGCCCAAGCCCAAAGGAATTTGATTGCCATGCAGAGATTAAGGAAGAGTTAAATTCCAAGAGGATAGAGAAGTTCTAATAGGAATAAAATTATAATAAAGAATTATATTCTTTAAAGATAATTTAATTCCAACTCAAACTCCTCCTCAAAGAAGGACTTTGGCCTAGCCCTATAAATATCAAGGAGATTTCGACAATTCCAAGGGGGAGAGCAAGAGGGAATTTTGACAACTCCAAAGAGAGGAAGCAAGGGAATTTTCGGCAAGCATCTAGGGCAAGGGATTTTCGACAAGCTTCATCTTTTCTTCCTTGTTCGATTGGGTTCATGCTAGGGATTGTTTATCTTGTGTTTCTTTGGAACCCAGCCATGAACTAAACTTACTTGGCTATGGTTATTGTGTTTTGTGGTTGTGAGAAACTATTGGTTTTGTTTAGGTAATAAGAGTTTGCACTTTTCTATTTCAAGGTTTATTCATTCTTGATTCTTATTATTGTTTTTGCAGTGAATTGGGAGAGGATCTCGTGATTTCATCCATTTATCTAATATCGGGAGAGTTAGATTCAAGAAACGAATGAATATGATCTTTATTCAATCCAATGATGGTGAAGATTAATCCGCTTAGGAATAAGTTAAGGATTTCAACGGCTAAGAGGAGCGCAAGATTGGTTGTTGTTCACCCTTGATTCACGCAGGATGTATTATCAAGGCATGCACAAATAGCTAGAGTTTCGACTTAGGGATAAGAAGAAACCATTGAAGAACGCCCGCCGAACCTTGAAGTTGCTGCCCGACGCCCAAGTAGTTGCCCAACTAGTCGCCTGAGCAACCATCAATTAGTTGCCAAGGCAACCCGTCGCGTGCAAGTTGCCACGGCAAACCGAGTTGCCCGTGCACTCTTTTACCAAGACAATCCAATCAGCTATCACACCTCAACTCACGATAACCTAGCCTATCTCTCTCATTCGAATTCATCTTTTCTTTTACTTAATTGCTTTCTAGATTAGTTATTAGTTAAAACTTCTATAATCCTTCACTTGTGTTTTTACTTTTTTACAAAGGCAAGAGACTAGATTCTTGAAGTGGCACCAATCCCGTGGAGACGATATCTTTTATACTATAACTTGCGACGTGTATACTTGCACGATTGCGTAGCACTTATTACGCGCAACAAGTTTTTGGCGCCGCTGTCGGGATTGGCAATGGCGACTTTGTTTTTACTTTCTTGCACTTTCTTTTTATTTTTCTTGTTTAAAATTCAAAGGGCTAACAAACTTTGGTTTTGCATTGGTATATGACCAGGCGAGATCGACTTCACCGAATATCCCTTTGATCCGTAAATCGAACGAACCTTACAAAGACTTAGACGAAGGATAAGAGAAGCAATGGCAAATCAAGACGGCAATATTAATCAAGATGTTCGAGCAGGAGGAGGAGTGATTCTTGCACTAAAACAGTAACTATTCGAGACTATCTTGAAGAAGATCTTGATGGACTTAACCCAGGAGTTGTCGCACCGAAATTGAAGCCGACCACTTTGAGTTGAAACCGTAATGTTTAATATGATCAACACAATAGGTCAATTTGGCGGCTCAAAGAATCGAAGATGCACGACAACATCTGAAATCTTTCCTCGAGATTTGCAACTCGCTCAAGATACACGGAGTCACCCCGATGTCTTACGATTAAGATTATTCCCTATTCACCGAGGGATAGGGCTAAAGCATGGCTAAATAGCATTCCCTGCCGGATCTATAGCATCTTGGACTGATCTTTGTCGTGATTTCCTTGCTAGATTTAATCCTACAAATTTAATCGATAAGCTTCAGAACGACATTACTTCTTTTCGCAGCAGATGATGAATCCATGTACGAGGCTTGGGAGCGGTATAGAGAACTTCTACACAAATGCCCTCTACACGGATTCCGGTGTGGACTCAAGTAACAATGTTTTACAACACCGTGAATACACCAACAAGGATGATGCTAGACGCTCGGCAAACGGCATACTCTTAGATAAGTCGCCGGAGGAAGCAATGCAAATTTTAAACAGCTGGCCAAGAATGACTATCAATTCCCATCTACTAGAAGAGGAGAAGTTAGACGCTAAGCCACAATACATGAACTAGGATCATCGATTCAATTTCGCACAATTGGCCGCTTTAACCAAGATGGTCCAGAACATGCAAAAAAACCAAACAACACACATGAAGTCAAGGTAATGGATTCTTTTTGTGAGTTATGTGGTGATAACCATAATTCTTCCGAATGTATGTAGAATCCGAATCTAGCTTTATGTGGGGAATTACAATCGGGCAACAACATGATGTCCAATACATACAATCCAGCTTGGAAGAAGCACTTAATTTTTTCATGGAGTAATCCCAACAATGCTCTAAACGTAACAATCAGAATGCACAAGCATCGGGATTCCAAAGAGAATATGCCACGCAACAATGATGCCGCAAGCAACAACCGACAACATCTAGTTCTTTGGAAAATTCTCTAAATGCTTTTATGATGAAAACTGAATCTTATATGGCTGAGAATAGTAATTTCATAAAAAGAACTGATGCTTTTATTAACAGACCGAGATGAGATTGCAAAACCAAGAGGCGGCAATCAAATCATTGGAAAATCAAGTCGGACAATTTGCTCAAAATCAACACTAGACCACAAGGAGGTTTACCTAGCGATCATCAAGTCGCAAGAGGAACTCGCCATGAGCAATGTAAGGCAATCACCACGAAGTGGCCAACAACTTAGAGAGGTTCAAACCCGCTCGTCAAACAAAACTCCACAAAAGAGCAAGACGAACCTAGCGGCAAAGTCTCGGATGCTGAACCAAGAATTGCTGCGGCAACCGGGCAATAAGCATGCCTCGGCAACCAATGACGCCTCGGCAACTTGCGATAAGCACGCCTCGCAACCCTGGGGTTGGTAACACATCGGCAACTCGGATGTCCCCTGTAATGTCGTCAATTAGGTTTCAAACCAATGAAAAGATCAAAGATATCCGACTTCCGCCACCATTCCCACAAAGGTTGAAGCGACAAAAGCAAGAATACCAATTCAAGAAGTTTCTTGATATCCTAAAGCAAGTCCACATCAACTTGCCATTGGTGGAAGCAATTGAACAAATGCCAAACTATGCCAAGTTTCTTAAAGACATTGTGTCCAAGAGAACAAGGCTAGGAGAGTTTGAAACAATTGCCGCGACAGAGGGATGCATGGCAATGTTGCACAATCGCATGCCGCCCAAGTTGAAGGATCCCGGAAGTTTCACAATACCGTTCTATTGGAAATCACTATGTCAGAAAGCACTATGCGACCTAGGGGCTAGCATAAACTTGATGCCTAAATCGGTTTTCGTAAACTAGGAATCGGGAAGGCAAGACCTACAATGATTATGCTGCAGCTAGCCGACAGATCCTATGTGCATCCGGAGGAAAAATCGAGGACATCTTGGTAAAAGTTGATAAATTCATTTTTTCCTACCGACTTTATTATTTTGGATTGTGAAGCGGATGAGCATGCACCTATCATTCTCGGGAGACCATTCCTAGCGGCGGGGAGAACTTTGATTGATGTTGAAAAGGGAGAACTCACAATGAGGGTGAATGACGGCAAGTAAAACTAAATGTGTTCCAAACACTAAGGCATGCAGATGATCCAGAAGAATGCCAACTACTTCATGCCACAGCAGAGTTTAACCGATGAAGAATTTAGTTGCCTCGGCAACTACATTTTCAACACGAGGAACATGAGGAGTATGAAGAACCGGTCGATGAGGAACAACCAGAAGAGGCAAATTGGCTAGTCAATCGACCGGTACATACTTTGAACCCTTTGGACTACTCGGGTAAGGAAGGTAAGATCGAAAAACCCTCATCGAAAATCCACCAATTCTTGAGTTGAAACAATTGCGAGCAATCAAATATGTATACTTAGGGACCGATAATACATTACCTGTAATTATTTCTTCTAAGTTACAGCCTGAAGCAGAAAAGAAGCTGATCAACATGTTGAAGCTACATATAAAAGGCAATAGGGTGGACAATTGCCGACTTGAAGGGAATTAGCCCGCGATGTGCATGCACAAGATCTTGTTGGAAGATGATCACAAACCTTCAATTGAGGCTCAGAGGAGACTGAATCATGCCATGAAAGGGGTTATAATGAAAGAAATCATCAAGTGGCTTGACGCGTAGGCATTATATACCCTATCTCCGATAGTACGTGGGTAAGTCCGGGTACAATGTGTGCGAAAAGGGAGGTATAACAGTGGTAAGCAATGAAAATAATGAACTTATCCCAACCAGATGTGTGGGTTGGTTGGAGGGTTTGTATGGACTATCGAAAGCTAAACAAAGCCACTAGGAAAGATCACTTCCCATTACCCTTTATTGATCAAATGCTTGACCGTCTTGCAGGTAAACCCTTTTCTTGTTTTTCTTGATGGTTATTCAGGTTACAATCGATTGCCATAGCACCGTAAGATCAAGAAAAGACAACCTTCACATGCCCATACGGTACTTATGCCTTCCGAAGGATGCCGTTCGATTGTGTAACGCCCCAAAGAACCTTCCAAAGATGCATGATGGCGCTCTTTTCGGACATGGTCGAAGACTTCCTTGAGATCTTCATGGATGATTTTTCGGTTTTTGTAATGACTTCGACGGCTGTCTCGGCAATTTAGAGAGGGTGTTAGCAAGATGCGAAGAAACGGACTTAGTCCTCAATTGGGAGAAATGCCACTTTATGGTAGATGAAGGAATAGTGCTCGCCACAAGATTTCATCCAAGGAATTGAAGTAGACAAAGCCAAGGTGGACGTGATCGAGAGATTACCCCACCAAATTCGGTTAAAGGAATTGAAGTTTTCTCGGACATGCAGGTTTTTACGGGAGGTTCATTCATAACTTTTCTAAAATCACTAAACCTTTGTGTAATCTGCTTGAACAGGATAAAGTCTTCGATTTTGATGATTCTTGCACTCAAGCATTTGAAACCCTAAAAAAAAGCTTGCCTCGGCACCCATTGTTGTTCCACCAGATTTGACGCTACCTTTTGAGCTCGGTGTGTGATGCAAGTGATTTCGCGGTAGGAACAGTCCTAGGCCAACATACGTGTAAGACCTTCCATGTGATATACTACGCTAGTAAAACTCTTAACGATGCTCAAGTGAATTACACAACAACGGAGAAAGAGTTACTAGCTGTAGTTTTCGCATTTGACAAGTTTCGATCCTATTTAATTGGTACAAAGGTAATTGTTCATACGGACCATTCGCAATCAAATACTTATTTGCTAAAAAGGATGCTAAACCTCGTTTGATTCGTTGGATATTACTTTTACAAGAATTTGATATTGAAATTAAGGACGTGAAAGGAACAGAAAATCAAGTGGCGATCACTTATCACGTTTGGAACGCAATAGGGAAGAGGACGCGGATCTAGAGATATGCGATGCATTTCGGATGAACAAATTCTAATCGCCTCGGCAACCCTTGACGCCTCGACAGCCCCATGACGCCTCGGCAACCATGGAAGCACACGCCTCGACAACTCGACGCCGCAGCAGTCTTTTGACGCGCACGCCCGGCAATTTTGGGGGAGCGAGACACTACGGCAAAACACATGCCTCGGCAATACTCGCACGCAGATTTAGTTAACTTCCTTGTTTGTGGTATTTTTCCGTATGGCATTACTCACCAAGGGAAGAAGCGGTTCCGCCATGATGCTAAGCATTACTTTTGGGACGAGCCTCTTTTGTTTAAACAATGTGCAGATCGGTTATACGCCTGATGTGTCCTCGAAGAAGAGCAACAGAATGTACTCCGGCAATGCCATTCTTCACCCTATGGAGGACATTTTGGAGGAACTCGTATCGCTGCCAAAGTCTTGCAATCCGGTTTGTATTGGCCAACATTGTACAAAGATGCCCGGGACTTTTACAAGCAATGTGATCGTTGCGGAGGACGGGCAATATCTCTAGACGACATGAGATGCCACTCCGAACATCATCGAGGTGGAACTGCTCGATGTATGGGGATCGATTTTATGGGACCTTTCCCATCTTCATTCGCAACCTCTACATTTTACTCGCCGTCGACTATGTGTCTAAATGGGTAGAGGCAGCTGCAGTTCCTAACGACGATTCCAAGACCGTGCAACGATTCCCGCAGAAAAACATATTTACACGGTTTGGGATGCCGAGAGCAATTATCAGCGACGGGGCAAGCATTTTGACAAACAGACTAATTGCCAAGATGTTGCAACGCTTCGGCATATCACACAAGATCGCCACGGCATATCACCCACAAACCAACGGGCAAGCAGAAATTTCCAACCGGGAGTTGAAGGGAATACTCGAGAAAGTTGTAAATCCCTCAAGGAAGGATTGGTCATTAAGACTAGATGACGACTTTGGGCATATATCGACCGCATTCAAAACACCATTAGGTATGTCCCCTTCCGGCTTGTCTATGGTAAAACATGTCATCTACCGGTGGAAATCGAGCACAAGGCGCGTCTTTGGGCAATCAAGACCGTGAATATGGATTGGGAAAGTGCGGACAAAAGCGCTTGATGGATCTCAATGAGATAGAAGAATTTCGTGCACTCGCCTATAACAATGCACGAATCTACAAGGAGAAAACAAAGCGATGGCACGACAAGAAACTATTGCCACGGCAATTCACGCCAGGGCAACTAGTTCTCTTATTCAATTCTCGGCTAAAACTTTTCCCGGGAAAGCTGAAATCAAGATGGTCGGGACCATTTGAAGTCGTCAAACCATTCTCCCATGGTGCTGTGATAATCAAGTCCATCTCGACAACCATGAATTCAAAGTTAATGGACAAAGATTGAAGCACTACAATGGTGCCCATGTGGAACGTAACAAGGAAGTGGTCAACTTAGGAGATGCATGAGCATGCTCTCCTCTCAAGATTTCCTTTTTCTTTTTCTTTTATTTTTATTTTTATTTTTAGGAGATATTTTATTTTTTTCTTCATTATCTTTAGTTTTCAGGTTTTCTTTATTTTCTTTTTCACAACAAGACTCACAACTACTATGCTAAGGAAATTTATCGCCAAGATCCTTGCCCGGCAACCAATGAAGAAGATGTCGCGGCAACTTACTTCATGCATGCACAAGCTGATGCCACGGCAACCAACCCGAAGATGCCACGGCAACCAAAGTCAAGACATCCCGGCAACAAGAAAACAACCATTGCATTCAAGCAAGAAAATCAAGACGCCAACTAGAAGGAAACTAATCATCTACGATGACGAACTCTGAGTAAGTCCTCGTATGCATTTTTATTTTTATTGTTATTTTTCGTTATTTTTATGCATGCATTGAGGACAATGCCTCACTCGAGTTTGGGGGATTGTTATTAGTAATTACCATGTTTAGTTACATTAATCTTAAGCATTACATTTAGGATACATAAATTGCTTGCCATGCCTTTAATTGGAACAAGAATTGCTTAGATTTGATGAATATTCAATGATGACTTTACCAATGCACTTAATTGATAGAATTTTTATTCTAGGATAACCATGAAAAACTTAGAATTTTACTATGATGCTAAATTTGATGAAACACTGTTGTGGTTTGATTGATTTAAGGAGTTCTAGTAAACTTAGGTTGATAATTAACTAATTGGGGTATTAGAATAAAAATTGGATGAATGCTAGAGGTGCCGAAATTGGCTCTAGCATGTGCTAAAAATTGATCACTAGAGGTGCCCAAAATCGGCTCTAGGAGGCGTTAAATTTTTTTACTAGAGGTGCCCAAACCGGCTCTAGTCGATTAAATTAACTTAAGAAAACTAAAAATAAAACACTAGAGGTGCCCGAAATTGGCTCTAGTTAAAACATGTTAAAAAGAACCCAAAGAAGTAATTTGAAAACCTATTGTTTGCATAGAATCCGAAAAAATCAACTCGCACACAACTCCGCACACACGCACAAGCATTATAGTTTGATTCCGAGTAACTCCTCGGTTTCCGAAAAATAAAAAGCCAATCATACTTTGTGCCCTGGTTCAGAGAATTGAAATCAAGCTCAAAGCTAAGTTTGTGAAAATTTGAAGTCTTAAGGTGTAATTATGAGTTTGCCTTGCTTGAGGACAAGCAATAGTTCGAGTTTGGGGGTATGATAAGTGTTCAAAAGTACTATTTTTCTTACCCTTTTACTCATATTATTGTTAGACTTAGGCTCATATTAGTCGCATAGTTAGCCATTCATGCATTAATCCATGTTTCCTTCAAACGTTGAGCTTGATTACATAACTTGGTGATTTTTGTGGAAATAGATGCTGCTTTGGTGTGTTTTTGTGTGTGTATGTGCAGGATCACTTGCCAAAACAATGCCGAGCTAGTTGCCGTGGCAATGCATGAAGGATATGCCGAGCTAGTTGTTGCGGGCAATGCATGAAGGAGACGCGAGCCAGTTGCCATGGCATTTGTCGACAAAGACTAAAAGCAATATGGATGTCGAAATTCATGACTTTACAAGCCCAAGATGACATGGAGCAAGGCCCAAGCCCAAAGGAATTTGATTGCCATGCAGAGATTAAGGAAGAGTTAAATTCCAAGAGGATAGGAGAAGTTCTAATAGGAATAAAATTATAATAAAGAATTATATTCTTTAAAGATAATTTAATTCCAACTCAAACTCCTCCTCAAAGAAGGACTTTGGCCTAGCCCTATAAATATCAAGGAGATTTCGACAATTCCAAGGGGGAGAGCAAGAGGGAATTTTGACAACTCTAAGAGATGAAGCAAGTGGAATTTTCGGCAAGCATCTAGGGCAAGGGATTTTCGACAAGCTTCATCTTTTCTTCCTTGTTCGATTGGGTTCATGCTAGGGATTGTTTATCTTGTGTTTCTTTGGAACCTAGCCATGAACTAAACTTACTTGGCTATGGTTATTGTGTTTTGTGGTTGTGAGAAACTATTGGTTTTTGTTTAGGTAATAAGAGTTTGCACTTTTCTATTTCAAGGTTTATTCATTCTTGATTCTTATTATTGTTTGCGAGTGAATTGGGAGAGGATCTCGTGATTTCATCCATTTATCTAATATCGGCAGAGTTAGATTCAAGAAACGAATGAATATGATCTTTATTCAATCCAATGATGGTGAAGATTAATCCGGCTTAGGAATAAGTTAAGGATTTCAACGGCTAAGAGGAGCGCAAGATTGGTTGTTGTTCACCCTTGATTCACGCAGGGATGTATTATCAAGGCATGCACAAATAGCTAGAGTTTCGACTTAGGGATAAGAAGAAACCATTGAAGAACGCTCCGCCGAACCTTGAAGTTGCTGCCCGATCGCCCAAGTAGTTGCCCAACTAGTCGCCTGGCAACCATCAATTAGTTGCCAAGGCAACCCCGTCGTGCAAGTTGCCACGGCAACTGAGTTGCCCGTGCACTCTTTTACCAAGACAATCCAATCAGCTATCACACCTCAACTCACGATAACCTAGCCTATCTCTCTCATTCGAATTCATCTTTTCTTTTACTTAATTGCTTTCTAGATTAGTTATTAGTTAAAACTTCTATAATCCTTCACTTGTGTTTTTACTTTTTACAGTGCAAGAGACTAGATTCTTGAAGTGGCACCAATCCCTGTGGAGACGATATCTTTTATACTATAACTTGCGACGTGTATACTTGCACAATTGCGTAGCACTTATTACGCGCAACACATCTCTCGACAAGTGCCAAATTCCAACACTCACCCTTCACTCTCCATCACCGAAATTAACCCACCACATTTCATCCTTCATAAATCATTCACACTCACCATTTCCAACCGAAAATACAATGAAGTTTTTTCCATCCCCACTACCATCGCTACCCATCGACCAAAATACTCGAACAGAGAACCCATTATTTCACTGCCTGAACCCTTATGTTTGAATCCTTTTGAACTCTCGACTTACCATCACCCGACAACCAAGCCCTTCAACTCTACCATTCTACCCAAAGTCATACAAAAAAACCAAAAGCCGAGCAAACCTTTGCTACCCTTCTTTTGGAATCATACCTCCACATCTCAAATGCTAAACACCAATCGCCATCTACAGCGTTCCACCTAATCCGAAAGTGATAAGCGGTCAGGAACCAATATGAAAAATTATAAACCCAACTTAAGAGGCAACGCAACGCATTCACGAGAGCACTGAAAGTCATCCAAAAAGGTGACAATGCAACTCAAAGTTGAAACATGCTATAAAGGCATTCCCAGAACAATATGTAAAAGTTTGGGGGCATCCAAACAGGAAAATGAGTCCAAAGAAGATGTTCAAAGCCGAAGGAGGTTGGGGCACCGCCACACAAAGGACCAAGATCCTGACATGACCAGTCGAGAGTCAGGGCATCCCTTTGAGACAAAAAAAATCAATCAAATCATGTCGCATTCATGCATTTAGTTGCATTCATCTTGCACTGAATCATTCTTGCATACATCATACATTTAGATTAGGTGCATGCATTTAAGTCGTCATACATTTAGGAAAGACACGTGCATTTAGGCATAAAATTAGATGCATTCATGTATTTTCGCTTGTACATAACAGGTCTACGAAAGGGATCGAAGAGCCTCAGCCATTGGGGCAACAACGCGACGGCCAACCTTAGTCTTAGAGGAGGCCAAACACAAAGAGGATGCTGAAACATCAATAAAAGGTAACAGCGACAAATTTTGTGAACATTTACTAATTAAAGTTTTTTTTCATTTTCAGATCATACCTCTCCGCCAGTAGAGCAGCTAAAGTAGCCTTTTTTAGATCTTGCCTTCGTCATTGTTGATAGGCCAACATTTCTAGATTTTGATTTACCGCTGATGGTGCAGCAGTATAGACATCCTAAAGATCTCGTTTCTCCGTTGATGGTGCAACAAATCTGAACCTTTCCCCAAGCAGATCGGATTTCTATTCAGGTCTTGTTTCTCCGCTGACGGTGTAGCCAGACCTAATTTTTTCTCGAGTTTTACTTCTTTGTACAGTTCAAGAAAACAAAAAAAAAATCATCAAAAAAAGAATTAAAAAATTTTGAAAAAAAAGAGAAGAATTAAAAGAAAAATTGAAGAAAATTGAAAAAATAAAAAAAAAATCAAAAATCAAAAATAAAAAGAATCAAAAAAAAATAAAAAGAAAATTTATCAACTTTCATCGCCCGATCTAGTCTCTCCGCTGATGGAGTGGCTAGGCACAAGCTATCGTCGTCCTTATATCCTGCTCTCCGTTGATGGTGTAGCCGATTCCAGGTCGTTATCGCCCGACCTAGTCTCTTCGCTGATGGAGTGGTTAGGTACAAGCTATCATCGTCCTCAGATCCTGCTATTTGCTAATGGTGTAGCCGTTTTCAGGTTGTCATTACCTGATCTAGTCTCTCCGTTGATGGAGTGGCTAGGTACAAGCTATCATCGTCCTCAGATCCTGCTCTCCACTGATGGTGTAACCGGTTTCAGGTCGTCATTACCCGATCTAGTCTCTCTGCTGATGAAGTTGCTAGGTACAAGCTATTGTCGTCCTCAGATCATACTCTCCACTGATGGTGTAGCCAGTTTCAGGTCGTCATTATCCGATCTAGTCTCTCTGCTGATGGAGTGGCTAGGTACAAGCTATCATCTTCCTTAGATCCTGCTCTCCGCTGATGGTGTAGCCGGTTCCAGGTCGTCATTATCTGATCCAGTCCTCCACTTATGGAGTGGCCAGGTACAAGCTATCGTCGCCCTCAGATCATGCTCTCCAAGCTGATGTCGTCCTCTAATATTTCTCTCCGCTGATGGTGTAGCCGATTCCTGGTCGTCATTATCTGATCCAGTCCATCCGCTGATGGAGTGGCTAGATCCCAGTTGCTGCTATCCTACTTCTCCGCTAATGGTGTAGTAGGGTTCCAGTTAATGTTCTGCTTCTCCGTTGATGACGAGTAGGGCCCAAAATGTTATTATTCGATCTTACCCCTCCGTTGATGGCGAGGTTAGATCCAACTTTATTGATTTTCAAGTTCTCTTTATTAATATTGTAGCTAAAAAATAAAAGAAGAAAGAAGAAAAAAATCAAAGAAAAAATGGAAAAAGAAAAAAAAAGAAAAGAAAGAAAAGAAAAAAGAAAGAAAGAAAAAGAAAAAGCAAAAAAAGAGAAATAGAAAGGTTTTCAAATTTCTGATATTGCCTCTTCGTCAGAGTTGTAGCTGGATCAGACATTAGAACTTTTCATCCATCGATCATGTCTCTTCATCAGTGTTGCAGCTGGATCGAATTTTTTAGACCTTGCCTCTTCGTCGGTGTTGTAGCTGGGTCAAATCTTCTTTAAGTATTATCGTCGTTAATAATGTAGCGAGTTGGACTCATTTTGCTTCCCTAACAGACAACCCCCTATTTTGAAGATTTTTCTTCCCAAGAGTGACAAGGTAGATCAACCAAGACAAGAAAGAAGACATGCATCAAAGAGAAAGAAAATCTACAGAAGAACAAAGACGCGCGTCAAGAGGAAAAGCCTAGCAGGACGAGACCAAAATAGGTCATTATTAGTCTTTGCTCTATTGTTGTTACACAACAATGAGCAAAGAAGGGCAACTGTCATAACCCGTTTTGACCCCCAAACCCGAAAACCTGTTACAACAAACAACCTTACCCATACAAACCCGTACCCGGATCCTAAACCCAACCCGGTAACCAAGAACCCTAAAAAAACCTAACCTTAAATAACCTCCCATGCCATAGCCATACTACCACTATTTCGTCGTCACTGCCTCTGCCATCAACCCGTCGTTGTCGCTCTCTACTGTCGACGACGTCCCTGTTTTGGCCACCCAAATAAACCCTAAATGAAACCCTAAATCAATCAACCCCAAAAAACCAATCAACCCTAAAATAAACCTACCATAATCTGTCAACCTAACACTGACCAACCCATACCCTATTTCCCCAACCACCCTGCCGAACATATACCCACAAAATCCGGTCCCCCATGTCTGCAATTAACAGAAGAAAATACTTATTTATTTTGTTTGTAAAATTTCGGTTATAAAAACCGAATTAAAAGCAAATGAATGGGGCTTTTCCAGTTCGAAAAAGAAAGTCAGTTGGGGATTATTGAAAAAAATAGAGAGAATTTAGGGGGACTTTTGAGATCTGAAAAATAATGAATGAGAGGATTTTCAGATAAAAAAATTGTAAGTTTTTGGATGAAATAAAAATTCCAAATCCAAAATCTTGTTCTTTTTATCCACCTGAAATCGAAGTTTTTTTTAACTTAGATTTTTTTAATTTTCGAATCAAATTTTAAGATCTTACAAAAGGGGGAAAGAAGGGATCTGTGGCGTACATGTTACTCTCTCTTGTCGTGTTGTACCGCCACGTGTTCTCCATGAGGCCGCGAGGTCGGTGAACGGCGTGAAGCAGGGAGCGGCCATCGTTGGTCTAAGGTAGAGAGAATGAGAGAAAATGAGGGCTGGGAGAATTGTTTAGGGTTTTAATCCATTCGAAATAAAAATAAAACCAACCCATATTTTAACCAGCTTTAAACAAAACGGCGTATTGGCACTCCAACCCGCGCGGTGACCCAACCCGAGGGGAGGATCCGCGTTTTTTGGTTTAGGGGCAAATTACCGTGTCGGTCCCTCAAGTTTCAACCCGTTTATGTTTTTGTCTGTGGTCTAATCTCAGTTTCATTCCCTATTCCTCTTTCCCGCCTCTGTTTCCATCCCTTTTTCATTTTAATTTTGCATCTTTATTTCTCTTTTATTTCAATTTGGTCACCTTCTTTTATATTTAATTTCTAGCTTTATTTTTTTGATATTTTGCGTTTATTTCTTTAGGTTTTATATTTGTTGCATCTTAGTCCTATGATATTTGCTTTTCATGCCATGTAATTAAATATTCATGCATTTTAGTCTTTAGTATTTAGATTTATAATGCTTTGTATATATTAGTTTAAACCGTGCATTATGTTATTATTATTATTATTTAAATTAGATTAATATTTATGTATTTATGTTAGAGTAGTATTTTATTGTGTTGGTATTTATTTATATTTTTATCGCATTGTATTTATTTATGTTTGCTATGTTTTAAGTTGCATTTCGGAATATAAATTGTCAATGCAGTGCCCTTTTATCTGAGCGTAAGCGGGGCCAGTATCAGGCGTAGTGATAGTGGTTGGGTGTTTACTCTCGGATAATGAGGATTTTAAAATTTACTCGCACATATAACTGAATTTTAATTTAATCGTCACTTTAATCCGGAAAGTTTAATATTAATAAAGCGGTAATTATTAAAGTACCAATTTTGGGCGGTGTGGGGGTGCTAATCCTTCCCCATCCGTAATCGACTCCCGAACCCATCAATTTTAAAATCTCTGGTTTTTTCGGTGTCCGATCCACCTTGAGTGGTCGGTGGCGACTCCATTTTAAATAAAATACGGTTTTTCTAAAATCCCACGGAAAATAATATTTTCAAAACAAACAAAATAAAAAACCACATTTTTTAGCGAGAGGGACATCGCTACACCTTTTGGCACATAAATGTCTGAAAGCGCCAGTGTGTAAAACCCACTCAGCATTGTTTTTAACTAGATTGACCTCAAAACCATTGCTGTTATGATGTCATCAGCATTTTTAGCAACATTCAGATGTGGTTTGTTCACATTCTGGCGGTCTGATCATTGTTGGCACTGGTTAGCTTTGTGCCGGCTCGTTTTCACACATAGCAATTAAGAAGCTTTTGTTGAGCCTTTTCCTTCGCATGCTTCTTAAAGTTTATAGCCTTCTGGGCTTTTGTCCTTCTGTTTTTGATCACCTCTTCTTATGGTCTTATTAGGTTTGGACTCTGAGGCAGATCTAGATTCAACCAGATTAGCCTTAAAATAAGGATTACTAGAAGAAATCAAGTTATCTTTAAGTCGGTTGGCTTATTCTATCTTTATGTGGCTCACTAGCTCCTCAATTGTAAACTCCATCTTTTTGTGCTTTAGAGAGTTATGGTAATTGGACCAAGACTTAGGCAAATTCTCAATGAGGACATTGGCTTGTAGAATCTCACACATTTGCATTCCCTTGGCCAGGATGTTAGAGACCAGCTTCTCATAATCATGGACCTGATCCATGATTAGCTTGTCATCGAACATCTAGAATTTGAGCCACTCACCGACCATGTACTTATTTATTCTGGTATCATCAGCTTCATACTTCTTCTCCAGCGTATCCCAAATGGCCTTAGCACTTTTCCCATAAAGAACATGTCAAACAGTTTGTTTTCATGTTATTTAGGAGAAAGCCACGAACAGTTTTGTTGTCTCTCTCTTATGTTTTTATGGACGCTTGAGCAGAAGAACAAACATCTGCAGTTTGTAGAACAAAACTTGTAGGGGTAGTCGTGTTGTCGCCACCAGCAGCGTCTAAGGATGATTGAGTCGTTGATGACTGGGGCTGCGGCTTGAGCAACACATAATCAAGATCATGTTGCTCGAAGAAGATGATTATCCGTTGGGACCACCTCTGATAATTGGTCTCGTCGAGTGCATCAAGCTTTAACAGATCAAGAAGAAGCTTTGGCACTGGGTTTGACATATTGCAGTATTTAAAATTGTTTCTAAATTGTTGGTAATATTACTATAAAAGTAAACTGTTAGCATTGACTGACTGGATAATAATAAACAGAAATTAAAGGCAGATCAAGAAATTGTGTCGTGGTATAAACCATTACCTTCGAAACGGTTTCGTCTCGATGTGTGTAATCGATGCAGCAAGCGGTCTTCTCCCGAGGTTAAGACGGTAGCTTCAATAATCGTACACCTAAAGATGGGAGTAGACTGCGGTGGAATTGCACTTCTCACAAAAAGAATAAAACTAAGTTTGTAAGTAGAGTTCAAGATACATAGAATTCTAAAAGACCCTCTCTAGTTATAAGTTGTATATGGCAAATAGAATCAGTCTTAAACACTGATTTTCGTATTTCAAGTCTGGTCAACTGCTGAATTTAAGTCACTCGTTTAAATAGGGGTAAGAATCAAGTATTAAATAGCAGATTAATAAACATCTCATAAATAGGTTCAGAAAATAGGCCTAAAGAAATTATTCTGAATTTTCTCCAAAAAGATAGACACGTGTTACCATGACCACGAACCGAACTAGTCACCGGCGGCGGTAACGCGCGCGTGCAAAAGAGTTGTTTAACCACATTCAACAAATGAGGGTAGGAAAACTCTTTATATACCATTCTCAATGGATATGCCCCAATGTGGGATACATATAACCAACAAAACGTATTTCCCTTCGACGACTGTCTCAAAAAAGTTGTATTTTATTGAAAATTAATACAGATATAAAAATATTTAAAGCATTTTAACCGAGACTGACTCAATTCCATCCAATGTGAATTGAAAATTAATAAAACCGGGCTTCAATACATTTATAATTTAGGGTAAACTACATAAATGGTCACCGAACTTTTAGAATGCTTTTATTTTGATCACTGAACTTTTAGGGTGCTTTTATTTAGATCACTAAACTTTTAAAATTTGTGATATAGTCATCAAACCTTTAGTTTATTTTTATTTTGGTCACTGAACTTTTTGGAGCGTTTTGCATACGGTCCCTCCCATTCAAAGCTGATGTAGCACGTTAGTTTTCCTTTTTCTTAGATAAAATAATGGATAAACTACATCATTCATCATCCAACTTTCTTTTAACTCTTATTTTGATCACTAGGATTTCAAAATTTTCAATTTAATAACTCAACTTATGAATTGTTCCTATTTTGATTAATTGCTTAAAATTGTGAACCGAAATCGAATTGAAATAATTTATTTAAGAAAATCTACATCATAATTGAGTTCAATTAATCCTTAAAAATTATTTTGATTAATTGGTAAATTTAAATTATTCAAATCTCGATCTTATATTGACCAGTTAGCTTGAATATTTGATTCGGTAATGATTTTTTTTACTTTGTTTATTAAAATATCAAATATGATAATTTAGTAAATTTAATAATTGTTCGGTTGTGATAAGCGTAAAAAGAACTAGAATCACTACCCTATAAGATATTTTAATACATAAAATTTATAAATATTGTATATAACTGATCAAATTTCAATAGAGCAAGTATAATTGGGCTTTAAAATATAATATCAACATATGAAAAAGCTTCAATAATTTGAACAATTTTATCTCTTTAAATTATCAATAGAGCAAGTGTAATTTGGCTGACTCTAAACCCAAAATATCTAATTTCAAGAATTTTAACATTGTTCAGTTCAAAGATTAGGGATGAGAAAAAAAATTATTTCTCTAATTTTTCATTCAAAAATAATACATCAAAAATAAAACTTACAAAAAACAAATCAAGATGAACATCCTCTAAATAAATTAAAATATAACGAAAAAAGAAAAAAAAATCAAACATACCGATTAAGATATCAATCCCTTCTCAGTTTCGAACCTATCTTTACCATAAGAACTTCAATGGTTGAACTAATCATGGCTCTTTGATTTTGAGGAAAGAAAACAATTTTTTAGAGAAAGTAATTTTAGAAATGGGTTCTTGATTTTGAGGAAGGTGGCAATTTTTTCAAGAAATGTATTTTTAGGAATCATATGATTTTCTTTTTAGAATCCTTTCCTTCTTGTTTTAATGTTAATGTGGGTTAACGGTGATTTATCAATGCAAAAATGTAAATATAAATTAATAAAATAATACAGGTGTCATTGTATTAGTGGTGGGGCACCAATGGAGGCACGGAGTGGGGGCAGAAGAATTTTATTCGCAATATGGAATCAATCTATAAAAATATCTATTTGCCTTCCTATTTTCATGTAATAATACATTAATACTTGTCCCTTGGTTCCAAAGAGTAGGGTCTTGTTGTATTAATGTCCATGCATTTGTTATCCTCCCAATCTATTCTTCTGTAACTCAAATGAACCGATCTCTAATCAATGGAGGCTTCGTCTTGGCTTGTTCTATCCATAGCATTGCTAGCTTCTCTAGCCTTCCTCTCCAAAATTTTCATTGGCCGGCGGTGCAAACAACTCAAGTGTCCACCGGGTCCAAAACCCTGGCCGATCATCGGCAACCTTAATCTCATCGGTTCACTCCCGCATCAGTCTCTTCACAAACTATCCCAATGCTATGGCCCATTAATGCACCTCAAATTTGGTTCTTACCCTGTACTGATTGCATCATCTCCAGGGATGGCCAAGGAGTTTCTAACGAATCATGACCAAATCTTTGCTTCTAGACCCCAAAGTGCAGCCGGCAAGTACATTAATTATAACTATTCTGATATCGGGCTTGCTCCATATGGACCATATTAGCGCCAAGGCCGAAAGATTTTCATGAATGAGCTGTTCAGTGCGAAAAGAATCGAGTCCTTCAAGGACATCATAGTTGAGGAAATGCGTGCTTTTGTCTCCCGCTTGTATGGATTATCAGGGAAGCCGGTTGTGCTTGTAGAGCAGCTTTCACATCTTACTCTCAGTATTATATGCAGGATGGTGTTGGGAAATAAGTGCTTTTGTGTTTCCGGAGATGATCGGCCTGGATCGGATTCGAAAGGGAGCCTGAAAGAGCTTCAAGAGATGATAAATGAGTTTTTCATTCTGAATGGAGTATTCAATATTGGAGATTGGATACCCTGGCTAGACTTTCTGAACTTGCAGGGGTACGTAAAGCGAATGAAGGCTTTGAATACAAAACTTGACCGATTTCACAACTACGTGTTCGACCAACATAATCGGAAAAAGAAAGAATTAGGAAAGGGTTTCGTGGCACAAGACATGGTGGATTTACTGTTGCAGCTAGCTGATGATCCTGATCCTGACGTTAAGCTCACTTCTGATGCTGACAGGGGGTTCACACAGGTAAATGTATTTTCCTCAATTTTTCCCGAAAACTTTAATACATCAACAAGAAAAATAAAAAGTTGGTCGGATTGTAGGATCTGATAGGCGGGGGCACAGATACCTCAGCAATAACTGTGGAATGGGCGATTTCTGAACTCATCAAACAACCGAAACACATCCGACAGGCAACCGAAGAGCTCGACAAATAAAGAGAGATGGGTAGAAGAAACAGACATTCCCCAACTTCCTTACATAGAAGCAATCATGAAAGAAACAATGAGAAGACACCCGGCTTGTGTGTTGCTCCCACCGCGCTTGGCCATGGAAGATTGTAATGTGGCCGGATACGATATTCGCAAAGGAACTAGAGTCTTTGTAAATGCCTGGAGCATAGGGCGAGACCCCTTGTTGTGGGAACAACCGGAGGAGTTCTGCCCTAAGAGATTCATAGGACAGAACATCAGTGTGAGGGGAACAAATTGCGAGCTGCTGCCATTTGGCGCTGGGAGAAGGATGTGTCCCGGCTACAGCCTTGGATTAAAGATGATTCAATTGAGCTTAGCAAACTTGTTGTTGCATGGCTTCAACTGGAAATTGCCGGACAACAGGAGAGCAGAAGATTTGAGTATGGAGGAAGCTTATGGATTGATAACACCAAGAAAGTTTCCACTTGTTGCAGTCATGGAGCCTCGTCTCCCTCCTCGTCTTTATAGGATCTGAATTTCACATAAATTGTTCTTCTTGATATTATTGTATAGGCTAATCTTCATGTACATATTTCCACATATAGGAAATTTACTTTGGTAGAATCAAATATTTTTAACAGCAAGTAAGCATCGCAAAAAGAAAAAGATTGCTCCAACTGTCCAATGGATTGAAGGCAATTTCCGCCAGTGATTCCAGTCCACTTCCATCAACTCTCTCAGAGGTATTATGCTATATCAATAGTAGGGGCTTGAGCTGAGTCGAGCTCGAGTAGTGTTGAACTCGACTCAACTTGTTAAGAATTCAAGTCGAATTCGAGCTTGACTAGTTTTTTAAAGAATCTGATTAATCTGAGCTCGACTCGTTAACAACTCGAGCCGGCTTCGAGCTTGAGTCGAGTCCAATTGAGTTGATTGTTGACTGATTCGGACTCGAGTAGCTCGCAATCTATCTCGTCTCATTTAAAGTCCTATTAGGAAAAAAATCGATACACAAGTTGCGTAAACAAACAAGCTTGTTAATTTTAAGGTTTAGGCTATTAGTTTAGGGTTTAGAGGTTAGGTTAATGGGTTTAGGATTTAGATTTTAGGGTTTATGTTTAAGGGTTTTAGGTTTAGGAATTTAGATTTTAAATTTAACAAATTAAAAAATTTAGTATATTATATTTTCGAGTAACTCGCGAGCTTTTCGAGTTAGGTATCAAGTAGCTCGACTCGGCTCGTTAAAAACTCGAACCGAGTTCGAGCTCGAGCTGAGTCCAATCGAATTAGACTTGAATAGCTCGCAGTCTGTCTCGTCTCATTTACGGCCCTAAGCAATAATTTCTCCAACGAGAAGAACTCTGATTCTACTGGTAGTATATGGTCATACATACTCTTAATCATTTGACAATACACACACCTTTTAGACAAAGCGATTTAATTCGAATCTCTAAAGATAATAATCATTTACCTTTTTAATAGACCACTTGTTGGGTTCGACATAGGAAAAAATCAAAATTACATTTGAAACGCATCTATTATATATTAATCATATCAATCAATTCCATCCAATGTGAATTAAATATTAATAAAATCAGACTTTAATACAGCTATATTTTATTGAAAAAATATATTTTTAAAAAGTTGCATGGTCCATGAGACTAATATTCAATAGTTGAGGAAATGACCCTAAAATCAGGTGATGGGGGTGTGTGGGTTGCCTCAGTAACATAACTGTATAGGGGTGGGGCACTGGCTCCATCTCTGAAGAAATATTATATTTTACTTATTTTTTATATAACCTTTAAAAAAATAATTTATTTATAAATTCTCCCTTACTTTTAAACATTTATGTTTTACTTTTTAATTTTAAATTCAGACTCTGTCCTTGGGTTGCATGTCCAACCAAATTATTACAGATAAGATAAGCAAGTTGCAACATGAAATCAATCAAAAAAAATATCTATCTACTTACCTATTTTCATGTTCCATGGACTATAACCATATATCATGTAATAATACATTAATACTTGTCCCATAGTTCCAAAGAGTAGGGTCTTGTTGTTTTAATGTCCATACATTTATTTATCCTCCCAAGTCCCAATCTACTCTTCTCTCACTCATATGATTTCGTCTCACCCATGACTTTGTACCCATTGCCTTTGATATTTTTTATACTCAACTTGTTGTGTTGTGTGATGGAGGTTGCTTTTCTTTTCTTTTTCTTCTAATAAGATTGTATATTTCAATGTTTTGATTAAGTCATGTTATTTGTTTTATTAATTAATGGATTACTTTTGAGAGAGAAATTAAAAAATTTAAAAAGAAAATCATAGAAAAAATTTAAAATCTTAGGGTTTGTTTGATTCTAAAGAATAGAATTCGTTTTTTTTTTTTCATTTTCTTGAAAAATAGAAAACGGTGAAGAAAATGTTTTTAGTTAAAAATTAGAAAATAAAAATAAGTGAAAATTTGAAAATATAAAAAAAATATTTTTATTGTTTTCATTGAAAATGTTTTAGGGAAGCGAAAAACATGAAACAACGGGGTTTTTTAATTTTAACTCGAGTTTGAATGTCATTTTTTAATCTTTTGTTCATTTACTCATATTTTATTTATTATTATTATACAAATATTTTTCCAACTATATTTTAGTTTAGTTATTTAATAATTAATTTTCATTTCTATTTTGAAAAGCTACATACCAACACATTTTCACTATTTTTATTTTTAAAAACAAAAATTTATTCCTATTAACCAAGCATAATTTTTAGAAAATTGAAAATAATTTTTTTTCTAAAAATAAAAAAATAAAAATAAAAATATTTTCTAAAACCAAACGAACCCTAAAATTCCTATTTTTCATAAAACTCCAAAGCTCAAATCTATAGATCCATCCTCTGTTGCCAATGAGTCAACCACTACCACTTGTCACCTGAGTCCACTTTCGATTACCCGACTATTCTTTCACCTCAAATCAATAAACGAGATGCCGATTGATGTCAAACACGAAATGAGTTTCACAAAGGATGAAAATGAACGAACGAACAATTAAGTTTCTGATTCTTACGACGAGAGAAAGAGATTTTATTGTTGCACCAATGACAACATCGAAGTGTTCGACAACGGTAGTGAAATTGGGGTTAGGAGTTAGAGTTTAGGGTTATGTTAAAAAACATAGAGTTTTAGTTTTTTTTTTGTTAAATTAGATTTTAAGATTTTAAAAGATAAAAAGAAATTAAAAACGCAATCGCATGTCTACCAATAAATGGATGATGATTTTTTTAACGAATTAATCTTAAAATATTAACCCAAAACTATTCCTATCCAATTGCTCTAAATACACTGGTTGTTCCTATTACTTTACTAATTTGTGAAAAGTAATTTAGAAATTAGCAAGAAAGAGGACATCGAACCCAGCAAATTGGATGAAAGGTCCTTATATTATGTATTTTTAGTGGATCCAGTCCCTCTACTATAATTTAATCATTTCTAGTCACCTACTTTTCTAAATACGAATTTTCAGTTTTGATGTCAACATCTTTCACTAATCCAATGAAATAGTTGGCCTGTCATTCTCTATTTTTTTAACATATAAACATTGATTTTGTTTCTCGATTGAGCAATATTTTGTACATTTAACAAAAAGAAACAATATAATATTAGTTCGAACAAAACTGCAAAGTTATATATATGCTACACCATTACATGTTTAACGGGGCAAAGAAAGAAATTTTATTTTTGGGGCTAGGAATTAACAATTTTTGGGTGCAGAGTAAACAATTGTGTCAAGATGTCTTAAATTGAATCATTAATTATTGGGAGGGACTAAAATATATAACTTTTTATGTAATTAGTTTTTACATGTTTGATAGTGATCAAATTGAACAGATTCATTTTAAGAGACTAAAAAGAAAATTATACCTTTGACCTTGGGGCCAAGCCCCCGATTCGTCCATGAATTGCTGAAGAGATTAGTCTCAGAATCTAAAAGGCATAAATAGAAAGAAAAAAAAAAGAACTCAACGTTTATCAAATTTTTTTAGCAATTTAAACCTTAAAGTTTATTTTTTTTTAAATAGACCCTTATTGAATGGTCAATTAACAATCAATACTTTTGCTAATGTGGCATGACAACTTTAAGGGCATAATGGAGCGCTTTTTTTCTTAGGTAATTATATCATGCACTGGAAGTAAAAATATTTTATTTTCACGAGCGCTTTAATTTTAAGGGTTGGGGATTTAGTTTAGGGATTTGAGTTTATGTGGTTAGAATTTAAAGATTGTAGTTTTAATTTAGAGTTTAGAGTTAGAATTTAAGGGCTATAAGTAAAAACCTAAATCTCTACCACGTTATCTTAAAACCTAAACCCTAAACTCCAACACCATGTAGTCCACATAAACTTAAATCCTTAAACTATAAACCCTAAACTAGATCTCTAACCTCTAAAATTAAGGTGTTTGTAAAAACAAAATATTTTCACCGCTAGTGCATCAGATATTTTCTTTTTTTTACTTTACGTCTTTTTTACTCTCATATTATAATTTTATTTTGAATGTGTAAGCTATGTTATAATATTATTTGTTTATATGAAACAATGTGCCTCAGAAGATTATAAAACGTGAAAAAGTAATTAAAATAAAAAATGAATTAAAAAGCCATATTCTAATATTCTTTCAAATTTATTTATCTTGATAACAATTACTTTTTATTTTTAAACATTACTATGTTATTGAACTTATAATTGATTAACATATAATCTACTATGCACGAGTTTGAAGCTAATAAATACTTTTAAATTAAGAGTGAAAATGCATAATAACAAAAAAATCCTCATTATTTTTTCAATTGAGACCTTTACATTGTCATGTAAAGTCGAAAAAAATGTTGATCTTTAATTAACTATTAGTTGACCATCCAAAAGCATACTTATTTTAAAAAAAAGGTTTGAAAATTAAGATTTAAATTGTCAAAGAAAATCTTCAACGGCATAATTTTAAAAAATGAAAAAATATTAAGAGCTTTTTTGTCATTCATATTTAGTAAAGACTAAATTCGCCAAAAGCTTATAATACAAGGACCCTCGATAAAATTTGACCATTTAAAAGAAAAAGATGATCGTTGGTCATGTGATTCGAGAAAATTTCATAAATATTGCAGCAGATTCTTTTTTCCAAATTGATGGTGACTTTAAGTCGAGTTTAAGAAACTCGACTTTGAACAATAAATTTTAAAAATATCTCTAAAAAAAGCTTTAAAAATTATTTAAAGTTAGATCTTGTACTCATTTTAAAGAACATTTTTAAAATTTGCTGTTGGATTTTCTTAAATTCAACTTTACATGTACAGTAAAAAGTATAATATTATAAGAATTAAAGTTCGATTATACTATAGATTTAAAAGAAAAAAATCTACTCCAATATTTATAGGATTTTCTCATGTGATTCCTTTTAAATTTGTCTCCCCAAGAACAAATTATAGCACCAACAAGAAGAAAAGCAAAAGGAAGAAAAAAAAAAAACTTAACCATGGATCGCTTAACGCTGGTGTCCTTCATCGTCCTCCTACTATGCTCCGCCGCCGCCGCCGCCTCCGTCTCCGCCACATCAACTTTCGATGACTCCAACCCCATCCTGATGGTATCCGACGGCCTCCGCGGCTTCGAGTCCACTGTTCTTCGTGTCATCGGCCACAGTCGCCATGCTATCTCCTTCGCCCGTTTTGCTTACAAGTAACCCATCATCCCCTCATCGGACGATCATCTTCATTCTTATTTAGAACAAAACAGTGCAAAATCGAGATCAAATTTCTGGGTTTCTTTTTTTGTAGGCATGGGAAGAAGTATGAAACCGTGGAGGAGATGAAGCTCCGGTTTCAGATTTTTAAAGATAATTACGATTTAATCAGATCCACTAACAGGAAGGGATTGTCTTACACTCTTGCCGTCAATCGTACGTTATTTACTTATTTTTTTTCCCTTTTCTAAAATTTTAAGTTTGTTTTAATGGATATCGGCGGTCTACTGACGAACCGGATATGTCAGATTCCTACACCCAACTGATTTTTATTACAAAAGTACATAGGTTGACTTTCTGAACGGTGATCTGATTTAGTTCAGTTCAGTTCAGCTTCCAGTATGTTTCGTTTACAGACCAACTGTAGCCCGACACGTTGACATTAGAAAACTCGTCTGATTTTTTTTGGATTTGATGATGAAGAGTTTGCGGATTGGACATGGGAGGAGTTTCAGAAACACAGATTGGGAGCTGCTCAAAACTGCTCCGCCACCACAAAAGGCAATCACCGGCTGACCGACGTCGTCCTCCCTGAATCGGTAAAAAATTTAGCCATGTCCATTGAAATTCATCGGAGACTTGTTATGTTGTTCGAATTGTTCATTATTTCCAAAGTTCTGTATTCAGACATATTCATATTTGACACTCTCCGATGTGATATCTGCAGAAAGACTGGAGGGAAGCCGGCATAGTCAGCCCTGTGAAAGATCAAGGCAAGTGTGGATCTTGCTGGACATTCAGTACCACCGGAGCTCTTGAGGCGGCTTACCGTCAAGCATTCGGGAAAGGGATTTCTTTATCGGAGCAGCAGCTTGTGGACTGTGCTGGAGCCTTTAATAACTTCGGTTGCAATGGTGGATTGCCATCCCAAGCATATGAATACATCAAATACAACGGTGGCCTTGACACGGAGGAGTCGTACCCTTACACCGGTAGGAACGGTCTATGCAAATACTCTCCTGAAAATGTTGGTGTTAAAGTCATTGAATCTGTCAACATCACCTTGGTAGTTTTCCCTTCTGGTTTTCTGATATAGATTCGATATTAGCCGCCTGTGGATCTAAATGTATGAATCAACAGGGTTCTGAAGATGAATTAAAGCATGCAGTTGCCATGGTCCGGCCGGTTAGTGTTGCATTCGAAGTTGTCACAAGTTTCCGTTTCTACAAAAGTGGGGTTTATACCAGTGACACATGTGGCAACACACCCATGGTAAGTTATTTGTATGTTCAAAGTTATATTTGATGTGCTAACGGTGTATGACCTAACAAAATGGGGATATGTGGCAGGATGTGAACCACGCTGTCGTTGCAGTCGGATACGGAGTTGAAAACGGCATTCCGTATTGGCTGATTAAGAACTCATGGGGTGCAAGATGGGGTGACAATGGCTACTTCAAGATGGAGATGGGCAAAAACATGTGTGGTAAGAATCTCAACCCCATTAGATCTCCATTTCACCTTGAATACCTTCCAAGTACAAGACTGAAATTTTTGCACTGTAAACAGGTATGGCAACTTGTGCATCATACCCTGTTGTTACTTGATCCGATTGAAGAACCGACTCAGATCGGCTCATTCCCTAGCCGTTGAGCTACAGTCTACAAATGTTGTAGTTGGTATTCAGGGTCATTCTCTAGGGTTCATGTACAATAAAGTTCAAAGATATATGTAAGATGCAGTATTTGTTGCACACAACAAAGATGTGTAAATTTCTATGTTTTTAAACTTTTGTGCAATAGCTTGCCCAACATTGGAAATCAATAGGAGTTTAATAGCAATACAAATAAACTTTATCCAAACACAAAATTGATGTCAGGACTTGAAATCATTTCGCCCCGTTCCGATATAGTTGAATTACAATTGGCTTACATTAACAGTTTCATTCAAAAAGAGACAACCGAACACAACATTGAAGAAGTCAGGACCTCGAACTGTTTCGCCCCCTCCAAATATCACTTCAGTATCGTACTTGCATGCTCTCATGCAGTCAGGGCAGTACGTAACCTGTGTAAAAATTGGCATATCCTCGGGTGAGAAGATCACCGGTAATCGTTAAAAGCAATTTAAGCCTTCTTTTATATGCGTATATAATCATCATTCAGTCTGTGAAACAGACATTAAATGGATGTAATTTTCAAGAACAAACCTCCAATAACTTAGGCTGGAAAGAGGCATCAAGCATTACATCCACACCGTACATGGCCCTAGACTTTGGATCATGCATCTCTGGATGTACTGATGCAGCTGACTCGAAGACGGATCTGATCATGTTTTTTACTCTCTGGTGGATGTCAAGCCATTTAACTGTAACAAACACACAAATTGTCGATAAAGAAACGACTGAAATATGGTCTCTTGGTTGCCTTCAGTACTGTGTAGATTCATTTTATTCGATGGAAGGGCAATATAGAGGGGGCGGGGGGACAAATTCAGCAAGCGCATATACCTTGATGCTCCTTCTCAAACTCCCGAACAAACTCCGGTGTGTTCATGTGATTCAACCTCCGGCCATAGTTCTGAAAGTCGTAGAATAATTAAATTACTAATTGTCAAAATATGAAGGTAACATGTACTCTTTTCAAGCTGTCAAAAGAAACTGCCTCTACATACCATAACAGTGAAGTGTGTCTCGTACTCGAAAAGACTATGCTTCTCAAGGGTATACGGGTTGTTAGCCAATCGGACCTGAAATTAACAGGAAAAACTAAATAAGGTATTTTAATAGCAGAAAATATTTAAACAAGAAAAAGATCTCTAAAGGAAACTCTTTCAGATATGGCATCTGTCAGACAACAGAATGTGCATTACCCAGAAGACATCTGAAAGGAAGATCTCCAAAGGGTTTATGCTGCGAACCAGTACGATATAACGAAGATCAAACTTTTTCCCTTGAAATAGTGCAGGATGCTCAATATATTTCTGGCATATTTTTGGACCAGTTTCCATGAGACGAATAATAGCAGATAAATTATCGGTTACAGTTGTATCGATGGTTCGTGCCATGTTCCAAGGTTTCAAGATCCATAGATTGTTGCGCCCATCTCTCTTGCGCACGCAATAGTCACCAATGAGTTGAGATAGATGTGTTTCAAGATTATAAGTAGGTTGCAACCATCCAGGAGAACCCTGCGCCTATTGCAATGAAAGAAGAAGCAATTTAGTGTTAGCTAACCACGGGAAAGAGAAGAGTTTATCTTAGTATCAAGTATAAATCATCGGACAAAATATGAATGTCATTGAAATAACAAGCCCGCAGTTTAGTGTCGTAATAAGTAAAATATTTTCTTCTTCTTGAAAACAGGGTCTTGTTGCAACCATTAATGTGAAATAAGTTCAAAATCTCAACCTTTTGTATGGTATCTGCCAAATGATGTTTCATCACGATACAAGCCTCGAAAGGAAATTGGTTTACGTATTGTTGATCTGTTATTCCCACAGCTTTTTTCATCTCTTCATCTATCTGCATACTCGTCCATATAATATCTGCATCCTTTGGCTCATTTGCTGCAAGCATTAACGAGACGTCAAAATCTCAGATCAGAAAGAGTACTGAATCCAACAAATAAAAACTCAGGTATATTCAATAAATAACAGATTTAAGATATGTGCATAAGAATGAACATTTACTTTCCTTTTTAATAAATAAAATGTCTTAATTACTTTAAACAATTCCGTCAGATGCATACGTTTCAGAGGGGGGGAAAGGGTCGAATGCAAAATGAAAACAAGTTGCCATGGAAAATAGCACATACTGATGACAAATTCAGGCCGTGTCAAAAATTCTTCAACTTGAGGAATGTCAGTGTAAACACGTAATGCACTCCCATCGCTGCAACACACAACACTTGGGGCAGAAGAATTTACGGGTAGAGAAGGTAAACTTTTCGATTGCAATTTATCAAAATACTTCTCATATTCCTGCATAAGGTGATGTGAATTATTATGAAACCAAGAAGCAAAGTGGCAGACCACGGTTTAAACGGAAATAGATGTAATTCCAACAGGATAAATACTTGGATAAAATAATGCTGTGGCGTGTGGAACCAAGCTGTAAGTCTGGCAGAACGCTGCTTGTCCTCTCCGATACCAAAGAGATAATCGCGAGTGCACTCATCAGCTTTCTTAACATTCTGGGTTGGCCATAATATTGAAAAGCTGAGAAAGGAAGTTAACATGTGTCACAACACTGCATGAATGGACCTCAATTGAAAGAGCTGAAAATTTATGCTACAAGAATGGGTAGCACGGACGAATAAATACATGGAAACATGCAGCTCTGAGTGTAAATTTTATACACACTATATAACTAGAAAACTGCTGAACACAGTAAAAATGACCTCACTGCTGATGTCAGGTTCCCCTCTGGCATGAAGAGAAAAGGAGCCACTCTGAAATTTGGTTCATCACTGTGCCGCAAAGCTGAACCTAGTTCATCCATAACATACCTGCAGAGGAACTTAAAACTTAAATATTCTTCATGATAATCGAATATAATTTATCAGAAAACAACTTAAAATGATGATCCTCTAGCATGTGATATGTTATGCTCGTTTCATCCAGGCGACAGTAGGTAAGCCTAAAATCCATAAGGAAACCCAGATCTTCAGATTGCAAGAAGATGATGCTTGTGGCTTTTAATGTTTAAGCCTTGCCTAAATACAGAGGACTGCTTCCAAGAATTCAATAAATGATTAAAAATTGTCGGAGGTATATATTCAAGTAAAAACATCGATGTAGAAGTACATACCATACAGGAGTTTCATCAAGCTTTTCCTCATCTGCAAGTCTATAAGTCATTAAATATAACCACATTGCATTAAGAACACGATCAACAAGAGGTTCTCCAGCAGTCCATTCAGGCAGACGTGGCTGAAGCATCGAATAAACAACATGCTTTTCAGCTTCTAAGATTTTCAATGCATCAACACCGTTCAGCGAGGAAAGAGTGGGAAGCGATTCAAGAATTTCCACAGCACTATCTCCGAGTGGGCCAGGTATATCCACCTGCAAGAACAATTGTTTTAAGAGGAAATAGAACCTTCAGACTTCTCAATCAAAGCGATGTTTTCCAACAAAAGTACCTCCAAAGACTGTAAGCAATAAAAGGCCTTCAAGAGTCCAAACAAATCACTGACTGAATTCTCTTCAATTGGATTGCCTCGAATGTTCAAATATGAAAGATTTGGCATCTCAAAAGGCGAGAACACCTAACAAAGGAAAAGGCAGAATCAACTCACAGCTTGTTTCCACATTATGATTAATTTCGGAAACAAAAAAAAGGAAAAAGAGAACACCAAGTATATTACACCTTATTGATCAGATTATGGATGCCTCTATTCGAAAGATCAAGCGAGGTCACACTTTGCAAAGGAAGGTCTCCCAGATGACCACTTCCTGGATTATCCTTCCCATATACATCAGCACAAAACCCCAATGCCCACACACCAGAATTTTGGGTAAAACGAGAGTTATAGATTTCAAGTTCGGGACATCCTCGAAGAATTGCATCTTCCATACCACAATCACTATAAACAGATACAGATACTAACTTAATGGAAACCCAATTAACAGCAACTTTAAACATTTTCTTCATCAAGAATGAACAAGACGAAACCTTTTTTCGAGAACTGGATTATTGTTCAACCAAAGACCCTTTAAGTTCTTAAACTTCGTAACTTCTTCGACAAGTTTCTGCCCGTTTTCGAGCTTGTTCCCACACAAGCTAAGAGCCAACAAATCCTGCAACCAAAACAGAACAAGACATAAGATAAAGATATTTCCAACAGAAACGAGAGAATGTGTAATAAAATGATGGTTAAAACCGGAAATTTAGCGGATAAATCGAGAGAAATGAGAGTGGTGTCGTCAAGATCAAGTTCCTCAAGCTCCAACCATCCCACAAATCCATCCCCACACTCTCTCGCGTTTCGAATTTCGCTCTCCAAAACTTCCTCGACCGTCATTTTCCCGCCATTTTCGACGGCTTGTTCTAAACCGCCGTCATCATCGTCGCCTTCCACGCACATCAGAGCAGCCATCCTCTGCGCCAGCCCCGGGACCTCCTGCAACTGCAAAACAATAGAAGAACACCACGTATCACAAAAGAGAACTTCATATGAATTATGGATTTGTTTTTAAAAAAGAAAAAAAAAAACTGAACCTGTTTGTAGGCGTCCGGGAGGCGAAATGTCCAGGCGTGGTCGATGAGGAAAACATTGGAATCTTTAGCCATGGTTTCGGAGGTTAATAATAACCGTCTCTGAGGGCCATCCTCGCACGGTTCGACCGCGAAGTGAGCTCCGCCGTCAAATGTTTCCGATGTTAGCTTCTCGAACAGTTTGGAATGAAGGGATTGGGGCAGCCCCGACGCTGCTAAGAGCAGACCATGGACTTTCACGAAGTCCTCGTAGGTTTCGATTCTGCTTCCCGTGCTTGCAGTTGCGGCCGACATGAGTGAACGATGACAGCAACAATGGTGCAGAGCGAGGATTTAGGCTTGGGGATGAAGGGTTTTTGCAGTTGGACTCAGACTCAGTTGCTTGTTCGAGGGCTTTAAGGTTGATGACAGACCAAAATAATGGTCTGGTATTATTTTCCGTATGCAAGAGTGCTAGAAAGCCCAACAAGGGAGGCGGCTACTGGTACCGAGGCTTAACTAAAAAAAATAAAATGTTTAAACCATATTTTTTATTAATAGTTGCGTAAAATTTTTTATTAAAATATATGTTTGAAAAAATTGATTAAGATAAATATTTAGTTGACTTTAAAATAAATTAATAAAAATTTAGGCATTTATTTTAATTAAAAATAAAATTTTAGACATCTATTTAAATTAAAAAAATATTTTAAATGCTTATTATAAAAATGAAATATAATTTGAACACTTATTTTATAATTAAACCTAAGAGAAAAGACACAAAATATTAATTTTTTAAATAATTCTGGTTTGTTTAAATATATTTAGTATATACCGACAACTGATTGTTTTAGTGAGATAAACACTAGGTCTTTTAAACAAGGTCAGGAATTAAAATTTTAATGTTGTGAATGAAAAAATCTAAGTTGGACGATCGTCTCTACATTAGACATCTACAAAATTCAATTTAAATTAGTCGATTAATAAATCAAATACTGATGATTACACCAAATATATATATATATATATATTATTCGCGAACTGGTTTGTTTATGAACATATTTATTCAATTTAAATAATCGAATATGAACGTATAATTACAAGAGAATGAATACGGGTGCAAAGTTAAGATTTTAATGAACACGTATTGAATATGATAAATTAAAAATAATATAAAGTACATAGATGGTCACTGAATTTTTAAGATATTTTCATTTTAGTCACTAAAATTTTAAATTATTCATTAGAATCACTTAACTTTTAGTCCATTTTTATTTTTGTCTGTTTTATTAATTTTTGTTAAAAACGATAATGTGTCACGTTACTTTTCATTCTTCCTTCATTTTCTTCTTCTTTCCTTGTTATGTTTTTCCTCATTTCGTTGGGAAACAAATATGTATTCGATTATTTCTTAGAGAGAGAAAGATTTGATTTGAAAGATAGAAATCAAAATTAAAAAAAAAAGTAAAAAATTAAGAAATTGAAATTCAAACATAAACATTAGAAGATATAAAAGTCATGCATATAGCAATGGGAAATGGAAAATAATTAAAAGGACGCTTAAAATTACTTCTTGTAAAGGTTGGTTAAAATTACTTTATAGATTTATCATTATTTTCTTCTTTGGGTTTGGATTGTCGCAGTGACGGCAATGGATGGTGGTCGGAGAGCTTTGCGATTCCTCGGATTGGAAGAGGAAAAAGAAGCTAATGGTTTTGATGTGAATTTACTTTGAACCTATGTTACTTGATTAATATCATATACAAATATACATTAGACAACATAGGCGAACTTTTAGGTTTAGTTGGAAGAAAAAACAGAGCAAGAAAAAAAAGAAAATAGAAAAAAAAAAAAGAAATTTAACATGATACGGTAGCGTTTTTTAACAGAAATAACGAGAGGGGTCAAAATGAAAACTCACTAAAAGTTTGGTGATTTTAATAAAAAATTTAAAAATTTAATGATCAAATGAAAGAGTCCTAAAAGTTTGATGATCATCTATGTTAAAAATAATCAGACGAATATGAATAGAAAAATATTTTTTGAACTCAGCTCACTTGTGGTTCTATTGATATTTGTTTTATTAAATCCACTGATAGAAAATAATATTTAAGTGAAAATATTAATATTATTTTCATTTATATATTTTGACATCTCAATTAATATTGTATAAATTGTTGATTAAATTAAATTTTATCTATGTAAACTATGTATGGACTCTGTTTAGATTTATATCTAACTTAAATCAAGTCATATGAGTATTATCACGGGCCGTTAGGCCATGACCGAGATGGCTGCACGTCAAGGAGTTTGTCCAAGCACACCACGTGCTTCATCAAATTGAGGGGTCCAAGTCCGCACCCTCCTCGCACACCATGGGGCCGAGACAAATACCCCATGTGTTGCCCATGAAAAACGAACCTGAAGGAGCATTCTCATCGCACCCAATGAGGCCCAAACGAGCACACTCCATGCTGCTCAAACCATGGAGGTCGAGTCAGTACCCATTTTGCACACTTAGGGGCCTAGACAAGCACCTTTCGAGTTGCCCACGACCCTAGGGCCCAAATCAGCACCTAACATGCTGCCACAGAGGTTTTGGCCAAGCAAATCAGATCTATCCATGCCTAATCCGTTCAAGAGACCAAGACTCATAGATAGAGCTCATCTTTTGACCAACACACCTGGAAAGTTCATTTCCAACATGAGTGCTACAATCATGCCATCATTGGATATGATGGGGAATGATTCTTTCCCTTTACTTTTGACATATTTGTAACCCCTTGACTCGGCCTAGACATTAGACCTGAATCAAAAAGATCACATTAAGTAAGCCGAAGCAAACTCGAACAATCATACTTAAAAGAAGGTTATATTTTTTAGCTTGTCTAGATGCATTATTAAGACCTAAGGTGTTCATACAAACATTGGTTCAATTTTCATTTGATTCGAACATCGATAAGGCACTCAATTATAAATACAAGCAATCTAGGGACCAAATTGTAAATTTGAATAATTTTAGGGACTTACATAGGTTTCAGGTTACCAACTATTAATTAATCATATTTGATGCCACCATGTCAAATTTTAGCTTCAACGGATAACAAATAAGCATCCAAAGTAGCAAGATACGAAATTAAGGACTAAAATGTAAAATTGGAAAAATACATGGACAAACGTTTGTAAAGCTTCTTACAACAATTAGATACATTTAACGCATTCTTTCAAAATCTCAGGTCAAACATATATCATTTACTTGTTTAATTGATGCAACAACGTACAATGACCAAAGTGCAAAGAATCTAAACTCGATAAATCTATTAACTGGATTAACCACCAGCCATACCGATACACGGGCTGCACTAAAATTCATTTTGGGGATTCGAATCCCAACTCGAACTTGTCCAGTTGCCTACGAACAACATTGGCATGCTTCTAATATTATACCACCATTAAATACATGGGCTCAAAATAGTTACATACCAATTATTCAACACAATTCTTATTTATACAAGTAATCTAGAGGCATGCTTCCTAACAATCAAATCAATCATCCAATAAGCACCAAATGGTCAAGATCTCAACATAGGCTATAGAATAATTGACGAATTAAAGCATATGACTATATGTACTTTTAGAACACAACCAATCAAACCGATCATTATTTTATGCCATATAAATCATTAGATCATAACCACCAAATATACAAAGCATTAATATAATACCAACGTCTTATTCGTTAAATACAATCAGTGTCTAACGTAATATAAAATCAATCAAGTTATCATATCTTAAATAAAATAATTCATCCCAATATTTTACTCACGTTGCCTTATTACAAATAATTATAACACCGTAAACATACTCTTTTAATACGTTTGTCTTGAGATTCCACCTTGCCTCGAACCACAATCCCTCACTAGGCATAGTGCGCTCGAAAAGTAAAACATCAATGCATTTTCAACTCAAAATTATTAGAAAATCATATCAAAGCAAGTCAAATTTGTTGTTTCCAAAGCATTTAAACAAATGTATAAAACCAATCTTTGGAACTAAAAGTTCATTTGCTAAACTTTCCAAATCATATACACGTAACTCTCAAAACATATTACATCATATGCATAATCATGTGTTATGGATTGCATGCATATATGCAAAACTTCAATTTAAGCTTCTTTATGAATGATCATTTCGTTTGCAAAGCTTAAAGAGCATCATAAACATATATCACAATATGCAAACTTTTCAACCTCATCATGATACAGTATCTCATATATTGGCATTAAAGTGACCAAAATCATATCATAGCATTTTAAAGAAAAACACATTGGATACACAGATTTTACAAGTGCCTCATTCGACCACTTCGCATACATCTTCGAACCAGAGAAAATGATACAATTAACCCCTCAACGATTATGATGTATAAATCTACCAGCGGGAGAATACGTTACAATTAACCCCTCGACCGCTGTGGTTCTCATGGTGGAGATACGGTACACTCACAACCCCCAATACACATGAGGCGACTTATTATAGTGCACTTTAAACTCTATGACATGCCAACTACATCCGATAAAATTTATTTCGTTGTCACTTAACCAGTATATACTTTCAAATCATTTACTTTTTTTTCATATGCATTTAACAAAAATATTTCCATATGCAAAATCACATTGCCAAAGGCAAAAACCACGTTTCATTTAGGAACATTTTTTAATGCATTTAAGTATTCACATACTTGATAAATCATTACATATCGTTTAAAAGACACATAAAATAGTAAGTAAATAATTCCATGCTTTTAAACCAAAACATGTAAATGAAGTCTCATATCAAACCGATATTCAAACGACGAAAATAGGGAAAAACTTCCGAGCTTAACTGAACTTGCTAGGCTTTAACTAAACTACCAAAGCCATAAATCAAACCTCTTTATAGTACCAAAACACATTTGCACTCACTAACTTGATATCGCCTCGATGCCAACGACTCAATGTCAACGCCTCAACGCCTAATCGAAAAATATTCGAACACTTGTCATCTTCCACAAGAAGATGTAAGGGTCAATATCATTTGGACCACACCATAATAACCAATTTATTATAGAACCACCATCACAAATATTCGAACCAAACCTACTTCCCTAACGAACTTCACGAAACAAAAACAAATTCCTTTTATAACGCACGCCACTGTTCTGTTTCAACTGAATACCCCTGCTTTCTTTCTTTCTTTTTTTTACCAAGAATTGCACTGCCTTCACTGCTTTCCCCTTCTACCTATTTTCCTTTAAACCTACAGCCATTTAATGGCCTTCAAATGATCACAATGGTCCCGCATGCACACTAAAATCCCAAGCACAGCAGCAACACTACAAATCCCCCCTGCACGCGCTCACACGGAAAAGAAATGAGCATCAGCAACGTCCGTTTTCCCTTTAGTTTCTTATGTCATTTCATCAAACACTCACAATACACACTAATAGCTTATCCAATAATTAAATTAACCACTCCACCAATTATCTTTAATCTACAATTGTTTAGAAACAATTGAAGAAAAAATTGAAATAGAAATAATATAAGAATCAAGAAATCCCAAAGTTTTGTTTGGAAAAAAATGAGAGAAACTTAGAAATGTCTTTCTCGTATTTTAGAAAATTACAACTGTCAACTTCTTTTTGTTAAAAACAAGAGGGAAAGATATTTCTTTATTTAATTTAATAATTACAATAAAAATACCATTTTAATCTCTTTTTTACAAAATTATCATTATTTATATTTTACAACATTTTCAAAATAGTCATTATCTAATTTAATATCAAATCAATCTATTTAAAATTACCCAACTTCAATTTCATCATTTGACAATCTCATTAAAACATTTTCAAAAATATTTGTCACAATAAATTTATCAAAAACCAACTTAATCAACCTAAATAATTTTCCGAAATTAATTAATTAACTAAAGCCTAACCAAAAATTTTGACCCGATTTCGATAATTCACCCGAATCTTTTAGCCCGTTTTTCAAGGTGTTACAATCTTTGTAAGATATGAATGAACTTTTCATACATAAAGAGCGTAGATCAAGAGACAATCCTTAGCCTTTGGATTGATCCATTCTAGACCGTTAGATGTAAGAGGCTTCGCCTATAAATAGTGGCTCACCCTCACCTATTTCATTCATTCACAACTTTCTTGAGCATTTATGTCAAGAGTTACATTTTTTCTCCACATTGTTTTGTTCTTGTTTTTTTAGCTTGTCTTTGCCGTTTCCCCCGTTTTCTCACAAGCTTCTACCGTTTTAAGCATTCTTGCTTAGTGATTGTGAAAGCTAACTTAGTCTTTAATTTAAGATTATCGACTAAGGCCGCACGAAACAGTTAGTCAGATTTTAGCCTTATAACAGTATGCTTTAAAGCTATTATGGATTAGCTAACATTTAATGTGTGCTTTATAATAATTAATACCTATTTGTAGTAATGCATGGGTGAAAAGTTTGTAATAGTCGATACTTGTGATCGATTTATTGGTATATATATATATATATATATATATATATTTTGAAATTCAGTGATTTTTACTTTTAAAACTCGTCTTTTTTATTGATTTGTACAATACTTATATTTTTGTATTATATTACTCGAATTTTGGTACTTATATCTATCGGTCAAGACAGTGCTATTGGGAAAAAGGTATTTAAAAAATACTATGCTATCTGGTATATATTAGTCAAGGCAATGCTATTGAGAAAAAGGTACCTAAAAGACATTGTGCTATCCATTATTTATCTATCAGTCATCCTCGTCCTCTGACTCCTCACTAGACGGGTAGTCAATCTCGATCTCCTCGGCCTCGTTCTTCTCGGTTCCATCCTCTTCGACCTCCTCGCTAGACAGATAGTTCATACTATCAAAGTTGTCATCACTCTCAACATCATCTAAATTTTGAAATTCTTCATCATCTCATCATCCTCAGTAGGGACATCCTTAACAGGCACATCGTTAGCAGCAGGGACATCGCCAGCAGCAGGCACGTCCTTGTTATCATCGGGAGCAGGTCGGTGCAAAATTGCTTTAAAGAACTAGATTGTTCATCAGAATCTTCCCTTCTCCTCTTAGGGCGTGAACCCATTGCTCACTGGCTAGGCTTGAATCCATTACTCACTGGCTAGGCTTCCAATTGAAGATATGTTTAAAATATGTAATTTTAAGATAAAATTTTTAATGATATTATTTTTTTAAAGTTCATTGATATTATCAGAATTAAACTAAACGTCTAAAAATCGATAATTTGATCAGCTCGACGGAAAATATTAGATTTGATAATTGTTTTGGTAAAAAATTATAATTAAAATAAGAAATCATATACATGACGTATTAATAGGTGTCTAATTAAGATTCTCTCTGAACCTAATTGAAAGAAAAAAATACACACAATAATACTAAAACAAGCAAAGCTAAAATAACCTAAAAAATTAAAACACAGGACAAACCCTTTCGGTCCTAACAATTCGAACCATACTCCTCATCAATGCAAAACACCCACTATACCACTCGGCGGGGACTTAAAACATCGTATAAGAGTGGTCATCTTGGAACAAAAACTAGCCACCCTATTATTCAATCAATATTGGATTTGATAGTTATTACACATTTAAAGGGTTTTTCTTTTCATTTTATCGGAAAATATAACTATTGATACTATGTTTATTGATAAATTATTTCGGATTAAATGTTGTATAGAATTTTTTTAATATTCTAATGGCATAATGCTAAAAAAATGTATGTAACGTTTGATTGAATTGTCACTTTGGTTTTTATTTTTTTTGAAACAATTTAGCCCTCAACGTTTCACTTTGAGTCGAAATAACTCATCTGCGGATGAAAATGGTTAGTCAACTGACGATAAACAACTTAAAATGACTTGACAGAATGACACGTCAGAAGAAAAAATATATTTTATATTTTATACATTTTTATAAAATTATTTTTTGTTTGACGTGTTATTCTGTAAAGTCAGTATATTTGCATATATGACATTACTACCGTGACGAGCACTGTTATGTATGTTTTTCATATCATTTCAAGTTATTTACCGTTGGTTGACTAACAGTTTTCATCTGCAGATGGGTCATTTTGACCCAAAATAAAACGTTGAGGGCTAAATTACTTTAAAAAATATGAGCCAAAATGACAATCCAATCAAATGTTAGCGACATTTTTTTCGTATTATGCTTATTCTAATTCAATTAAAATGTAATATCTTAGTCCGAATTTATATTTAGATAAACTTACACACATATATACTATAATATTGTTCAAACCTGAATTACCTATGAACAACAACATATTTTACTATTGTGATCATTTAATTATTTATTGTGCAAATTTATTTATACAAATCAGTAACATGCAATAAAAATCTGAACTTTTTATCATCAACTTAATATCATGTACTCGTAAACGAAACAATAACGGATAATAAGAATATTTAATTAATATTATATTAATCGACTAATAAATAGGATATAAGTAATTAAAAAAAATCTATAGTTGATCAAACGTGTGAATCATGACCGTGAGCGTACAAAACAGTTAACCAAAACCTCTGTACCAGAGTCCTACCCCGTTCCCTTTCTTTCTAAATTCCTACATAATCAATTGCTGTTCTTTCTTCTCTCTCTACCATTGACAACAAAAAAAGAAAGAATTTTTACATCAGGATAAGGCTTCCCCATTTTCATTTATTCCATCCACTATATAACCATTTCATTTTCTGGTAATATAATATAGAAAATTTAAAGTGAATCTTCTCTCTTTTTTTCCTTTTAATTCTCTGTTTATTTTATCAACAATGGAGGAAATATCGCCTCCCCATGTGCACTTCACCAGATGTTAACACACCCACTGCTTTTCTAACTCCCTTTACTTCATCTGCTGTTTCCGTTTTCTCAGACGGTGTCGTTTGTTTTCGAAATGAATGATGAATCTAATTCGGTGAGATGCTCAGGGTTTTCCCACGGGATGCAGCGCTTCTCGGTCCACGATTCGCCGGAGGAGATTCTCGAGGATCGGGGCAGATCGTCGTCGGAAGAGGATGGAGAAGATGATGATTTGGGGTCTTGTAGTTCGTCGTCGATCGGAAGGAATAGCGACGTTTCCGGTGAATCATCGTCGGACGGTGAAGATTCAGCGGCGGCTGAAGTGCAAATCCAGCTTAAAGAACCCTTGGATTCCATGGATGCTCTAGTGGATGCCTTGCCTAAGAGGTATTTTTTCAAGGAAAAAATAGAACCCCACAAATTTTAGGACTTTATTTTTTCTGGGTTTTGATCCAATAATGATTATATGTTGATGGATTTTGCTAAAATTATGCAAAGAAAGTTTAGATGAATGGTTAGGGTTTATTGTGAGATTTTCATAGTAATCGTTGTTTGGATCTCGGGAAAATGTTTTCTATAAAGGATTAATGCGATTTTGTTTGGTTATAGTCTTGGTGCTTCAATTTCTTATTGTTGTTGTTGTTGTGCTTTTTGCTTGTTTCAGAAAAGGCATATCCAACTTTTATAGTGGCAGATCCAAATCCTTCACAAGTCTAGCCGATGCGGCTGCCGCTCCTTCCGTTAAAGATTTTGCAAAGCCGGAGGATCCTTATATTATGAAACGCAGGAACTTATTAGCTCATGGTTCTTTTCTTGGAAAAAGTCGCAACCGAAGTTTAATGGCGCTTCGAACTACAGCGAGCACCTCTGATTTCAACTCGATCTCATCATCACCGTCCAGCAGTCTTCCACCTCTGCATCCACGGTATAAAAAATCAATTGCCATCAGATCATCATCGCCGACTACTCAATCGATCCCTCCTTGTCGGTCTTTCTCCTTAACGGATCTACATTCTGTTGCTGCTTCAACTCCTAACTTAGCTGGTTTGGCTGTTCATAGTGGCAACAATGAAGACAAACCACATTGAACTTAACTAAACTTTTGTTTTCGAAATTATGAAACTGGAAATTGCTATAGAGTATTGGTCTTCGAGAACGGAGACCGTCACCACCCTGTTTCCTGCTTTGATCTTGTAGTTATGGGTATACCATGGCCATATTTTGTTTTAGCTCCACACTGTGTCTCGTGTTTGGAGAGGACAAGACATGGATTCTAGCATCTGTCGCTCCATCAGCCTGTTTGCTATTATCTGCAATTTCCCCTACTTGTCCATATGTGCTGTTTTACAGTTAAACTCCGCAATGGAGTACAAGAATTGGATTTGTTTCATTCCTCAAAACACGATTGATTTGGTATTATATTTTCAGTTCTGGGATCTCATCCCATGGTGTTACAAAGCCGATAATGATCGAACTGGTTAGGCAGGTATTCAACAAAAGAGCATCACAGGATGACAAAAAATGTTATGGCTATGGCTGGTCATTGACACCCAAATCATATTAAAGACGGCACCGAAGAGTACTGCAACGGACTCTCAACCGGTGCTTTTATGTGCACCAAGAACGGATATAACATAAAACCAATGATTTATACATTGACATTACTGAAATTTTAAAATTTTTAATTTACTCACTAAACTTTATATATTGAGTTAATTTTTTTACTCATTTTAATTTGACTCGACGGAATTCTCATTCCTATTAAAAAGGACACTATTACCAGAGGAAAGTCTAACGTGTGGGGTCTTTTTACAATTTATTGTTTTTTATTCACCAACGAATAATAATAATAAAAACCTAAAGAAGTTTTTATGATTGGTCGCAACGACCGTTCCTCTTCCCCGGTCGCGTAGAATCATGTGGTCTCCTTAATTATATTTTAATTTTCATTATCATTTCGGTTTTTCTATGGTTTATATGAATGTGCATAGTTGTACTTTCACCGGAGTCAAATTCGGTGGCTGGGCTGCAGCTGCCAGCCTGCGAATAGGGGTTTGGATAACTACACAAATGCTTATATATAATAAATAATTTAAAATTTATTAAAATTATTAATTAAGTTAAAAAATTAATTCAATGATTATATATATAATTATATTAAAAAATTTAAAATTTAAAATTATATCAAATTCATTTGGCGAATTTAAATTTACGAATAAAATATACTTTTTAATTATGTTCGTGAGTTTAGATTTGTTAAATAAATTTAATATAATCTTAATTTTTTTTATTTTAAATCGTGCACTAACTATAATTTAAAATATATATACAAAATATTGTTAAATTTAATTTATTTATTAGATTTATTTAATTAGATTATATGTTTTTATGTATTATAAGTGTGTGAGTCTCCTAAAACCACACTTCCTTTTTTTTGCATTAACAACGGACACATATATAAAATTTTGAATTTCATGTCACTAAACCGTGCTTGGCCAGTGGTAAGCGCATGCAACATGCATTAGGGGAGTCTTAGTTTGAATCCCCCAGCAATAATTGCTTGCTTTTGATTTTATTTCCTCTAATCAGGTGGTGATACCTGATTAGAAGAAATAAATAAATAAATTAAATTAAATTAAATTGATAAAGTGTTCCAATAAGGTGGTGTCACCACCTAATTAAATAATTAGTTTATTTTATTAAATTAAAATTATGATTAAATTGATATATTATGTAAATAATAGGGACCAAATGTCTGATTATACTAATTTTATTTAACAGGACGTTAGCTTTTTCGTTTTTTAACAATTAGTGGCCTGATTGAAACCAATTAAATAGTTTAGTGGTATATTTGTCTAAATTAAAAGTGTAGTGGTCATATCGACACCAACCCCATAGTTAGGTGGTCATTCGTGTAGTTTACCCTAAAATTTAAAACTTAAATCCATAGTCCTAACACTTAAACTATAAAACCTAAACCCTAAATTCTAAATTATAACCATAAGCTTTAAACCCTATAACCTAAATCTCTAAATCCTACGTCACAATCTAAATCTTTAACCCCAAAATTGAAATTTACACGAGCTTGTGCATCAAATTATTATTATATATATATATATACTGTATAAATTTTTATTTACAAAAATATTGATTTTCTTAGACGATACAAATTTATTAATTTTAAAGTTAATTATTTTATTTATGGTTTAGAGTTAGAAGATTAAAGTTTTAGAATTTAATATTTATGTATAAAATAATTTAAGTTTTATGATTTAAACAATTTTCTATAATCATATATGATATATATATTTTCAAACTTTTTTTCATATGCGGTATATATCTATCAAATAAAGTTGAAATACTCGACTTGAACTTAAAATTTAATCCACAAATTACTAAAAAGAATCGAATTGTGTAAGTTACATCTTATAATACAAACTTTAATTGAAATATTCTCGAATTGAGTGTATGATTAAAATTCGAGTCAAATCAAATTAATATATTTTAGGCTTAACCATTAAATAGATACCCAAACGATGCCATTTTTTTCCAATTAGGTGCTCAATCTATTTTTTGAGACAAATAGGTGCATAAAGTTTCATTCTGTGACCCGTTTAAGATTTTTCGTTAATTTTCAACGTTAAATGCCACATGTCACCTAAAAAAATTCAAAATTATATTTGAAATAAATAAAATTAATTAATTTTTAAAAAATATCTAAATTTTTTAGATTTTACAAAACAACCCCAAATTCCAAAATCCCTAAACCTCAAAACCTAAATTTCAATTTGGGCCGATTCTACCATCGATTGCCACGCCGTCACCTACTACATCAGTTGTCGGACCATCATGACCATTTCTCCCTTCATCATGTCGTCGGAAATCGACAGACGCCATGCGAATCGATAAAATTGTTGAATGGTTATTTTAAACAGTTCGTGACGAACGACGGCAGGAGGGGCGACGAACGACGTGTGAGTTGTTCGGTGAGGAAAGGCGTTTTATTCCATCGCCGACAATGCGGCCGCTGAAGGCGGGAGTGATTGGATTTAAGAGATTTAGAGATTTGGAAACTATTTTGAATTTTTTTAAAAATTTTAAGATATATTTTTATTTTATTTTATTATTTTTTAATATAATTTTAAATTTTTTAAGAGGTTACATGTACTATTTAAAAATAAAAATTAACAAAAATTTTAAATAAATTACAAAATAAAATATTAAACACTAACTTAAAAAATAATTTAAGTACGTAACTAAAAAAAACATAGTTTGAAGTTACGTCAAAGAGTTTCACCCACTCTAATGTATAACTGCGGCAGACAAGACTATAAATGCAATGGCCACACCCACCCATGTCTTGTCCTAACACGCGCACACACGGTCTTTAGAATTTTCCAACTCGATTTCACTTTCACAACCCCGAAAAAATCCCAACCCCCCCAAGAAATCTCCATCCTTTTCTCTTTGGTTTTCCATGCTCTGTTTTCATGAATGGAGATTCAATAAAAGAACCTCAGCTTGATTGCTTTTTAGAGTACTAAACAGAGACCAATAAATACGAACTGTGCACTGTGAAATAAAAGTTCAACATGGGTCACCACCCGCAGCATAACCACCACCACAACACCACCACCGCCGATGGCGTTTCACAGAGAGATTACAGCCCTCGTTTCTCTGGTCCGATGACTCGCCGAGCTCACTCGTTCAAGCGCATCAATAACAGCAACAACAGCAACGGAAGTAGTGCCAACAATAATTTGAGCGTGCATCATGAGATTGATCTACCGATAAACTCACCCAGATCGGAGGTTGGAGCTGTGGGTTCGGTTTCAATCGATGGGTTGAGCCAAAGGAAAGGGTTTTCCAAGAAACAGAGTGTTGGATCCATGGTTTTGGATTTTGGGTTGAAAGAGAGGAAGAAGCTTGGGCATTGGATGTTCTTTGTATTCTGTGGGGTTTGCTTGTTTTTGGGTGTTTTCAAGATTTGTGCCACTGGTTGGTTTAGATCTTCCATGGAAACTGCAACTTCAAATCAGGTGTTTATGAATTTTGTGTAGCTTTTTATGTCATAGTTGTTTATGATTATGAACTGACCTGAACATGTGTAATTATTGTCATATTTATGGGAACAAGCAGGAACTAGGGAGTAAGTATATTAATGGCTATGTTTGCAATCGAATACAAATTGTTCTAATGGCAGATAAATTGTGGGAAATTGTTTATAGTTTTTCCTTGCTAATGTGCTATTTCTATCGTTGTAATTAGGGGTTATCTGATTCCTCCACCAATGGATTAGGGCTAATGGATCAAGGCTATCACGACAATGGGTACAGGGGTGGAGGAAGTGATTCGGATCGAACTCTAATGACACTGGCATCGGAGATAACTGATGTGAGTTTAATATATGTATCTCAAATTTACTGCTTTGCTTCCGTTTGTCTGCAGGTTGAACATGTCGATTAAAAACAAACTTACGAATTTTATTCTGATTATCGAAAAGAATGTTCATATTTTTTCATTTCTAACCCAGCGTTCAGGTATTTGGTCTCAACCAAATAGTGAGAATTTCACGCAGTGCATCGACCACTCAAAGACTCAGAAAAGTATGGAAGTCTTACATCTCTGTTAACACTTTTGTATGTTCACAGGCATATCGATGTTTTTGTTTGTTGCCAACTTGCGATCAATTTCTATGTTTTTGCTCGTTCTAAGCTTCTGAATGTTGCTTTCTTGACAGAGCTAGATGCAAAGACAAATGGCTACATTCTCGTAAATGCTAACGGCGGTTTGAATCAGATGAGATTTGGGGTCTGTTTGTTGTGTGTTTCTCATTGTTTTTTTAGAGCCTAACCTTTTATTATTACCATCATCTGATGTATCAATAATTTTGGAATGCAGATATGTGATATGGTTGCTGTTGCTAAGGTTATGAAAGCAACACTTGTCCTTTCCTCACTGGATCACACCTCGTACTGGGCTGATGAAAGGTTAGTTTCTCTGTGTTTTGGCGCAAGTGTTTCAGATCGCCCGATTTGCACAAAAAAAGTACATTTGGTCCTTATCCAATTCTTTTGAATGTTGAAAATGCTTACAATAACTTGCATTTACATAAGGCTTTCTTCTTGTGCCCTTAAGTCACATAAGACTTTTGCATTAGCATGCGCTATAGTTGTACATATATCATTTAGCCTTAGCTAATTGATTGTTTGATATATTTGCAGCGGCTTTAAAGATTTGTTTGACTGGCAGCATTTCATTGAGACCCTGAAGGATGATGTCCATATAGTTGAGACAATACCACCCGAGTATGCCGGAATTGAACCTTTCCACAAAACACCTATATCTTGGTCTAAGGCTAGTATAAACTTACCTTTTTCATTTCCAAATGTCTATACAGAAACTGCAAAAGGCACCCATCTTTTTTATATGACTTTTCTTGGCTTTGCTTTGGTCAAACCGCATCTTATGAGATACATGTTAACTTACATTCTTTTGTTTAGGTTAGCTATTACAAGTCAGAAGTCCTATCATTGTTGAAGCAGCATAAAGTAATCTATTTTACTCACACCGATTCTCGGCTTGCTAATAATGATATCCCCAGTTCCATACAAAGGTTAAGGTGCCGGGTAAATTATAGGGCACTGAAATACTCGACTCCAATTGAAAAACTCGGGAACACTTTGATTTCTCGAATGCGCGAGAATGGCGCCCCTTATCTTGCTCTCCATTTGAGGCAAGTAAAAGAAATTTATTTATTTTGCATACCAGTTCAACTTTCCCTTTGCTCCATACTCTTCTTGCTTGTTTTGGCATGAGGTTTGTGCAGTCGAGGCTGATCTATTTCTTGCTTATATTTGGTTACTTTGTAGATATGAAAAGGATATGCTTGCATTCACGGGCTGCAGTCACAGCTTGACAGCAGAAGAAGATGATGAGCTACGTAGGATGCGTTATGAAGTCGGTCATTGGAAGGAGAAAGAGATTAACGGAACGGAAAGAAGATTGCTTGGTGGTTGTCCACTAACCCCTAGGGAGACTTCCCTCTTGCTCAGAGCATTGGGTTTTCCATCAAGCACTCGAATTTACTTGGTAGCCGGTGAAGCTTACGGAAATGGAAGTATGGATCATCTTAAGGAGGATTTTCCTAGTATCTTCTCCCATTCCTCCCTCTCTACAGATGAGGAGTTGAAACCTTTCAAGAATCACCAGAACATGTTTGCTGGTTTAGACTATGTTGTTGCCCTCGAGAGTGATGTATTTCTTTATACGTATGATGGAAATATGGCAAAGGCAGTTCAAGGACATAGGCGATTTGAGAACTTCAAGAGGACTATCAACCCTGACAGGTAATTTTCTACCATTGTTTCCTTGAATGAATACCTTATATATTCGTTTCCATTTCCGGAGTAAAATATTTATGAAGAATCATCAATCTGTTGGTGCAGGATGAATTTTGTAGAACTTGTGGATGATTATGATGAGGGGAATATTTCTTGGAAGAAATTCAGTTCCAAAGTGAAAAAGCTTCACGAAGATCGAGTCGGAGCTCCCAATCTTAGAGAGCCTGGGGAGTTTCCGAAACTGGAGGAGAGTTTCTATGCAAATCCACTTCCAGGATGCATCTGTCAAAGAACAGAAGAAATATAGAAAGCTAACAACACAGCTTCTGCAAATCTTGTCTTGATGCTACGAAGTAAAAGGCTCGACCGAAAAGGATTATGACTCAATTCATCTGTCGAGACAGAAAATCCCTGGATTGCTCATAAACGAACATGTTAATTCTTCATCATTCATCAATGGAGATCTTAGATAAGCCACATCAGATTCATACAGTTCCCAAGAGATACAGATGAAAGATAAAACATTCATCAGGTGGAGTCTGATTATGATATCCTTTTCTTATCCACCAAACAACCATCTGAGAAAGAAAATTGTATTATTTTTTTATTACAAAAACATTTATTTGTTTTTTCCTCTAAAGAATTGGTTTAGGTTATGTCTGTAAAAGAACTTGGGAGGGGATGGATTCTGATTGAATTGTATTTGTAATCACTCATTTTTACTTAAATGTATTACTATTGCATGTATATTTATTATATGAATGTTACTAATATAAGGTGTGTGCATGTATAAGCTACATTAATACGTATTAGGTCGTATGTATGTCACGTATGTATCTAGGGTATAAGCGTATGTAGATGTCATATTAATTATACATATGGATACTAGAATATTATTAATTAATGACCGTATAATATGAAATATATATTTTTCGTATGTACATGTACAATTTATTATAATTATTATTATTATTAGTGGGTGACTAAATGTAAAATTAAATATATATATATTAAGCCCAAGTAAAGAGTCCGAGTCCAATTACAAAAAAACCAATTACAAAGCCCGTTTGGCCCAACTCGAATCCTATCTAATTACAAATGCGCGGTAACTATGGGCGTTGGATCAAGATCGATCCAACGCCACGATGCAATGAAGGTAAAAAATCCGCGCAGCGCGTACTCACACGTATGGACCGTTCGAGTGCCACGCGCGCGGCGTGTGGTCCACGCCAGCGGACGCTTTGTTATCCCACGCGCGCGCGTAAGATCCACGCGTTCGACTCCTCATTGCGGTGCTCCACGTGGCGAAATCGAAGCCGTTTCATCGGATCGAGGCTTCATCCGGCCGATCGTTCTTCAAGCCATCTCGACCGTTAGATCGGATCGATCTAACGGTCGAAAAATGCGTCGCGGCCGCCGCGAAATGACCACACCGCCACCGCGCCGATATTCGGCCCCCGCGCGTTGATTATGCCAAAGATAACAAGCAAATGTCGATCTGGAAAAGAAGATGCAAGTTGCAAAACCAAAATGAGAGATAGTGGTATATAGGAAATGGGGCTGTTGTAACGGGATTTTTTAGAGAGAACGGGCAAAAAAAAAAGCAGAGAGTAGTAGTAACACAAAAAGCAGAAAGTTTTGTAAAAACCAAACTTGTAACCAGTCAAGAAATCGAAGGCGATCCGGTGGTAATTTTTGCCTTTTTTTTTCTTATTGTTTCCCTTGCATGCATATACTGAAGTACAAAAAGAAAATAAAAAGAAAACAAGTAAAGAAGTCTTTACGGCTTTGTCCGTGGGTCTTCCCTTCCTCCTCTGTGACAAGCCTTTTCGGCTTCTACAAGCCGATCCGGTGAACAAAGGGAGGGAAGACCCCTTGTGGTCTCGTTTTGACCTAAAGAAAATATATTTTTGGGTTCGTATTTCTTAGATCTAGGGTAAATAAAGGGGATCCTCTGAATCCAACCATGGATTCATGTTGAGGACGACAAGAGGAAGGTTTTGGTGTATTTTGGGAGTCCACCGGCGCCGGTTAGCGGCGGCGGCATGAGAGAATACGGCGGCCGGCCGCCGGATTCTGGGTTTCTCAAGAACACTTGAGAGAAAAAGATGAGCGTGGGATATTTGGAAGGCGAAGAATGAAATGAAAAATGGGAAAATTTGGTTTTCGGCTACTGAAAATAGCCGTTATATAGGTGTTATTATTTTACTAAATGGGTAAATTACACACTTAATCCCACCGCGTTTTCAATATTTTCATTTTTGTCTTGCCGCATGGTATAATCACAGTCCCAGTCCCCCTGAGTTTCCAAAAAGTCACAATTTAGTCACTAAATTACATCTGATCAGCTTCTGAATGGTAAAATTACGCCCTTAATCACCCCGCGTTTTTGAAATTTTCATTTTGAGCCTGCCCCTTGGTATAATTACAACTCTGGTCTTTGTAGGTTTTATTTGTTTTTCGATTTCGTCCCTAAATTACATGTTATTGCTCTTTAATTTCTGCCACTGATTTTCATTTTCCTTTCATTTCAGTCCTATTTTCTTTGTAAATATTATTGTTCGAATTATAATCGTATATGTGGATATTATTTCATTTTATGTCTCCCGTATATGACTCATTTTATGTATATATATGTGTCAAGTATGATATTCGTTTTTTTTATCTGGTTATTCATATCAAGCATATTATGTTTTAATTGATTCGTACATGGCGTATTCTGTATTTTATATGTGTGTGGGCTTTCTTATTTTTTAGGGCTACATGTTAGTATATTTACCCTTTTTTACGATATGTTGACCCGTATATGTTGAAATATGTTTTATTACCAGTATACATGTCTTTTTGAAATATTTGTTCGTATATATATATTTATTCCTGCCTTATTATTTTGACATATGATAGTTGTTTTTATCTATTATTTAGAATAATATGTATATGCATGTTTTAATCTAGAATATCATCTATGTTAGATTAATATTCTGTTATGACAATATTTACTACACTTAAATATTTTACCATGTTTTATATTTTTGCCACTAAGATTGCATATGATATATAAATTGTTAATGCGGTGTCCTTTTATCCGAGCGTAAACGGGGCCAATATCAAGCGTAGTGATAGTGGTTGGGCGTTTATTCTCGGATAACGGGACCCTTAAAATATATTCGCAATTATGACCGAAATTTAAAATAATCGTCACTTTAATCCGGAAAATCCAATATTCATAAAGCGGTAATTATTTAAGTACCAATTTTTTGGGCGGTGTGGGGGTGCTAATCCTTCCCCATCCGTAACCGACTCCCGAACCCTGTCTTTTGAATCTCTGGTTTTATGGTGTCCGGCCTACCTAAGTGGCCGGTGGCGACTCCATTTTTATAAGGTTTTTGTAAACCCCACGGAATAAATATTTTATATCCAAACACCTTTCAAAAATCCTTCGAAAACACAATCGTTTTTTTATTTAGCGTGCCTTCGCTACAGATGGCGACTCCGCTGGGGACAATTTTTGTTTTTTTTAAGAAAAAAACAAATGAGAGTCAAGCTTTTAAAATAATTACCGCTTTACTAATATTGGAAATTCCGGATTAAAGTAACTATTAAATTAACATTCGGTCATAATTGCGCGTTTATTTTAACGCATTTAAAATATGGCATATAAACCCGTCTTTTTAAGTGGGGGGAAAACGCTAATGCTTTCGTGGAGATATCGTTCTCCCGTATGGGCCTAGCAAGTACCTTGGGGCTTCGAGTACCTTATGCTTTCGTAAGGATATCGTTCCTTAAATGCGGGCATAAGCGAATGGGTCCCCCGAATTGAACCCGGTTGAAAGGAGCCTATAATGGGTGATGATCGGGGCCTTGCTACCCTTAGTAGGGGACAACAAGGACAATTCGGGTACCTCCTAGCACCAACACTGCATGTAGAGAACATAGAAACCCCCCACCTGTTAGAGCCATGCGGATAACCTTAGGTTTTAGACGGGATAAATAGAATTTGTTTTGTGTGTTTATTTCTATTTATTTTGTCATTTTATTTACTTTATCCGCATTGACTTGTTTTCTTTTCGCTTTTTGTTCTTTTTCTCATACATCATTGCATTTGCATCGCATAAAGGTCTTGGATCAAGTGGTTTGCCTGATCGGAAAGTCTTTCACTATGGAAAAAGGTGTCTTAGGAAAGAAGAGCTTAATTTGTCATCGGACATTGGTCGAGAAATCAACGAGAAAATCCAAGGGGACGATCGCCTAACGAACGCGTAATAGCTGGATACACCTATGTGAGTCTCCAATGTAAGCGACTTGTGGGATCTTCAAAGCATTTGGGAAAGATGGGACCGAAGGCTACAAGACTTATTTAGCGATAGTTTGGGCGACATCGCGCAGCTATTATATGTTCGGATTAACCAGCCCCTACTCCGAGCTATAGTCCGGTTTTGGAATCCGGCTTTTTCTTCGCTTCACCTTCAATGAGCAAGACATGATGCCTACGGTAGAAGAGTACCTCGCTTTACTTAACAGAAAAATATTCGGGAAGATTGGATCTACGCGAAGCCTCAAGGAATCGAATTACACTGCGAAACTCAAAGCCTTTGCGGGAATGAGTGATGATTGGGTTAGTGGCCTCCTTCAAATCCGAGGAGATAATACAGTCTTTGCATGGGAGAGTATTCGGGACATCATATCGACACATCCGCACGAGGCAAAGAAAATGGACTTATTCGCTTTAGGAATATATGGCTTGGTGATCTTCCCAGTACTCGGGAACATTGACATAGCTATTCGGATTTGTTCGAATGGGTAAAACGGAAAGCAAACCCGGTACCAGCAATTTTGGTCGAGACTTTCATTTCCTTGAACGCTAGCGAAAAAACATGAAGAAGGACGTTTTGAGGATGCGCAAAGCTACTACAAGTATGGATCCGAGTCACATGTGGAAGACACCGACGCTGGTCCGCCGGGATATCTTTCCAAGGTTTTTTGCCTTTACGAGAATACTTAGCAAAGGAATGGCGAGAAGATTTGAAAACAAAAATGTGGACCAGTTTCTTGAGAACATTCAAGATGAAGACATAGCATGGAGGGTCCCATGGCTCGGTAAAGTCAATTATTTTCTATACTGATTGTGGTGACTTCAAATGGCTGATGATGTTAGGATTACATGGAGGGATCGCTTGTGCTCCACTTTTAGTGTCTCGGCTTGATTCGGATCACGGCGATTCATTCCCAATACCGCGGATTAAGCCAAACTGAATTTCTTTTCAAAGGAGAGTTCAAAGGAAAAATTCAGACCATCATGAGGGCTGGGATCATTGTTATCGGATCGGGGTGGAAGGAGACACCGAGCATATGACTACCCAGATTACGATCTTTGGAGACGTTTGAGGGTTAATAATGTGATTCCCGAATCTAATCAAGGACCAACGGTGTCACTCGAGGAGCTTACAAGGGTGGTACCGTCCGAAAGCCGATATCTTAAGGAGTGAGCTCGAGGAAGTTAAAAGAAAATGGACATTCAACGGACCCAACACGTGAGCGAACTCTATAAGGCAAGCCTAGAAGTCGACGAGCGGGGGGGATCATTAGGCAATCAAGAAATTAAATGCAGATTTGAATGACAAGAATACTCTTTATCAAAAAGATGCCCTCCTGTTACAGGCAAAAATACAAAAGGCCGGCCGGAGTCAGTTCATAGCTGTGGAAAAAGAAAGAATGGACGGCATCCGTTTGTTGGAAGAAGAACGAGAAATTAACAAAAAAACGATCGAGAGAGAGATTGAAAGCTGTCGTTTGGCTATGGAGGAAGAAAAACGGTCCGCCAAGAAGGCCATTGATCAAGAGAGAGAAAGATTCAGACAAGAAATCAGCAAAGGAAAACAAGCTGTTCATCATGAGAGAGAAAGTGTCGCCGTATGGAAAAGAAAATCCATGAATAGCCGAAACAGACTGTTAGAGATGCAGAAACTGTACGATGACACTCTTCAAAGTTTGAGGCAAAGCCAAAGTCAAAATGATGAATTAAAAGAAAAGATGGCGGAAGTCGAACACTCACTTCGGATGTACTGCCGTAGGAATAATTTCGCGGAGCTGCAAGAAAGAGAACGCGAAGTGGGTGTATTACGAGCACGAATCGGATCCCTCGAAGCAGTTGTGGAGGATTACAAGGAAAGAATTAATGTGTTCGAGGAAGTGCTGCAGCCGGGGGACACCTATTGGCGTAAGAGATTACGCGACGCTGCTCGAATGATACAGGACAGGGACCAGTACTATGCAAATCTAATGGTGGACATACAGCGAGTCGCCAGACACGTAAATGATTTAGCCGTCGAGGCTGAGACACTCCGACCTTTTATAGCCCCGGGAATGGAAGAAGCTCCTAGGTTCCTCAAGCTGCTCAAGGCAATTGGAAAGTTAGGTGATAGAGCTAGAGTCTATCTATAGGACTCTGTGTTATAATTAGATCTTTTGTACTAGGGATCTTTACTTTGTAACACGAATTTTGTTGTAATCAAGACCCTTTAATTCCCGTAAAAGTAATTCAAAAGGGTGATTACCAGCGGAACCAGTACCTTGTCTGCATGCATTCTTGCATTTGCATCATAACATTTGCATCATTGTACATGCATTTATTTTTACAACCATATTAACAGTATGAATATTGTGGCATTCCAGTGTGTTAACCCGTAATCATTCATCACATATACTTTACCCGGCTACAAAGAAAGCTCATGGAAGAAAGAATAATCAATCTAGAAAGAGGGCAGAGAGAGGTCTAGTGTCTGATCTTGTCTTGCCACCAAAATTCAAAACGCCGGAGTTTGATAAATATGACGGAACCACATGTCCTTCTGCACACATAACGATGTATTGCAGAAAAATGGCGGCTTACCATAAAGATGAAAAGCTACTGATCCACTGTTTCCAGGATAGTCTAACTGGAGCAGCATTACGTTGGTATACTCAGTTAAGCAAAACAAATGTCAAGACATGGAAAGATTTGTCTAAAGCATTTTCCGAGCAATACAAACATGTAACAGACATGATCCCTAGCAGAATTATGCTAGAAAATATGGGGCAGAAGTCCAATGAAAGCTTGCGACAATATGCCCAAAGGTGGAGAGAAGTGGCCGCCCAAATCCAGCCACCTATCCCGGAGCATGAAATCACGCCATTATTTGTCAATACTTTGAAAGGGGCACTCTTCGATCGCCTCATCAATAACACAACACAGTGTTTCGCCGACTTGATCAGGACTGGGGAGTCTCTCGAACTAGCAATCAAGAGCGGCAGAATTGATGGTGGGGAAGGGTCTCGAAAGTACAACAAGAGAAGTGAAGTAAACACCACCAGTACCTATATACCTCGAAGAACTTCACAGTCTCACAGCCCCAAGCACTGTGGGAAAAACGCAAAATTCGAATCAAAGAGATGAAAGAGTCACCGAAAGGATAAAAGAGGAGAACTTTCACTCCCCTACCGGTTTCATACTCGAACTTTATTCCCAGTTGTATGAAGCAAGACTTGGTCCGACCATACATCGTTAATCCTGTCAATCCACCCTTCCCGCCTTGGTATAATCCAAGCGCACATTGCGACTATCACGGCGGTATCCCTGGACACCCCACTGAGAACTGCCTTGCCTTCAAAAAGCTTGTGCAGAACTTAATTGATTCCGGGATATTGAAGTTTGAAGAACCTAGCGTATCCAACAACCCGCTGCCTAATCATGGGAACAGAGGGGTAAATGCTATAGAAGAAGGTTTTACAGGAGGATAAAGGATGACGTGTCAAGTCAAGTCTCCTTTACGGTGGGTATTTCACTTGATTATGCATGGCTCGTATGATCAATAAAGGCATGATAATAAGGCGTAAAGAATGTGGAAAGTATTGCGAATTCCATCGATCAAGGGCATGATATCCAAGAATGTGATGAGTTCAAGAAATTGGTGCGAAGTTGATAGATGAAAAACAAATTGAATTCTTCGAGGAACCCATGGGGAAGGGATCGACGTACACATGACAGATACCCCAAAACTAGATATGGGAAGGATAGGCCTTTCATCATCTCCCCCGGGGTAGGGAATGCAGGTGTCTCCCAAGGAGAAACCAGCAAGATAAATCCAAGATCGTCATTTCAGCACCATCTCCATTCCCATTCAAAGACATGCGACAAATTCCTGGAATTATGCCGCGAATGTGACCATGACAGAAAAATCAAAACACGAGCAGGTAAAAGAGCTGCACATTTGAAGACCAACAAAGCCAAAATAATGTGAGCGTTGGTGAGGCAGGCCATTTCACCAGAGCGGCCGATGTTATTCCTCCGAAGCTTTGAGAGCATTTGAAAAAGATAGGGGAAAGAATACAAAGCAGATTAGCCCCGCATGGATACTTGGAGAAGAACCTCCCAAAGGATAAATGAACCCAGAATCGAGGCCCGGGCCAAAGAATTTCTAAAGTTCTTGAGACATAGCGAGTACAGCGTAGTGGAACAACTACGGAAGCAACCGCCAGGATCACAATCTTTGGAATTACTCTTGAGTTCGAGAGAAGCATCGGAGAGACACTATTAAAAGTCTTGAATCAAACTTTTGTGCCCGAGGACATTTCCGTAACAAAACTGGACATGATAGTGGGGCATATTATCGCCTATAATCATATCACGTTGGTGATGATGAGATCCCGGAGGAAGGAAGTGGGTCCACTAAAGCCCTTAACATCACTACCCACCGCAAAGGGTATGTATTACCAGCGTACTAATCGACAACGGGTCAGCATTGAATGTCTTGCCTATGGTAACCCTACAAAAATTACCAATAGATAGTTCGCACCTAAAGCCTTGCTACAACTCGGTAAGGGCCTTGATGGTACGCAAAAAGGAACAATGGGGAAAATTGAGATACCCTATTGATCGGACCAATGAATATGTGATCGATTTTGTGGTAATGGACATAAAACCATCTTACAATTTGCTTGTTGGGAAGACCGTGGATCCACTCGCAGAGTTGTCCCATCATCATTGCATCGAAATTAAAATTTGTAGTTGAGGCAAATTGGTCACAGTAGAGGCAGAGCATGAATTTGTTGCTTCCGTGACATCGGACACCCCTACATTCAAAATGATGATGAAGAGCTGCAGAATGCTCGTCCGAGCATTAGAACTAGTAAATGCCACATTCGTTTGAGGGAAACGGATCCCCTACCCTAGGTTATCTAATTGTACCAAGATGACCATCGCAGTAAAACTCGGGCCGAGGAGCCAAATTAGGAAAAGGGTTGGGAAGAAATTACAAGGAAACCACGAGACCCAAGAATATCATTACCAAGAAGGATCGTTCGGGGCTGGGTTACCAACCAAGTGTCCAACGAGAAGAAGAAAGAAGAATATAAGAGAAAAGAGGAACAAAGGAAAGCTAGATCTAAAGGAGAAGACATTCCGTGGAGGTCGATGTCCTTTCCTAGTTTAAAAGCCACTTTCATCTCCGGAGGATTCTACCGCCAGGTCAAGATATTGGAGAGACAATGAAGAAAAATGATGAACTTGGCGGGAGGAAATGATCGTAAAGCATTTGAAGGGATGTGCATCAACATGAAAGTCAAGAGAGACCGAGGTAGCAAAATGTTGACCAACATCCGCCCTTGCCATCCGGGAGACACTCAATAACTGGAGCTGCATTGATTTACCTGTAGTTTTTAGGAATAGATCGAGTAATGCTCGAATCAACCTTTTGTTTTTGCCCATAGACAATGGGGATCTCTTGTATGGGGCACCTATGTTAACTTTTTGATTGAAATGAAATATCCCCACTTTCTTAAAAAAAAGGGCCAAAGTCTCATTTATTCCATTCATACATTCTTCATATTCATTCCCTTCATGTAAAGCCGTCTCTTTCCCAATACAATTCATTCTCATTTAATGCAGGTCGCTCATGATCGGCGATATGAATGATCTTTGGATCCAATCACGGAGTAAGTTTTGAAAGCCCCGAGGTCTCGAGAGAAGCGGAGGAGGATATGATGAAATAGAAATTGAGGTCCCGGAAGAATTAAAGAGAATGGTGGACGACGAAGAAAGGCAGATTATGCCCCACCAAGAAGAAAGCAGAAATTGTCAACTTAGGGATGAAGAAGCGAGAAGAGAAATAAAAATAGGAACGACGATTTCCTCAAAAACCAAGCATGAACCGATAGCCCCCGCTTTCAAGAATTCAAGGATGTCTTCGCTGGACTTATCAAGATATGCCAGGATTAAATACCGACATAGTGGTGCACAAATTGCCAACAAAGTCGGAGTGCAAACCAAGATCAAAGCAAAAAACTTGAGAGAATGAGGCGGATATCTTTGTTAAAGATCCGAGAAGAAGTGAAAAAACAATTTGATCTTTGGATTCTTGGAAGTAGCCAAATACCCAGTGGGTTGCAAACATTGTACCAGTACCAAAGAAAGACGGGAAAGTTCGTATGTGTGTAGATTATAGGGATCTGAATCGAGCTAGCCCAAAAAAGACAACTTCCCTTTGCCACATATTGACACATTTGGTTGACAACACCGCAGGACATTCATGGTTTTCCTTTATGGATGGCTTCTCGAGGATACAACCGGATAAAGATGGATCCTAACGACATGGAGAAAACCACATTCATAACCATGTGGGGCACTTTTTGTTACCAAGTAATGCCATTTGGGCTAAAGAATGCGGGGGCAACGTACCAAAGAGTAATGGTGACTCTTTTCCATGACATGATGCACAAAGAAATAGAAGTATACGTCGATGATATGATTGCCAAATCTTGAGCGGAGGAAGAGCACCTACAGAACTTAAAGAAACTATTCCAAAGACTACGGAAGTACCAACTAAGGCTCAATCACGCCAAGTGTACCTTCGCCGTTATACGGAAAACTCCTAGGGTTCGTAGTAGCGGAAGAGGATTGAGATTGATCCCGATAAAGTGAAAGCCATCCAGGACCTTTCACCACCCCGCGCAAAAAAGGAAGTTCGCGGTTTCCTAGGGAGGCTGAATTATATCTCTCGTTTCATTTCCCAATTAACCAATCGATGCGACCCAGTCTTCAGACTTCTTAGAAAGAATAATTCTGGCGTGTGGGATGAAGAATGTCAAAAGGCCCTAGAAAAGATCAAAAAGTACCTGACAAATGCTCCAATTTTAGTCGCACCGGTACCCGGTCGACCACTAACTCTCTCCCCTGAGTCTTGAGAATTCAATGGGATGCGTACTAGGGCAACACGATGAGTCAAGAAAGAAGGAGCAGGCCATCTATTACCTAAGAAGGAAATTCAACGATTGCGAAACACGGTACCCGCCAGTGCAGAAACTATGTTGCGCTCTAGTTTGGGCTACCAAGCGACTCAGGCAGTACATGTTGTACCATACTACCTGGTTGATATCCAAGCTAGACCCATTAAAGTTCCTAATGGAAGCTCCAGCACTAACGGGAAGGATGGCTCGATGGCAGATGCTCTTATCCGAATTTGACATCGTATATGTCAATCAAAAAGCCGTAAAAGGGAGTGCCGTAGCAGATTTCCTGGCAAATCGTGCTTCGGATGACTATGAGGCATTGAACTTTAGTTTCCCAGACGAAGACTTGATGTGCATTACAACCGAAGAAGAAATTTCAGATGATGTGTCATGGAAACTTTACTTCGACGGAGCCTCCAACGCCCCGGACATGGGATAGGGCGTGCTAATCTCACCGAGGACGTATATTATCCTTTCACCAGCAGATTGGAATTCTTCGCACAAACAATATAGCTGAATACGAAGCTTGCATCATGGGATTAAACTCAGCCATCGAGAGAAAGGTTAAGGAACTTCGAGTGTTCGGAGATTCGTCCCTAGTCATTTTTACCAATTGCGCGGGAGTGGGAAACCAGAGACCGAAGTTGGTCAAATATCACAAATTAATCCAAGAGCTCGTCAAAGAGTTCGAAAAGGTCAGCTTCAATTACCTACCCCGAGAAGAAAATCGGATGGCGGATCGTTGGCAACCTTGGCATCCATGTTTAAAACAAACACACAGGCGGAAATGAGACCCATTGAGATGCGAGACATTTGAAAAGCCTGCTCATTGTTGTAATATACAGGAAGAGATTGACGGAAATCCATGGTACTATGATATCCTGCAATATGTCAAGCTCCGAAAGTATCCGAAGGGCAAACGACAATGATGTAAAACGCTCAGAAAAATGGCAGCGAAATATGTCCTAGATGGGGAGAGATCTGTATAGGAAAAGTCATGATCAAACATTGCTGAGATGTGTGGATGCCCGGAGGCGAAGGAAATCTTAGCCGAAGTACATGACGGGATCTGTGGAACGACGCCAACGGGTTGTCTATAGCCGAAAAATTATGAGATACGGTTATTTCGGTTGACCATGGAGGAGATTGCATCGATTACGCCAGAAATGCCACAAATGCCAAATTTATCTGACAAAATTCATGCACCCCATCGCCTCTACACACCATGAATTCTCGTGGCCTTTCGCAGCATGGGGCATGGGCGTTATCGGGCAGATCCATCCGAAGGCCTCAATGGGCACCGTTTCATTTTGGTCGCCATAGACTACTTCACCAAATGGGTAGAGGCAGCGTCTTACGCCAATATCACCAGGACTACAGTTTGTAAGTTCTTAAGGAAGGAAATTATTTGTCGATACGGATTGCGAGAGAGGATCATCACCGATAATGCTTCAATCCCGAACAACAAAATGATAAAGGGCGTGTGCACTCAATTCAAAATAACACACCATAATTCCACGAGTCTATCGTCCTAAAATGAATGGAGCAGTGGAGGCGGCAAACAAAAATATAAAGAAGATCATAGCGAAAACTACGGATACCTACAAGGATTGGCATGAGAAGTTACCTTTCGCCCTTTTCGCCTATAGGACGTCCATTCGCACATCAACGGGGGCAACACCCTACTCCTTGGTGTATGGTACCGAAGCAAGACTCCCGAGTTGAGGTAGAGATTCCGTCCCTCCGAGTCTTAAACGAAGTAAAAGCTGGAAGAAGCTGAATGGGTGTAGGCGAGAATCGACCCAGCTAAATCTCATTGTGAAAAAGACTAAAAGCCATTTGTCATGGTCGGATGTACCAAAAGCGGATGGTTCGGGCTTACAACAAAAGGTGCGCCAAGAGAATTCAAAGAAGGGGATCGGTACTCAAGAGAATCCTCCCAATCCAGAAAGATTCTCGAGGAAAATGGATGCCCAATTGGGAAGGACCATACGTCGTAAAGAAGGCCTTCTCAGGAGGAGCCCTAATCCTAACAGAAATGGACGGGGACGAGCTGAAAAATCCCGTAAATTACGATGCCGTCAAGAAATACTATCTCTAAAAAAATGGAGAGCTCGGGATGAAAACTCAAACCGGGCGTCTTGAAGCAAAGGAAGGACTCGAGTTGAAAACCCGCAAAGGCGGCTCGGGTAAGTTGAAAAGTTAAATATCCAAGAGAAGAGTATCCCCATGAGCATCATGAAGAGGAAGCTTCAAGCAAAAATTCTACACCAGTTTGCGAGGATCATGTGTCATTCATATCGAAGATAATGAGAGATCTTGTATTTAACTTATACGTGTCATACCTTTCTTTCTAAGATATCTCAAAGCCCTTAATCCTAATAAAACCATGTTTTGAGCGTCCATTCCTAGCCTCTTTGTCAATTTCAGTCAGATAAGATAACATAGGCTTATAATGAAACAAGAGATTTCGATGTATTACTATGATTTAACCTTGAAAATTGCAGGTAATCAAAGAAAACGGTTAACTCCGTCCTTTAAGTTCCCTAAATGGCTGTCGATCGGGAAGGCGGGAAGCTTCAAACAACCTGATAGGATAACTGATGGCACATGTCCTATCTATTCAAGAAAAGCATACGAGATAACAAAAGAAATCTCCTGGGGGAAAACCAGAAGGGCACTTTAAAAAAAAAAATCTCTAAAGTGAAAACCCGAAAGGGCGCTTTAAAATTCCAAGTCAGAATTGAAAAAGAGAAAGATCGAGACGGTTGAACTTGGCAGTGAAGAAGGATATCGATGCCCGTAACAAAGAAGAAAGCAAGCGGCAAAAGGACCAAAACAAACCCCCATGATATTGAAGCTCATGCATCATGAATAGTCAGACATCACTAGGATTAGGAGCATGGCAATTCATTCATTTGTCATAGCATTTTGTTTTCATCTCAGGTATTTGCAGATCCAAAGAGACATCAAGGGTCATCACGATGTGAGTCCCAAATGAGGAGACAATGTTTTTACATAAAGGCACATATTTTCAAGCTCGGAGAAAGGTTCTATATAGGAAGAACTCTCCTCTCCGAAAGGCTGAAGCTGAAAGTTCTATATAGGAAGGGATTGTGAGCTCTAGGGTGAAGACTCATGATTCTATATAGGAAGAACTCCGGTCAAAGAAATTCACCCATGACACGCAAGATTATATAGGAGATCTGCTATGTCAAAGGCAAAGAGTCTTATATAGGAAAGACTCGAGCTCCATTGTCTTAGGGTGAAGGGTTACGTGTCGAAAAGAACTGTGGCTCGAGATTCCAGACGCCAAAAAGTTCTATATAGGAGGAACCGATGGCTCCAAGGTGAAGACTCATGATTCTATATAGGAAGAACTCAGTCAAAGCAATTCACCTATGACACAGGGTTATATAGGAAACCTGTTGTGTCAAAAGCAAAAGTCTTATATAGGAAAGACTCAGAGCTTCATTGTCTTAGAGCGAAGGGTTCAATGTCGAAAGAGCACTGTAGCTCCAAGATCGGAAGGTGACGAAGTTCTATATAGGAAGAGCTTACGAGCCTGAAGATTCGCCAAGGAAGAGCGGAAATGTCCAAAAGAATTCGTTTTCCAAAGCTAAAAATCAGAGCGAAGGGTTCAATGTCGAAAGAGCACTGTAGCTCAGGATCGGAAGGTGACGAAGTTTTATATAGGAAAAGCTTACGAGCCTGAAGATTCGCCAAGGAAGAGCGGAAATGTCCAAAAGAATTCATTTTTCCAAAGCTAAAAATCGAGCGAAGGGTTCAATGTCGAAAAGAGCACGTAGCTCGAGGATCGGAAGGTGACAAAGTTCTATATAGGAAGAGCTTACGAGCCTGAAGATTCGCCAAGGAGAAGCGGAAATGTCCAAAAGAATTCGTTTTTCCAAAGCTACAAACAGGGAAGTCGATAAAATGAGTGCTTATGAATCTTTGCATTGTTTCCCATTTCATGAGAACAAGCAAAGAGGGGCAACTGTAATCACTCATTTTTACTTAAATGTATTACTATTGCATGTATATTTATTATATGAATGTTACTAATATAAGGTGTGTGCATGTATAAGCTACGTGTACGTATTAGGGTCGTATGTATGTCACGTATGTATCTAGGGTATAAGCGTATGTAGATGTCATATTAATTATACATATGGATACTAGAATATTATTAATTAATGACCGTATAATATGAAATATATATTTTCGTATGTACATGTACAGCTGTTATAATAATTATTATTATTAGTGGGCTGACTAAATGTAAAATTAAATATATATATATTAAGCCCAAGTAAAGAGTCCGAGTCCAATTACAAAAAAACCAATTACAAAGCCCGTTTGGCCCAACTCTGAATCCTATCTAATTACAATGTGCAGGTAACTATGGGCCGTTGGATCAAGATCTGATCCAACGGCCACGATGCAATGAAGGTTAAAAATATCCGCGCGGTAGCGTACTCACACGTATGGACCGTTCGAGTGCGCGCGCGCGTGTGGTCCACGCGCGGACGCTTTGTTATCCCACGCAGCGCGCGTAAGATCCGCGCGTTCGACTCCTCATTGCGGTGCTCCGCGTGGCGAAATAAAAGCCGTTTCATCGGATCGAGGCTTCATCCGGCCGATCGTTCTTCAAGCCATCTCGACCGTTAGATTAGATCGATCGATCTAACCGAAAATGCGTCGTCGGCCTCTGGCGAAAATGACCACACCGCCACGCGCCCGATATTGATCCCCGCGTTGATTATGCCAAAGATAACAAGCAAATGTCATATCGGAAAAGAAGATACAAGTTGCAACCAAAATACGAGAGATAGTGGTATATAGGAAATGAGGCTGTTGTAACGGGATTTTTAGAGAAGGCAGGCAAAAAAGCGAGAGAGAGTAGTAACACAAAAAAACAGAAAGTTTTGTAAAAACCAAACTTGTAACCAGTCAAGAAATCGAATGCGATCCGGTGGTAATTTTTGCCTTTTTTTTTTTTTCTTACCTGTTTCCCTTGCATGCATATCGAAGTACAAAAAGAAAATAAAAAGAAAACAAGTAAAGAAGTCTTACGGCTTTGTCCGTGGGTCTTCCCTTCCTCTGTGACAAGCCTTTCGGCTTCTACAAGCCAGATCGGTGAACAAAGGGAGGGAAGACCCCCTTGTGGTCTCGTTTTGACCTAAAGAAAATATATTTTTGGGTTCGTATTTCTTAGATCTAGGGTAAATAAAGGGGATCCTCTGAATCCAACCATGGATTCATGTTGAGGACGACAAGATGAAGGTTTTGGTGTATTTCGGGAGTCCACCCGCGGCGGGTTAGCGGCGGTTGGCATGGAGAATAATACGCCGGCCCGCCGGATTCTCGGGTTTCTCAAGAACACTTGAGAGAAAAAGATGAGCGTGGGATATTTGGAGGCGAAGAATGAAATGAAAAATGGGGAAAATTTGGTTTCGACTGAAAATAGCGTTAGTTATATAGGTGTTATTATTTTACTAAATGGGTAAATTACACACTTAATCCCACAGCGTTTTCAATATTTTCATTTTTGTCTTGCCGCATGGTATAATCTGATCCCAGTCCCCCGAGTTTCCAAAAAGTCACAATTTAGTCACTAAATTACATCCGATCGAACACGAATGGTAAAATTACGCCTTAATCACCCCGCGTTTTTGAAATTTTCATTTTGAGTCCGCCTTGGTATAATTACAACTCTGGTCTTTGTAGGTTTTATTTGTTTTTCGATTTCGTCCCTAAATTACATGTTATTGCTCTTTAATTTACGCCACTTGATTTTCATTTTCCTTTCATTTGAGTCCTATTTTCTTTGTAAATATTATTGTTCGAATTATAATCGTATATGTGGATATTATTTCATTTTATGTCTCCCGTATATGACTCATTTTATGTTTATATGTATATATATGTGTCAAGTATGATATTCGTTTTTTTTATCTGGTTATTCATATCAAGCATATTATGTTTTAATTGATTCGTACATGGCGTATTCTGTATTTTATATGTGTGTGGGCTTTCTTATTTTTTAGGGCTACATGTTAGTATATTTACCCTTTTTTACGATATGTTGACCCGTATATGTTGAAATATGTTTTATTACCAGTATACATGTCTTTTTGAAATATTTGTTCGTATATATATATTTATTCCTGCCTTATTATTTTGACATATGATAGTTGTTTTTATCTATTATTTAGAATAATATGTATATGCATGTTTTAATCTAGAATATCATCTATGTTAGATTAATATTACATTATGACAATATTTACTACACTTAAATATTTTACCATGTTTTATATTTTTGCCACTAAGATTGCATATGATATATAAATTGTTAATGCGGTGTCCTTTTATCCGAGCGTAAGCGGGGCGATATCAAGCGTAGTGATAGTGGTTGGGCGTTTATTCTCGGATAACGGGACCCTTAAAATATATTCGCAATTATGACCGAAATTTAAAATAATCGTCACTTTAATCCGGAAAATCCAATATTCATAAAGCGGTAATTATTTAAGTACCAATTTTTTGGGCGGTGTGGGGGTGCTAATCCTTCCCCATCCGTAGAATCGACTCCCGAACCCCTGTCTTTTGAATCTCTGGTTTTATGGTGTCCGGCCTACCTAAGTGGCCGGTGGCGACTCCATTTTTATAAGGTTTTTGTAAACCCCACGGAATAAATATTTTATATCCAAACATCTTTCAAAAAACCTTCGAAAACACAATCGTTTTTTTATTTAGCGTGCCTTCACTACAATATTACATCTGCATATTACATTAATAATACAAAAAAATATGATTTCAATTACTTTTAAATTCTCCTGCTCGTAATCATGAATAAAACCAATCTTTATTTCTGATAAATGAAATAACACTAATGGAAGACAAAGGAGACAAAGTCTCACAAAAAATGCATGTGTTTATCCAACACATTCAAAGAAAATGTAATAAAAAAGGGGAAAATTCATTGGTCTACAGCTGCAAAATAGAGTCCACAAGATCAGACAGAGGAGCAAGTTCTCCTTTGTCAATCAATCGAAATTCCTGCATAAAATGACAATGTTTCAGATATGGAGGTCCCCCATGTTCAATATCATAAGCACATGGGACTTTGAAAAAAAAAACAAGAAAAAGAGCTTACCCCAGTGAACAGAACAAAATGCTTGAAGCAAGTGTTCAAATGAGCTTCTTCTTTCAAACTCACAATCTTCTGGAAATGTGAGTGGTAAATGTGTGCATACACTCTGAACAATCTCTTAAATATCGTCTTCACAACGTCTCGAAAGTTCGGCGGAAATGGTGCCCCTGCATGGAAGAAAATCGCATTGACAATGACAAAAGCTTCCGCTTTTAAGTTCATTACATGATAGTATACTAAGTTACTAACCCAGTTTTTGAGGGAAAATTGCTTCATCATCCAGCTGAGCTTCAATCCAGTCCATCAGATACTCAGCATATTTAGGAGCTGATACCTCTATAGGCCTCTTTATAGTAACCCCATCGGCCCACCGGTACTCGTATCTGCCAGCATCGATCATCATCGATACGTGATTTAAGTTCGATTCTGAAGTAAACTATAACAAGTGATTTTAAGTGCATCATACCTTGGTCCTGCTGACATAGTTGGACAGTTGTTTGCAGTGCAGAACTCAGTTAGTGTACCATAAAGGAGGTTCACTTGATTGAAGAAATCCACAGCTGCATGAGAGAAGGAAATGAAAAGAAAATCAGTTCAAGATTACATGAATCCCTAGCAAATAAGATTTTGATTCGAATTCGGATTCTTACTATTCACAGCTAGCCACTCGTTGATATCTTCACCAGGTGGTAGCCTAACAGCTTCTCTCAAGTTACCACTACCCAAGGTTGCATCAATGTGCATTTGAAGCTGAGCGCCCTGCAAATTGCATTTTCATGGAAAATTTCTGAACATCAACTTCACATAAACATTACTCAAAGCACCCAAATCTAAGAACAGAACAAGGAAAAGCAGCATTCAAACCTTGCTTCCCGATGGAACATTCTTCTTAGGCCTAAATGTCTTCTGGTTTCTGCATAATGAAAAATAATAATTGAAAGAAAGAAAGAAAACAAAGATCAGTACCATGATTCAAAGAAAAACACAGAATTGAAAAAACACCAACAAAAAAACGAGATTTGGGTAATTGAAATCGTGCGAACCTGCTGCCGAGGCCGAAGAGACTCATGGAAAAAGACGAACTTTGACGTTTCTAGCTGTGTTAAAAGCTTAAAACCTCTGGGTTTATAACAAAAATGGAGGAAACAGAGGATAAGGAAAACAAGAAATCCGTATATGATTTTACAATATCTATAAAAATGAAGAGAAAAGAAAGGTTTTTGGCAATTAAAACAAGAAAAAAAAAACATGAAATTAATATATAATGGAAAAAGAAGAATGAAGATAAAATGACAGACTGGCAAAGACAGCGAGACTCTGTCTCTTAAAGCTCAGTTAAAGAACAGAACAGAACAGAGCATAGCATAGCCAGAGCCAGAACAGACAAGGTCCTCCCCCTGCTTACCTGGCTTTTTTGACCCTTTTTCTAAAATAAATAAATAAATTATTATTATTATAATTTGTTTTTTTATTAATAAGAGGATCTGTTTCTAATGATTGGTATATAAGACAGAAGAAATATGTAATTATAATTAATTAAATTTTAGTAAAAAAAATCAGATTGAGTTGGGAAAATTTTGAAGAAATTGATGAGGATAAAGGGGGAGGGTGGGGTCTTCTTAGCTGTAAGGATTTGCTGGATTTTGGATTTGTGTTTTAATTCTATAATTAAATTGGATTGGACCATTTTAAATGTGCTAAGCTTGCCTTTTATTCTTTGCCATTTGTCGAATATGTACGAAAAATATTTCATATACCGTCGGTAACGATATAAAACTCCACAAACAAAATTAAATGACCATACGTGTTTAGAACATGTGACAGTATTTCAACTTCGAAATCAGATCTGAATTTGAGATGAAAAGACGGTCGTACGATACTAGATCGGTGTCGCCCTCGGCCACTGCTTGCATTCCGAGCTCCCTAGTGAATCCAGCGATGCACATTTGCTTCAGCTACAGCTACTCGATCTGCATTGAGAATTTACACCGGTTTGCCAATAGAAAACGAAGATTGTTAGTTAATCTAGCCAGCTCGAATTGCATTCAAGGCTGCCTCGCGGTAGTGTTCGACAACCTCGTTATTGCAGAGATTTCTAGAGCTCGAGGTTTCGAATAAACGCCATCGCTCGCATCAGGCATAAGAATTCTCCGCCTATTCGAGATAGGCTTGCTTGTCGATGATATCGGTGCCACCCCACCAGGTTGATACATTGTTTCATTAGTCAAATAACCAGATAAAGTTTGTCAACAGATGCTCAAAATGCATGATGCATTACAATATGAACCAACGATATCGAGGATTACGGCAATTGAACTGCAAAAGGGTACCGAGGGATCCGATGACGTTACCTGAATTCGATGCACGGCCACCGTGCCAGGGTTGACAGAAAATGTGGGAACCTGGTTCAACATTATTGTAACATTAGACAATGTTTCAAAGAACTTTACAACAGTATCAACATGTCAGTAATCTGGATAATTCAATATGACACTAGAAACTCTCTAGTGTCGGAGACCAATGACCCTTTTCGTGTCTAATATTAAAAAAATATTAAATTTTCAGTTTTAATTTTAAATTTTAAATATTAAATTATGAGTTTTAAATCTTAAAAAATTACACATGAAGTTTCCTAAACTTTAACCTTAAATTTTAATTTTAAATCTAATTTTCTAGTGTAGAATATAAAAAGGTACTAAAAAGGTTTGTGAATTTCTATTCTAATGTTACTGGGTTAGAAATTACACCTCCACCTACAATGGGTCTTTACTCTTCATCTAGAACTTCAATATTATATAAATGTTGGTATTTATGTATATTTTTAGAGTTAATTGCACCCCGTCTCTAAATTATAATCTTAAATTAATTTTAAGATTTTTAAATATTTTAATTTTATCCTGAAACTACAATTTCTATTTTAAATTGGTTTCAAAACTTTTGAGCATTCTAGTTTTATCTTCAAACTATGACTCTTATTCTAAATTAGTCATCAAACTTTTTTAAACGCTCTAATTTCATCTCCAAATTATCGTTTATACCACATCATATTATTACGTGTACACATCGGTGTTTCATGACAATTAACAATTTTTATAACAGTTTTATTTACATAAGATATGATTAGCATATATTGATAATTTGAGAATGAAATTAGAGCGTTCAGAAAAGTTTAAGGACCAATTTAGAATAAGTCATAGTTTGAAGGTGAAATTGGAGTGCTCTGAAGTTTGAGACCAATTCAGAATGAATGTTATAACTTGAGAAATAAATTAAAATGTTTAAAAATTTGAGAACTAATTTAAAATTAGGATTATAATTTAGAGACGTGTGGTGTAATTAACTTATATTCTTTTGTCATATCAATGATCCCATCCAATGTTATTTTTATTAAGAGAGTTAGATTTGAACAACTTTTTCGACCAAGTATATCTAAACCGATTAAGGATTAAGAAATAGTGGATTAAGAAATAGAAGAGATCTTAGTGATTTTTTTTGATATAATAGCATTATAAATTTTTTAATTTAAATATTAGTCTAATAAAATATATATAACTTTTAAATTTTAGATTTAATAGAATTTTACTTCTCTTAATATTAAATCATAGCTCCGTCTTCACAAGTGAGGTTAAAGACTCAGTTTTAATTCGACTTTTACTTATTTTCACCTCCCAATCCATCTTTGCTCGAAATATATACAAATATGTTCATTTCGACCGATTAAATTATTTCGAATATAAGTCATAATATTCTATATAATAAAACCCTAAATAATTTTCATTATCAAATGAATAATATAAAACATATATTATTATGAAATCTAATCCGGAAGTCCCCACATTATAATAATACACCACAACCACAAATAAAGAAAAAAGAAGGGGACAAGCGTTTGCAGCCCTAATCATGCATGCCATGCTAATTATTTGCCTACTTCCTCACGCCACCCTTTAAATTATCTATGCTTATTCCCCTTATCATTTTTAACCAATTAATTTTCTTTAAGAGTCTAAACGTGATTATAAAGTAATATTTGTTTATAAATATTTTTAACTTAATTAAAATTTGTTTGAAAGCTATTAATAAATATAATAAAACTGAGTTAATTCAGTCGATTTTTAAATTAATTAAATTTTATTATAACTTTAAAATATGTGTTAATTAATCGATAACTAAATTTTAATTCTTTAATCATTAACGAATTAAATATTTCGTTAATTAAACAAAAAAACAATTAAAATAAATTTTAAGGGTAAAACTTTGATACACAGGCTGTGTAAAATTAATTTTACACAAGCCTGTGTATTTACACTATAAAAACCCAAATCCTAAATTTCTAACCCTAAACCCTAAATTCTAAACACTAACCTTAAATTCTAAACCCTACAACCTAAACCCCTAAACCCTAAACTAAAACTCTAGCCCTTAAAACTAAAAGACACGTATAAACTTTTAATTTACACTGCCTGTGTATCAATTTTGTTTTCTTTCAAATTTTTAGCTAGTTCAATTTATTTAATTTTAATCAAATAATAAACGCCCTATTTATAATAAAAAAATTACTATCTCATACCAACGAAGTCTCTCCACCATTCCCATGACCAACCCTACTACCCAAAAGTGGCGCATTGAGCACCGTTTCTTAAAGAAATAATAAACTTAATACTTTTAGGCAGCTTAACGGTTTCGAACTCCGACCTAATGAGTAAATAGAGTAAATTGAATTAGATGAGTCGTGTTATAAATCTTTATAATAATTAATATAAATTAGTTAGTTAATTCAATAAGTTAAATATTCATAATAATAAATTATTTTATAAAATTTTAAATTTTAGTACCCTAAAATTTAAACCATAAACCTTAAATTTTAAAAAATTATAAACGTTAAACCCTAACTTAAAACCTTAAGCTCTAACCTAAAACCTTAAATCCTACAATTGAAAGGCTTATGTATCAAATCACTTTCTAAATAAAACACATTGGCCTGCTTGGCAAAGAGATGTTTAAGCCAAAATTAGAGATTTGATCAGTCAAATCCGTTAATTTAGATGTTTGGTGAATAGCGGATCAGGGTGACATTAAAATTATAAAAACTCTTTTACCCTTGACAATTATAAAAAATCTCTAAATAACTTAAATTTTATATTTTATATTTTAATTATTCATCATGACGTATTTATATTATGAAAATTGTAAACTAATACTTTTTTTCTCACACATTTATATTTGTATTTAAATTTAATAATTAATTAAATTATATTAAAAATAATTATATAAATAATAAATTAATATATAGATCCCTCAAATATGCTTACTAATATTATATTAAAAAATTATTTTTCATAATCTAATTAATATTAATAGATACAAAATAATGACAACTAATAAACTATTTTAAAAAGTATCGAATATAATCATGTTCTTACATGTCATTTTGCTTGTTTAAATAACCAAACAACTATTAGCTATCAGTTAATTTTACCAAAACTTTTATACAATTAGCTAATACAACTCGATAGTCAAATCAACTAATGCAATAAGCTATTAACTATCCACTAATTATCAAATAAGGTCATTATTATTTGCTATAATATATTTAATTATAGAAAAATATTCTATGTACCGGTAGAAAAATTTTGTTTTCAACAAACATCTAATTTTTTTTAACAAACACAAACATCTAATTTTTAATGTTTAGTGTTAGTGTTTTAATTTTATGGTTAGGTTTTAGGATTCAAGAATGTATTTTATGATTTGAAGACTAAAGTTTAGACTTCAGAATTTAAAATTTACGACGCCCTAAAATAATATGTCACGCTAAAAAGTTCATTTTTAAAAAAAGAATTTTTCACTGAAGGTGCATCAAATAATTTATTTAGGATTATAATTTAGTGTTTAAACATTACATTTTAAGTTTAGGATAGTATGTTAGTGATTTAAGTTTTAATCTA